>CM002496.2:3376666-3977083 GCA_000573905.2 Oryza punctata
CCTGGGCAACGTCGGTCAGACCGGCTCTTGGACGCAAGACGCAGTCGAACTGGCCTGTGGCTGCCGCTCAGACTAGCTGGAACGCTCGGCCAAACCTATGATCTATGCTGCGTCAGCTCCGGCTTCGGTCTTCTCGCTTTGGACCTCGTCGGTCTCATCTCGAGTAGGTATTGGTACATCATGAGACACAGTTTGACAGTAATCACCTCCTAAGTCCTTGTCTCTACCTTGATGCGCTTCTCTTCTCTTCTTTCTTCCTCGAACCAATTTTTTGATTGAAACCGGCTTTTGTTTGGCGAAGACAATCTCTCATGCAGTGGCCTCCATGGTTCCACCCACCTTTGATTGAATTGCATTGGTGGCATTGCTGGCATAAACTCATACATTGGTGGTAGTGCCCCCCATGGCATGAAGTAAGGAAAAGGACAACCCGGTGGTGCCATTGAAGTAGGCCCCCATGGCATAACTTGAGGATTGTTCGGAAAATATGGCTCCAATTATTTTGGTGATTGACCAAATATCTCTCTAGGAGAAGATCTTGGTGTTTTTCCTTTATTAGGATGTCGCTGACCTCTCCCTTCTTATACTTGATCAAAATCATCTCAAAAGACACCTTCGACTTTCGTGGTGTTTTAGAGCTCGAAGCGTCACTCCTATTTTCCTTCTAAACACCAGTCTCCGGGCCTTTTTGAACGTCCTCTTTGGTCCAGCCGAATCAACACGTTCTTGTTATCAAAGTCAATAGCATTCACTGGAAAAGGGTCATAATCTAGCTTCATTTTTGAACCATCAGTAAACTTCAAACGTCCTTCTTCTATGGCCAATTGAACCTATCATCAAAATACATTACAACCATTAGTAGCGTGAGAATGAGAATCATGCCACTTACAATAAGCACGACGTTTCAATTCATCTGGAGATGGGATGACATGGCCTTTGGGTAATCTAACTTGTTTTTCTTGCAAATGATAATTAAAAATTTTATCACACTTGGCCACATCAAAACTATACCTATCCTCACTTTGTCGATCCTTGCGAGGAGTCAGCATTAAATTAGAGCAAATAAATGGTTTCTTCTTATTAGTCCATGACCACTTAGCTACATCAATATCATGATCACCACCATCATCATCAGAATCATTGTCAGCATCGCAATCAACAATGCTAACACTAGGTTCTTATCATTAGACCTAACAAACCTGTTAATCTCTTTAACACGGGTTTCATGAGCCAAAGCTTTTTGTATAACCAGACTAATATCAAGAAAATTTTGGTCATCTAATCTTTATCTAATAGTAGCAAGTAAACTATTATAAGCAAGATCGGCCAAATCCCTTTCATTTATATTCAAAGTAAAACATCAATTTCTAGTATCCCTAAACCTCTTGATATAATCAGTAACATATTCATAATACTTTTGCCTAACCGATGTCAAATCAGATAACCTAAGCTAAGCTCAGTTTCACCAGTGTAAAAGTAATCATGGAACTTTTGTTCTAACTGAGCACAAGAATAAATAGAATTTGTTGATAAAGAAGTAAACCATGTAAAAGCAATACCAGACAAAGATAAAGAAAACAAGCATAATTTTAAAGCATCCACATTACTAGCTTCATCACATTGTGCTAAGAATTAGCCTATGTGATCCCACGTGGTCCTACCATCCTCAAGGACCCTAAAACCACAAGGATATGGCATATTATCAAAATGATCAGGATACAACTTCTGGTATACCCTAGCATGATTCCTTGGCTCAATTCCAAACGCTTCTCTAAGCATATACCTCAAATGCTCTTCCAAATTCTCAGGCCTCGGTTGTGGATTTGGTGGCCTAGGAATTGGTTGTGGTGGCACAATATGATTATACTTGCCGTATCGAGCGTCTTGTGGATATCCACCATAAACTTGATTATGATCATTGTATAAATTATGCACAGGTTGAGGAATAGGTTGATTAGCATTAGCAACAGGGACAACTGGTGGATTAGGTACTGGATAATGGTGTAAACTAGAATTATTTGTGATAGGATCAACTTCCTGCATTGGGATGATTGCGCTGGTCTGACGGGACTAGGGCCCGGTCTGACCGGTGGTTGGAGGCACTGTCGAACCGGCTAGATGGCCGGTAAGACTTGTGACGGGTGGCCACGTCAAACCGGACCTCAGGCCGGTCTGACTGGCCAAAGGCACGGTCAAACCAGGGTTTACCTCACTCCCGGTGTATTGTGTAGCCGCGACATCGTTTTTGCTATATATGTGATGAATAAGGGCTTTACTAGAACTTGGGATAGAACTAGGTGACAAATTGGACATAAAAGAGCCTAATTTGACATCTACGGATTCAATTCTCTTATCAAAATACGAACTCATAGCAGGCTCAAGTTTATTATTGAAAGTAATAGTGATAGTTTCATCTACGGAACTTTCTACGAGCTTTTGAACAGGAAGAACAGTGTTATCAACACTTATCTTATCAATGACGACTCAGGGTAGAGGACCGGGCTTTTGAAAAACTCCTTGACAGGTCTTGATGAAGTAGGCCACCAAAACCACTGCTTGCATCTCCTTCATTTGTCGTTCAGTATCTTTGCGTTGCTCCTCATCCAAATCCTCCAAGGTAATAGGCATGATATTGCTTGGATCAACCCCGTGCTTGGTCATGACATTGATGTAGTCGATAGCCGATGTAGACATCGAAGTTGTTCCCCAACAGAGTCACCAAAAAACGTGTTGACAACTTTTTTCACAGGAAGAAAAACATGATTGGGACACCTAAATATCTTGCGGTGATATGAAGTCTCCAATCACCTTGATCTAGCAAAAAGCCAAATCAAGCTGCGTTCTGTAAAACTAAACCGGCTAGCGGAGCCAACCTAGATGAAGCAAAGGATAAACACCTATCTCATGGGCGAATGGAATGTTTACGATACAAATCTACGAAGCGGTATCGCACTCTCGCAGCAATGGCGGATGATTTAGGGTGCAAATCAACAAACATGGACAAACTAAGCTCGAACTAGGCAAAAAGCAGATGTGATTTTGAAAAAAACAATTCAATTAGCTAATTGCGTTAGAAGTAGATTGGTGCCTCCAATTGAATCTGTCTTGTCCCTTATATAAGGGTTGGTCTTGCCTCCTATAGATCCTCCTCCACATCAAATTCAGGGTAGAGATCAACTAGAACTCAAAAAACACCTTGTAATGCAAGGAAACCTGAAACCTGTCGAAATTCGACCCGGACATAGACTTTGCCAGTCTGATTGGCCACATGATGTCGGTGCCCCGTGAAGGAAACCCGATGCTTTCCAAATTTTGGCAATATTTCCCTATCTTGTTTCTAGGTGCCAGGGTGTAAACATATGCTGAAGGTATTAATTACTACTCTAACCTTGTGCAGGAACTTTCTTCTTTATCTAGATTCCTAGTACTAGAGCACTCAGTTGCACACTAAGCGACGAACCCGCACCGACGAGAATATATCTCACTTAAGTAATATAAGTAAAGAACATAATGAAGACTCAAATACATACTTTATAAAAGGATGCATCCAACAAGGTACAAGCGAGAGAAGAATGCCGACTCTCTAGCACTCCTCCATAAAAGTCTCGGAGAAAACTCTGATATTTGGGGGCACTTCTTCTGGAGCTTTCCCCTCACTATCTACTCAACCCAACATACTAAAATAGAGCTAAAGTTCAAAAAGTGAATTGTACACTACTTTGTTGTGCATTGAAGTGTGTGTTGAGCTCCTCCTTTTATAGCCTTCATATGATGGATGGAATGGCAGTTATGGAGGTCGGTGCATCCCTAACCGTCATTAGGAGGCCATCTAGGACGTCCACGTGGTAGGTGGAGATGAGGTGGGCCAAGAGTGGTTCGGCTGAATCAGGGGTTTGGCCGACGCCCATGCCCCACCTCTCTCCAGCGAGTTTCTTGAGCAGCTTACAGGTGGCCCCCTATGGTGGTTAAGGATGGTTTAGCCCCAGTTTAGGTCGGTTTCGTCTTTCGGGTGGGCCCTCCAATCCTTGTACTCACGCGTGATTGGCCGAAGGATTATTTTTGTCGCATGATGGGTGTATTTTCTCCTTAAATGACATGCATACATATATTTACCAAAACTAGTAGAAATGGTTAGTATTAAACCCCTACCACTAAGTTTTTATAGTATATTTCATTTCTTTTATGCAGGAGTTGGCGGTTAAAATTTGCACTTAACGACAGACAGTCAATAGTGATATTTTGTTGATTCTCCAGAGCAACTGCTTCTTTTGCTTTGGCAACCATCCTCTTTGCCTCCTCAGAACTGATGCCCTACTTATTCAGTTTACAACCCCCTGAGTTGTGATTTTCTTCTCCATAATATTGGCAATGCATCATCACTCCATGTTTTGTCAACTTTGGACCTTTCCGCAAGATACTCCATGTGGTGCCTTTCTCCCACACTGTTTTGGGCCTACTAGCCTTCTTCTCATACAAGGTGGCTGTAGGTCAGGACCATTGACATTCTCCCATTTGCTCTTATCATTACAGGGATAAATGTTGAAACCATAGGCTTTACTGAATACATCAGTAAAGTAGCAATTAGGGAGAACACTTTTGGCACTTATCCTCTCATGCCTAAGACCGGATATGGCATGATTACATGGAATCTATGTCAAGTGCAATCACAGTGCTTTGAATTGATATCCACAATGTACTGGTTTTCCATTTCATGCACTTGAAAGATTTCTTGTCCAACTGGCAAAGCAAAACACATAATAGTTGGATCTGCATGTTTTAGTACCTTCCTAATTTTGGGGCAGATTATGCCTTGGAACTGATCAGGATTGCTTCTCTTCAATTCTTTGCCATAATCCCGCAGATGCTTGTACTGCTCAACCTCATCTCCACTTATGCTCTTCATTTGCAATCCTGCTAGCTCTAGCTAACATGCAAAGGTGGTTACGCTCATCTTCTCACCAACCCTAAATGCTTTTGGATACTTTCCAGCCAGCCATATAGATGTGCACCTTTTGTGAATTCACTCTTTCTTGTTGGCTTTATTACTCACAGAACCTTGCAAAGAAACAACGAAGGAGTATAGGGGCTTCTTATACACCGGGGACACACCAGGAGCTAGCCTCCATGCCGGCCGTTGCGCCACGTTCCGCAGGACCCGCTCGACGTCGTCGTGAGCTGCACGCTCGCCCGGACGACGCGGCTTCCTCCACGAACCATGCGCCACGCACATCACTCCTCTAACAGACTCGGACAGCACGCTCTGCAGCTCCCCTGCACTCGCGATCATGACTCGAACGAGCTGACAAGACGCACACAACACACACTGTGCGACACAGACACACGCACACACGGATTCACTCACGCCATGAACATACCATGAAGAGTTTATTTCCAACAATCTCCCCATAAACACGACATGGCACACTTCATCATCACAGCAGCGTCGGCTCCTCGGCGATGTCACAGAGCAGTGCCTGTTCCTTCCTCTTCCGTGGACAGTTCCTTGCCATGTATCCGCGTTCCCCGCAGTCGAAGCACTTTCCTTGGTAGTGGCTCCTACAGCGCCCCGAGCTTGTGCTGCTGCCGTCGTCATCGTCATCCTCACGGTACCCACCACGGTCGTTGCCTTTCTCGCCATTGCCATGGCGCACCCCACTGTCTGTGTGTTGCTTGCCGCCGCACTGACACCTCCTAGCCTCCCACTGCTCCTCAGTGAGAAGTAGCTTCCCGCCATGGACCTCCGTTTGATCTTCAGCGTCGGCGTCCTCCGCCACTTGCAGCCACCCGATGAGCTCCTCGACGGACATATCATCCATGTCCGCGAGCATCTCTGCCACCGTGACTTGCTTCAACCTCTTCGGGACCACGCGCAGGACCTTCTCCACCACGCGGCTGTCTTCCATCTCCTCCCTGAGGTCGTGCAGGCTCACGGTGAGCCCGTTGATGCGCATCTCAAAGTCGCCGACGGTCTCCCCGTCGCGGAACGTCATGTTCTCAAACTCCATCATGAGGCGTTGCACGCTCGCTG
Source organism: Oryza punctata (assembly GCA_000573905.2). Lineage (NCBI taxonomy): Eukaryota > Viridiplantae > Streptophyta > Magnoliopsida > Poales > Poaceae > Oryza > Oryza punctata. Next base: position 3,382,695 of record CM002496.2, read on the forward strand.
ACTTCACGCGGTCGCCGGCCCGCATCTTCTTCACCGAGTCCCACGCCTTCTTCGCCGACGTCTTCACAGCGAGCCCGACCATTATCTCCGGTGGCACCACGCGCAGGCCAACGCCCGCCGATCCTTGGCGCGGTCCTTGGTGACCGTCTCCACCGCGTCCCACAACTCCAGCGCCTCCAAGCTCACCCGCATAACCAAGGCCCACTGATGATAGTTAGCCCTGGTTAGCATCACGACGCTAGAATTGGGCACGACGCGCTCCATGGCGGCACCGGAGGTCGAGCCTGGGTCTAATACCAAATGTTGGCTGTATTACTCACTGAACCTTGCAAAGAAACAACTAATGAGTACAGGGGCTTCTTATACACCGGGGATACACCAGGAGCTAGCCTCCATGCCGGCCGTTGTGCCACGTTCCGCAGGACCCGCTCGATGTCGCCATGAGCCGCACGCTCGCCTGGACGACGCGGCTTCCTCCCCGAACCATGCACCACACACCACTCCTCTAACAGACTCCGACCGCGCGCTCTGCAGCTCCCCTGCACTCGCGATCATGACTCGAACGAGATGCACACAACGCACACTGTGCGACATAGACACACGCACACACGGATTGACTCACGCCATGAACATACCATGAAGAGTTTATTTCCAACATTTCTGACAGCTATGCCTCCCTTTATAAGTCTTCACCACAAATGCCTTAGCTCTACTATCTTTTGTACCATACAAATTTCATGGGCAGCCTTGTGGGCACTCCCCAACCCCTCTTTGTGAGGATTGTGTGATTAGTGAGATATCCTGTGAGTTGGGTGGAGAGATTTTTTATTTGAGAGCACAAGAGAGGAAATCCCATTCCTGAGCACTTGTTACTATTGAAGGTTAAGACTCCTAAATGACTGGGCATCGCCCCATGAGCTCCAAAGTGCGTAGTGAGCCACGGGAAGTTTGTGAAAGACTTAGCTTCGCCTCCGCAAGGAAAGAAGCGAGATAGTGAAGAGAGGAAAGCGGTTGAAAGACCACCATCTACTTTGGGAACTTCCTCGACGGAGCCGTAGGATTCAAGGTGGTAAATCTAAACTTCGGAAAACAAATCCTACTGTCTCCACTTTGGTAAAATCTCATTGATTTTTTTTTAATTGTTGGTGAATCTTGTGCATGAATGTACATCAAACTTTTACGCAGACCAAACGAATTGTTAGTGAAAAGAAAAATATATAAGGTCCCATTGAATATTTCAACCGAATTTGCATTCTTCAACTCCATTTAGTGCCCTTATGCTAGGTAAGAGTCAAGATCTTGGACCTACTATTTTTAAGTATGGGCACTTCTTGGATTCCCTAATCTTATATTTATTTAGTTCCATTAAGGAGAACATAAGCAATGCTAGGATCAGTGTGCTGTGTGCTGTAGCAAATGGAGATGTGTTCATAGCATGGAAATAATAAATATACTATTTATATACTTTACCTAAATTTATATTCCTGAATATAATTCAAAGACAATTAATGGAAAGTCATATATGTTTCTTCATACCAGTGTACCACCCCATCTTTCCTATATACTTCTATGCACATGTTTGATTTGCTTCACCAAATGTCACCGTACGTTAGTAACACACGGGCATGCTACTAGTTACTCAATAACCGAGTCATTCCAATCACTAAACACAAAGTGCTCAATAGCTGGAGGGACCTTCTACTCCCTCCAATTAAAAGTATAAGACATATTAGATTTCTACATGGTGTCCAATATTTCAATCTGATTATTAATTTATTTCATAATATATTATCAACAATTATAAAATTAACATCAAAATATTTTAAAATACAAATCAAATGTTACTACCTATATGACACTATAAATGCAAATATTCTTAGTACAATTATTTGGTAAAGTATTTAAATATTGACTTTACAAAAAATGAGTATACAATATATTTTCAAACATAATGAGTACTGTAGTCGTGATATTCATTTGCCCGCACCAAAAACTTCCAACCAAGAATTTACTAAAAACCAACTTGCTTAAAAACCATTTAGAAATATAGATAAAAAAGACAAGCATATATATACTCAGTGCTCGGGCTGAACCAAACAACTTCAATGTAAATAATAGCAGCGGAACAACAATAAACATTTGCACACAAGGCACAGTGATTTTGATTGAGAAACCTACTTCGTGTGAGGAGTAAAAAACCACAGGAGTAACAAATCACTCCAAGCTTCTACTATAATCAACAATGGATATAAATGCAGTCTTCTCTAGAACATTTATAGGTACATCACAATAACAACTATATCACCAAATTACACACTTGGCATAATCAACATCTCAATCATAACAACTAACAATATGTATAATAACAAGAAAGCAGAGAAATAGCAGATTACGTCACGTTATGTTCTCAGCTGAGGTCTTTCAAACTACATAGGAAAATTGCACGAAACTTGGTAGAATGATGGTCTATAAGTTCCTTTCAAGCTATCCAAATATAGGCCCAATTGGACACCGTTTGACCCCTCAAACTGACATTCTACCAAATGCTACACATGCTGAAACTGCAGTCACTCAAACTGATAAACCACCACTCAAAACCTGGTCCTCTACACAACCAATCATCACACATACTAATCATATTGAAGTGCTCCAAGTGAGGAACAAACTCACTACATTTGGTGCCGATCCGATCGGGTTTGAGTCTTCAATCTCTAACTTGATGAAAATCGGTAGCCACCAAGCTGGATGAACTGCACCTCTTCTTTTCCACAATCCTCTCCCTCTCTTGTGTTTCTTGGTTGCTTCTTCTCCAATAGGCTGAGACCAAAAGCTTCATGCGAAAAGAATTTAGTCAAATGCTTGGTGCCACTCTTCATCTCTAATCGTACATGTCGCCAGCACCCCCTAGTAAATGATGTGCTAGCATCACCAACTTCATAGGACATGCCACCATAACCATCGTTAACAAATACTCCCTCCATTTTAGATTGATCGATAAATAAGACTGATCGACATATAAGGAAAAATCAAACATTTGAAATTGATCAGCATATAATATTGTTATATTGGGAAGTTGTTTTTTTCCACGTGTAGGATCAAATGTGTTGTTGATTGTAGAGCTCACATATGTTTGCTCACGTCATTTTGTATAATTTATAGGGGTGATTATGTTATCTTTGGGACGTGACTACACAGCTAGTGGTAGCTGGTTTGTCTAAATCAGCTACCACTCCATCTATGAGAGACCCTATCCACCTATACTTCAAATAAAATTTTCTCTTAAACTACTCATTCAATCTACGATCCGATTACACCATTGTGTTCGTAACAATTAAATCTTTATAACAAGATCTCACATGATTATATTTTGATGAAAAATTATAAATTACTTTTATAATATATCTAAATTACTTTTAGATTTCACTAAATTACTCCTTCAACATATAAAAGTAAATTCAATAAAGCTTAAAAGTAATTTACATATATTATAGAAGTAACTTATAGCAAAAAGAAAGTAACTTTAATGCATGCCTTTTTTTAATTGGACGTGACTACACAACTAGTGGTAGCTGGTTTATACTCCATCTAGTTTTTCCTTTCAACTTGAAAAATGCAATAGTATGTTTCTGTTTTATTTTAAGATACTTTTATAATATATGTAAATTACTTTTAGATTTTATTGAATTTACTTTTATATGTCTAAGAAGTAACTTAGTCAAATCTAAAAGTAACTTATATATATGATAAAAGTAACTTATGTATATAATAAAAGTAATTTACAAATATAAATATTTTTTCATCGTAATATAATCAAGTAAGATCTTGTTGTGAAGATTTAATTGTAACGAACACAATGGTGTAATCGGATTGTAGATCGGATAAGTAATTTGAGATAAAACTTTATAAGAAGGAAGAAAAAAATATGCATGTCTAAGAGGAAAAACAAGCATGCACGTCAGCACGTGTAGCAGTTCTTCTCACAAATTGGTTCGTCGCTGGTTAACGCTAAACCGAGAGGCTTCTCGGTTTAGATTTTGCGGTGTCCGGATGTAATACACCAATCAATCTGGAAGACGGAGTAAATAATGTGCACATGAATGCAAGTAATTAACTAGCATATCCCTCTTCCCCAAATTTATTTTATTTAAAATTCTTTTTCATCGAGATCTTTAATCCTATTAAGTGCATTGGGGTGATCCAAATAAGGATACAGTATTTTTTTCTTGATCTTTGCGTTAGTAATAGTTTCATGTTATATTTTGGAATGGAAGGAGTATAGCCTTTATTGATCTGTGGCAAACTAGCAATATATGGGTATTTCATGTTGAATATATAATCACATATTGATTTAATTTATTCCATAAATAAATCTTAATATTGCAGATGTAAACTAGCATAATTGCGTCATTCGATCTACACATATAAATTAGACAATAAAATATGAATTGATCAAATGTGCGAAACATGTTTGATGCGTGTCGAGGACTCTAGAACTTTGCTTGAACAGCAGGAAGAACTCGCGGTACTAGGTGATAACGATGGCATGCAACACCCAAGCAAAGAGGTAGATGAGCCGTTGTGGACGAACAGCAAGCAACCACGCGAAGCGCTTCACAAACACCTTATTGTCGCCTTCTGTTGGTGCAGGACATCGAAGGCGAAGGTTCTAGAGACCTGCCTTCCAAATCGCCGGTGCACGTCAGTTAGCTGGACGAGGTAGACTACGAGCAACAGAGTAGTGCAGAGCGGAAGGCAAACCCTGGATTGATTTCTCCTATGATGTGTGAAGGCGGTGGCTCGGTTTACATAGTGACATCAGGACACTTGATCAAGATGCCTACATGACCTCCACACCGCATAACCGAACTGGATAAGTCGCGAGTAACTTATCCGGAGTCGAAGCTGCTGCACACACCGGATTAGTTGGTGTGTTTCCAATAACTATGTTTCCAAAAACAAAACCGAATTTTACAGCAAAACAAAATTGCTAAAGGAGATCGCATCTGCGCAAGGGTGAGGTACCAATTTTGGTGGACCATTCACGCGCATGTCACGTACACGCGCCACCTGGCTTAGCCTGGCCAGGCATGTCGAGCAAGAGCGTGCGTGTGTTCATATTGTTCTCTCCACCACAGATGCCTCCGTTATAAGAAGATCTCCCTCTCCTAGAATAGGCAAGGTAGTACTAAACTCCCTATGCATGCCATCCCACGAGGTGAGCTTTTGTGATTTTCCAAAAAAATAATCTTCATACGAACCTTAGCCCATATACTAATTCCAACAATCCCCCACCAAATCTCAAAATTCCATAGAGATTTGTCTTTTTCCAATATACAGTTTATATACCAGCAGTTTGATGGAGACCAATTAAGGTTGAGCGTCCACCTAGAACTGCAAGCTACACTTACTCACAAGTTGAACAATGGACTATGCCTTTAATTGCAAGTCTTGTGCAAGCAAGTTTCACCCAGAGTGTTATTTGATACTAGACCGTCATTAGACTACCTCTCGGTAGAGCGTATAAGTCATACTCCTTGGTCTCTTAGTAAGCTTCCAAGGAGATTCAACCAAAATCTCCATAGATTGCGACAAACAGTCAAGCTCACATAGGTGCATTCTTTCAAAAATGCTCTGCAGGATAGCATCTTCACTAATTAAAGCCAACAGAACGCATTAAGGCATATCTAACCTACTTTGCAGCTCATGAGAGTACATGCATCTTCACTTAGAGAGGGTTTTAGAAAGTTAACAAATGGCTTGTTCTTCCCAGATCCTAATTTACGGGATCTCCGATCACATAGGTTGGGTTACCCAACATAGTATAACTCACATGGGTCTCATACCTATCTCCTTCGATGCATTGCCTATTATGTTCCGTGATAGTTCCTTTGTGAAGGGATCTACTAGGTTTCTAGCTGTTTGGACGTAATCCATTGTTATAACCTCGGAGTTTCTCAATTTCCTAACAAACTTCAATCGTCTTTTCGCATGTCTAGATAATTTCATGTTATCCTTCGAACAGTTCACCTTGATAATTATTGTTTGACTGTCACAATTAATAAGAATATATGACACCGGTTTTTCAACCACAGGTCGTAGCCATTTCGCCTCAACTGTAGCAGTATCTAGCGACATAAGCTCTGCTTCTATGGTTGACCTCGTCAAAATGGTCTGTTTGCAAAACCTCCATGAAACAGCACCACCACCTAGTGTGAAAATATATCCACTAATAGCTTTGATCTCATCAAAATAAGAGATCCAATTAGAATCACTATTTACCTCTATTACCGCAGGATACCCGAAATAGTGAAGCCCCAAGTCCATAGTACCTCTTAGATAGCACATCACTCGCTCAAGCGCACACCAGTAATCATCTCCCAGATTAGAGATAAATCAGCTCAACTTGCTCATAGTAAAGGAGATCTTAGACCTAGTTGCGCTAGCTTGGTACATACTTGAGCCAATGATTTGGGAGTACTCCAATTGATTCCTAGCAATTCTCTTGTTCATGTGAAGTAATAAGCTAGGATCATAAGGTGTTGGAGAAGGTTTGCTATTAAGGTAGCCAGAGTGAATGAAAATTTTCACCACATAATAGGACTGCAAGAGTGTAATCACATTCTCACCTCTAATTAGCTTAACTAGACGTCAACCCGTGCTTTGCAAGGGCTATTATTATCTATATTAAATATTAATCATATGTCCAATGCTTGTAGACTTTCTATCGAGTTGTGGACATAGAACAATGTGGGCTATTAGTATCAATATTAAAATTTAATCGTATGTCAAATCCGTCAGTTATCAATTCAAACGTAGACTTTTGTTTGAAGTTTGGACATAGAACAATATTATTTTATTTATCACTAAAAAATAAAATAAAATACAAACACATATTGAATCCAACATAACATTTCCTACGCTGTGCTAATTACTTTACATTTTCTAAATTTAATAATAATGAAATTAAGAATTAATGTACCCATATCGGAGTCCTCATTTTCCATTTTTCATAATTTAATTTCTACATTTGGAATCATGAAATATGACTATAATCCGTATGGACTTATTGATTTTTCATTATTTAATTGATATCAAGTCGTACTTGGTTTGGAATCTTGATTATAAGTTTTCATGATTTAATAATTGTAAAGTTCATATTTAGTAAGTATTGAAATAGTCTCTGTTTTGAATCTTGGTCATAGCTTTTTAATGATTTGATGATTCTAGATTTACTAGTTATTAGTAACTTTAACCATTGGATGTTTGTTCTCGTGCTGTACTATCCATTTGGTTTGGACTTTGGAATCTTGCTTTTAGACAAAAATTAAAAGCTAAAGAGACTACGAATTGGCAATGGTATGTTCATTTTAAAAACATATTCTAAACTTGATCTTTGGCTTGTAATAAGATCCACCTAAACCCATCAAGTATAATATAAAATATATATCTATGTCAGTCGAAATATAATTAATTATTTGTTTCAAGAAATAGAATTAATTATTGGTTTCATATATATATATATAGATTTCATATATGAAGATATAAATTAGCCATATATGAAAGTTAAGTAAGGATGAACTTCCAGCCATCTGAAGATATTACTTGGATAGTTACGGAAGCTAGGGTTTTGCAGCTATTCTTCATCTCTTCTACCATGTGTGGGGTATTCAGGGGTGGGGTATTCAGGGGTGTGTATATGTGTCTTCCTGATATTCATAGAATACAAACAGCCAAAGAAATGCATTACATTGTGATAATTTTTCATTATTTGTGGTGCTGGATTATTTTCCATGCATGCATGTAGACGGGCGCGCACCAAAATGCAACTCACTATTTGACTTTTTTCAGATAGCATTTTTTTTAAGATACTGGAAGTTTTGAAGTCAGGGTGATACAATTATCTGGGAACAATTAGGGTCAAAATTAAATAAACCCGGAGCACATTTAATGTCAGAATTAAATAAACCCCATGCATCAATTCCAATCGAAAAATTGACCAATAATTTCTCCTTGAGTGGGAAGCACAAATGCCCATTGGTGATTGCTGGTGCAGCAAGGTTAACAACAATACTAGAGGCAGAATAAGCATTACCACTGAAACTGCAACCGAGCCAATTTAATAGTTTGGCAGGATCAAGTGCCTACAGCAGCAGCATGGCACATTGTATATTCTCTCTTTTAACATGAGTTAAGGGGACACATTCATGGGTATGTGCACGTGTGTTATATGCATCAAAGTTTTTCATATAATTAAAAAGAACTCTTACCACATAAGCATCAATAATATATGGACAACCATGTAGAGTACACACGAATAGTTCAAAAGTACCAAGGTTAGAACAGAGTTAAGAGTACGCGCATACTGATTTGGCATGCTATAGATTACCTCTATGATTAAGTGCATATGTAGCGGCCATTCTGGATCTTATCACGCGTAAGTGAACATGTTTATTTTCTGGGTCGACATCTCGATCAGCACCTGAAATTTATAAGGTGATATTGGAGGATGAGTTCTTCATATCAAGGTCTAAGCGCCTTACCTGCATAACTCCATATGAATATTACGTATATGCAAGTATACTTTCAACGGGATTTTAGTGAGATCAGGAATATGACGCAGATTTTCATCTCTTTGAGCGTGTGTGTTAGGGGACGCATGGGACGCATTCATGGATACGAGGGTAGCGTTGCATGTGTATTAGTGTGTGCACGCACACGTCTGTCGTGTAATCAGAAAAAATATTATTAGAAAACTCAATTTTAACATTTTGAATAATGGATAATTTTTTAAGTCGATTGACGTGATTACCTTAACATTTCTCGAGAATAGAATAGTTGTTCATCAACTTGCTACCTAAACACTCATTCATCTATTCATTCAATAAGCAAAATATTCCAATATATAGCGACCACTTCGATGGAATACTTGCGTGAAATGCAGATATAGCGACCACTGATAAATTTTCTTTGATGCAAGCGATATTTTAGATTTTAGGATGGACTTGTCAATACAGATCAATGTGTGTTGTCTTCTTCTAAGATTAGTTTTTTCTATCTATAGATGCGATAACCTGAATACTTTTCTATGGGTGAAAGATGAGCTACGTAACTCATTATATTGCAATCAAAATCAGAAATCGTGAGAAACCGATAATATATTAGATAGGTCACACCAAATTTCTCGAATAGATCGATTGAAAATAGTTCAATAGAACATTCAAGCTGAAAGAAATACCTACGACAAAGCAAAGGTTGGTTGCAGAGGAAATGTTTGTGTCATAGATGACGGAGCTAGTCATGTGCGATATGATGTACGAGCATCTCCCTGCCTTCTCCACGTAGTGTACGCACGCAAGCAACAGATCATGGAGCTAGCAGTGAGTAATCACCTGCTCTGCTCAACTTCGACGGAATCGAAATAGTTGCCAGTTTTTTTATCTACGGTTGTGATGATTTCATCCAACTAATCAACGGCTATTTTTTTCTGGTTAATGTGGGTGCTCCATCAGAGTGCTCAATTAGTATAAGTATTGATGTTCAAGATAACATCAACTCACTATAACGGTAACCCTTATCTGTGTCGGGCTGCAACCCACATCTGTGTCGGGTATGCCGCCCGGCACAGCGTAAAGGTCAGTGATGTGAGGAATCATCTCAAACGGGTATAAGTCCGTCACGGATGAAGCCATCTCAATCGGGTCTTAATTAAAGTCCGTCACTGATAGCTTTGACCCAGACGACCAGTCAAACTATAGCCCGTCACGGATGACCTATCTCAATCGGGCCTAAACTATAGCCCGTCACAGATGACCCTAATCTGTGACGGGCCTAAACTATGGCCCGTCACAGATGATGGTCATCTGTGACGGGCCTAAACTTTAAGCCCGTCACAGATAAGGGTCATCTGTGACGGGCCATAGTTTAGGCCCGTCACAGATGAGTATAATCAAAAAAAATAAATTTTATTTTTTGGCTAGTCTCAGGTATTTGTTAGGCGTGTCATGCAGTCCCGCCTCTCTCCCATGTGATATTTTTTGTTCTCACTCGTGTGCACCGTTCTTCCCGGTCGGTCACCCATCCCGAAATTGCTCTAGACCAAGCACGCTTAACATCAAAGTTCTTTGGAGATCGGCTTCCGGAAAAATAGTTGTAACTTTTTGATATGAGTATTCTATTAATCCTATTAAGCCTTGGGCCAGGATGTCACACCCCAATATCACCCATTCATATACATTTATTTACATACACAACCATCAATATATTTAACACACCACATTCACATAACATCCATTTTGATCACATATTTCACATCCCCGATTGAGATGACCTATCTCTATCGGGCATTAAATAATGCCCGTCACCGATGAGTATTTTTCCATTTTCCATATGAAATGTTTATATTCAATTTATGTGGTATTTTTTATTTTCATTTTATGAGAATTTTAAATTTAATTTTAGGTCGATTTTTTGTGTCAAATGTAAAAATCACAAATAAAAAAATTGTATAACTCATTGATACCTACAGGTCATTTGTACAAATAAGTTCATTTGAACTATTCAAATTTTGAATTTTCAAAATTTGATAACTTCGAATAAAAATTGGGGTTAATAAATGATTTCAAATGGAAAAATCACCAAAACCAAAGTTGTAGAACTCATCGAGGTGGTAAATTTTTATTTTGGTCATTTCTCCATCTGACTCTATTTGAACAATTTGAAATTTGAAATTCAAAGTTTGAGAAATTCAAATAGAATTTTTTGTTAGTGAACGACTTCAACTGAAAAAGTCATCAATAACAAAGTTTTATAACTCATCAAGATGTATAACTTTTATTTTGGTTATTTTTCTATATAACATTTTTTGAGCAGTTTGAATTTGAATTTGAAAATATGACAACTTCAAATAATATTTTCAAATACTAAATGATTTCAACTAAAAAAGTTATCAACAACAAAGTTGAATAACTCATTAAGATCTAAAACTTTTATTTTGATCATTTCTTCATCCGATAAAGTGATACTAACATTGTTCACAAAATTGACGTATCTCTTATCTGGTTTTATAAACTATAACTCATATATGTAAAATTTGTGAACAATGTTACTAACACTTTGTCGGATGAAAAAATGACAAAAATAAAAGTTTTAGATCTTGACGAGTTATACAATTTTGTTGTTGATGACTTTTTCAATTGAAATCATTTAGTATTTGAAAATGTTGTTTGAAGTTGTCATATTTTCAAATTCAAATTCAAACTTTCAAAAAATGTTATATAGAAAAATAACCAAACTAAAAGTTATAGATCTTGATGAGTTATACAACTTTGCTGTTGATGACTTTTTCAGTTGAAGTCGTTCACTAACAAAAAAATTCTATTTGAATTTCTTAAATTTTGAATTTCAAATTTCAAATTGTTCAAATAGAGTCAGATTGAGAAATGACCAAAATAAAAATTTTGCATCTCGATGAGTTCTACAACTTTGCTTTTGGTGACTTTTCCATTTGAAATCATTTATTAACCCCAATTTTTATTCGAAGTTGTCAAATTTTGAATTTGAGTTCAAATGAACTTATTTGTAAAAAAGGACCAATACAATAGTTGTAGGCATTAGTATATATTATTTGTAAAAAAGGACCAATACAATAGTTGTAGGCATTAGTATATAGCCTGTCACTGATGAGTCATCTGTGACGGGCCTAGTTGTTATCTCAATCGGGCCTTAAGTTGGTGCCCGTCACGGATGATGGTGATCTGTGACGGGCCTAAACTATGGCCCGTCACAGATGACCATCATCCGTGACAGGCCTAAACTTTAGACCCGTCAGAGATAAGGGTCATCTGTGACGGGCCGTAGTTTAGGCCCGTCACAGATGAGGGTCATTTGTGACGGGCCTAATTGTTATCTCAATCGGGCCTCAAGTTGGAGCCCGTCACGGATGATGGTCATCTGTGACGGGCTCCAACTATGGCCCGATTGAGATATTTAAGGTTATCTCAATCGGGCCCTAGTTTAGGCCCGTCACAGATATGTGTCATCCGTGACGGGCTTCAGTTCTATACACATTTAACATGTCTCTCTGATCATATCTCAATCGGTCTTTTTTTAGGCCCGTTTGAGATGTATTCTTTGTGACGGTCCGTAAAATCCAGTTATATTACAGCCCGACACAGATGAGAGGATCTGCACTAGTGACTACTCCCAAATCTTTCAAATTGAAATTTTTAGACAACAATGATTTAACCTTATTAATCAGCTCTTGTTCCAAATATGAGTATGTCATCAATTTACAATCATAGAATAACTCTCTCAACCCAACCATGGCGATACTATACACATTTATCTATCTCATTGACTACGAAGCCTGTAGATGTTAATTTTCTATCAAATTTCTCATGTCATTGCTTAGTAGCTTGTTTCAGACCATACAAAGACTTCAACAATTTGCACACCTTACCTTCTTGACCTTCCACTACAAACCTACTAGGTTGATCCATATAGATCTCCTCATCTAGCTCTCCATAAAGAAATGTTGCCTTAATGTTCATTTGATGAATGAGAAGACCATGTCAGCCTGTTAGGCAAATTAGCACACGGATTGTAGTCAATCTAGCAAAAGGTGAGTATGTGTCAAAAAAGTCTTTGCCTTCTTTTCTGAGTATAGTCCTTTGTAATAACCCGAGCCTTATACTTCCCAATAATACCACCAGGCCTAAGCTTCTTCTTGAACACCCACTTGCACCCCACAGGTTTACACCCATAGGGTCGCTCTGTCACCTCCCAATTCCCGTTAGTGATAATGGAGTCCATTTCACTATGGACAACTTACTTCCAATAGTCTGCATTGGGAGATGCATATGCTTCTGAAATTGACTTAGAAGTATCATCCACGAGATACACAGTGAAATCATCACCAAAGGACATAGCCATCCTTTGTCTCTTGCTCCTCCGAGGAGTTTCACTATCATCCTCTTCAGTGACAAGTTCATGTGTATGTTCAGTTTGTTCTGGTGGTGTGATTGAGCTGGGAATTATTTCAGAAAGTTGGCTAGAAGTACTATGTGTATCGTTCATTAGAAAAAAGCTCTCAAAGAAGGTAGCTTCACGAGACTCCATAATTGTACCAACATGCATGTCAAGTACCTCGATTTAACTATTAAAAATCTATAGATAATGTTGTCGTGAGCATATCCCAGAAAGGCACAGTCCACGGTCTAAGGTCCAAGCTTGCGCTTCTTTGTTATCGGTACATTGACTTTCACCAAGCACCCCCATGTGCGAGGTATGATAGTCACTCGTATGATGTTTTGTCCTTGTTTCTATTAGGAACTCTATTTAACACATGATTTGAGGTCAACAATGCCTCCCCCACCATGCCTTAGGTAGTCCCGCAGTATTCAACATGGTATTAAACAAGTCAGTCAGTGTGCGGTTCTTTCTTTCAGCAATACCATTAGACTCGGAAGAATAAGGAGACGTCCTCTCATGTATGATGACATGTTCCTCATAGAATAAGACAAGTTCGTTTGAAAAAAATTCTCCACCACGATCAGACCTAAGTGTTTTTATCTTCCTGTCAAGTTGGTTTTCAACCTCTGCCTGATAAATTTTAAAATAGTCTAGAGCCTCATCTTTTGTTTTCAACAAATACATATAGCAAAATCTAGTAGCATCATCAATCAACGTCATGAAATATCGTTTTCTACCCTTCATCAACATACCCATTCATTTCATAAAGATCTGAATGTAGGAAATCTAGAGGTGCCAAGTTTCTCTCCTCGGCAGCCTTGTGAGGCTTGCGAGGTTGCTTTGATTGCGCACAACTATGGCACTTAGAACCTTTGACAATTGAAAACTTAGGAATTAAACACATACTGGAAAGCCGAGACATCAAACCAAAATTAATATGACATAAAATCTGAGTGCCAAACAGTAGTCTCATCATCCACACTGTCACAAATATGGTTCATAGACTTCTTTCAGAAATTAGAAAGGAAAAAGCGGAACAAGCCTCCGCACTCATAGCCTTTACCAATAAAATATCCATGTTTAGACACGACTACTTTTTTAGACTCAAACACCAACTTAAATCCATATCTAAACAGACAGGATCCACTAACGAGATTCTTGTCGATAATAGGGACATGTTGCACGTTCTTCAACTGCACAATCTTTCCCGAAGTAAAGTTCAAATCTACTGTACCAACACCATGAACAGAAGCATGTGACCCATCCCCATTAGGACGAAGGAATCCCGTGCGACCTGATAAGAAGAAAATAGTGAGATGTCAGCACAAACATGTACATTGGCCCATGTATCAACCCACTAGTTTGTAGACTGATTAGCTGAAAAACAGTAGATAAATTACCATACCCGCTTCCATCCCCAGTGTTGCTAATGGACATATTGGAAAAATTAGAAGTCTGCCCTGCAGGTGCCTTCATCCCCTTGCGTTGTGGACAGTTCTTGGCCAGATGACCAGGCAAGCCACACACATAGCAAGTTATGTCATCCTGGTTCGAATTGTTGTTGTTCTTTTTCTGCATGGAGTTGGTGGTCTGATGGGCTTTGTATTTTGGTCTTGTGCACCACACTTGCACTAGACTACCCACCACCGCCCTTAAAAGCAATATCTTTTTCCTGAGCTTTCTCCACAACATCAAGAGACCCTATCGACCCCTCAATGGAGTACTTCTATGTCTTGTGTTTGAGTGCAGCACCGAAACTTCTCCAAGAGGGAGGAAGTTTCGTAATGATGCACTGAGGCACAAATTTGTGGGGTAAGACACAGTAAGGAGTTTCAGTTCCTCATCCATGGTTTGTATTTCATGAGCCTGCTCAACTACAGAACGGTTGTCAACCATCCTGTAGTTATGAAACTGCTTCATGATGTACAGATCATTACTAGCATCAGTAGCACCGAATTTGGTATTCAGTGCATCCCACAACTCCTTAGTGTCGGTCATGTGCATATACACCTCGACCAGATGATCGTCAGGAACTCTAAGAATGCATCTCACAAAGAGAGTAGTGGCCTCCTCTAATTCTTTCTGCTTTTCTGCAGTAAGAACTCTCTGAGGTTTGTCATTACTAACCTAGAAGCATTTCATAGCCGTCAACCACAGATTGACCATGATTTTCCCTCTCTTGAAGTGCACACCGGTGAATTTATCCGGCTTTAGTGCATCGTCAAAACCAGCCATAGTAAAATCACAGTGCCTATAATAAGGTATTTTGATTGTTGAATATATAAACACATATTAATTTAATTTATTCCATAAATAAATCATGATATTACAGATGTAAACTAGCATAATCACATCATTCGATCTATACATGTAAACTAGACGGTAAAACACGAACTAATCAAATATGTGAAACATGTTTGATGCATACCGAGGAATCTGGAAGTTCGGTTGAATAGTAGGAAGAACATGCAGTACTGGGCGATGACGACGGCGTGCAGCACCCGAGCAAAGAGGAAGACAAACCATCGTGGACGAACAGCAAGTAGTCATGTGAAGCGTTTCCAAAAACTTATTGTCGCCTTCTCTCGGTGTGGACGTCGAAGGTGAAGGTTCTGGAGACCACTCTCCCGATCGCCGGTGCACACCAGCGAGCAAGACAGGGTACAATACGAGCAACGGTGCAGTGCAGAGTTGGAGGCAAACCCTAGATTGATTTCACGTTGTTGCGTCAAGGCGGTGGCTCGGTTTATATACAAAAATCTGGACGCTTGATCAGGACATCTGCACGACCTCCATACTGTGTAACCGAACCGGATAAGTCGCGTGTAACTTATTTGGTCTCGATACTGCTCCATACACTGCATTATTCGGCATGTTTCCTAAAAAGTTTTCAAAAACAAAATCAAATTTTGCAGCAAAACAAAACTGCAAAAGGAGACTGCACCTGCCCAAGGGAGAGGTAAATTGGTACTGGCCAGGCGAGCGAGCACACGCGTGTGTTCCTCTTGTTCTCTACACCACGCATGCCTGAAGTGTCTAGGAGAGCATCCTCACTTATAAGGAGGTCTCCCTCTTCTATAATAGGCAAGGTGGTACTAAACTCCCCATACATGCTATTCCACAAGGTGTGTTTTGGTGATTTTTCAAAGAATTAATCTCCATATGGGCCTTAGCCCATAAACCAATTCCAACATTTTATTGGTTGCGAATAAGATTGGACAAGAAAAGGGAAAATATGGTGAGAAGCTACGGTGTACGAGAGGCCTGTCAAATAGGGCACGGAAGTTTTTTCCTCTGTTTCGGAGCCGCTAGAATACATGCGGCAATTTTTAGAGAGGAAAATATTAGATTTTTGGACCCTTGGATCGGATTCGTGCACAAAAAGATGGAAAAGATTCAACAATCCGGCCTAGCCGCATGCGGGTGGCAGGACTTAATCACGCGACCTCCTACTCACCAGCTCACCCAATCCACTACTGAACTAGTGTAAGTTTTCATATACAGACCAAAGATATAATGTAACTGCAGTGTAACTACACTTTATTAAATTATAACTAAAGTGAAAGTTTTTCCCTTAAAAACTATTACTATGCTATAAGAGCATGGCCAATAGTATCCCTAAATGAAACCCAATTCGAAAATTTAGGTTTATTTTTGTGAAAAACTTTCTTCAACAGTTCCCCCATAAATATATCCCAAAATTGGAATCCCCTTCTCCTCCTTTCTCGCTCTCCACAAGTCGAGAGACACTCTCAATTTCCGCATGGTAAAAGGAGAGGATGACATGTGGAGAGATCATGCACATGGGAAGGGATGGGCGGATTGATCTTTTTGTTTATGTAGCTGTTAGTAGTTAGGGGTGGGTCCACTTTTTATTATTGAGAGTTAATTTAGCATACTTGTTGAAGATGAAAATCTATTTACACCTTAAAATCTTAAAATCAAATTAGGGATTCCAAAAATAGAATTTTAGAAATAGAATTTTGGGTATCTGTTAGGCATGCTCTTAGCCTAGATGGGGCTTTTCAAAATACCCATAAGTACCCATTATCACTCCTAGCTATAGGTTAGACTATTTTGCTATTCCATGGCCTGCTGAAGTATATCAGTCTACTCTGCTCCGCTGAAGTATATCAGCCTACTCTGATATGCTCTGCTTTCCCATCAAAATCCAGGGCAGCATAAGTAGTTTTTTGAAAGAAACAGCAGGTCCGGTTGGAACTTTGGAGATGGAGCATATGCACCTTGCCTGCCAACCGTCCATGGATGCCAAGATGCGTGCTGCTAAACATCCAACCTTCTTTTAATGATGGAGGGGGACACCAGCTATTTGACCAACGGTAGAGGGAGGGGCCGGTGAGGCGACGGCCGGCCACCGAGGAAGGGTGGGGCGGAGGAAACCAGATGCCTCCCCGTCACTGGTTCAGTCTGCCACAACCGCTCCCCGCGCCAGATCTGACGGTTGGAAGCGAGTTGTGCAAGGATGCCGACGAGGAAAGCGAGAAAACTTCGGCGGAGTTGCAGCGGTGGTGCCCAGCAGCAGCTTCCACGGCCTGTACACTACTGCATCCCCACCCTGCTCGTCAGCGACGCCCAGGGATACTGCAGAGCTCGAAGCAGCAACAACGACTTGCAGCGCAACCAGGGCACGGTAAAAGTCCCAAATTTTTCTTCCTCCTAAAATCCTACACATTTTCTGCTCCACCGATCTATTGTTGTTGTGTATATGGTCCATTGTTGTTGTGTATATGGTCCAATTTCTCAGTTCCTCCCTGTTAGTTTAACACTAGTTTCTTGCGTTTCAAACCTGACACCCAACATGCCACCGGTCTTAGGACCCCAATGAAGTTGAGATGGTAAAGCCACATTTTTTATATATGTGTTTTTCTACGTCCAGTGAGTTAAGCAATCTGCACAATCAGAGTCTTGATTTATATTGCTCCATTATGACCAGTGATTTGTGCCCTTCCAGTGGAGCTCTGTCCTCCCATTCACAACCAAAAAAAGCAGTATACAAGCGTATTGGTAAGCTACCACGCCGCTACCATCTGGCATAATGTTTTATGTGCTGTTGGGTGTGTTAATTGGCATGCCATTCAGCCTGCTATGTCATACCCTGTAGTCCATTTATTTTAGCCCGAAGCATCCCAATTAAAGAGATACCGTTTGCAAACTTCATTTGGAGATATGTCTTGCTCTGAATACCAAGTAGAGAAATATCATTTGTAAATTTCATTGAGATATATATGCCTTCTGAAGATGCCATTTAATTTACGGCAATTCTAAGCATATACAAGTTAAAAATCCCAATTTTCCTTCCTATGGATCATGGATGTTATGGTCTTTTGGATGACTTTTACAACGTACATATCACTGTCAAATATACCTTCAGATGTTTATTATTTCAGATGTCATTTGCAAACTGTATCATTATGTGAATGTAGTATAGAGATATCCAGTGGCAAATTACATTTTTTAGAGATAAAATGCTAACCTGCGTATATCTTTTGCAGGTTCTTCAAGCTTTGAATATCATATCCAAAAAATTCAATTAGAGATGTATACCGTTGGCGTCGAGGAGGGAGGGCATGAGGCATGCGCGGTTTGGTAGCAACAACGTGTTGGAAGAGGGACCAGGAGTTGCCGGTGCCTATGTTGAGCTCATGCACCTCTTCATCTTCCTTCTCGCTCGAACGCACGAAGCTGGGTCGACAGGTGCATCCTGACGTCATCTCCACGCCGCGCGCTGCTCCCCGATGTGCGCCGACGTCTCACTAGCTCGTCAGCTCCACCCCGTTCTGGCAGGTAATCTAGCTGAGCAATGTAGGATAGGATAGGGGATTGGGCTTCCATGGGAAGCTCCATCCTTTGCCTTCGGTGGTACTGGTGATTGGGGACTAGGGAGCTGAGAAGAATGAGGAGGGATGGGGAGTCTCTCTCTCTCACGAAGCAATGGAGGCTCTCCATGTCTATATATATATATATATATATATATATATATATATATATATATATATATCAGCAACCCTTTTTGAGGATATTGAGAAAAGTATTTCCAACTGGAAGATCCCTAAGGTTAATATTAAGGAAATATATCATGTAGGTATTTTCTCATTACTTAGTGACTACTTTATCAAAACCATTGAAAAAACTATTCCAATTAGTTCCTTGCATGAAACCCTGCATCTTCTTTCAGAAAGAGAAATCAATTCTATAAGAACTAAACATTAATATCACTACCTTCATTTTGGTCTTATACAAGTTGCTATCAGATCCTTAACCAGAAAGGGTTTGAACGTTTCTGTTCTGGCTTGTCTAAGATATTGCAGAAATAAAAGGTTCAAGGATTCCTTACTTGGCATGGTGGAAGCCAGCCTCAGTAATGGTCCTGTTTATTTTAACACCTTTCCTGATTTTTCTGTATCCCTCTCAGACACAAATATCCATAAAGTTCTCACTCTCAACTTACAAACATCTGGTTATGAACTAGAACCAGGGAGTGAAAACATCTCCGTTACCTACAGAGTTTACTACAAAGCCATGACAACTTTAGCACCTTGTGCCAAGCATTATACACCAAAAGGCCTAACCACTCTCCTTCAAACCAATCCTAATAACAAATGTATTACCCCAAAACCTTGAAATGGGATGAGATCACTCTGCCTGGGAAATGGGTTTTATCTCAAGCTGTTGAATCTGAGTCTATGGATCAATCAGAGGTCGAATCCTTGATTGAAACACCAGACGAAGATGTTGACATAACATTTGCTTCAAAACAAAAAGCATTTCTCCAGTCTAGACCTTCGGTCAGTCTAGATTCTAGGACAAAACCTCAAAATGATGTGTATGCTACCTATGAAGATAACTCCGACGAACCTTCAATCTCAGACTTCAACATCAATGTTATCGAGCTTGATGATGACTTTGTTATTGCCATAGAAGAAGATGAGTTTGAAATTGATAGAGTTTTGCTTAAGGAAGAAATTAGGCTTAAAAAGAACTAACCCAAGATGAAAAGATACTTTGAAAGGGTTGATGAACCATTTAGACTAAAGATAAGAGAACTGTAGCACAAAGAGATGAGAGAACAAAGGAAGAACATATTTTCCTTTGATTGGTATGAAAATAGCCAAATCAGACACTTCGAGGAATTCTTCAAAGTTAAAAACGTGATGAAAGAAGAGCAAAAATCCAAAGCAGCTGATTTGACTGTTATCAAGAAGGTTTCTACATAATGGGAGACAACCAGTGGAAACAAGGTAGACTCTGTTCATCCTCCGTTTGAATCCATTCAATTATCTCATAAAGGAGAAAAAGCTTGTACACTAAAAAGTATTTCTAAAAATACATTTGGAGAAACAGCAAAGGTTGAACATATAGGACACTTGGTAGAACAACAAAATTATGCAAATATATCTCTGCATTCTCTTGGTCAACAGACAGATCGAATAGAGACAATCCTTATGGAAGGCTACAAAGCAGGAAGACCTGAGGTAAAAATAAATATTCCCTCTAACTCTCAGTCTTCTAGTTCTCAGTCTGTTAGTCCTATGTTTGTTCCAACCATTGATCCTAGCATCAAACTTGGAAAACAAAAGACTTTTGGACCCGCAATTTCTGAAGAACTAGTCAATGAGCTAGCCTTAAAACTAAATAATTTGAAGGTAAATAAAAATATCAATGAGATTTCTGATAATGAAAAATATGATATGATCAACAAGATTTTCAAACCTTCTACTCTTACTTCCACAACTAGGAATTATTACCCTCGACCAACTTATGCAGACCTACAGTTTGAGGAAATGCCTCATATTCAAAATATGACTTACTACAACGGCAAAGAAATTGTAGAATGGAACTTAGATGGCTTTACTGAATATCAAATCTTTACTTTATGTCATCAAATGATTATGTATGCTAATGCTTGCATAGCTAATGGAAACAAAGAAAGAGAAGCTGCCAATATGATTGTCATTAGGTTTTCTGGTCAACTAAAAAGATGGTGGAATAATTATTTAAATGAAACTCAAAGACAGGAGATTCTTTGCGCAGTTAAAAGGGATGATCAAGGAAGGCCAGTCCTAGATAGAGATGGTAATGGGAATCCAATTGGTAACATTTCTGATGCCTTAGCCACTCTAATCTATAACATAATTTATCACTTTGCCGGAAATTATCATGATATCTATGAGAAAAATAGAGAGCAATTGATAAATTTAAAATATAAAACAATGTCAGATTTTAGAAGGTATAAAGACACTCATTCCAAACCTATGACAAAACCAAATGATAAAAGCAAGATGAGTTTTCAAGCTACCAAAAGAAAACCAAAAAGGATTTACAATAGGAATATGAGGACACAAGACACCGAGGACACAAGACACCGAAATAGTCAGAGAAAGCAAAGAAACCATTTGTTACAAATGTGGCTTGAAAGGACACATAGCTAGAAGATGTTTCAAATCCAAAGTTAAAAAAGAGATCCAAGCCTTGTTAGATTCAGATTCAGAAGATGTTAAAGAAAAACTTGAAGCAATACTAGATCATTTAGATAATGACTCAAGCTCAGAGGGAGAAAAAATGCAGAAATTAATTGTTGCCAAGGCAGTGGTTGCTCTTGTTATGAGCCAGACAATTCAGAAGAAGAGTCTGATGAAAATATACTTGTTCTAACCAGTTTAGAAGAATTTGTTCTAGATACTTTTGAAACCATTCAAGATCTAGAAGAAAAAAGAAGAGTTTTCGAAAAATTCCTTTCGAGGGTCAAGACTGATAAGGATAAACTAAAAAGGGATATTCAAAAGAGCAAATTCCTCTCTATTGATGAAGTGTTCAAAAGATTAGATGAACAGAAAAAGAAGAATGAGAAACCAGATCTAATCAGCCTATTCGAAGAACAAAATATTATGAAACAAGATTTAGAAGAGATAAGGAAGCGACTATATATGTTAGAATTAAAAGGAGGTTTCCATATGAAAGAAAAAGACGAACCAATTCAAGAAGATGATCAAGTTGTTCGAACCATTCAAAAATATATGAAGCAAAAATGGTACACAGAAGTTATGTATCGTTTTACAGATGGATCCTACTTTTAGCACAACACTTTAATTGATTCTGGTGCTGATGTCAATTGCATTCTAGAAGGTATTATTCCTCATAAATATTTCCGAAAAGCCGCCCACAAAATTCGTGGAGCAGATGGAGGACTTTTAATAGTAGATTATCAAATCCCTGAAATCTATATTTGCATATCTGAAGTTTGCATTAAAACATCTTTTCTACTTGTTAAAAATCTTAAGCAAGGTGTTATTTTAGGAACACCATTTTTATCTCTCATTCGTCCCTTCTTTGTCACGAGCGAAGATATTCAATTTGAGATAATGGGCAAGCAGGTAAGCCTAAGATTTTCCTCTAACACAGATGAGATTCTTGATCAGCTTGTTCAAACCAAAAGAGAACAAGTTGTAAATACAATATCTTTACATGGTAATCCTTTCCTATCATATCTTCTAAAATCTGTGGACTTGCCAGGTAAGACATCATGGGAAGACAGATATTTATTAAAAACTACTAAAAATTTTGAAAATATATGCAGGGAAATGGCTTCACAGAAGTCTGGATGGTTCACGAATATGAGTTCGTGGAGACTGCCCCAACTGCTCGGAGGCCATGGAGAACGATTTAATCACAATTTCAGAGTAACAGAGTTACGACAAGGGTTATTAAACCTCTTGTGGCAGGTAAGAAACAAAAAAAGAAAAAGCTCATGCCTTAGATGGCCTGGCATATTATTTTAAAAATTTCGTGCCCTTAGATCAAAAGATAATAGAAAAAAGGGCTAAACTACAAGATATCCCTTGTCATGAGGAGACGTTACTAGATTATCGCGAGGAGAAATCCCGTGATGGCCAAGATAAACTTCCCATGGAAGTTGAACAATCTATGGCAACAGATAAGACTGCCAAGGTATTCTCAGATGAGGTATTGATCTCAACAGATCCTGCTTGAAGCATGGTTGCTTTCCACATAAATATCAATAACCTATTGCAATCTTTCCCACATAATAAACCATCATCATCTACAAAAAGACATGATACCACCACCCAAAAACCATACATATTGCATAATCATCCCAATTCATTCCTTCCACAATATATACTCCGGACCCAGCCAAAAGCACCATGCAGATCTTGTGCCTACAAAGATTCTTACCAAAAGAAACGTAAAAGCCAAAATCCTATGAGTACCACATATGAATATCTCCAACCCAGATTAAGCTTCAAGACAGAACAAACTTTATCTTGCTTTGGGCAAGACATCCTCGACCTTGTTTGGCAAAAGTTTAAGGAGAGACAAATGAAAATATTTCTTGGACTCCAAGATTATTTCTTTGATCTCTTAGAAGGAAGAGAAAGAAACCCAGCCATACAAGTAATCATATACATGCTACCTCTCTTAAGGCTACATGATCAGGCAATCTCTGACCCATCCTATAGATTTCTGGTTCTCAAAGCTGAGATAAATCTCCAAAGGTTCCGAAACTTACCCACATACTACCATGAAGAAATATCTCTCCAAACCATTATAGATCATGGTCTTGTCAATTCCATCTATGCAACGCTCGATCAAATCCTTCAATCTGATTTAGGAAGCGCTGTGAAAGATGTCTGCAGAAGACTTGGACATGGAAGATACAGGATTATCTTCTCCTCCATACCACCAAAATTCAGGATTATCTTCTCCTCCATACCACCAAAATTCACACCACCTGTTCGTCCAGCAATTCATTATATATATATCATGAATGGACAATTTAATTTTGAAGGAGGCGGTCCTAGCAAACTATTCGATGAAGAGGAAGAAATCTATACAACGATTGCAAATCATGAAAATTGGAGATTATTTTCTGAAGCTGCAGAAATTGAAGAAGCTATCACCACAGATTATGAATATCAGCTGATTTTCCAAAATAAGATCACAAGGATTTTTATTAGCAAATATTACAACCAAAGTTATGAATACTTCAAGGGAGCTGGACGCATAATTAAACCAGATTTTGGAAATGAATGCTCCAAGTAAAGTTATTACAGAAGCCTGGCTCAGTGATATCAAAAAAGAGAGTCCTCAGAGATTGACACGATGCAATCGGCACCCATGATAAACGACGAAAATAATGAATAAAGATCTTATCATCCCTGATAAAAATCACTATTGAAGATAAGGAATCTACACTATTCGAGATAAGATATTCCTATAGTCAAAAGACGGTATTATGACATCTTTATTGAAAGTCAAAAGCGTCAACACCAAAGATTCTCTCCGTGAAGTCTAAAGGGATATCATAAATCCCCTTGAAGTCAAATGAAGATATCATGAAGATTCTTTGCCAAGTCCTATATAAGGGGCTCAAGAGCATTCATCGCAAGACATCGCATTCCACAACAAAACACATCTCACTCAACCATTCCTGTCACCTCTCCACCAGCCATCACACTCCACTCCACTCCATCTAAGTGTTGGTACAATAGTATAACCTAAATAAAAGACTCATGAGAGTCTAAGTGTGAGAGTCTATGTAAGAGTCCTTGTGAGAGTCCTGTACCTGTATAATTACGAACGAATTGTACCAAGTCCTTGGTGTAATCTTCAGAAGGATCTACCTTCAACCTATCAAGGTATATGAATGAACTTCAACCTATCAAGGTATATGAATGAACACCTGGACTATTTTACATAAACCTACTATGTTCTAAGTATCTAATTTACATTTTGTGTTGTACATAATTAGTATTTACAGCTTGTCTTTATTTCCTGTACTGCATTTATGTTTGCATAAAAAAATACCATCCAGCTGCCATATACTAATCTCACATCCAATATTGCATATAGACACTGCATTCCTATCCTCATATCTGGTGACTAGACCCCTAGTCACTGCCCTGGGCTAGATCTGGTATCAGAGCCAAGTGCTCGTAACCTCCCCAAGCCATCTTCTCCGGAAGGGGGGAGAGGGGTCAGGTAGCGTGCTAAAGTCGCGGTGATCCCGAACGGTGTGGTGGTGTTATGATGTCGCGGAGTTCCCAAACCTTTGATCGGTTGCCTGAAGTCGTGTTGCCTTGTTGAGCCGCAGAAAACGTTTGTCGGCGTAATTCGTTGTCTGGGCACTTATCAAAGGCAAAAGTTGAACTTAATTGTGGGAAGTAATCCCTGCCGTTGTCTGGAACACATCATATCCAAATAGGTTGATCGTAATTGTGGGAGAATTCCCCGCCGTTGTTTGGTAACTACCTACCTATCTTCCTATCTTTCGTATATGATGTCTTGGTTGGTTAGATCACGAAGAGCCACTGTTCGATCTGTAGCCTCGTGCAGTAGCGAGAAGTCTATTGGCACTATGTCGGTAAAGAATGCTTCGTCTATATTCTTTGAGGATATAGACGAAGCATTCTTTACCGACATAGTGCCAACAGACTTCTCATTCGTTTTTATATATCCCTAAACCCTAAACCCTATATATATATATATATATATAGCCCAGGGCAGTGACTAGGGGTCTAGTCACCAGATATGAGGATAGGAATGCAGTGTCTATATGCAATCTTGGATGTGAGATTAGTATATGGCAGCTGGATGGTATTTTTTTTATGCAAACATAAATGCAGTACAGGAAATAAAGACAAGCTGTAAATACTAATTATGTACAAAACATAATGTAAATTAGATACTCAAAACATAGTAGGTTTATATAAAACAGTCCAGGTGTTCATTCATATACCTTGATAGGTTGAAGGTAGATCCTTCTGAAGATTACACCAAGGACTTGGTACAATTCGTTCGTAATTATACAGGTACAGGACTCTCACAAGGACTCTTACATAGACTCTCACACTTAGACTCTCATGAGTATTTTATTTAGGTTATACTATAGTACTAACACTTAGATGGAGTGGAGTGTGATGGCTGGTGAGAGGAATGGTTGAGTGAGATGTGTGTTGTGGAATGCGATGGATGCGGTTGATTGCGGTGTATGCGATGGATTCTCTTGAGCCCCTTATATAGGACTTGGCGAAGAATCTTCATGATATCTTCATTTGACTTCAAGGGGATTTATGATATCCCTTTAAACTTCTACGGAGAGAATCTTTGGTGATGACGCTTTTGACCTTCAATAAAGATGTCATAATACCACCTTTTGACTATAGGCATATCTTATCTCGAATAGTGTAGATTGCTTATCTTGAATAGTGATCTTTGTCGGGGGTGATAAGATCTTTATTCATTATCTTCGTCGTTTATCATGGGTGCCGATTACACCGTGTCAATCTCTGAGGGCTCTGTTCTTTGATACCACTGAGCCAGGCTTCTGTAATAACTTTTCTTGGAGCATTCATTTCCAAAATCTGGTTTAATTATGCATCCAGTTCCTTTGAAGTATTCATAACTTTGGTGGTAATATTTTCTTTAATCTCAGACTTCAACATCAATGTTATCGAGCTTGATGATGACTTTGTTATTGCCATAGAAGAAGATGAGTTTGAAATTGATAGAGATTTGCTTAAGGGAGAAATTAGGCTTAAAACGAACCGACCAAAGATGAAAAGATACTTTGAAAGGGTTGATGAACCATTTAGACTAAAGATAAGAGAACTCTGGCACGAAGAAATGAGAGAACAAAGGAAGAACATATTTTTCTTTGATTGGTATGAAAATAGCCAAGTCAGACACTTCGAGGAATTCTTCAAAGGTAAAAATGTGATGAAAGAAGAGCAAAAATCCAAAGCAGATGATTTGACTATTATCAAGAAGGTTTCTACAGAATGAGAGACAACCAGTGGAAACAAGGTAGACTCTGTTCATCCTCCGTTTGAATCCATTCAATTGTCTCATAAAGGAGAAAAAGCTTGTCCACTAAAAAGTATTTCTAAAAATACATTTGGAGAAACAGCAAAGGTTGAACACATAGGACACATGGTAGAACAACAAAATTATGCAAATATATCTCTGCATTCTCTTGGTCAACAGACAGATCGAATAGAGACAATCCTTATGGAAGGCTACAAAGCAGGAAGACCTGAGGTAAAAATAAATATTCCCTCTAACTCTCAGTCTTCTAGTTCTCAGTCTGTTAGTCCTATGTTTGTTCCAACAATTGATCTTAACATCAAACTTGGAAAACAAAAGAGGGCCCGCAATTTCTGAAGAACTAGTCAATGAGCTAGCCTTAAAACTAAATAATTTAAAGGTAAATAAAAATATCAATGAGATTTCTGATAATGAAAAATATGATATGATCAACAAGAGTTTCAAACCTTCCACTCTTACTTCCACAACTAGGAACTATTACCCTCGACCAACTTATGCAGACCTACAGTTTGAGGAAATGCCTCAGATTCAAAATATGACTTACTACAACAGCAAAGAAATTGTAGAATGGAACTTAAATGGCTTTACTGAATATCAAATCTTTAATTTATGTCATCAAATGATTATGTATGCTAATGCTTGCATAGCTAATAGAAACAAAGAAAAAGAAGCTACCAATATGATTGTCATTGGGTTTTCTGGTGAACTAAAAGGATGGTGGAATAATTATTTAAATGAAACTCAAAGACAGGAGATTCTTTGCGCAGTTAAAAGGGATGATCAAGGAAGGCCATTCCCAGATAGAGATGGTAATGGGAATCCAATTGGTAACATTTCTGATGCCTTAGCCACTCTAATCTATAACATAATTTATCACTTGGCCGGAAATTATCATGATATCTATGAGAAAAATAGAGAGCAATTGATAAATTTAAAATGTAAAACAATTTCAGATTTTAGATGGTATAAAGACACTTTCTTGTCAAAACTATATACCTTACCAGAACCTAATCAAGATTTTTGGAAAGAAAAATATACTTCTGGTCTTCCTCCTTTATTTGCTGAAAAGGTTAGAAATTCCCTAAGAAAAGAAGAGGGAGGGAGTATAAATTATCACTATCTAGATATTGGAAAAATCACACAGAAAATACATTTAGTAGGGGCTGAGCTTTGCGATGAACTAAAAATCAAATATCAACTTAAAAAACAAAGGATTCTTGGTAAAAGAGAATTGGAAGATTTTTGTTATCAGTTTGGATTTCAAGATCCTTATGTCTATAGAAAAAGAAAAACCCATTCCAAACCTATGACAAAACCAAATGATAAAAGCAAGATGAGTTATCAAGCTACCAAAAGAAATTAAAAAAGGATTTACAATAGGAATATGAGGACACAAGACACTGAAATAATCAGAGAAAGCAAAGAAACCATTTGTTACAAATGTGGCTTGAAAGGACACATAGCTAGTAGATGTTTCAAATCCAAAGTTAAAAAAGAGATCCAAGCCTTGTTAGATTCAGATTCTGAAGATGTTAAAGAAAAACTTGAAGCACTACTAGATCATATAGACAATGACACAAGCTCAGGGGGAGAAAAAATGCAGAAATTAACTGTTGCCAAGACAGTGGTTGCTCTTGTTATGAGCCAGACAATTCAGAAGAAGAGTCTGATGAAAGTATACTTGTTCTAACCAGTTTAGAAGAATTTGTTCTAGATACTTTTGAAACCATTCAAGATCCAAAAGAAAAAAAGAAGAGTTCTCGAAAATTTCTTTTCGAGGGTCAAGACTGATAAGAGAACAACTTGTGAATACAATATATTTACATGGTAATCCTTTCCTATCATATCTTCTAAAATCTGTGGATTTGCCAGATAAGACATCATGGGGAGATAGATATTTATTAAGAACTACTAAAAATTTTCAAAATGTATGCAGGGAAATGGCTTCACAGAAGTCTGAATGGTTCACGAATATGAGTTCATGGAGACTGCCCCAACTGCCCGGAGGCCATGGAGAACGATTTAATCACAATTTCAGAGTAACAGAGCTACAACAAGGGTTATTAAACCTCTTGTGGCAGGCAAGAAACAAAAAAAAAGCTCATACCTTAAATGGCTTGGCATATTATTTTAAAAATTTCGTGCCCTCAGATCAAAAGATAACAGAAAAAAGGGCTAAACTACAAGATATCCCTCGTCATGAGGAGAGGTTACTAGATTATCGCGAGGAGAAATCCCGTGATGGCCAAGATAAACTTCCCATGGAAGTTGAACAATCTATGGCAACAGATAAGAATACCAAGGTATTCTCAGATGAGGTATTGATCTCAAAAGATCATGCTTCAAGCATGGTTGCTTTCCACAGAAATATCAATAACCTATTGCAATCTTTCCCACATAATAAACCATCATCATCCACAAAAAGACATGATAGCATCACCCAAAACCCATACATATTGCATAATCATCCCAATTCATTCCTTCCACAATATATACTCCGGACCCAGGCAAAAGCACCATGTAGATCTTGTGCCTACAAAGATTCTTACCAAAAGAAACGTAAAAGCCAAAATCCTATGAGTACCACATATGAATATCTCCAACCTAGATTAAGCTTCAAGACAGAACAAACTCTATCTTGATTTGGGCAAGACATCCTCAACCTTGTTTGGCAAAAGTTTAAGGAGAGACAAATGAAAATATTTCTTGGACTCCAATATTATTTCTTTGATCTCTTAGAAGGAAGAGAAAGAAACCCAGCCATACAAGTAATCATATACATGCTACCTCTCTTAAGGCTACATGATCAGGCAATCTCTGATCCATCCTATAGATTCCTGGTTCTCAAAGCTGAGATAAATCTCCAAAGGTTCTGAAACTTACCCACATACAACCATGAAGAAATATCCCTCCAAACCATTATAGATCATGGTCTTGTCAATTCCATCTATGCAACGCTCGATCAAATCCTTCAATCTGATTTAGGAAGCGCTGTGAAAGATGTCTGCAGAAGACTTGGACATGGAAGATACTGGATTATCTTATCCTCCATAGCACCAAAATTCACACCACCTGTTCGTCCAGCAATTCATTATATATATATCATGAATGGACAATTTAATTTTCAAGAAGGCGGTCCGAGCAAACTATCAGATGAAGAGGAAGAATTCTGTACAACGATTGCAAATCATGACAATTGGAGATTATTTTCCAAAGCTGCAGAAATTGAAGAAGCTATCACCCCAGATTATGAATATCAGCTGGTTTTCCAAAATAAGATCACAAGGATTTTTATTAGCAAATACTACAACCAAAGTTATGAATAATTCAAGGGAGCTGAACACATAATTAAACCAGATTTTGGAAATGAATGCTCCAAGAAAAGTTATTACAGAAGCCTGGCTCAGTGGTATCAAAAAACAGAGCCTAAGGGTTTGACACGATGCAATCGGCACCTGTGATAAACGACGAAGATAATGAATAAAGATCTTGTCATACCCGACAAAGATCACTATTCAAGATAAAGAATCTACACTATTCAAGATAAGGAATCTACACTATTCGAGATAAGATATGCCTATAGTCAAAAGGTGGTATTATGACATCTTTATTGAAAGTCAAAAGCGTCATCACTAAAGGATATCATAAATCTCCTTGAAGTCAAATGAAGATATCATGAAGATTCTTCGCCAAGTCCTATATAAGGGGGCTCAAGACCGCAATGAACCGCGATCCATCGCATTCCACAACGACAACACATCTCACTCAACCATTCCTTTCACCTCTCCACCAGCCATCACACTCCACTCCACTCCATCTAAGTGTTAGTACTATAGTATAACCTAAATAAAAGACTCATGAGAGTCTAAGTGTGAGAGTCTATGTAAGAGTCCTTGTGAGAGTCTTGTACCTGTATAATTACGAACGTATTGTACCAAGTCCTTGGTGTAATCTTCAGAAGGATCTACCTTCAACCTATCGAGGTATATGAATGAACGCCTGGACTGTTTTATATAAACCTATTATGTTCTAAGTATCTAATTTACATTATGTGTTGTACATAATTCGGATTTACAGCTTGTCTTTATTTCCTGTACTGCATTTATGTTTGCATAATAAAAAAATATATATATATACCATCCAGCTGCCATATACTGATCTCACATCCAAGATTGCATATAGACACTGCATTCCTATCCTCATATCTGGTGACTAGACCCCTAGTCACTGCCCTGGGCTAGAGCTGGTATCAGTGTATATATATATATATATATATATATATATATATATATATATATACATATATATATACGGTCCCGCTACGTAGAGCGCTACGTGCTAGGTAGTAGGTAGCGCGACTCGGAATTCCCTCGTACAGTCAGCGTCCGACGCGTCCTCATCGTGTGTATGGTCGTTTAAATTTTACTCGATACGATTTATTGGTCATTTAACAAGAACCGAGTTATTGGTGGAGGATCGTTTGCACCTTGAGTTTCTTTGTTTATTTTGCAGTTAAAAGTTTACTTTGAGTCGGTGGTAATTGAAATCTGGTATGCGTAAGTTTTTGTAGCCTAGAGATGGGTGGATAATAGAAGAGCTTTTTGTAAGGTTTTTTCCAGTTAAAAGATAACTTGGAGTGAAGTTGCGTGATAGTACACCTTGGTTTTTTTTTTTGGGTGGGAGTATTTGTATAACCTTATGGTAGCTTGTGGTAAAAACTTAATGTCGATAGATTAGTGAAAATGTATATTTGTTCAGAATACCTATTAGTTAAAAAATTACTTGTATGGTCTAATGGATGTTTATATGCTGACCGAGTAATTCTACACCATTTTATTTGGGCACGTTTAGCGGAAGACTAGCAACAGTATAATTCGTAATTTAGTGCAGTCGTGTAACGTAATGGTTCCTAGTCTAGATCCGTGAAAAGTGCTAGATCGCCCTCTCTCTCATTCCTCTGTAGTGTGCGTTTTTTGTTCTCTCGTTGCGGTTTGAGTTATTGTTCTTATCAGTGAGTTTCTAGTGGGGTTTTTTCCATGGCGTCGTCGAAATACACCGATGATCATTGGTCTGCACCGCCCGTGACACCTATCTCTCAGACGCACGGTGACGTTAGCCTTGGAAATTTGCCGCCATGTTTGGATGACTCTGAATTGGCTACCCCAACCCCGAGTAGAGTTTATACTCATGTAAGTGATTAATCTTTGAGCTTCACTATTAACTGTTAATCTCCCACGATCTGGTAATTTTTTTTTGTTTTGGCTTTCCTGATTCTATCATTACACTAATAATGAGTTGATTAGGTTTGTCTGAATATCTTTTTTTACTCGCGATAGGGTGCTAGTGTTTCAAGCGATATGGTTTCATCTGAGGGGATGGTTTTTGTTAGTTATGAAGAAGCTTACAATTTCTACGTGAGATATGCATTCCACGCTGGATTTGATGTGAGGAAGAGCCGCACGAAGAAGATGATTCGTGAGGTGTGCTGTACTAGGGAGGGTAAGCACGTTATCAAGGTTGAGGAATGTGATAGAGAGCGTAAGAGGACATCAAAGAAGACCGGTTGCAAAGCATATATCAAAT
Source organism: Oryza punctata (assembly GCA_000573905.2). Lineage (NCBI taxonomy): Eukaryota > Viridiplantae > Streptophyta > Magnoliopsida > Poales > Poaceae > Oryza > Oryza punctata. The sequence goes on from CM002496.2 coordinate 3,415,110, forward strand.
TGAGGCATAACTTTGTGGATGGTGCGGTTTCATCGGTAGTCATTGATGTGGTTGAGTTAAAGCACAACCATCCTCTAACACCATCTCCCTCGGCGGTTAAGAATATGTGAGCCCATAAGAACCGTGATGATTCGGTTATGCAGTTTGTGGACATGATGCAAGAGAGTCGTGTCCCGCAAAACTGCATTATGGGTATCCTATCCGAACTACACGGTACAGGATAAAATTCCTTTCACGTCTCGAGATATTGAGAACAGGTGTTTTTATTTACTAAGTTTTAATGTGTTATATGTTTTATTTATCTTATGTGGTTTTTTTTATAATTGCTCCTCCTTTTTTACTAATGAGATTAGTCCTCGTTTGTTTGATGCAGGAAGGCCGCAAACGTTAGAAAAGAAAACGCCGATGACATTAACAAGCTGCTTCAATTCTTCAACGAGTGTTCTTTGCAAAACCCAAAATTTTATTGGGATGCGCAGCTGGATGAAGATGGCGTTTTGAAGAACTTGTTTTGGAGCCACGCCAGTAGTTTGGCCGAGTACGCAGATTTTGGAGATGCGGTTACTTTCGACACCACGTAGAAAACAAATATTTATGAAATGCCGCTGGCTATGTTTGTCGGGGCGAACCACCATATGCAGAGCACGCTTTTTGAGGTTGTGCTTTGCTTAGAGATGAAAAGGTGGAGACTTTTGAATGGCTGTTTAACACTTTCAAGAAATGCATGTCGAACTATCCAACTCCTCGCTGCATACTAACAGGCATGTGTTTTTTTTATTTTCGTTGTTTGAATGTATTAAACCCTAATTTCCAATTTATGTATTATAGTTGAAGATAAGAAGGTTTTAATATGGATTTTGGGTGATTTTCAGATCGAGACCCGGCAATGGCGATTGCAATGAGGAGGTCGTTCCCAGGTATAATTCACAGGTTGTGCCGCTGGCATATACTCAATCGCCATTCTGACCCTCTCAACAAAATATTTGCTAGTGAAGAGGGGATTGAGCCTGACATGATGTTGTGCATTAACCAAACATACACACCTTATGAGTTTGAATCGGCTTGGTCCCAGTTCATTAAAAAATATGGGCTTGAGAAGTGTGCTACTATGCAAGCTTTATATGATATCAGAGAGAAGTGGGTGCCAGCGTTCTTTAAAAGTGTGTACTGCGGACGGATGATGTCGACGCAGCGTAGCGAGAGCATGAACAAATTGGTGAAACGAAAGTTTGTGGACCACCAAACTGCACTTCACCGGTTTGCTCGCAGGATGTTAGATGTCATAGTTGACAGACGGGAGAAAGAAGCTACTGAATCTAGAGCATGCTTGGTTAGATCTTTTCTTACTATGATTTCTGTTTTACATTGTAATGAGTGAAGTTTCTTTTCTTTTTTTTCATGGAAGTAACGAGGGTCATTTTTCAGGGTAAGCCTTTGCTGGCGGTCCGGTGGCCATTTGTTGTTCAGGTGTCGAGGTTGTACACGAGGGCCGCGTTCCGGTTGTTTGAAGGAACATTGCAGGATAGTTCCGATTCCGTATCGATCAAGACTTAGACGTTCGGCATGGTTGGATCGTATCCCACACGAAACGATCTGTTAAGCATGATTGGTGTCAGAAGCAGTTCAAGGTGGTGGCCGACGTGGATGGTGGGGAATTCACGTGTGAGTGCAGACAGTGGGAGCATACCGGTGCGTATTTTTTCACATATTACTTTTTATAAATGCAAAATCCTTTGTTTGAGTTCTGAACATTATTCATCTTTTAATTTGCTTTTTGTGGTTTTTTTCCTTTTTGTAGGCATGTTTTGCACGCATCTTATGAGGGCTTTTGTTCACGTACAGCTAGAAAAGATCCCTGCTGCGTACATACTGAAGAGGTATACAATGAAAGCAAAGAGTGACGTGTCGTTCGATAGGCGTGATCGTGTAACAATTGGACCTGATGGAGTTCAAGAGAATTTTCGGACAAACATGTTGATGATGGAAGCGATGGGTTTAGTGAGGGCTGCTTACAAATCTAAGGTTGAATATGAGAGAGCAAAGATGATTTTGAAAGGTTTGCGGAAACAGGTTGAGGCGATTCCTCACGACAACCCTTCGGATGTCGATGACACCAAACAAGAGAGTGGTTCCGAGCCTAGAGTTATCCACCAGATAAGCCGTGAACCACCTCCAAAGTCGCAAACTAAAGGCAGAACTCGTGGACCGGATGAAGAGGTTAGGCTAGGAGCTAGGGGTAAAAAGCTGTGCATGCGTGTTTGTGGTTGGTGCGGGGAGAAGGATGGTCACTACGCCAATACATGCAAAAAAATCCAGCAAACTTTGAGAAGGTTAGGCGAGCTGAGAACAGAGGAAGGGGAAAGAGGGGAAGGCCCAGGGGGTCAGGTGGGGGGTAGGCTTGGCGTGGATGCAAACGGTGCAACCCGGGGTGTTGGAGGAGGAAGATTAAGGGGGAGCGGCCGTGGTTTACAGACATTGCGAAGGTGTCTGATAGATGAGTGGGAGTCAGAGTATGTCGATGATGTCAACCAGTTGAACAGTACATTCGATGCTTCGGGTGACCAAGGGGATTCGGCAAACGGGTGGGGTAGTGAAAATGATCCATAATAGGATTATATTCCTTTTGCTTGCAATTTTTGTGTTAGCTCCCATGACTGCCACGTAAACTTCTGAGTAATGGTTTTTTTTACTCAGATTGTGTTTGCTACTTTAAATATAGTTGTTTTTGTTTAACAAAACCTATGTTGCGTTTTGGGCATGAATTGATTAAATCGGATATTGTTGTGTTTAATGTGGTAGCATGCTCTTTTGTTGTGGTTATGATTTTTACCTGCAGACACCCGCCATCGAAACTTTGCTATATTAAAATTGAACTAAATCATGATACATGAGAAGATTGTTACTAAATCTTTTGTAAGTTTGAAATAATCGAAAGCAAATCAACGAGCAAAGATAAGTACGGAGCTAGTTTAATAAGCTAAAACGGTAGTTCATAATCTTTTATAAACCATAAAGTAAAATTTTTTACTTTAAGATCGTCTACGACGCTTGAGGCGTGTTGCCGGTGACTGTGCTTCTCTTGGTGGTGTCTGGTCGTCTCTGAAGTTGTTAATGTCTTCATTGAGAATTTCATTGTCGCCGTCTTCCTTGTACGCCGGGTGTGGTAGTAGGTTGCGCAGGTCTTCTTCAGGAGGGTTAAGATCATCGATATCTGATGGTGGTGACGGGCATGGAGTTGAAATGTAACCAAAATCCTCTGCATATATACCTTCTTCTTCCATAGAAGGTGACAGCGGAAACGGGTAGGGCGGTGAGGGTGGAGGAGGACTTCTCACTCTGAATTCTGCGGGCAGTTCGCACGAGAATTCATCTTGCTTCGCCGGTGAAGTATTAGTTTGGTTCGGCTCCACTGTCTCCGTGAGATCCAGTTTTGTGGGAGCGGGCGGCGGAAAAACATCCATGCCGTCGTGTATTGTGTTTTGTGGAATGCACATAGAGCTTCTTAATATAGGGGAGTATATTCCGTTGATGGTAATCATCAAAAATATTTGTTAATGTCGCATATGTTTTTCCGGTGTTTATGTCGAGATTCTGTTTTTGAGTATATTTGGGGTCAACATAATATAAGGCAACATGATATTTTGTTATACATGGAATCATCGAGATCGTATTTCTTAAAAAAATACTTCTCCGGCATGCTATCTCTGCCCGATACTTGTTATTGTATTATGATTGAGTTAAAATTTTACTGCTCGTTATCGATGTTACTGATGGGTTTGTTTTTGTTGTTATATTATTTGGAGTTAATTTTTTACTGAGTTAATTTTGCACTTATCGTCATTGTGCTGTTAACTGTTTTATTATTAACGTCTGATCATCTCAAGTTGGCGTTGTTACTATTTAGCTGTGAGGACGTAACTTTATACAACCCCTAGGGGAATGGGTGAAACTTTTACTCGAGACATCTTGGCGAAAGTTTTGATAATGAAAATGCGGATGTATATTTTTGGCTTATTAAAAAAAAGCATGGTGTCATTTATATATGCTAGATAAAAATGTGTTGCAATGGAAGAAGCGAAAAAAACGTGTTGCAATGTTGAAAGAACGAATACGTCAAGAAACTTCAACAAAAGATCACTTAGCTTGACCATAGTCCGATGCCAAATGTATCATAGTGTTGCATAACTAATAAAGTAGGGTGATAACATATTTCCTGGATAAAGATTGATGAGCATAGTATTAATGTGCTGTCCATCTATCATCTTAATACGGCATGCGACATTATCAGAATCAGTTTCCTTGTGGGTTTGGTTCACCATCTTCTGAGAAGCGGAACCTCTCGATCTCTGGGTGCTGCGGTCCGGCTATGTTGTGCTCGCTGAACACGAGCTGGTGAAGGATGCTCGATCGGAGAACAGTTGAGTTGCTCTGCATTTGATAACAAACTAATGAGAGTTATGATAAAAGTACTCATGTGCGAAGAATCGGAGATTGATTTTTGAGATTTTTACATACCGGAATGGGGAGTTTTTCGATGGGTTCCCTATTGCCATCGTAGGCCTCCATGTACTTCATGACATAAAAGGCGCAGTTGTTGGAGCCTATCTCCATTTTGGCGCATTCCATATGGTTCTTCCTGGAGCCTCCAAACCTACAGAACCTTTTTGGAAGAGCCCTTTGTAATGCATCGCTCAGCCTCTTGACGATCCTTTTGGCCAGTGAGCTGTGATGGTCGCCGACATGTGTTCCAATCAGTGGATAATTATTTGAATCCATGATGTCGATGCGCCTATGGGGGATGCTGATGGCGTATAGTGACCAGTGGGCGTGGTGCAAGACAGGGAGAACAACCTGCGAAAAAAAAGTTGCGTGGAAACAATTCAAGGATTATGGTATGGTATTTGAGGTGTATCCATTTAGAGAGATTCAAAATATTTATATTACGAGTAATAGTAAAGAACAGCTGATAATGTACTAGATGCTCACCAACTGTGTGTTTGATGTATTGATGTGACAGAGAAAATCGTGTAATTTGGAGGCCAATTCATTCGGGCTGAATGTTTCTTTCCGCCCGCCTTGATCAATAAAATCAATGTTCAACAGTGTCTGGCATGAGATAGCTCGCAAACAACATGATTATAAATGTGAAACAGCTTTACGAAATGAATTTGGAAGGGAGGAATGTAATTACCCCAATCGTTGTCAGAAGGAAAATTCTTTTTCCGAAAGATTCTGGCATGTTCCTCATGTCATCCTTGAATATCATTGCACTGAATGCATCTATGAACAGCCCCTCGGTCATGTTTCTATCGGGGAATGGTTCGACCACATCGGGAACATATGCAACCGCGCTATCCATCTCGAGGAGCTTCAAGCTGTTTCCATTCGGAGAATAAAAAATAATGATTGTATAAAATAATTAATTATAAATTAACTTTCAGATATAACATTGACTAACCCTTTTAGTCGCTCTGCATTTGCAAGGATGAAATCCCTGAACTGAATTGTCTTAGCCGTGTCGGGTATGCAGTGGGGAGGGCCGACGATGACCGGAGATAAGTATCTTGCGGGCTTGGATATAAATCTTTTTGGCTGCGACCATGGCATCGAGTTTGCACCTTCGTCGACCTCGCGAGGATCGGATTGTAACTGGAATGAGACCACGGTTTATAATGGGTAAATAATGTGAGAATGGGAGTGGAGTTATACACGAGGTTTAGCAGAAAAGAAAAAATAAAAAAATACTATGGAGAGCTAGACTGCACCTCGTTAAGCGTGGGGGGTCCCTCCCTCCTGCATATCTCTTCAATCTTTTCGTACACTTGGGTGTTGGTCATGCCTGTGTCCGTTGGTAACTCCAGTGACAGTGTCGGCGTGAAATTGAGGCATGGCTCTTGAGAATCTGCACATGCCGAAGTAAGAAAAACTGCACGTTGGATAAGCCGAACTTTGAATGAAAAAAAAGCAATTAACAGAGCGGGAAAAAAAACAAAAAGACATAGGTTGATCTGACCTAGATGACAATCATGGGACTGGTTGGAGTTGCTTGTTGGCAACGAAAGTACATTTTCTGTTCCATGTGCTGCTACATCTACGACGTTTAGCTTGTCAGATTTGTTCTCAGTTACTGTCTCCGGCGAAGAAATATGGATCATTTCATTGCCAGCGATGTCAAATGGTGGTTCATTGCCGGTGTGATCCGCGACTGCATCTGCGCTAGTATCTTCTTGCCCGTCCACGGCCATATAGTCTACATCGATCCCAAATTGCTGGTCCGATGGAGCGATAATTGAGGGCTGCTGGACACATCGCCCGTATTGGGCGTATGTTCTGCTTGCGGCGGATCAACTATGACATGTGGGCCTCCGGAAATGTTTTCTTCCTGATCCATGGTTTCATTTGCAGTATCTCTTGAATTGGGAATGCCTTCTTCATCACAATCCAGAAAATCTGCGATAAAATCATCTGACCGCTGCTGCTGTGGCTGCGCACTTGAATTGGGTTCGACCGACAATGGGTCCTCGCCATCGAGCTTCTGGTGATCTTCTTTGGAATGGGGGATCCGAGGATCAGCAGGGCTAGACTGTGCTTCTTGCAACCCTTTCAACGCTTGAGCAAAATGTTTGTATATCATTGTCTGATTGTTTTTAACTTTGGAATGGCGCTCAATCTCCTGGGCACATTCTTTTGCCAGCCTGTCATATGCAGCTATAGAGTCTAACAATGCGGCTCTCCGATCCTCGAGGACCAATTCCAAGTGAGGACCAATAATATCTGACATAACGGGAAATGAAAAGGTTGTTGAACTGACAAGCTCGTCCACGAACGGGGGGTTTGTGGAACAGCCCTGTGACCCCTTCCCCTTGTCACACACCCTGTGTGCATAACAGGTTGTATAAATCGGACGCACCTGCCAACATAAGATGTGAAAAATAAAAATAGTAATAATGTTAAAAATAACAACATATAGTGGGATAGTGATGTGTTGATGTTACACACTAATAAAGCATTGAAAAACAACCGTTAGGATGGAACATTTAAATCAGTTTGAAAATGGAGCAGAAACAATACATGTGCTGCTAGCCAGAAAAAAAATGAGAGAAGACGAATGTGTACTCGATAACGGCACTCACCGGCAAGTTGCCAAAATCCGGTGTACCATCACCACCTGCATTGCGATCCACTTGAACAATCTGATCAATTAAATCCTTTGTATACAGCTGTATACGAGGCGTATATGTCAGATCAATTCCAATCTCTTTGGGTGGGAGCAAATTGTCCACGTACACCAGCTGTCAAAATCAACGGAGTAGCTTAGACAATTAGTCATGGTGCAAAATCTCGTAATAACAGCGTATCGGTGGGTGCGATAAGTCGTAGGACTGTGAAAAAAATTTATTATGTACGTTGGGGGAATGAACTTACCACCAATAAAGCTACGCAAGCTGTTATTGATGATCCGGGTTTCTCCCGCCAGCATCTGAGGCTATCACCGAGTGCTAGAAACACTGCCTTCGACCAGTCAATGGCAGCGACCCGGTCGAGATTGGATGCAACCCATACATCACTTTTAGGAATGTAGAAGTCGGTTGTCGGGAGTAGAAGCTTTGACATCAAAATCATGACAAAGAATCGCACTGCGTTAGGGTCGTCCTGCCGACGCTTAATAACACCAATTAACATCTTTGCTGAGATCCGACCATCACGTGGAATGCCAAGCTCATCAGTGATCTTGTCGTATGTGCTTCTTACAACTTTGTTGGATGGGATCACAATATCCTTGCCCCTTAACGGGGTCCCCAAAACGAGCTGCACAGTGCAGGGGGTGATCTGAATCTTTCTGTCATCATCAATTGAAATGGTCATCGTCTCGGGGTCGGTCCTGTCCATCAGCCAGCGTATGAGATCTGGCTTCTGTATACCATCAAGGGTCATGCAAGCTATTGCATCAAGGTCTATTTCCTCCAATTTATCATGATGCTTCTGTGATAACGCAGCACATGCCTCGATAGCTAACCCAGGGCTGCAACGGGTCAGGTTTGGCCCCCTTGTGGCAGTTCGCTACAATAAGAATAATTTAGATTAGGTTATCGATGAATTTGTGGCATTGATATTAGGGTTGAAAAATACTAACACGCTGGATATAAAACTGACAAGATAAACATATGGCCTTAATAAACAATGTTTTCAAATATGAGACCAATATATATGTAAAAATTGAGCAGCTAACCATGCATCCACATTTGTTGCAAAGATTGACTATTCTGCATAAATGAAAAAAGTCCAAAATGCAGTGAACATCCATTGATTAATGTGTGGGAAATAAATCACTGTTGGGACAAATTTTTTACTTTGCCCCTACTAAACTAAGTAATAAGGTGCATACTACAATAGGTGTGCACCTCCACATGCTATTCTCCCCCCACAGCTTGCGTTCGATGACGCATTGATAATGGGATCCAAAATATAAAAAGTGATGAGGTAACAGACAAAAATGAGCTATCTTTAGATAAAGTAAAGCGGCTATCAGGTTGATATCGATGGTGGGATTTAGTGTATTGTACTTACTTCGTCACCCGCTGCGCCATCGTCGTCCTCCTTTGCTAGCCGCTTTCTTTTTGGCTTCTTCCGTTTATCTTGTTCAACCCCCTTTGAAGAAGAAGGCGCCCCGGGAGCAGTCGGAGCTGGGACCTCTTGAACCTGAGTGTGCGGCAAAACCACCTCGCATTCTGTCTGCGAATTGGCAAACTTAATCCTCTTCACCTTGGCCGGCATTTTGCCCTTAATCTCCATTTGCGGACTGGGAACCGAAAAGATTGCGGTAGAACAGATCTGTGAAATGTCTCGAAGGTTGGGGGCATGGATGGTAAAAAAATGAATGGGGGAGAGGAATGGAGAGTGGAGAGAGCTGTACCAAGTCGCCGGCGCAGGGGGACACACGCCGGAGAGAGATTGAGGGGGAACCAATGATCGCCGGATTTCCCACTGTCGACCTAAGAGATGAGTACTGTAGCTACTGTTTTGGATATTTTGATGGCGACGATAAACACGGATGGTCACCGATGAGCTATGAAATGGAAGAAGACTTCCTGGAGTTTTGCTGTTAAATTCGTATTTGGTATGTATCTAAAGATGGACAGAGTAAGAAAAAAAATTAGTGAAGATAGAAGAATACTGGACGTTAAAATTACTATAAAAGTTTTTTTAAAATTAACTATTCGTACTTTTATTTGGCTATAAATTTATTTTAAAAAATATGGGAAGAATTATGTGCAATATATATTACGTCTAGTTATAAACAAAACCATACATACACAACTATGTTTATAACCTATTGGTAATTCGATTTTCATTGCGAAAATAAAATCGTAACATCAGTATGAAAACTACTTGCTATTTAAAACTCACGAATATACAAAAAATGAGTTACAACGCAGCCCCATATTAATTAAAAATTAACTAGTGCAAACGGTGAAGAGTCTGTCCTATATGCGCTTTCATATTAAACCGTTCCAGAGTAAAAATTTTACCACCACGTAATATGTCAGGTGTCTAGGTGGGATAGTTGCGCCAGGTGGATGATGCGGCGTATCACGCATCAACTAGTACGTAACGCGCTACGCGCCCTATAGAAACTCTCTCTCTATATATATATATAGGGTAAGACTATTCTATACCCCCTCCTCCTCTATCCCCTCTCCCTCCAGCCCTCCACCCCCTTCTCCTTTTTCTAGCGCCCTCCTCCCCTTCCACTTTTCTTTTTTTCGCTCCCCCCACCGCCCTCCTCCCCTTCCGCTTCTCCCTCCCTTCTTCCCGGCGCCCCCCTTCTCAGGGCCCTCCTCCCCTTCCGCTCCCGGCACCCCCTCCTCCCCTTCCACTTTTCTTTTTTTCGCTCCCCCCACCGCCCTCCGCTTTTCCTTTTTCCGCTCCCCCACCGCCCTTCTCTTCCTCCGCTTCTCCCTCCCTTCTCTCAGGAATAAATCTTTTTTTCTTCTTTTTCTAGAAAAATTACAAATAATTTGGTGAACTCAAGATTTGAACACATGATCTCATGATTCATGGGAAGCTCTCCTAACCAAATCACCCTATAACACAATGTGATTAGATATCATTATCTGTTTGCTTTATATGTTTGTTGAAATTTTCTGAGAACAAATCAATTATGTTTATGTTACTGTATGAATCATACCTTTTTACTATGATTTGGTAGTACGTTATCGAAGAAGTGCAGTAACGTGATATGTTACTGCAAAACTTATAGTCTATTACTGCACTTCCGGTAGTAACATCATGATGAAAATTGCAGTAAAAGAGAACGTGTAACGGTAACAGCGGTATTACTGCTTGTGTAGATCTAAAACCTTTAAATCTTAATCTTTAGAGAGCAATATCTCTCAAATCCTATCTTGTTTTCTAAGCCGTTTGCACCGTAATGTTCATAAGAAAACTTTTAACGAAAGTAAAAGTGTTACTGCACGACAGATACACGTTACCACCTAACAGTTACACATTACCGCATGTTTCTGCAGTAACACTATCCAAGAATTGCAGTAAAACACTTTTTTACTGTAGAACATATAAAGCGTTACTGCATATTTGGCAGTAACATTGTGGTGAGATTGCAGTAAACTAGGAATCACAAAAAATATAGGTTAAAAGTCTCACATGCTAAATATAACTGTTACCGCACAAAGTGAAATTGTTACTACATGGTAGGTAGACGTTACCACATATTTATGCAGTAACACTATTCAAGAATTGCACTAAGGCGCATTTTTACTACAAAACTTATGGTCTTTACTGCACACCTACTGTAACATCGTGATGAGATTGTAGTAACACACAATAGATAGTAGTAACTAATGCTGTAGTATTACAACTTGTGGAGAGTCAAGATAAAAAAACCCAAGCTTCGAATAACAATATCTCTCACATGATGTATGATTTTTTTAAACCGTTTGCACCATGTTAGAAAAAAGTGCTTATCCAAAGTAGATCCGTCATGACTATATTTCAACTAAATTTAAATGATGTTACTGCACGTAAGACATAGCGTTACTGCACCATTCCGCAAGACGAGAGCTGAGAAGAGGTGGGTGGTGGGGGAGTTGGTAGGCAGTTTGACCGGGTTTTGACCGACGTGGGGTGCTTTGACTGAGGTGGGAGGTGGGTTTTAAGCCCTTAGAAGGGAGGGGAGGTGGGTTTGGTGATGAGGACATCCCTTCCAACAATACAACCATGCCTATTGCACAACAAGGACCAATGACTAGAGCTCGATCTCGTGAACTTAATTATCAGGTAAAGTCATTCCTAGCTGCTATTTATACAAGTTCTCCTCAGAATTGGGTGCTACTAACTGGTTGTTGTGATCTACTTGTTGCTAGGAATATGGGAGAAGAACCAGATCGCAGACAACACTAGCAGCGGTACTTTGATAAAGTCAATGCTCTTCACTCCGGAGGACAATGGGGGCAAATGAGTACTTGTTGGAAAGATCTCGTCGTATACTTTCAGCGATGTCCGGCCTCACCATCAGATTTGACCGAAGCTGCTCACAATGACCAAAATAGTTTTCACACAAGAAACTTGGGCTTGGGCCTTGTATCTTTATAGCCCATTAGGGGTCCACAAAAACTAGGGTTTGTTCCCACCTCATATCCTGGTCATTCTACCACCTATATAAACACCTAGCAGCCACCATTTTTCATTTTGGGTTTTGTTTAGATGCAAGTTTAGCTTCAGCTACTTCCTTGTACTCGCGTGTGTCGGCTAGACCACCCGGATACTTGTATTCAGAACCCCACCTTCGTGTGATTCAGTTTTATCATTTGACAAGTGCCGTGAGCTGTTTCCTTGTCAACTTGTTCTTGCTTGTTCTTCGATTGCTTGCAGGTTCAAGGTTGTTCTTGGCACGGCAAGAACAGCAACAAAGTGGAGTTGGTGTACCGGTTGCTAAGGCGCAGCACCCCTGTGGTAGTTGTAGTCGGACCGCCAACGTCATCTCCTGCCCCAAATCGAAGTTATCCTCCTCTCATCGAAAGATCGGGAACCCCCGTTGCTGTATCAAGTGGTATCAGAGCTCAAGTTGCTCGGTGAGAGATTTTAACCATCCTTTGTTTTTTACCTACAGCCCATAAAAACCACAAAAATAGGTCAGATCCAAAATCACCAAAACAAGTTGAGCCTTTGCTGTTCTACTTAATCTTTGCATGTTGAGTTCTTGGTTGCATTGTTGGTTGAGTGCTGGTTCTAGTAGTTTAGTCCTTTAGAGTTTCGGGTTCTGCTCACGTTTTTGCCACCACAAACACAGCCACCATCACCTCAAGTATCATATCCATTCCGCTGCCACCATCACCACCATATTCATCACGAAATCCACCTTCAACCCCACCAAATTTTCGTCCACCACAACCAGCAGCACCCTCATCACAACATCAGCCACCCCCAAATGCATTTATTGCTGCCTCCACCAACAGCCAACCCTTTTGCAACTTTGTGAAGTGAATCAGCCCTTCCCAAGAAATCATTTAAGTGCTCTCACTTTTGGCTTGTTGGCTGAACCAAGTAACTCCAACCAGCCCACTTTACTTCATTGTGTTGACTTGTTGGCTGAATGAAAAGAGAAGAAGTGGTTTCTGCTGTTTTGAGTAATTTCGAAATTTATTGAAAAAAAAATTCAGCTTTCAACTAGCTGTACCAAAAAAATAGAGAAAAGAGGAAAAAGGAAAGAAAAAAAAACAGAGGTGAAAAAAAAAACAAGAGAAGAGAGGAAGTTGTTGTTGCTGTTTTGTTTGTGTTCTTTGGTGCTATTTTCAGTGGCTACGCTTGTGATTAGGCTCGCGTCTCTAACAGGGTTTCACCTAGGACCAGCACGATACCATCTTTGAGCAATTATTCAACTTACTTTGATTAATGTGGTTCTAGCTATGCCTTGATATTCATGCAGCCACCTATAGCTCCACAAGTTTTTATCTACTACATCACAGAATTGTGTTTGTTGTCGGCTCCGGTACTGCTAACCATTGTTGCTGTTCTTGCTGGTAGCCAACGCCTTCTCCATAGCAAAGTAAGAACATGTAAGAACTCGTTTGGATAAGTGTGGGAGAAATGGAGTTGGACAACACATAGTTCCAATAGTTGATAGGACATATTTCTTGTGAATTGTTTGCTCCCTATTAACCATGTCAGGAGGTTCCGGGGAGCACCCTCAACATTCACCACGTACAAAGGGCATCATACAGCATTTTGAGCGCCAAGTGAGGGAGCATGCTGAAGGACTTGATGAGGATGTTAGGGTCGCCAATGATCGCCTTGGTCAATTGGAGGCTGCTCAAATTAACACCAACTCTAAGCTTTCCTCATTAGAGAGGTCCCTTGCGGATGTGAATACTTCTCTTGCAGGTATCTTGAACACGTTGGAGAGGATGGGCCAAGGTGGTCATGATGGGCTAGCTAGGCGCCACAACATTAGCCATGATGCTATCAGCAGCGTCGCAGCAAGGGAAGAAGTGGACTACGCAGCTGACACTGAGCTTGATGAGGAGGTACTTGGTCGTCCACAACGACAACAGCGCCGCCCGCGCCATGGCATGGGCGCTCCACCACGACGGGAGTACGTGATAATGACGATTCTTTAGGAAAGATCAAGTTTACCATTCCTTGCTTTGATGGAAAATATGACCCTGATGCATATCTTACTTGGGAGTTAGCTATTGATCAGAAATTTGCTTGTCATGATTTTCCTGAGAATAAACGTGTTAGGGCTGCTACTAGTGAGTTTACTGATTTTGCATCCATTTGGTGGAGTGAATTTGTTCGTTCCAATCCAAATAACACTCCCCAAACCTGGGATGCTATGAAAAGAATCATGCGAGCTAGATTTGTTCCTTCATATCATGCACGTGATTTGCTGCATAAATTGCAACAACTTAGACAAGGAAACAAATCTGTTGAAGAGTACTATCAAGCATTGCAAACAGGAATGCTCCGTTGTGGTTTGGTAGAAAATGACGATGCTGGTATGGCTAGATTCATGGGTGGGCTGAACCGAGAAATTCAGGACATTCTAGCTTACAAAGAATATAATTCAATTAATCGTTTGTTTCATCTTGCTTGTAAAGCTGAAAGGGAAGTGCAGGGACGAAGAGCTAGCTTCAGGACTAACATTTCTGCAGGTCGTGCTAGCTCTTGGACACCTTCCAATACTGCTGCACCGACAACTCGAGCAGCGGCACCATCGTCCTCAAGCAACAAGTTGCGTCCCTCCACAACAATCTCTACACCATGCCCGAGTGAACCAACAAGAGGGGTTGCTGCCACACCTTCCAAGAGCTCATCATCAGTGGCATCATCAGGAAGGACAAGGGATATTCAATGCCTACGCTGCAAGGGCTTTGGTCACGTGCGCAAGGACTGCCCAAGCACACGTGTAATGATCGTGAGAGCTGATGGTGGGTATTCCTCTGCTAGTGATTTAGATGAAGAAACCTATGCTTTGCTTGCAGCTAACAATGCAGGAGAAGGTGACGCGTCCCATCAAGATGAAGAACACATTGGAGCCGAAGCTGCGGAGCACTATGAGAGCCTAGTGGTGCAGCGCGTGCTAAGTGCGCAGATGGAGAGGGCTGAACAAAATCAGCGTCACATCTTGTTTCAAACCAAGTGTGTGATCAAGGAACGCTCTTGCCGCGTGATCATAGATGGAGGGAGCTGCAATAATTTGGCTAGTGCTGAAATGGTCGAGAAACTTGCATTGAGCACGCAGCCACACCCGCAGCCCTACTATATTCAATGGCTTAATAGCAGCGGCAAGGTAAAGGTAACACGATTGGTAAGAGTACATTTTTCCATTGGTTCTTATCATGACTCAATCAATTGTGATGTTGTGCCTATGCAAGCATGTTCTATGTTATTAGGTAGGCCATGGCAGTTTGATAAGGATTCTTTACACTTTGGCAAAACAAATCAGTACTCTTTTGTGCATAATGGCAAAAAACTTGTGTTACATCCTATGTCTCCGGAAGCTATTTTAAAGGATGAACTTGCTAGAGCTAGCAAACAAAAAAATCAGGAGCATACTAGGAGCGAGAACCAGATTGTGGCTAATGAACTTGAGAAGCATAAGAAGAAACCCACCAAATCTGTTCATAATAGTAAAAACGAGATTAAGCTTAAGGGATCTTGTTTCATTGCAACAAAATCTGACTTGGACGAAGTTGACACTAACATTGCTGTGTGCTATGCTTTGGTTTGCAAAGAGACTTTATTTTCACTTGAGGATACTCCTATTTCGTTGCCTTCTCCAGTCACTAACCTTTTGCAGGAGTACGCCGATGTCTTTCCAAAGGAGGTGCCACCGGGGCTGCCACCAATTCGAGGGATTGAGCACCAGATTGACCTCATTCCTGGGGCCTCCTTGCCAAACCGTGCGTCATACAGGACCAACCCAGAGGAAACAAGGGAGATTCAGCGTCAAGTACAAGAATTACTCGACAAGGGGTATGTGCGTGAGTCTCTTAGCCCTTGTGCTGTTCCCGTGCTTTTAGTTCCTAAGAAAGATGGCTCATGGCGCATGTGTGTGGATTGTAGAGCAATTAACAACATCACAATCAGATATCGTCATCCTATCCCTAGGCTAGATGATATGCTTGATGAATTGAGTGGTTCACTTGTGTTCTCTAAAATTGATTTACGTAGTGGTTACCACCAAATTCGCATGAAGTTAGGAGATGAATGGAAAACAGCTTTTAAAACTAAGTTCGGCCTATATGAGTGGTTAGTGATGCCCTTTGGTCTCACTAATGCGCCCAGCACTTTCATGAGATTAATGAATGAAGTTTTACGTGATTTCATTAGCAGATTTGTGGTGGTATATTTTGATGACATTCTTATATATAGCAGATCAATAGAGGATCATCATGATCATTTGCGTGCTGTATTTGATGCTCTACGTAATGCACGTTTATTTGGTAACCTTGAGAAATGCCCATTTTGCACAGATCGAGTTTCTTTTCTTGGCTATGTTGTGACTCCGCAGGGAATTGAAGTAGATCATGCCAAGGTTGAAGCCATAGATAGCTGGCCGGTTCCAACATCGGTCACACAAGTGAGAAGCTTTCTAGGACTTGCTGGGTTCTACCGCCGCTTTGTGAAGGATTTCAGCACCATTGCAGCCCCACTACATGAGCTTACCAAGAGGAATGTGACATTCACTTGGGCTGCAGCACAAATGAATGCATTCGACACTTTAAAAGATAAGTTAACACATGCACCTTTGCTCCAACTTCCTGATTTCAATAAAACTTTTGAGCTTGAATGTGATGCTAGTGGGATTGGTTTGGGTGGTGTGTTGTTACAAGAAGGCAAACCTATAGCATATTTCAGCGAGAAATTGAGTGGACCTAGTTTGAATTATTCTACTTATGATAAGGAATTATTTGCTCTAGTGCGAACTTTGGAAACATGGCAACATTATTTATGGCCCAAAGAATTTGTTATACACTCTGATCATGAGTCTTTAAAACACATCCGGAGTCAAGCAAAACTGAACCGTAGGCATGCTAAATGGGTTGAATTTATTGAATCTTTTCCATATGTCATCAAACATAAGAAGGGAAAAGAAAATGTCATTGCTGATGCTTTGTCTAGACGTTACACAATGCTTTCCCAACTTGACTTCAAAATTTTTGGCTTGGAAACAATTAAAGAGCAATATGCACACGATGATTACTTTAAAGATGTGTTGTTGAATTGCAAGGAGGGAAAGACTTGGAACAAATTCGTTCTCACCAACGGGTTTGTGTTTAGAGCTAATAAGCTATGCATTCCAGCTAGCTCCGTGCGTATGTTATTGTTGCAGGAAGCGCATGGAGGAGGGCTGATGGGACACTTTGGTGTGAAGAAGACGGAGGATATCCTCGCTGATCATTTCTTTTGGCCCAAGATGAGGAGGGACGTGGAGAGGTTTGTTGCTCGCTGCACAACATGCCAAAAAGCTAAGTCACACCTTAACCCTCATGGTTTGTATATGCCTCTACCTGTCCCTAGTGTGCCTTGGGAGGATATTTCTATGGACTTTGTTTTAGGATTGCCTAGAACAAAGAAGGGGAGGGACAGTGTCTTTGTTGTTGTAGACAGATTTTCTAAAATGGCGCATTTCATACCATGTCATAAGAGTGATGATGCTACACACGTTGCAGATTTGTTCTTTCGTGAGATCGTTCGCTTGCATGGAGTGCCAAACACCATAGTTTCTGATCGGGATGCAAAATTCCTTAGTCATTTTTGGAGAACCTTGTGGGCTAAGTTGGGGACTAAACTTTTATTTTCTACTACTTGTCATCCCCAAACTGATGGACAAACTGAGGTTGTGAATAGAACTTTATCTACAATGCTTAGGGCTATTTTGAAAAAGAATATTAAAATGTGGGAAGAATGTTTGCCTCATGTTGAGTTTGCTTATAATCGTTCACAACATTCTACTACTAAGAAGTGCCCTTTTGAGATTGTTTATGGCCTTTTGCCCCGTGCTCCAATTGATCTTTTGCCCCTACCAACTTCAGAGAGGGTGAATTTTGATGCAAAACAACGTGCTGAATTGATGTTAAAACTGCATGAGATCACTAAGGAGAACATAGAGCGCATGAATACTAAGTATAAACTTGCTGGAAGCCAAGGAAAGAAACATGTTACTTTTGAACCCGGTGATTTGGTTTGGCTGCATTTGAGAAAAGATAGGTTCCCTAAATTGAGAAAATCGAAGTTGTTACCTAGAGCTGATGGTCCTTTCAAAGTGCTACAAAAGATTAATGATAATGCATACAAGCTTGAGTTGCCTGCAGATTTTGGGGTTAGCCCCACATTTAACATTGCAGATTTAAAGCCATATTTGGGAGAAGAAGATGAGCTTGAGTCGAGGACGACTCAAATGCAAGAAGGGGAGGATGATGAGGACATCCCTTCCAACAATACAACCATGCCTATTGCACAACAAGGACCAATGACTAGAGCTCGAGCTCGTGAACTTAATTATCAGGTAAAGTCATTCCTAGCTGCTATTTATACAAGTTCTCCTCAGAATTGGGTGCTACTAACTGGTTGTTGTGATCTACTTGTTGCTAGGAATATGGGAGAAGAACCAGATCGCAGACAACACTAGCAGCGGTACTTTGATAAAGTCAATGCTCTTCACTCCGGAGGACAATGGGGGCAAATGAGTACTTGTTGGAAAGATCTCGTCGTATACTTTCAGCGATGTCCGGCCTCACCATCAGATTTGACCGAAGCTGCTCACAATGACCAAAATAGTTTTCACACAAGAAACTTGGGCTTGGGCCTTGTATCTTTATAGCCCATTAGGGGTCCACAAAAACTAGGGTTTGTTCCCACCTCATATCCTGGTCATTCTACCACCTATATAAACACCTAGCAGCCACCATTTTTCATTTTGGGTTTTGTTTAGATGCAAGTTTAGCTTCAGCTACTTCCTTGTACTCGCGTGTGTCGGCTAGACCACCCGGATACTTGTATTCAGAACCCCACCTTCGTGTGATTCAGTTTTATCATTTGACAAGTGCCGTGAGCTGTTTCCTTGTCAACTTGTTCTTGCTTGTTCTTCGATTGCTTGCAGGTTCAAGGTTGTTCTTGGCACGGCAAGAACAGCAACAAAGTGGAGTTGGTGTACCGGTTGCTAAGGCGCAGCACCCCTGTGGTAGTTGTAGTCGGACCGCCAACGTCATCTCCTGCCCCAAATCGAAGTTATCCTCCTCTCATCGAAAGATCGGGAACCCCCGTTGCTGTATCATTTGGTCCTTGGGAGGGAGGGGTGGTATAGAATAGCTATTCTAAACCCGGGTGTAGAATAGTTTTTCTATATATATATACACAAACACGGTCCTGCTACCTAGAGTCCGCTTGTACAGTCAGGCTCCCACGTGTCTTCATCGAATGGAGGGAAGTTAAAGTTTTACTCGATATATGATGGTGGGGGTGATCAGCAACATCTTCATTTTCATTAAAAAGCTTGTAGCTAAAAATTTACGGGATGTTGCTGGTCTTTAATCTCCGAAACTTGTCAGAATTTGAAGATAAGAAAAAGGGGTGGCCATCATGACTGTCGGCATGCATCCTGGAGATTTATTGGAGTTACTATTTAACCTAATATATTTTCATGAGGTTGTAATTTTCTGTCAAAAATTGAATCCAGTTAAAAAATTACTTGGTCAGAAGATGCGACTTCATACCCCTTGGTTGAAATGATGTCTTTGATTATTTGAGGATTTGTTTTGTACGGATGCACGGGATGAGTAAAATTATAACTTAAATTGGTTCATGACGATGCTTTAGTCCATGGAAAAAAACTGTAATTTAATACATGTCACAGAGATTAACTTCACGTGAGTTTGGTTAAGCTTATACTCAGAACTTGTGGATGGAAAATGAAAGCACGTATGGGTCCTTAAATTGTAACTTCTAGAATATATGATGATGGTTTGGATGGTTGTCTTTGTATAGTAATATTTTAACTCTCATAAAATATATTTGCAATACCTTAGGATAATGTGTTGTCACATCTTCAGGACGAATGATTTGTAATAATCTTTGTTCGATCGGACAAACAATCAGTCAAAAATTAACTTCTCGCGTTAAATGCATATTTGGATGTTGACCAAGTAATTGTTTGCCATTTATTCAGGGCACGTTTAGCGGAAGAATAGCAATAGTGTAATGCGAAGTTTACTATTGACATGTAACGTACTCATTCCATGTCTAGATCCAAGAAAAATGTTGGATCGCCTAATCTCGCAAAATACTGTAGTTAACGTAATAGTTTACCCGTACCAGTGGGAGACATTGTTCATAACAGTGAGTTTCGAGTGGGGTTGTATCCATGGCGTCGCTGGAATGCACCGATGAGCCTTGTTCTGCTCCCCCCGTCACACCTATCTCTTCGACTCACGGTGACGTTAGCCTCGGAGATAGGCCGCCATGTTTGGATGACTCTGATTTCGCAACCCCAACCCCGAGCAGAGCTTATACTCATGTAAGTGATTATTCTTTGTGCTTTACTATTTAGTGATGATCTCCAACTAGATGGTTAATTATGATTTTTTATTACGTGTTTTTTCATGATGGTTTTGCTGATATGATTCGGTTGGACTGAATAACATTTTATTTTCCGTTAGGATGCTGGTGTATCGTCCGATATGGTTCCAACTGAGGGGATGGTTTTTGTTAGTTATGATGAAGCTTACAAATTCTATGTGAGATATGCATTCCACACTGGTGTGAAGAAGAGCTGCACGAAGAAGACGATTCGTGAGGTGTGCTGTACCAGGGAGGGTAAGCATGTGACCAAAGTCGAGGATTGTGATAGCAAGCGTAAAAGGACCTCAAAGAAGACGGGGTGCAAGGCGTATATCAAACTGAGGCATAACTTTGTGGATGGTGTGGTCTCATCTGTAGTGATGGATGTGGTTGAGTTAAAACACAACCATCCCCTAACGCCCTCTCCTTCGGCGGTAAAGCAGATGCGGGCCCATAAGAACCGTGATGATACGGTTATGCAGTTTGTGGACACAATGCAAGAGAGTCTTGTGCCGCAAAACTGCATAATGGGTATCCTATCTGAATTGCACGGTGGTAGGATAAAATTCCTTTCACGTCTCGGGATATTGAGAACAGGTGATTTTAAAAATCTAAGGGTTATGGGATCTATGTTTTATGTATATGTTGTGGTTTTAATTGCATTTGTGCATGATTTGGCTCATGTGAAATGTCATGACGTGTCGATGCAGGAAGGCCGCAAACGTCAGAAAGGAAAATGCCAATGACATTAACAAGCTGCTGCAATTCTTCAATGAGTGTTCTTTGCAAAACCCAAAATTTTATTGGGATGCGCAGCTGGATGAAGATGGTGTTTTGAAGAACTTGTTTTGGAGCCATGCTAGTAGTTTGGCCGAGTACGCGGATTTTGGAGATGCGGTAACTTTCGACACCGCATACAAAACAAATATGTACGAAATGCCGCTGGCAATGTTTGTTGGTGCGAACCACCATATGCAGAGCACGCCATTTGGATGTGCTATGCTTAGAGATGAAAAGGTCGAGTCGTTTTAATGGCTGTTCAACACTTTCAAGAAATGCATGGTAAACTATCCAACTCCTCACTGCATACTAACAGGCAAGTGGTTTGTTTTAGGTTCAAGTATGAACTCATTAAAACTTTTATTCCGATTTGTGCAATATTGTTAAACAATTTTTTTGTTTTTGGGGCTGTTTGTTATTTTTGCATATCAAGACCCACCTATGGCGGTTGCGGTGAGGAGGTCGTTCCCAGGGATCATACACAGGTTGTGCCGCTGGCATATACTTAATCGCCATTCCTACCCTCTAAACAAAATATTCGCTAGTGATGAAAGAATTGAGCCTGACATGATGTTGTGTATTAACCAAACATACACACCTTATGAATTTGAAACAGCGTGGTCCCAGTTCATTAAAAAATATGGACTGGAGAAATGTGCGACCATGCAAGCTATGTATGATATCAGAAAGAAGTGGGTGCCTTCGTTCTTCAAAAAGGACTACTGCGGAAGGATGACGTCCACGCAGCGTAGTGAGAGCATGAGCAAATTGGTGAAATGAAAGTTTGTGGACCACCAAACTGCGCTTCACCGGTTTGCTCGGAGGATGTTAGATGTCATAGTTGACAGACGGGAGAAAGATGCTACTGAGACAAGAGCATGCACAGTTAGTAATTTTTTTCTTTGATTCGAAATGTACTGTGCAATTAGTGTATTTTCTTTTCTTTTTAACATGGTACTAACAAGCGACAATTTTCAGGGAAAGCCCATATTGGCGGTTCGGTGGACATTTGCTATTCAGGTGTCGAGATTGTACACGAGGGCCACGTTTAGAATGTTTCAGGAAACATTGGAGGATAGTACCGATTTTCGTATCGATCAAGACTTCGATGTTCATCATGGTTGGATCGCATCCCACACCAAACAATCTGTAAAGCATGATTGGTGTCAGAAGCAGTTCAAGGTGGTGGCCGACGTGGATGGTGGGGCATTCACGTGTGAGTGCGGGCAGTGGTAGCATACAGGTGCGGTTTTATTTTGATCAATGTGTTGTTATGTTTGCAATGTCCTATGTTTGACGTGTGAACATCGATAATGTTTTTTTTACTATTTTTGTTTTTTCCAAATTTATAGGAATGTTTTGCACACACCTCATGAGGGCTTTCGTACACGTCCAGCTAGAGAAGATCCCGGCTGCGTACATACTAAAGAGGTATACAATGAAAGCAAAGAGTGACATGCCGTTCGATAGGTGTGATCGTGAAACATCTGGACCGGATAGAATGCAAGAGAATTATCGGACAAACATGTTGATGATGGAAGCGATGGGTGTAGTGAGGGCAGCGTGCAAGTCTAAGGTAGCATATGAGAGAGCGAAGATTATTTTGAAAGGGTTTCGTAAGCAAGTTGAGGGGATACCACACGACAACCCTGCGGATGTTGATGTCACCAAACAGGTGAGTGGTGCCGAGCCTGGTGTGATCAATGAAATAAGCTGTGAACCACCTCCGAAGTCGCAAACTAAAGGTAGGACTCATGGACCGGATGAAGAGGTAAGGCTTGGAGAAAAAGCTATGCACGCGGGAATGTGGGTGGTGCGGGGAGAAGGATGGGCACTACGCTAATACCTGCAAAAAAAATCCAGCAAACTTTGAGAAGGTTAGGCGGGCTGAGAACAAAGGTAGGGGAAAGAGGGGCAGGCCTAGGGGTTCAGGCAGGGGGTCGACATGGCGTGGATGCAAATCGTGCAGCCCGGGTGGTGGAGGAGGAAGAACGAGGGGGAGCGTCCGTGGGGGATAGACATTGCGAAGGCGACTAATAGATGAGTGGGAGTCAGAGTATCCCGATGATGATAATGATATGACCAGTGCGTTCGATCCTTCTGGTGTCCAGGGGGATTCACCCATCGGGTGGAATTATGAAAATGAGCCATATTAGAATGATATTCAGTTTGCAAACATTTTTTTCTTTCCCATGACTGCCACATTAATATTTGGAGAATGGTTTCGTTATTTTTTTTGTGCGAAGTTGGTGATACCTGTTAAATATGCGTTGAGTTCGTATAACAGAACATATGTTGCGTTTGTGCGTGAATCTATAAAATGGTTTTCGTTAATTTTTATTTGGTTGCATGCACAATTGCTGAATTTTATATATTAGCCTGCACTTACCACCCAATAAAAATATTGATATATTTAAATTGAACTAATTCATGATACATGCAATGATTGAAACAAAATCATTTGTTCGACAAAATTATAGAAAAGCCAAACTACGAGCAAGATGAATACGGAGCTAGATAAATTAGCTAAGACGGTAATACGTAATTTGGTATAAATGACGAGTAAAATTTTAACTTTAACATCGTCTACGACGCTTGAGAGGGGTCGCCGGTGACTGGGCCTTCCTTGGTGGTGTCTGGTCATCTCTAAAGTTGAAAATGTCCTCGTTGAGTATTTCATAGTCGCCGTCTTCCTTGTACGCCGGGTGAGGTGGTAAGTTGCGCAGGTCTTCTTCAGGTGGGTTTAGATCGTCAACATCTGATGGTGGTGAAGGGCATGGAGTTGAGATGTATCCAAAGTCCTCTGCATATGTACCTTCTTCTTCCATCGATGGTGACAGCGGGAACGGGTAGGGCGGTGAGGGTGGAGGAGGACTTGACACACGGAATTCTACGGGAAGTTCCCACGGGTCTTCATGTTGCTTTGCCGGGGTAGAAGTTGTTGGATTCAGCGCCGGTGGCTCGGCGTGATCCGGTTTTGTGGAAGCAGGTGGTGGATAATCATCCATGCCGGCGTGTATTGCGGTGTTTGGAATGCATAACGTGAGTATTTATATAGGGGTGTATATTTCATGAATGGAATTAATCAAAATTGTTTGGTAATATCGAAAAGGGATATGCAGCGTTAATGGCGAGATTCTGTTAATAGGTATATTTGGAGGCTATATGATATATGGCAACTTGATCTTTTGTCATCCATGCAAACAACAAGATCGTGTTTTTAAAAAAATACTACTTCGATTATGAAGTTTTCGAAGCGATCAATGCGGAAGAACCTGCCTTTTGAGGAATTGCTCAGTTAAATTATTGCGCATATTGTTAACTCGGTAGCTTGTTTTTTTAAAGAAAAAGTTATGTTAGGTAATCTTTTAACGCGAAAAAAGCTTTTTGACCAAATATTTAACTTTTAACTCTAAGACTGTCATTTTGAAGTGATGACGTTGATTACAACTCGCTGTGGCCAGTTCTCTCTGCTCCACACTGTGCAACAAACTGCGTTAGAGATAGAAGTTAACTGCTTGGGTGTTTAATTATAAGCATGTGATCAAGCAAGTTGACAGTGTTACAATTTAGCAGTGAGGAACGAATGTTTTTCAACCCCTAGGTATATGTGTGAAACTATTACTCGTCTATCATTTCAACGATATATTGATAAACATTGAGCAGTCGTTTTCATTTGGCTTATGAATAAGAACACCATGGTGTCATGTAATATGCTAGAGAAATAGTAAAGCTGGGACCACAGATTTGGGTACGAATGGATTGAAAAAAACATCTTGGAAGGTTGAACGAACGACTAGAGTAGGCAACGTTAACAAAAGTACACTTACGTTGACCATGGTTCATTGCCAATTGTAACAAAGCGTTGCAGTACTAAAAGTTTGGTGATAACATATTTGATGGTTATGGTTTGGTCAGCATAGTATTGATGAGCTGGCCACCTTTCATCTGTCTACAGCATGCGACAGTAAATCAATTTCCTAGTGGATCTGGACCACCATCTACTGAACCGCGGAACTGCACGATCTCTGGATGCTGCGATCCGGCAATGTTGTGATTGCTGAAAACAAGCTGGTGAAGGATGCTCGATCGGAGAACCATTGAGTTGCTCTGTTTTGGATAATTTTGGAATGAGAGATATGAAAAAACAAATATGTGAAATGTTTGAGATTGAATGGTGTATTATGGATTATGGAATGTGGTTGTGAGATGTTTACATACCGGAATGGGCAGTGCTTCGATGGGTTCCCTATTGCCATCGTAGGCCTCCATGTACTTCATGATGAAAAAGGCACAGTCATTTTAGCCTATTTCCATTTTCGCACAAGACATATTGTTCTTTCTGAAGCCACTAAACCTACAGAATCTTTTAGGAAGAGCCCTTTGTAATACGTCGCTTAGCCTCTTGACGATCCTTTTGGCCAGTGCGTTGTGGTGGTCACTAACATGTGTCCCAATCAGTGGGTAGTTGTTGGAATCTATTATGTCGATTCGCCTATGTGGAATGTTGATTGCGTATAGAGACCAGTGTGTGTTGTGCAAAACAGGGAAGACAATCTGCATAAAAAAATCACCTGTAAAAAAGTTAAAGAATAAAGTTTGAAATAGATCATCAATCCATTGACAGAAGTTCAAAAAATTTTAATAATTGGAAAACTACTAAACAACTGATAATCTCCGAATAGCTCACCAACTGTGTGATTGTTGTATTAATGTGACATAGAAATTCGCGTAATTTGGTGGCCAATTCATTCGGGGAGAATGGTTCTTTCCACCCGTCTTGATCGATAAAATCAATGTTCAACAGAATCTGGTAGGAGAAAACTCGCAAGCAACACAATAAATAATGTGAAGCAGCATAACAAAATAAATTTAGGAGCCAGGAATATTTGTATCCCGATTGATGACGGAAGGAAAATTCATTTTCCAAAAGTAGATGGTCGATTCCTCATAACATCATTGAATATCATTGCACTGAATGCGTCTATGAACAGTCCCTCGGTCATGTTTCCATCGGTGAATGATGCGACCACTTCGGGGACATATGCAACCGAGCTATCCATCTCAAGGAGCTTCAAGCTGTTGCCATTTGGTGAATAAAAAACATGTTAGTAGATTATATGAATCCAAAAAATAACTATCAGTTAAAACATCGACTAACCCTTTGAGTCGTTCTGCATTTGCCAGTATGAACTCCCTGAACTGAATTGTGATAGCCGGGTCGATATGCAGTTGGGGGGCGACGATGACCGGAGATAAGTATCTTGCGGGCTTGCAGATAAACCTCTTTGGTTGTGACCATGGCATCGAGTTTGCACATTCAATGTCCTCACAAGGATCCGAAAGCAGCTGAAATGAAACCATGGTAGATGATGGTTATATTATATGAGAATGAGAAAGGTGTTATACACAAGGTTTAGCAATCAAAAAAGAAAAAGTTAATATGGAGTGCGAGGTACAACCTCGTTCAGCGTGGGAGCTCCCTCCCTCATGCATATCTCTTCGATCTTTTCATACACTTGGGTGTCAGTCATGCCTGTGTCCGCTGGGAGCACCAGTGATAGTGACGGCGTGATCTTGAGGCATGAACCGCCAATGTGAGAAATAATACAACGTGGGTTGGGCCGAACTTTGAATGTAAAAAACAAAAGGAAGTAACTAAGCGGGAAAAAATCAAAAAGGCATTTGTTGTGCTTACGAAGATGACAATCATCAGACTCGTTGGTCTCATTTGTCGCCAAAGTATGGGTTGTTTCTGTACCGTGTGCTGCCCCAACATCGTCATTTTGGTTGTCGGATCTGGTGTCAGTTACTGTGTCCGGCGAGGATATTTGGATCATTTCTTTACCAGCGTTAGCAATTGGTGGTTCAATGTTGGTGTGCTCAACGACTGCATCTCCACTAGTGTATTCTTGGGTTGCTACCCCATCACCGGCCATATGGGCTAGATCGAACGCTAATTGCTCGTCTAAAAGTGCATTACCCTCAGTGTGGGGGCTGATGGATACATTGCCCGTAGTGGGGGTATGCTCTGGTTGCGCCGGATCGACTATGTCATGTGGGCCTTCTAAAATGCGTTCTTCCTGATCCATGGTTTCAATTACAGGATCCGTTGAATTTTGAAAGCCTTCTACATGACAATCCACAAACGCTGAGATAAAATCATCTGACTGCTGTTGCTGTGGCTATGCACTTGATTTGGGTTCATCCATCACGGTGTGCTCACCAACGGGCTTCTGGACGTCTTCTTGGCAATGGGAAACCTGAGGATCAGCAGAGCGAGGCTGTGCACCGTGCAACCCATGCAGCGCATCAACAAACTGTTCATATAGCATTGCCTGATTGTTTTTAACTTTCCTGATCTGGCGCTCAATCTCCTGTGCACATTCTTTTGCCTGCCTATTATACGCAGTGATAGACACTAAGAAAGTATCTCTCCGATCCTCAGGAACCATGTCCAGGTGTGGCCCGATAATATCGGACATAACGGGAAAGGATATGGTTGTTGCACTGTCAAGCTCATCAACGAACGGGGGTCTTGGGTTAATACCTTGTGGCACCTTCCCCTTGACATACTCCCTGTGTGCATAACAGGTTGTAGAAATCGGACACACCTACCAAATTATGATGTAAATATAAAAAATAATATAGTTAAGATTAACATTAAATAATGGGATAGTGATCTAATGATGGATCACACTCATAAAATGTAACGAATAGGCTAATGGGCTTGAAACTTCCAGATTGAAACAACCGTGTTGAGGAAACAATAAATTAATATTCATATGGTGCATCCACAAACATGTACTGCTAGCAAAAGAAATAGTAAACAAATGTGTACTCGGTATGGCTCTCACTGGCAAGTTGCCAAAAACTGGTGTGCCATCTCCAGCTGCATTGCGATCCACTTGTACTATCTGATCAATTAGATCCTTTGTATACAGCTATATATGAGGGGTGTATGTCAGGTCAATGCCAATCTCTTTGGGCGGGAGCACATTGTCAACGTACACCAGCTGACAAAATCAACAAATAGCTTAGACAAATGGTCATGCTGCAAACTCTCGTCATATCAGGATATTGGTGGGTGCGATAAGGCGTAAAACTGGCAGATATTTAGTAGGTTCGTTGGGGGAATGAACTTACCACCAAGAAAGCCACGCAAGCTGTTATTGACATTCCGGGATTGTCCCGCCAGCATCTGAGGCTATCACCGAGTGCTAGAAACACTGCCTTCGACCAGTCAATGGCAGCGACCCGGTTGAGATCAGAAGCAACCCATACATCACTTTTAGAAATATAGAAGTCGGTTGTTGGGAGCAAAAGCTTTGACACTAAAATCATGGCAAAGAAGTGAACTGCATTCGGGTCGTCCTTCCGACGCTTAATAACACCTATTAACATCTTAGCTGAGTTCCGACCATCACGTGGAATGCCAAGCTCATCAGTGATCTCGTTGTATGTGCTTCGTACAACCTTGTTAGATGGGATCACAATATCCTTGTCACCTAGCGGGGTCCCCATAACAAGCTGCACAGTGCGGGGGGTGATCTGAATCTTTCTATCATCATCAATTGATATGCACATCGTATCCGGGTCGGTCCTATCCATCAGCCGGCGTATCAAATCTGGCTTCTCAATACCATCAAGCGTCATGCAAGCTATGGCATCAAGGCCAATCTCCTCCAATTTCTCGTGATGGTTATGTGAAAACGCACCGCATGCCTCAAATGCTAACCCAGGGCTGCAACAGGTCATGTTTGGCCCCTTTGTCTCGGTTGGCTGCAACAAGATTATTTTAGGAGAAAAAACAATGAATTTGTGACATTGATATGTTGGTTGAAATTACTCAATATGTTGGTTAGAACACTGACATGATTAACAACGGGCCTAATAAAAAATGTTTTCAAGGTTGGGAACTTTTTTAAAGAAAAATGGAGCAATAGCCATACATCCACAAATTTGCAATGATTGACTGTTTGTAGATATGAATTACCAAATACGGTGAACATCCGTCAATTAATGTGGAGGAAAAAAATCACACTTAGGATAATTTTTTTTACTTTGCCTGTACTGAACTATGTAACAAGATGCATATTACGATATGTGTGCGCCCCCACATACTATTCTCCCCCCAATGCTTGTGTTCGTTGCCGCATTGATAATGGGACCCCAATATAAATAGTACTGAAGGAAATGACAAAAATGTGCTAAGTTTAGATAAAATATATGGGACATCTAGATGATAGAGAGATAGTGGGATTTAGTGTTTTGTACTTACATCGTCACCTGTTGCGCCATCAACATCCTCCTTTGCTTGCCGCCTTCTTTTTGGCTTCCTCCGTTTAGCTTGTTCAACACCCTTGGAAGAAGAAGCCGCGCCAGAAGCAGCCGGAGCTGGGACCTCTTCTAACTGTGTGTGCGGCAAGACCACCTCGCATTCTGTCTACGATTCGGCGAACTTAATCCTCTTCACTTGTGCTGGCATTTTGCCCTTAATCTCCATCCGCGGACTAGGCACTGAAAAGATTGCGGGGGAACAAATCTAGGTAATGGCTCGAATGATGGGGGCGGTGGATGCGAATAAAACTGAGAAAAGGGGAGGAATGGAGTGTGGAGAGTGCAGTGGTAGATCCAATGGTCGCTGGATGTCCAGCCACCAAACCTAGGAGATGAGTACTGTTGCTGCTGTTGCGGATATTTTGAGGGCGACGATAGACATGGATGGTCACCGTTGTGCTCTGGTATGGAAGAAGACTCCCTGAAAAATTGCTGTTAAATGAGTAAATGGTTTGGATCTATCGGTACACGTAACCTAAAAATAAAAATGAAGGTTGATACAAGAATACTAAACGTAAAAATTCCTAGAAAAGTTTTTTTACGTTATCTATTCAGGCTTTTATTTGACTTGACAAGTGAGTTAATTCACACAAAATGAATATGTATATAATTTTGGAGTTAGAGATTTAATTCAGTTAAAAATAATATTTTTTACTTATCGGTCATCCGGAAGATCCGCCGTTAAGTAAAGAATAATTGGTTAATCAACTATCGGTACAATTAATATAAAAATAAAAATCGGTTGAAAAAAATAAACGTGAAGAATATTTTTATAATCTGTTTTAGTTTTTTTTACCTAACGGTTGAATTAACTCACAGGAGAATTGATACATATAAAATTTTGGAAAAACATATATAATTCATATAAAGTTTTTGTAACTTAACTGTTTTTAAACTTGATACTGGAGTTATAATATTGTTTCGAATCAATTCACATTAACCATTCATATTTTTAAAATTTTTAACAGAGGATATTCACATTTGTGGAGGTAAAACAAATATCTAAAAAAAGTACATAAAAAACTGTGACGAATCTAGATGTACAACAGTACATCACAAACTAATGAGCCAAATCAAGATTTATAACAATATATC
Source organism: Oryza punctata (assembly GCA_000573905.2). Taxonomy (NCBI): domain Eukaryota; kingdom Viridiplantae; phylum Streptophyta; class Magnoliopsida; order Poales; family Poaceae; genus Oryza; species Oryza punctata. The sequence goes on from CM002496.2 coordinate 3,445,410, forward strand.
AAGGTCTCTCAAAAAATAGATATGGATTTCACGTTACATTTTAACCACTACACATAAGAAGAATATTATAGATATCTCTTGATGAATGTTTGACGTCCAGTATAAAATCCTGATTTGTTTCTAGAAATTTCTTTAAAAAATTCTGGGTAGAATTATGTAAAATATATATTATGTATAGTTAAAAAATAATCATATATCCTCATAAGTGTTTATAACTTTTTTAATAAGATGATTTTCATTGAGAAAATAATTCGTAAGATCAGTAAAAAAACTACTGGCTTGTAAAATCTCATGAATATACGTAATTGTGTTACAGCATGTCCATATGATTATTAGTTAAAAATTAACTCATGCAACGGTGATGAATCTGTCATAAATACGTCATGTTAAGCCATCCCTAAATAAAATTTTTACCACCAAACAATATGTCAGATGTGGAAGTGGGATAGTTACGTCAGGTGGAGGATACAGTGTATCACGTGCCAACTAATACGTAGCGCGCTACGCACCTATAGAACATATATGTGTGTATATATATATATATATACACGATGCGCTAAACCACAATCAGGGTGCGCGATAACTAAAACGCTCCCCTCACATACACCCCCTCCCCCTCCCCTACTTTTTTCGTGTCCGCACTTCCTCCCTTCCCAGTTCTTTTTTTTCTTTTCTCCAGCATTTCTTTTGTAATTGGCCTATTAGTAACAAGATTACTGAATCTATCAAGTCATGACTAAATGAGTTACTAGCACTCGTGTACTCCCAATTGATTCCTTCTCATTGAATGGATTACTCTCAAGTTGTTTTCAACCCTTCTCAATTGGTTCCTTCTCTCGGTAAATGAATTACTCTTAAGTTTTTCTCAGTCATTCTCTTAGTAAATAAATTACTTAAGATAATACTACACTTAATTGGTTCTCATATCTTATCACAGTAAATAAATTACTTAAGATTAACGTATTGATATTGTCACAAGATTTCTCTTAGTAAATTACTATTACACCATGGTTCTCAACATAAAATATTGATCTGCCTAACCAAGTTCTATTACATCAATGGTTCTCAACATATTATCTTAGTCACTAAATTAGTATTACACCGTTGGTTCTCAACATATTGATCTTGCCGCAAAATTCTGTTTCCTAAATAAATTAATCCTACCAATTGCAAATATATATTGATGTCGCAACAATTCCGTTCTAGTCTGATGTTAGTAAATAAAATACTCCAGGTTTTCTTATTTAATAAATAGAAGTTTTTTATTAGTAAATAAATTACTCCAAGTTTTCTTCTCTAAGTAAATGAATTACTACTAGTAAATGATTTACTCCCAGTTTTCTATCTCCTTTCGGCTTTTCTAAGTAAATAGATTACAGTTAGTCTCCTTCCGATTTCTCAGAGTAAATAATTTCTCAGTAATCAGAAATCAATAATAGCCGCAAGGCTGAGGTTACCATCATAAAGCAACTATACGTCTCAGTCGTTAAAGAAAAAACAATATAGCAATCAGCGGTAATGCAAGTTGACAAGTCAAGGGAGAGAGCAATTGTTGCAGCTTATTTTTAAGCAACCGATCGTGACAAAAGTGAAAAACAAAACAAAATAAGAAACTAGGTGCTGACGAGCCGAGTGCTATGGCCATAGAGGCCGGGGTTGACAGGGAGACCGGAGCATAGGTGGTTGTCCCACGGAGGCGAACAGCCACGACCCAATGACGACCCCGGGCGGCGCACCCTGAACAACGACACGCAGATGGCGAAGAGAACCTGCTTGAGTGCTTGCTTGTTCATCCTGAGATTTTCAATAACAAGTTTGGCACAACATTTGGCACAAACAGAATTTCAATCTCTCAAAAATGGTAAGCATATGTTAGCACAATTACTTTGCAATAACAAGTTAGCATCAAAACCCCCTGCTGTTCTGTTCCTATTGTAATTATTCCTACCGACCTATTCACAGATGACAGCTACTGGTATACTAGGATGAAAGATATCTCCCAAAAACCAAAAGCAGAGGACAGAATTGCTGCCTATTAGACTCCAATTGCCATTCTAGCAATAGTCATGATAAGGAAAATGATAAGGGTCATGTAGTATATCTTGTATTTTTGCCAAAATCTGAGAATGTCTACCAGTAGTAAATTAATCAAAACCTGAGCATATGTATCTCTGATTTTTTTTTTGGCATAACCTGATCATGTAATTACTGTCATCATTCTGCAAAAGTGCAAATACCATGATTATTCACTCATTTAATATAGTCTCAGTGACTGTGACTTATATAAATTCATTTTATTTACCGTGATTGATTGGTTCCATATATGGACTGCACGTCATAGGTACGGCAAATAACCAGATAATACAGAACAAGATTCAGACAGATGGTTGTTATGTCGAGTTGTTTTGTTGTGAAAATCAAGTGAAATTCCAGCATCCTGAACAAACCCTTAGGATTCAAGAAACAGTTTATGGCAACTCGAATAACCGCATACCCTGCAACTGGTACTAAAATTGCAAGTTACAGAACAGGAGTGAGGAAATCAAACGAGTTCTTCGTTATTGATCCCAAGTTCATATTTGTGGTGCTCTGAACTCGTGAGAGTCCCATCTAAAAGCTGGGACATTTCCGTCATATTTTGACAGCTAATTGGGCATCACTTGTACTAGTAAAAACATTAATAGCTCCCGCAAGCGCAGCAGGCTGGGCTCGAGCGGCGGCAGGAGGGAGGAGGAGGAGATGCTGTCGCCGTCGCCGTCGCTGTCGTCGCAATCGAAGCCGCAGCCGCACTGCAGGGACTCGAGGAAGTTGTCGACGGTGAAGTCAGTGGAGGCGATGCTGACGCAGAAGTCAAGGTGGTCGCTGCGGCGGGTGACCTAGACTATGTTGAGCCAGAAGAAGAGGACCTTGACCGCGACGCCGCGGAGCTCTGCGAGGTGTCCGGTGGTATCAACTAAAAAGATGAGGCAGTGCGGGATGGCAGCATATGGTCAAGGGGAAGAGTGTGAGGCGCCGTCTGCTCACCTGGAGGCCAGTTCTGGTGCTGCTGAAACTAGGGGGTCCCAGGATCTCCAACACCCAAACTTAGCATGGCTGGATCCACGGGCACCAAGCTCCGGATGTCCAGATCTGGAGCTGCTGGTCTCATGGTGGCTGCGACCGCCTCCTGGTCTCATCGTCGATCGGAGAAGGGTGGTGATGGTGGAGGCCTCTCGATGGTGCCGCTCCTCCGACCACCTCAGCAGCGGTGGGGTGACGTAAAAACACACAGCATGTGAGATCTGCTAAGTTCCAGTGCAGATCCAAAATGATGATGGGATACAGGCATACCAGTCAGTTTGATCGTACAATTGATAAGTTAGATAAATATTTTGATCACCAAAGAGCCAATTAGCTGATAAGCCGATGCAGTAATTACAGCCGATGTCGATACTAACCGATATCGATAGGGTTATGAACAATCGGCTACATATCCAATGTAGATAATGACATAGACACAATCGACTGATGATAATATAATAAAACCATAATATAATCCAGTAGAAACCAATCGACTAGAAATAATAGATTGAATAAGCACTGATTCGAAAGTTAAAGCATTCATCGGGTAGAGATCCGATATCGTTAAATCCAAACGATTAGATAGACAGTGGAACCTTTGTTGTATCAGCTAAAACCAACTTGTAAGTAATCTTTGTAAGTCAATGTAACGTTCAAATAACTTATGGGCTAGAACCCCGGTAAAATATTAGCATGAACCTATCGGCTTAAGAAGATTTATATTATCAATAATAATCCTCGTAGGTCGAACAACAGATGTAGCACGAGATTATATATGATAATCTAATACTTGATGAGTCGATAGATCTGTCTAATGTGATGGATATAACAAATCTATTTAAAACAACATTGTGATTGTGAGATATATTTAAGACAGAAGATCAGTCCTAACCGAGATAGTCCCAACTAAACCGATGTGTCTCTAAGCACAATGCAATTAAAATAGAATTGAAATATCAGGTGGGCAAATATATCAAACGAACCAGAGCGATCCAAGAGATCGAAGCGATGCAGCCTTGAAACACTAATGTAACCGATATATTCAATAGGGCCGACAGAACGTAAGACTTACCCCTTTGCTGGAGATCGAAAGCCGATGCAGCCCCACATCAGGTGCCAAGTTCCACCGGTTGATAAGTAAAACCTCGGAAAAGACAGTAGCGATGCGCCGAGAGTGATTGTATTGATCGAGAGATAGTCCATATCAAACATGACACAAACTTTTCTAAATACAAAAGGAAACTAACAACTCTGCCTAATTAATAGATAAACAGTCATGCCACATACTCCTTGAACTTGGACTCTTCTGGATAACTTCCTTTAATTAATTATTTTCCTCAACCGAATCCATCAAGAATACAACTGCTGACGATTGATAATGCCCATCGGCTGATTCCAGGCGATTGATAATGCCCATCGTCTGATTCCAGGACTCTGAAGCCGATACTGAATTTAAGCCGATGATGAATTCGACACTTACCAAATTTTAGCATTAACACGGTGGTGGCCCCCACCAGCAACGGAAAGAGGGAGGAAGAAGACAGCAAGGAGAGAGGAGCAGCTGGAACCACTACCACCACCATCACCTGTCGCTCGGGTCAAGAGGGTCTCTTCCCCCTCGCCTCCCCCATCCTCCACTGCCTCCGCCACAGTCGCCGTCAACACTACTACCACCGGCGAGTCTGCCGGGAGAGGAGATCGCAGGAGTGGAATGGTAGTAGGCGTGCTCGGTGGCGTGTGGAGGGCAACGGGGTCAGCTGACAATAGTCTAGATCCAGGCGGGGGTCACCCATCTCGATGGCCTACCAGGCTGCCTCAGCCCGCCGCCTAGCTCTCCCGTCGACTAGGGGCACGCCGCTGGCTTCCTGTAGCCACCCATCGGCCTCATCACAACCTTCTTCTCAATATCAAAAAAAAAATGGGGAAAAAAAGGTCGGTTAGTTATGATGTGGGAGGGGAACCATGGTATAGGTGACCTGATGATACTACCATTAGTAATAGATTTAGTGTAGTTGATGGGGTGGGCAGAGGTTGCGGCGTGTGTTTTGGGGGTTGGGTTGTGCTAGTAGTTATATATCTTGACTACTTAAAAAATTCGTAACTTTTCTTTCGTCACCCTTTTTTTCGTCCGTCAGGGATGTAAATTAGACTTGTGTTTTTTTTTCCGAACGTGCCGGCTGAGGCGGAGGAGAGAAGGGAGGAAAGTGGGCTGGCAGGGGATGTAAAATAGACTTTTTTTCTGTTGGCAAGGACACTAATTACACTTTCGGTTTTTCTGGGCCGGCGCTTGCAGGCTGAGACGGAGGTGAGGCTGGGCTGAACGCCATTTCTTTCTTATGTCAGGGTGGAAATTAGACTTTCAGTTTTTTCGGGCCGAACGTGCAGGCTGAAGCGGAGGAGAGAAGGGAGGAATGTGGACCGGTAGGGGATGTGAATTAAACTTTTTCCTGTCGGCAAAGATGTTAATTAGTCTTTCGGTTTTTCTGGACCGGTGGTTGCGGGCTAAGGCAGAGGAGAGGCTGAGCTGAACCATGGCGGTGACCGATTCCATCGTTCCAAGGTCGATGCAACCCCGCAGCGACGTGCTCATCTACGCCTTCGGCGTTGCCAAATTGCATTCAGAGTTGTTGCATGCATCTACGTCTCCCTCTTCCTTGTGTTACAGTGCTGTTGTCGACCTCTGGTTTCATGTGTCATGTATATTATTCTCCTTTTCAACTTTTTTACTTTGTCGGAGTCAGATGATTTTGCTCTCGCTGTGTAATTTTCTACTAACTGAAAATTTCACGTATGTACAATCTTTCTCGCTGAGATTTTGTTGATAGAGAGTAACAATATGCGTCATAAAATAATTATGAGAGAGACTACATAACGGCATACCGTTCAAACGGAATAGCATTACATCAGTATAATACCACATAGGTATCGTACATGATACCTCGTAGGTAGATATGATACCTATATATTATGATGATATCAGCGTGATACCATAGACATAATTCTTCATAAGTATCATAGCTATTCCGTTAGAATAATATACCGTTGTGTAGTATTTCTGAATATTTATTATACACGTTGCGATAGTTGAAATTTTTTTACTGCCAATCACGGGTGGAGAAGGGGTTTTTTATCCCGGTACGTAACCCCCTATAGTCCCGGTTATGCAACCAGGACCACGAATCCGGGACTAAAGATGCCCATCTTTAGTCCCGGGTGAAATAACCGGGACTAAAGAGCTATCTTTAGTCCCGGTTGGTAACAACAACCGGGACTAAAGAAGGTAGCGCCATGTGGCTGGTGCTACCACCTTTAGTCCCAATTGGTATAAATACATGTATATGCATAATATATCTATATATAATTTATATTATATTGCACATATATAATATGTGATAAATACATATTTATCACATATATATGTTCCACACTCAAGTAAATATATACTCATATTTCCGAAATGTACTGACACACATGTATACACATCCAAATACATACATTTGTAATAATCCTTCGTTAATTATAATTTCTATTGTATATTACAAAGAAACTTAAGACAAGTTATACATGGAGATCATGATCAATAGGCCTTCCATCGTAGTGGAATTCTCCCGTGGAATCAATTATTTATTCATTGATAAATCCCATCAATTGTTCTTGAACAGCCTTTACAAATTCTTCGTTAGATAGTTTTTCCCTCATGTAAATAATCTATCATTTGAAAACAATTGAGATATAAGTATATGAAGTTAATAAGAAATCAATGGGATAATAGATGAAGGACTTTTACGTAATTCCAGATCCTTGTCACTGTTGGTTTGGTGTACAATTCTGTGAATATATTCGTAGACGTAATAGCTGCACAAGTTATTTCCCTACTCCTGTTTTGCACACGTAAGGAGAAACGATGAGAGATTTAATGTATTAGTTTTTTCTAGAACAAATTAACGATTCAATATGTTTTGGAGTATGTACTCACCGGAAAATTAAACCTCCTACCAAGTTTTCCTTTCCAAACCCCGTGGACCAACGTACAGAACTTTGCCCATGCCCTATGTACAGTTGGAAGCTACGATTAAATATTGAAGATCTGCATAGAAGCATTAGCAGTGTTCGTAATTAATATCAGTTGAATAGATGGCATTACCTGTCTATCACTTCAAAAATTTTATCGAAAGTAGACTCCAGTTTATCCATTGAGTCATAGACATGGACTTTGCAAAGTGAAAGATCGAAGAGGAGAAGGACCCAGTAGAATCTGCAAATTGCGTGAGATAGTACATATGTAACGGTACGAGTACGAGGAAGAAGTTGGTATGAATTAGAAGGACAGTTCAAACTCACGCTGTGTTATAGGGTAATAGTATGTAGGTCTTGTAATGCTGCTGCACCAGGAAATGAACAATATTATCCTCTGTAGCCTCCTCAAAGTCCTGTACCATTTCGACATTGACTTTGCGGGGGTCCATGAATCCAATATTGTAAATCCCCTATTTACGGCACGATTGAATCTCCATTCTACAAAGGATAAAGATATTTACATCAACTATCCGCACAGTTTTACCATTGAACGGTACAGACAAGGAGCTAAGGAATAAAATTAATTTTGCGTAAAACGATACTTACAAAACCCAGCAGCTGAGTATGGAGACGTCGAGGGCGTCTAGTTGGTATACATCAAATACATCCTCGAAGTTGATCCAAAGGACATCGAATCCTTGATAGTAATCTGAGTTCCTTATCCTCGCTCCAACCATCGTTCTGCCTTTCGATTGATGGAAGCGGTACATTTGTACCATTGATGGAAGCGGTACATTTGTGTGGAGAGGGTGTTTACCTGAACAGGTTTGACAAGCGGTTCACCGAGTTTAAATATATATTTCAAATTGGCTTCGGTCGCTATGGTTATTAGTGCATTTCCCACCAGCTGCGCGCTGTTCAGACTCGTCTCTTTCATCCATTGCCTTAGTTCCGCTTCACCGGGTAGTAGCAACGGCTCAACCGATTGCTTTGGTTACTTTCCGAGCTGATGCACTTCTTTGGTCCTTACTCTTTGCTTCCTGACCGACTTCGTCATCGACCGGTCATAATCCGAAAGTAAAGCCCTCTTGACCGGTTCGCTCATCTTCTGGAAAAACTTCTTAGCAGCCGGATCTACGGGAGTCTTCTTTTCTGGGCTACGTGGCTTGAAGAACGCATTCACTTCCGCTCGTACGACCTCGTCAGTCTCCTCGGGAGTGCGGTCGTACGCTCTTTTCTCGAGAGCGGGGAGTTTTAGCTCGTCAAGTCTTGTCTTCTTCGTTTGTTCTGCGGACTTTGATGGCGCTGGACGAAGTGAGCACGACTTTGTAGCTCATGAAGGCGGAGCTGACAATGACGGTGCAGGCGGAGGAGGCGGAGGTGGAGGAGATGATGCAGGCGGAGGAGAGGGTGCAGGCGGAGGAAGCGGAGGCGAAGGAGATGGTGCAGGCAGAGGAGAGGGTGCAGGCGGAGGAGGCGGAGGAGAGGGTGCAGGCGGAGGAGACGGAGGAGAAGACGTCGCTGCTCGTCCGGGAAACACGATATACCGCTTGCACCATAGTACGATGGCATGGGTTGTGTCTCCTAGTTTCGTCTCCCCGTCTCCTCTGGGGATGTCCAGCTCGAGATCCTCGAACCCTCGTTCCACCAGTTCAACTTCGACCTTGGAGTACCCAGGTGGAATCGGTCTGTAATGGTAAGTCCCTGAAGGGTCGACTGGTATGGCCATTCCTGATGCCGCCTTCACGAGAATCGAGGTTACTTAGTAATTAACAGATGCATGCATAACCGTTTGTAATTTACAAGACATATATCATAAAACTACGAGGATACCTTGAGTTATATGTTCTTGAAGGGGCTGTGCAGCTCACAAGGTGTCCGCCGCGTGATTTCATCTACGGGGTACGATGGGCCATCGTGAGCTGGCCCTGCTGCACCTTCTATTCCCTGTTCTCCTGCTTGCCCCGTAGAAGCACAACTGCTGCGATTTCCCGAGGGGCTCACCATGATAGGAGGGACTGACGGCTACACCGACTGCTGGCTCTATCGTTCCGCCAGGCATTGGTCCACCTATCGTTCGACCTCCTCTTGCATCCTTAAGTCCTGCAGGGCGACCATCTCCTTGAGATATCTCAATTTCGCTTCCGTATCCCTCTTGCTCCTTGTCCGACTCTTGTAAGTGTGGTTGTCCTCTTGAAATCCATATTTCTGAGGTACCACGCCTTTTCCTCGTGTTCGTCCTGGATGCTCGGGATTCTGTAGTGCCAGCGTAAGCTCGTCCTTCTCTCTGTCAGGCTTGAATGTTCCCTGAGTAGACGCCTCCACTGCTTCCGTAAGTCGGCTTGCTGCTTCGCGGATCGCATCGCCGAATACAAGGGAACCATTAGTGGGATTGAGCGTTCCGCCATGACCATAATACCAATTTCTGGAACGTTCAGGCCAGTTCGTTGTGGCCGGCTCAATACCCTTGTCTATCAACGCGGCTTCCAGTGTATCCCACTTGGGGATTGCCTTCTTATAGCCACCTGACCCTAGCTGGTGATGGTACTGCTTCTTAGCGTGTCGACCCCCAATTTTGCAAATCGGAGATCTTATGTGTTTATCCATACCAATCCCTGGATTAGTAGTTGGTACACACATACATAGCCGGATCATAACATATCACGAATGAATTCAGTCTAAAAAGAGTTAAGTACTTACATTAGGGCCAGGCAGGCCAACAACTATCAGAGAACAACAGCGGAAGACAAAACAATGCAAGGGCCCGATTGACATGCCACAGGCAGTCGACTGGGGAACAAGACCTAGAACGGGACCGCACTCCGATCATCCTGTTAAGTACGCAAGCGTACTAACAAGGGCTTCTCTTCAGGCACTCTGCTAAAAGATATATATGGAAAAACAATGATTACAAAAGTACTCAACAAGCCACCACACAAGAATGCATATGATAGAGGGTATTTCAAGGAGTGGCTTCCGGTTCTTTTGCGTAAAGCAAATTTTGTAAATCCTTTCACAAGCCTAAGACCTAGCATATACTGATCAAATTTTAATACCATAGTTCATTAATCAACGACGGTTCTGTCCACTATCCATTGTCATCCCAAGGATAGCTTCCCGTCATTGAGTCGTCATGGTTTTCTGGGGACGTCCACCTTCCCTCCTCTCAAGAAGTGGCTCCACCAGCATAAAAATCATCATGCATCATCCCATCCCACACATGTTAAGAATGTAGAGTCTAGCCAAGTGTAATACATGTCCCGCTGCTCAATATCCACGAGCACGGCTATTCGAATAGATTTGGTTTACTCACACTGCAGTGGATGTACACTTTACCCGCACTCCGTGACTTGCCCAACAAATGAGCCGAAGTCCCAACGAATGAGACGCGTCACGGCAAAGCCTTTCAATAACCTTGCATTGGCAGTACCCGCTCCATGAACTATCATCCTCATGCACTCTAGGCATATCTGCTTCTAGCAGTGAGAGGAGTTCTGGCGCTCCCGGGAAGGGAAGTCTCACACGCACGTAAAGTTTATAGTTTAAGTTTAGGTTCTCACTCTTACACACGTGGCAGTCCTACCAATGGCGACACCGACGTAGAGCACGCATCGTGGCCCTACCTCAACGGCTGCCCCACCGTAGCGCACCTATCTCACACACGGGGGTGAACCATCTATGCAAGGATACTGCCTCTGCTCGGCTATCTAGTCCGCTAGGTCTATCCCCATCCGAGAAGTGCGGTTGTACGAGGGTTGTTTCATGCTTAACTTCATGGCTCGGTCCTTAACTGACCGGGGACGGTACTAGCCTTTTCCAGATACCACCCAAATCCACCATCCGCCCCGGTCGAAAACAGCTGTTTAGTTTCATTTCTCCTTTCACAAATCATGTCATCATATCATGGCAATGTGGCGCTGATGTCTCCACATGCCGCATCTCAATTACCTTCCCAAAGGTAATTGCCCAAGCATATAGCATTTTGATAAACATGAGTATGCATGATTCTAGAATAGCATTACTAAGCATTTGTCATAATTGACTAGGGACTCATACGTAAGCGTGGTTACAAGGGGATATGGGGTAAACAATATTCATGGCATGGCATAACAACAAGTAGGATGTTCATCATTGCATGCAACTTTATTTGCAAACAAAATAATTTCGCAATTTGGGATCAATATGTACAAGGAATAGTGATGACTTGCCTGCCCAAGATAATCCTTAATCTTGATAATATCCCCGATCAACCTTCTCCTCCTCGAAGCTGCACACGTTGCCTCATGACTAATCGATTCACCAATACTATAATACGCGAGAAAAACCAATGTTCAACCAACAATCAAACATGCGTAATCAAATATAAATGTCGGAGTCATACCTAGGGCTGCTCATGCTACTTGCTTCTATCCAAACACAACGATCATGCACTAAAGGAGGTTTTATTCTATCTAAAATTTGTGGTACCGTTCTGTAGTTGGATAGTGTTGTCGAAACGATAACCACATACGTCGAAGTACGTGGATACTCAACAAATGTTGGGAAGGTGAAGTGTAATAAATTTTGTATATCAAAAAATCTCCCCCTTTTACATGGCCCTAGGTGACTATTTATAACCCCTTACAGATCCCTCTATTAGGGTTTAGGGCTATTACAGGGGAATTTACATGGTCACCCTCATAAAGGGACCCTTACATGGGTATTTAGTGTAATCCAGGCACATGGGCCCTTGATGGGCCGCCTGGCGGCTTCCGGTTCGCCGGCCCATGGCCCGGGGCGATCGGGCCAGCCTGCTGGCCTTTCTCGGACCAGGTCCGCCCCGGCGAAGCCATCCTCTTTCGGTGCATGCCTTCGCCATGTGGGCGAGGTCCGCCCCGGCGAAGCCATCCTCCTTCCGCGCATGCCTTCGCCATGTGGGCCTTGCCCAGGCCGGCGGAGCCCCATGTGGCTCCTTGCCATCGGGCTTCGCCATCGGGCTTCGCCGCCGTGCTTTCGCTGTTGGGCTTCGCCCCACAAGCCTTGGTGCTGGGAGACCGGATCCTTGTTGCTTGGTTGGTTTCGGCAGCTTGGTCGAAGGGCCTCATGGCGTACTGCCAACAAGCCCCTCACGGGCAAGGGTGAGATAGGAGCTTCGGCCGAGACCGTGCAAACCATGTAGTTTGGTATGAGGCGCCCCCTTTCGACCGATGCTCCTGCCGAAACCCATCTTTCTGGATCCTGCAAGAAGTCCTACCTACCGCGAAATGACAATCAATGGGAACAACTACAGGGTTGTAAGCGTCGCCAACTGGATGCGATCCCATCCTGGGCGAACACTGGAGGACTACGATCGTGTCCATGTGGCACGCCTGGAGGGCATGGCCCGTTTCTGGCGAAACCATCGGCGGACCGATCGGCAGGAGGCGATCGCCCAGCGGCGCTACGCCCTTACTGTAGCTTCGCCCCCCTCTCTTCTTAGGGTAGTGTACAATATCAGTAGTGATGACGAACCATGTTCGCCGGATCACTCCCGTAGTAGTTGCCTTGGGGGCGAAGATGTAATTTTCTTGTAAGCGAACGCTTAGGTCGTTTCGCTTGTATCGCGTTACACAATGTAAGCTATTGAGTGTATTTTCAACGTTTAATAAAGATGTGCTTTCGTTTCCTTTTCGCCATTTTCTGCATTGTCACGTTTCGTGCTTTTGTTGGGTCGTGACGTATCGGTCCCTTTGCGTGTATTGGCGAAATAGGCACACTGACTTTTCAGCTTTCGACTTCCGTTGTCGATCGCTTGATTTTGCGTGGATCGATTATAACGGTGCTCGGGCTCTCTTTTTTTTTCTCCCCAAACAAGCTGTCGCGGTTTCAACGTTCGGCGAGCGATGCTTTGACCGATTCGTTTCGCCCCCCCGGCTTTTTCGCTGATCAGGCGTTTGCCTTGGGGTTTTTTCCACGAATTATCATGCACATAAGTAAAAAAGGCGAGAGACACAGAAATTTTATACTGGTTCGGGCCTCCAGAGTGGATAACAGCCCTACATCCAGTTTTTTTTTCTTTTTCCATTTTCTCCCCTTTTTTTTGTTATATTTTTGTGCCGAACGGCTTACAAAATGGCGGGTGCCGAAAAGCTACATGGCAATGTGTACATTTTTACATGTTGGCGAATAGGGTGCCACCCTCTAAACATAAAAACGCTTGAGTGAAGCGGCGTTCCACGAGTGATCGAACTCTTCGCCCTCCAGTGTCGCTAGGCGGAAAGAGCCCGTCCTTGACTTGTGCTTGATGAGATACGGCCCCTCCCATTTTGACTCGAGCTTCCCAACCGCTACTGGGTTCGCCTTTCTCCTCAGAACGAGGTGGCCCGGTAGGAGCTCTGTAGGGCGAACCTTCTTGTTGTAGGTTGCCGAAGTGCTTGTGGCGTATTTGCGCATGTGTTCCAGTGCTTCGACTCGCACCCCCTCAAGGAGTTCGAGCGACACTTCGCGCCCATCTTCGCCCCCCGAGAACATCACCCTTGGTGAGTTAGCCCCTAGCTCTGTTGGGGTCATTGCTTCGTCTCCGTAAAGGAGCATGAATGGGCTGCACTTGGTTGGCCTCGTGGGAGTTGTTCGAAGAGCCCAAAGGACGGACAACATTTCGTCTGGCCATTTGCCCTTCGCCGCCCCCTCGAGCCTTTTCTTGAGCGCCTCCAAGATTTTGCCATTTGCGCGTTCGGCCGCCCCGTTCGACTGGTGTGCGACCGATGCGAACTTAATTTCCAGGCTTAGCCCTTCGCACATTTCTCTGAACTTGTCAGAATCGAATTGTTTGCCATTGTCTGTAATGAATTCCCTTGGAACTCCAAAACGGCAAACAATGTTTTTCCACACAAACAATGTTTCTGCACTACCGCCGAAGTGATTGTGCTGAGTGGTTCAGCCTCGATCCAGCGAGAAAAGTACTCGATGGCTACAATCGCAAACTTGTAACCATTTCGCGCTGTTGGGAATGGGCCAATAATGTCCAGCCCCCACCTGGCGAAGGGCCATACTGGAGTGATCGGCTGCAACTCATACTGTGGGGCGGTTTGGCTTCGGCCATGCCGTTGGCAGCCTTCGCACCTTTTGGCGTGTGCCACGCAAACTTTCAGCACGGTTGGCCAATATACCCCTTGTCGAAACACCTTGGAGGCGACAGTTCTGGCAGCTTGGTGTGCCCCACAAAGCCCCTGATGAATTTCCTTCACCATCTCTTCGCCCTCGGCGAAGGAAACGCAGCGAAGTAGAGGTTGGAGCACTCCAGAGCGGTACAATTGTCCTGCAACCAGTTTGTACCGCCTGGCCCTGATTTGCAAGCGTTTCGCCTCTGCTTCGTCATCCGAAAGCCAGCCGTCCTTTAGGTACTTCACGAACGGTGTTCGCCAGTCCTCCGGGTCTTTGCTCGTGGCAGTCTGGTTTATGGCCATGACATCTTCGATTCCTTTGGGCACACCTGGTGCATACAGGATTTCGGAGAAGATGCCTGGCGAATGCGGTCCTCCGCAAGCGGCAGATTTCGCCAGGGCGTCAGCCTCCTCATTCTGCCCTCTGGGCAGGTGTTCGACCGTTATGCCGGCGAAGCACTTTTCCATTGACCGAACGGCCTCCAAGTATCGCTTCATCCCTTCATCTTTTGCTTTAAAAGACTTATCAACATGACAAGCCACCAGTTTGGAGTCAGTTCGGATGAGTAAGCGCCCAACCCCCATTGCCTTTGCCTTCCTTAGGCCTAGCAGCACCGCCTCGTATTCCGCCGTGTTGTTGGTTGTGTCGAATTGCAGCCTTGCGGCATACCGGATCGGCACGCCCCCTGGCGAAATGAGTATGGCCGCGGCGCCCGCCCCCCGATGTGACCACGAGCCATCGGAATACATTGTCCAAGGCTGTTCGACTGGTTGGGGTTCAGGGGCGACCGCTGGAGTCCATTTGACCACAAAATCAGCGAGGACTTGTGATTTGATGGCGGTGCGCGCCACGAAGTGCAGGTCGAAGGGGGATAGCTCTGCCGCCCACTTGCTGAGTCTGCCCGAGATTTCTTTACCCCGTAGTACTTCGCCCAGGGGATACTGCGAAGGCACTGTGATTTTGTGGGCTTGGAAGTAGTGCTTGAGCTTGCACGAAGCCATCACTAGGGCGTAAGCGAGCTTTTCCATTTCAATGTACCGCGTTTTCGCCCCCTGTAAAGCTTCGGAGATGAAGTACACCGGTTTCTGCCCTGATTCTGTCTCTTGGACTAGGACTGCGCTGACCGCCATTGGCGAAGCCGCTAGATATAACAACATTTCGCTTCCTGGTGTTGGGCTGACCAGGGCGGGTGGGCTTTGCAAATACAGCTTTAGCTCTTCGAATGCGGCCTGGCATTCGGGAGTCTAGTTAAACTTGCTTGCGCCCCAGAGGGTCTTGAAAAACGGTAGGCCCCTTTCAGCTGCTTTCGAGAGAAAACGACTGAGTGCCGCAATTCGGCCCGCGAGCTTCTGTACTTCGCGTACGCTCGACGTGGCCTCATTTGCTGAATGGCGTCGATTTTCTCGGGGTTCGCCTCGATACCCCTTTCGGAAACAAGGAAACCCAACAACTTGCCTGCGCGGACCCCGAAAACACACTTTTCGGGGTTTAGCTTCATACCCGCGGCCCGCAAGTTGTCGAAGGTCTCTTGCAAATCTGACACATGGTCGGAGGCCTTACGGCTTTTCACGACAATGTCATCGACGTACGCCTCCACGTTTCGCCCCAGTTGCTTGTGAAGCACCTTGTACACCAGTCTGGCGAATGTTGCTCCGGCGTTCCTTAGGCCGAAAGGCATCCTGAGGTGGCAGAAAGTGCCGAACGGCGTGATGAAGGCAGTCTTGGCGATGTCATCTGAGTGCATGTGGGTCTGGTAATAGCCGGAGTAGGCGTCCAAGAAGCTCATGAGCTCGCAGCCGGCCGTCGAATCGACAAGCTGATCGATCCGCGGCAAGGGGAGGTCGTTCTTCGGACAAACCTTGTTGAGGTCTGTGAAGTCGATGCACATGCGCCACTTGCCATTCGACTTCTTTACCAGGACCGGGTTCGCCAGCCACTCCGGGTGATCAATTTCCCTGATCACCCCGGCCCCGAGAAGCTTTTGCACTTCGGCCTTCGCTGCTTCTTGGCGATCAGCGGACATCTTGCGCAGCTTCTGCTTCCTTGGCTTGGCGTCTGGCTTGATGGCCAGGTGATGCGTGATGAGCTCTGGCGAAACGCCTCCCACTTCGCTGGGGTTCCAAGCGAAGATGTCGATGTTTCTCCTAAGCACTTCCAGGATTTTTGCGGCTTCTCCTTCGCCTAGATCGCCTCCCAGCTGGACGAGCTTCGACGATTCTGCCTCGCTCACCTGCACCTTGATTACCTTGCCGTGAGGGGCTGGCTTCGGCGCCCGGTTAGCATGTGGTTCGGTCTCCACGTTGTGCACCGCCCTGCTGATGACAGCCAGGTCGCCCTTCGGCGCGGCCGAAGGCTGAAACCCCTTGACAACAATCACCCCTGCCGGACCCGGCATCTTGAGCTTGAGGTAGTTGTGGTGGGAGACGGCTTCAAACTTGTTCAAGGTTGCGCGGCCGAAGATGGCGTTGTAGCCGTACGGGATGTCGACGACGTCGAACATTATCTGCTCTTCACGTCGGTTTCCGCCCGTGCCGAAGACAACCTTCAACCGTGCTTGGCCGAGGACCTGTACCGCCTCACCGCCGAAACCGCGGAGTGAGGCCGGCGCCTGAGTGAGGGCCGAGATTGGTAGCCCCATCCTGGCGGCCTCAGCGAAGATGACATCAGCCGAGCTACCTCCATCAACCAAAATGCGTCGGACCTCGAAGCCGGCCACTTCAGCCGAAATCACTAATGGGTCTTGGTGCGGGAACAACACTCCTTCAGCATCTTCCGGCTCAAAAGAAATTTGCTGGGTTAAGTACTTCGGGACCTCTTCGCCTGTGGCGGTGATGCTATGCACCGTTCGCAGCTGCGACTTCTTCTGCCGCTTCGACAGCGGGACTGGTGGATTGGCCCTTGTGATTACTTGAATAATTCGGCGCTGCGCGTCTTGGTGCTGTTCGGCTGGAGGCGACTGTTCCTGGACCGCTTCGCGAGGTGCTTCGACGGAGACACCCTGATGTGGCCTTGGTTCGTGGGAGTTGTTTCGCTGGCGGATGTTTCGACACTGCTCGGTGGTGTGCGAAGACCGCCCATGATAGGCACAATAAAGATCTTTTCTGACTTTTTTTCGAATGGGCTGCTGATGGCTGCCGCCCTGTTGGGCGTCGAACTCCTTGCGGAGCGCCTGTACTTCTTCGACAGCCATGATCGCCTTGCCTGTTCGGTCGGTCCTGAACTTCCTCCAGGTCATGGGAGCTTGGCCTTGCCTGGGCGGCTGCCCCGGGTTCGCCGGCTGGGGCTGGCGAGCCATGGGGGGAGCCGGTTCGACGACTTGCGCTTGCATTTGAGCTTGGGCCGCAGCGATGGAGGCTTTGTCGTACTCGGCTTGGATCGCCTGTCTTCGCTTGGAGTCCTCTTCGCCTCTTGCGTACCCATCAATGATGCGAAGCAGGTGTTCGAGGGTTTGCGGCTCCTTGTTTGCGATCTTTCTTGTGAGTTCGCCCTCGAGCAACCCTGCCGAAGCGGCGTTGATGACAGATGCCTCCGTTATGTCTTGAACTTGGCATCGTGCCTGCGAGAACCGACGCATGTACTCCCGTATTGATTCGCCCGGCCTCTGGCGAATGCCGAGCAAATGCTGCTGCGTCTTCGGCTCCTCGTAGGTGCCTTCGCCTTGGTGTTTTCATCGCCGTGAGCAGCTTCGATCGCGGACTCGTAGATTGAGAGGAACTCTTTTGGGTCTGTTTCGCCCGAGTACCGCGGAACGGGTGGGAATTTGAACTGAGGTGGGATTGGACGATTTTTGATCCCCCCACTCAGTGGCAGCCCCTTTTCGCCCCCGGCCTTGCCCCCTGTGCCCTGCAGCGAGGGTCCGCTCGACTGTGGATACGGTGTGGCGAAGGGCGAGGTGATGGCCTGGGGGAGCGGCTGGGCTGCGACGTTCGGCGGCCCGCTTCCGAACAGTGGCGCTTGGGTGGTGTTGTAGACGTCGAACTGTTGCCCCTGATTCCAGGGCGGAGCCCCTGGCCCAGGTGGGTTCGTCGTCAGCCACCCTGGCACGCCCTAGCCGGAGCCCCCTTCCGGCTGAGCCAAAGGGGTTGTGCTTGAGATGTGAGGTTGGTTGAGCTGCTGAAGGAAAGCCTGAAGTTGTGCCTGCAGCGCCGAGGCCCCCTCCGCCATTGCTTGCGACACTTGACCGGGCGAAGGGTGTGCTTGGACCGCGGGGGGCTGAACTGGCGCCTGCTGATAGGCTTGAGGCGGAATGTAACTTGCCGAATACTGGAGGATGGGAGCCGGAGCGATCTTGGCCTGCCGTGCCGCTTCGTATGCCTGTTGCTGCTCCTGCATTTGTCGGAGCATGTCCTGGAGTCGTGCCATGTTTTGCCGCATGGCCTCCATGTTTGCCGAATAGATTTGGTTTACTCACACTGCAGTGGATGTACACTTTACCCGCACTCCGTGACTTACCCAACAAATGAGCCGAAGTCCCAACGAATGAGACGCGTCACGGCAAAGTCTTTCAATAACCTTGCATTGGCAGTACCCGCTCCATGAACTATCATCCTCATGCACTCTAGGCGTATCTGCTTCTAGCAGTGAGAGGAGTTCTAACGCTCCCGGGAAGGGAAGTCTCACACACACGTAAAGTTTATAGTTTAAGTTTAGGTTCTCACTCTTACACACGTGGCAGTCCTACCAATGGTGACACCGACGTAGGGCACGCATCGTGGCCCTACCTCAACGGCTGCCCCACCGTAGCGCACCTGCCTCACACACGGGGGTGAACCATCTATGCAAGGATACTGCCTCTGCTCGGCTATCTAGTCCGCTAGGTCTATACCCATCCGAGAAGTGCGGTTGTACGAGGGTCGTTTCATGCTTAACTTCATGGCTCGGTCCTTAACTGACCGGGGACGGTACTAGTCTTTTCCAGATACCACCCAAATCCACCATCCGCCCCGGTCGAAAACAGTTGTTTAGTTTCATTTCTCCTTTCACAAATCATGTCATCATATCATGGCAATGTGGCGCTCATGTCTCCACATGCCGCATCTCAATTACCTTCCCAAAGGTAATTGCCCAAGCATATAGCATTTTGATAAACATGAGTATGCATGATTCTAGAATAGCATTACTAAGCATTTGTCATAATTGACTAGTGACTCATACGTAAGCGTGGTTACAAGGGGATATGGGGTAAACAATATTCAAGGCATGGCATAACAACAAGTAGGATGTTCATCATTGCATGCAACTTTATTTGCAAACAAAATAATTTCGTAATTTGGGATCAATATGTACAAGGAATAGTGATGACTTGCCTGCCCAAGATAATCCTTAATCTTGATAATATCCCCGATCAACCTTCTCCTCCTGGAAGCTGCACACGTTGCCTCACGACTAATCGATTCACCAATACTATAATACGCAAGAAAAACCAATGTTCAACCAACAATCAAACATGCGCAATCAAATATAAATGTCGGAGTCATACCTAGGGCTGCTCATGCTACTCGCTTCTATCCAAACACAACAATCATGCACTAAAGGAGGTTTTATTCTATCTAAAATTTGTGGTACCGTTCTGTAGTTGGATAGACTTAGGGTTAACCAGATAATAGCAGTGAATCTTATATATTATTATTTTATTAGTGGAGTTATTATTAAATTATGGACATATTTCACTCATCATTATAAAAGTTCAATAATATCAAAGTTACGGATTATCCCTCCGTATGGTTTGTAATGAGCTACCCTAGTGAGTTACAATTTAAACTGGAATGTCGTGAGGTAAGGATTAATTATTATTTACCTACTATTCATGTTTGTCTCATGCTCTTTGTTGGGTATATACAGATGGTAGGGTAGTGCTCTCTTGTAAAGTTTAATTGAGACATACCGCACGTGTGAGTTCGAGAATATACGAGGTTTGATTGTTTACGGAACGTGAACTATTTTCTACAAGTCATACAATATATGTGATATAAGTGGGTTTGACGAGTTGGTACTTGTGTTATTAACTTAAGGATTGATTACCAACCTAAATATATACTATGGTAGGGGATGTGGTTAATTAACTTCGTGTAGGTGATTTAGTCAAGCTAGCCCTGTAAACAGACCATGGTTTTATCCATGAGTATCCTATTTTAATTGTAGCACTGATAAGGTCAGGCTTTATGTAAATAATTTATAAGTCATGGACGCATCCATATATGGACGTATATTAACAATTGGCACTAGTATTTCTTCAGGCTTCAACTAATATAAAATAGTGCGTATAATTGGTTTACATGGGTTTTACGGTGATGAAGTATGTTAAAAGTAATCATCCTCGGGTCTACTCTACTGTTTCTAACAGATGCCACACTTTAAAGTATTATTTAGTTATTAAGTGATATATTCGTACCAACCTCACGATATATGCCATTAACGGAGTCTGTACAGATGATTTTAATCACACTAGCTATGTCTTTATTTCTCATAATTAGGGACCTAGGTATTTCACACCAGTATACTTTGAGCTATAAACCTATTAAGTTAATCCCCTAGTTGAATAATGCCTAGACCATGAACTTAATTATACGACCATCGAATAATAAATAGTACTAGTATTTCTTCTTTCTATACCTCCATTAATTTGAAATATTAGCTATAATTTAATTTCTATGGTTGCTATAGTGGCAAAACATGTTAAAAATATTTATTTTACTGTGATTATCCACTTTTATTTATTAGTACAGTATTTAGGTTAACTATTATCTAGTCACTTGATATTAGTTATTTTATAATTATAAATATATTTTATTAAATAGTGAATTATATATCATTGGAAAGAGCATGAATTTAGATAAATTTAGATTCAAATTTCACTGAAATCAGAGCTAAAACGAATAAGTTATGCTCGTTCAAACATTTAAATTTGAATTAAATCCATCAATTACGAATTACTACTGTGCACTAATCTTAGTGGGGCCCACCTGACAGATTCTTCTCTCTCTCTATTTCTTTTTTCTTTCTTTCTTTTTTTTTCTTTCCTTCTTCTCCCTCCTACTTCTTTCTCCTGCTCACTCTCTCTTTCTTCTTCTCCTCGGCTCCCCTCCTTTCTCTTCTTCCTCCCGGCTCCTCTCTTCCCTCCCTCCTAGCCGAGCGGCGGCGGGTGGGCGCGGCGGCGGTTGGGCGCTGCAGCAGACGAGCGCGCGGCGGGCGAGCGGGCGCGACGGCGGGCGCGGTGAGCGCGCGGCGGCGGGCGCGTGGTGACGGACTGGGGCGCGGGGGGGGGGGAATTTATAGGGGGAGATGGGGGGCGATGGCCGACCCGGTGGGACGGACGGGATGGCGTGGGGCTCGGTGCCGTGCGGCGTGGGGCGCGAGGGCGCGGTACGGTGGCGTGGGCGCGGCGTGGCGTGCGTACGGTGCGACGTGGGCAGGGGTACGGTGGCGAGGGCGCGGCGGCCAGCGGGTGGCGCGCGACAGCGGCCCGGGTGCGACAGCCGCGGGCGACGGCGGGGCGATGTGCGCGCGGCAGCGGCGCGGGGCGCGAGGCGCGCGGCGCGCGAAGGGGCGACAGCGACGCCTAGGGAACTTGGTCGAACACATAGGGGGCAATGAACGGTATCGTTTTCGATTTTTCTTGGTTTTTAGGGTTTCGGTCGATTCAACCATAAAAAAAATGTAATTAAAATTTGTATTTCCTCCTAGGCATTTGAGTGACAGATTTAGGCATCAAAATGTGAACTTGACCAAAATTTAATATTGTGCATTATTTAATATTTACTATAGATTATTTCATGTTTTGTCATTTAAAACCTCCTATGTTTTGGAATTTATTTACATTTACCCACAAATAAATTCGTGTTATATTAATTTGGATTTTACCCTAAAAGTTGTGATGGTGTAAATATATTTTTATTGTACTAATCAAATGATTCTAGCCCCAAAAATTAGTCTAGGAAATTCGGAGGCTTTCGATATTCCTAAATTTAATTAAATTATTCTAGGGTGGCATTTGCTAATATAATAGCACCTTTGTCTCAATTTATTTATGGGCTAGTTTATTTTAACGATTATCATTTCATGTGTATTTATCTTTCATGGGATATTCTGAGACTCGGTACAATATTGATCTCAATATTGAATCAAATACACTCATGAGCCTATTTTACATATAGAGGTCAATTTAGTTATATGACCAATTATTTTATATGAGCGAATTTTATGCAACGGAAGACTTGATAAATTGTTTTAAATATTAATTTAAATATTCCAATGAAACACCCGTATATAATAGGGTCATTGTAGCGGTGACCATTATTTCATGTGTACCTATATTTAAGACATCCATCACATGGTTAAAGTATTTATTATTTGATTTGTACTTTATATTACAGTAGTTAATAATTATATTGCACTTTGTTTGGCTTGCTCACTTGTGCAAAAATATTTGTAGGGTTAATAAATAATATATTCTTGTAAACTAGATTTATTACCGAGACGTTTATCCTCAATTTATCTCATTAGCGTGACAATATATAATTTGGCAAACAATAGCAACCGTAACGTCCAGCATGATGCAAAAGTTTTAAAAAGTTCAAAATTTTAGTGATTTTTATTGCCGGAATTTTCAGGGTGTTACATAGCGGCATTGGCTTTATTCTTTTCTATTTGCGCTTACCCGTGCTCGGAGGTCTTATATGCGACAAACGCATCCCAATGATCCCTCAGCTTGGGTAATTTGTCAAAATCAGGTGTCAGACCCTTCTGGACGTAATTCTTGTACAGAGCCGACTTGTACTTTCGGAACTATTCAACCATTTTCTTCGTCGTGCCATCTTTTAGTCTTGGCTGAGCTGCCTCAGGGACCGTGAATGTCTTGAGCATGGTGGTCCACAGCATCCTTTTTCTCCGTATCTGGATGATAACTTCGGTCTTCTTCGGCTGACCTTGATTGACGCTTGTGGACTGTGCTAATGGGCACATGATCCCTCACGATCCAACCACTTTGTCCCACGTACTTCGGTAGTATCCCGGCTGGGGCTACTGGTTCGCCGTCTGGGGCCACATCACTAATAATGTGCCTGCCCTCTAGCTTCCTTGCGGCACCTCGTTGTCCGCGTGCCCTCTTCTCTCCAACGGTCGGTTGCCTTTCACTTTCATCTGGGTTTGTGCCCTCGTTTCCCTCCTCGTTTAGGTATTTGTTGGGGTCCACTTGCTCCTCATCTGCCCAATACTAGCTGCTGCCCTCTGCGATCTCGTCCATGAGGATCTGTTCTTCATCGCGATCTATCATCTGCAATAATTACAAGACGCTTTGACTATTTAGTTCTTTTTTATAAGTTTCATCAAGACTATAGAACAACATAGCAGTATATATCTTCAATACAAATAAAAAGAACTATAAAAAAATTGAAGCATCTTATACTATGAGATGGTGGGATTCCATACATAATATCAGCTGTCATCAAGTAAAAGAAATCTAGTAATATACAGAATTGCGTGACTTGTCGAAGTTAATTGTATACTAGTATAGCTAGCAATATGCATGCATGTACATGAGGCATTACAAAAGGCATCCACTATTAATACTTGTAGTTTAAGCAAATTGCCTGCCTCGATGATCTAGTTTTTATAAAACCACTTCAATATATATTGATCTATGTGAAGCACAAGTATAAATATAACCTTTTTAATATACATCTAAATGTGACCCTCTTTTTCGTTCTAAAGCTATGCACATTTAAACTTTTGAGAAAGTCTAAATGTTTTAATATACATCGTTTTTAGCCAATATCCTAAATCAGACTAAATGAGAAAATGTGATTTTGGAAGTGTAATGCAAATAATCCTGTTCGTTCTATTGTTCGTTCGTTCTATCGTTCTATCGTTCGGTCGGTCATTTGTTCGGTATATCGTTTGTCAGTTCTATCGTTCGTTCGATCCTTCGTTCTATCGTTCACGTTCTATCGTTCTTTCTATAAGTTATAAGTTCTTTTATATCGTTCTACGTGCAAATTATAAGTTAGTTTAATTCTTTTTATCAAACTTATTTAACTACGTGCAAAAAAGTACAATAATATTTTCTACATTGTTTTATTTGATAAAATTAGTTTGATGTTTTAAAAATCACTATATTTCTCTATACATTTTATCAAAAATCACTATAAAATTTTATTTGATAAAATTAGGGTTTTCCATCCACTGTCATTCCTTCCATTAATTCTAAAAAAACTTTGCAAAGTAGCATGCACGGCGGGGTGGCGCGGGGTGGCGGCGTCGCCCTGGGATGGCGCAGGCCGGCCGGGAGTGGCGGCCGCGCCACCCCGGTGTTGCGACGGCATGCATGGCGGCGGCGGACGTAGAGAGAGAGGAGAGAGTGGAGGACGTACAGCGGCAGAGACGACAGTGGGTTCGAAGACGTGAAGACGACGGCGGATTCGGCGATCGGCGTGAAACGGCTAAAGTGTGGGTGGAGAAAACGATACACCCGGCTATTTATAGCCATGATCTTTAGTCCCAGTTCGTGTAATCAACCGAGACTAAAGTTATCTTTAGTCCCGGTTGGTAGCTACGACCGGGACAAAAGACGGGAGTAAAGATATCTTTAGTCCCGGTTGATTAACGAACCGGGACTAATAAAAGTTTCCCACTGTTTCCAAAATTATTATTTGTCCCAGATATGGTTAAAACCGGGACTAAAGATTAAAACATTTAAATAGTTTAAAATTATTATTGCATACAGATAATCACATATAATTAACATATGACATATTTAAATAGTTTAAAATTGCTATTACATCTTAAAAAAATATATATAATTAACATATGACCTATTTAGATAGCTTAAATCTCCTAGCACATTTCAATAATGATATATAATTAAAATATGACCAATTTAAATACTATCTAAATATGTAATCACATATAATTAACATATGACATATTTAAATAGTTTAAAATTGCTATTACATCTTAAATATATATATATAATTAACATATGACCTGTTTAGATAGTTTAAATCTTCTAGCACATTTCAATAATGATATATAATTAAAATATGACCAATTTAAATACTATTTAAATATAGATAATCACATATAATTAACATATGACATATTTAAATAGTTCAAAATTACTATTACGTCTTAAATATATATATATAATTAACATATGACCTCTTTAGATAGTTTAAATCTTCTAGCACATTTCAATAATGATACATAATTAACATATGACCAATTTAAATACTATTTAAATATAGATAATCACATATAATTAACAAATGACATATTTAAATAGTTCAAAATTACTATTGTACCTTAAAAAACATTGCACGACCTTCAATACATTATAAATAGTTTGCATCGTCCGTACAACAACCTATGTCACTGTTTTCCTCACGTACTTTCTCCTCACTGATGTTCCTTCGCTATGATCGTTGCGTGAGTAAGGGGTGTCCTCCTTTGATAGGAGGATGCTCGGGTCAACCGTCACCGCGAACGGAGGTTGCTCGTCGAACTGATCGTAATCTTCTTCAGTCTTATCCTCGACTCCAATGATTTTCCTTTTGCCTGGGAGAACCACGTGGCGCTTCAGCTCATCGGGTCCTTTACCCCTCTTTGGTTTACTACACATGTCCTTCACGTAGAAAACTTGTGTTACACCATTGGCTAGGACGAATGGTTCGTCTGAGTATCCAACCTTGGTTAGGTCAATCGTTGTCATCCCACTGTCATCAATCGTTACGCCTCCACCAGTGAGCCTAACCCACTGGCATCGAAACAGAGGTACCTTAAGGGGTCCATAGTCTAGTTCCCATATGTCCTCGATGACACCGTAATACGTGCTAGTTGCACCATCGTATCTCATGGCGTCGATACGAATAGCAGAGTTCTGGTTTGTGCTCTTTCTGTCTTGGGCTCTTGCGTAAAATGTATACCCATTGATTTCATATCCTTGGAATGTCGATATCGAGCAAGAAAGCCCCCTCGCCAAGAGGGCTAGTTGCCGGTCAATGGTTTTGATACCCATTAGATGTTGTCGTAGCCAAGCGGGGAAAGTATCAATGTGATGGTGTGTAATCCATGCATTGTACTTGCCAATGTTTTTTGAGCGAACAATCGCCACGTGCTCCTCGATGTAAGCAGCCACCAACGAAGATTGTTGGAAAACCGTGAAATGTGCTTTACAGAATAAATCATTGTCTACAGTCATTATTGCTTTCCTTTCAAGAGTCCCCTTTCCCCGTAGCCTCCCCTCATGGCTTGATTCGGGTACACCGATTGGATGAAGGTCTTCAATAAATTCTACGCAGAACTCAATGACCTCCTCTGTTCCATAACCCTTGGCGATGCTTGCTTCCGTACGAGAACGGTTGCGAACGTATTTCTTTAGAACACCCATGTACCTCTCGAATGGAAACATGTTGTGTAGGTACACAGGACCAAGAATACCGATCTTTTTCACAAGGTGACATAGAAGATGTGTCATTATATTGAAAAATGACGGTGGAAAGATCATCTCAAAGCTAACAAGACATTGGACCACGTCATCTTAAAGGGCTGTTAAACTGTCCGGATCGATGATCTTTTGTGAAATTGCGTTCATGAAGGCACATAGCTTTGTTATTGTTCCCCGGACATTTTCAGGAAGGATACCACGAATTATAACAGGAAGTAGTTGTGTCATCAACACGTGACAGTCATGAGACTTTAGGTTTGTGAACTTCTTCTCCTTCACGCTTATTATTCTCTTTATATTCGAGCAATATCCAGAGGGTACCTTGATGCTCCCTAGTCATTCAAACATACTTTCCTTCTCTTCCTGGCTCAGGGTGTACCTTGCCGGACTCAAATAATGACTTCCTTTATCCTTCGGTTCCGGGTGAAGGTCCTTGCGTTGTTGCATATGCTTGAGATCGTTACGTGCTTCAAGTGTATCTTTCGACTTCCCATATACACCTAGGAAGCCAACAGGTTGACACAAAGGTTCCTACTGAGGTGCATCACGTCGATTGCGTGTCGGACGTCTAAGACTTCCCAATAGGGTAACTCCCAAAAAATAAACTTCTTCTTCCACATCGCCGCGTGACCATCTTCGCTCTCTATAGGGTGGCTGTCAGGTCCCTTTCCATATATTACTTTCAGATCTTTCACCATAGCAAACACGACTTTTCCGTTACGATATTTAGGCTTAGTATGGTGGTCTGCCTTCTGTTCGAAATGCTTGCCTTTCTTCCGTACATGATGGGTTGTAACAAGGAATCGACGATGACCCATGTACACAACCTTCCTGTAGTGTTTCAGATACGTACTTTCAGTTTCATCCATACAATGGGTGCAAGCCTTGTACCTCTTGTTTGACTGTCCAGATAGGTTGCTAAGTGCGGGCCAATCGTTCATGGTCACGAACAGCAACGCTCGTAGGTTAAAATGCTCCTGTTTGTCCTCATCCCACACGGGGACGTGTTCTTTGTTCTACAACAGAAACAGATCATCAACCAATGGTCTTAGGTACACATCAATGTCGTTACCAGGTTCCTTTGGGCCTTGAATGATTATTGGCATCATGATCTACTTTCGCTTCATGCATAGCTAGGGGGGAGGTTGTAGATACACATGGTCACAGGCCATGTGCTATGGCCGTTGCTCATCTCTCCAAATGGATTCATGCCATCTGTACTTAAACCGAACCTTACGTTTTGGGCATCTTCTCCAAAGTCTGGAAATGTTCTGTTGATGTTTCGCCACTGCGACCTGTCGGCGGGGTGTCTCAGCATCCCGTCTTGTTGACGTTCTTCTGCATGCTAGCGCATCATGCTAGCGTGCTCTTTGTTCCCGAACAAACGCCTGAGCCTTGGTATTATAGGGAAATACCACATCACCTTAGTAGGAACCCTCTTCTTCGAAGGTTGTCCGTCCACATCACCTGGATCATCTCGTCTGATCTTGTGTCGTAATGCTTTACAAACCAGGCATGCTTCTAGGTTCTCATACTACTCGCCGCGATAGAGGATACAATCGTTCGGGCATGCATGTATCTTATGTACTTATAGTCCTAGAGGGCATACCACCTTCTTAGCTTCGTACTTTATTTCGAGCAATTTGTTTCCCTCCAGAAGAATGTTCTTGATGAGTTTCAGTAACTCGCCAAATCCCTTGTCACACACCATTTTTGGCCTTACATTGCAAGAATTCTAGCGTCGTACCCAACTTTTTGTACCCCTGTTCGCAACCTGGGTACAATGAAGTTTTGTGGTCCGCTAACGTACGGTCCAACTTTTGGACCTTCTTCTTACTTTCGCAGTCGTACTTTACATCCCGCAACATCTGACCAAGATCATCTACAGCATCATTTTCTTCAACAGCTCCGTCCGCCTCACCTCCTGGATTTTCTTCAAATCCACCGTATTGATGAGCCTAGTCTGGAATATTCTCGTCTTCTACTTCATCTTCTTCCATGGTAACCCAGATTGAATTATATCCAGGCATGAATCCAGACTCAAACAAGTGCGCATGAATAGTTTTTGATGATGAATACTCCTTCTGGTTACTCCACTTTTTACATGGACAATACATGAAACCCTTATACTTGTTAGCATTGGTCACATTCAAAAAATAATGCACGTATTGAATAAACTTATTCGATCGTCGGTCCGCGGTGTAAATCCATTGCTGATCCATCTATACATCAAATAGTCCAATGTTACAAACGAAATCCACACAGTTGAAACTAGTTAAATAGTCATATAATAATTTAAAACATCATGATTGAAAGTGAAACTAATTTCTAGAAAAGAGCTACAAAAATAGCGACGAGAACGAAGAGAAGTTTACAATTATTTTAAAATTTTTATTAAAGTACTACACATATTTTTTTTAAGTACGAACAATATTTCTATTTCTAGTTATATTATATATTTTTCAATTACCTTTGTTTTCAATTTTTTTACAAGTAATTATGCAAAAATTTTACAATAGTCCCACATATTATTCTTTTTTATTATTTGTAAAGTTGAAAACATATCTTTAACGATTTATACTTTTTCTAACTATTTTATTAAACTAACTTAGTTTTCTATTCTTTTATTTTAGTTTTCTATATTTCCCTCGGTCATCTCTTTTATAACATATGTATCCAAATTTTCTAATTTCAAAATCAACCTAATTTTGCCTACACATCTTTTCTCTCTCATCATTTGCTTAAACCATGTTAAAGACAATATTTTATATAAACAAAGCTATCAATGTAATATGCTAAGCATACATTACTATAGAATAGATTTGCTAACCTTTTCGATCTCTCCGATTTGTATATTATCACCAAAAACAAATTTATCAAAAATTTCAGCAGCACCTCCCTTCTTCCTCCTCTTGGCAGCAATAGCTCGGGCTGGAGGAGGAAGAAGAAGTATAAAAAGGTATAGCACTTTAGTCCTGGTTAATAACATCAACCGGGACTAAAGATATAAATCATCATTAGTTCCGGTTAGTGCTACCAACCGAAACTAAGTTGAGGATCTTTCGTCCCGGTTGATGACACCAACTGGGACTAATGATCTCCGGTCCCCTGACATGCGTCTAACAATATCAGTGGAAGTGCGAACCGGGACTAAAGATGATCTTTAGTTCCGGTTCGTATTACCAACCGGGACTAGAGATCATCGCGACCCGATACACTTTTTAACTGGGATTAGAGATGGTCTTTAGTTCCGGTTCCTATTCAAATTAGGACTATTCTAGTTTTTTTAACTGGACCAAAGATCGGTTCTCCAGTAGTGAATTTTATTCGCTGAAATAAAAATATCACTACCAAAATAAACCAGTAAGTAAATAAATACTTGGATGGAAAGACACCAGGTGGGAAAGAGGGAGAGCTGTGATTTTTTTACTTGGTTCTACAACGACAGTAATTTTTTTACTGGATGACGAGGGTGTTTCCTAATTGATGAGTAATATTTTTTGTTAGACTTACAGAGGCTAGTAATATTTTCACTTGTTTTACCGAGTGTGTTTTTCCCCAATCCAACCGGTGACTAATATTTTTACTCGCCTTAGCAGCAAGGGGTGGGTATGCAGAACCAAGAGAAACACAGAATCAGGAGTGGCACGAAGAAAAAACGAAAATCACGGACAGAGCCTATGTGAATCGTGCCACGGTACGAAGTGGCACTTCGTAGCACGCAGCCGTCTGTCTAGTTACCGTGAATATATATATATATATATATATATATATACATATATATATTTATATATGTATATATATATATGTATTATGTGTATTTGTATATATGTATGTATATATAGACACAGTACGTATACACATATATATACATATACATACATAAACAACTACATAGACACATACATATACATACATACATATATACACATACATACATATATATACATATATACATATATATATATATATATAACATATCCTATGCATACAAGTTTCTATTGCACACTCCGTGCACACCAATTAGCAAATATCACAAAAATTTGAAAAATTTTACATACATACTTCTAAAAGTATTACACCTACATATGAAATGTTATATTCAAATTTATTATATTTTAGCCGTAGCAAAAAGGACAAAGTTTTCTGATAGATTTTTGCCTCTAAAACTGTCAGATTTTTCATTTTTTCAGCTAAAATATAATGAATTTTAATTTGTATATATGTATATATATACATATACATATATATAGATATGTATATGTACATATACCTAGTAAATTTGTTTGGTGCTCCACGGTGTCCGGGCTCATGTTTCAAATTGAGTATATACCCAATTCAAATAAGTATGATTTTTTAAATATTTAGATATTAACATTAACTACTTTAATAACTAGTTCAAAATGATTTTGATTCTAGATATATAACATCCAATCATATAATTAGTTAGGTATATAATAATGTATAATAAAATAAAATTGAATTTGAATTGTTTTATTGCTAGGTATAGGTATGAATCAAATTCTTATACCTAGGTATATACTCACAATTTGAAAATTTTGAAAAAATTTAAATGAACTCGTGCATTTCACACTATGGTGCCCTATATGGGTATCCCAAATACCTATATATATTTATATATATATATATATGTATCTATATCTATATATGTTGTCGAAACGACAACTGCATACGTCGAAGGACGTGGATACTCAACAGTTGTTGGGAAAGTAAAGTGTATTAAATTTTGTATTAAAATTGGGATCCCCTTTATATGGCTCTAGGTGGCTATTTATAACCCCATTACATATCCCCTATTAGGGTTTAGGGCTATTATAGGGGAATTTACATGCTCACCCTTACAAAGGGGCCCTTACATGGGTATTCAATATAATTAAGGTATATGGGCCTTTAGTGGGCCGCCTGGCGACTACTGGCCCCCTGGCCAATGGGCCGGGGCCACTGGGCTGGCCCACTGGACCTTCCCAGATCGGGTCCGGCCTGGCGAAGTCATCCTCCTTCGGCGTACGCCTTCGCCACGCAGCTTTCACCCAGACTGGTAGGAACCTGGTGCGACTCTTCGCCCTTTACCCCTTTCGCCCCGGTGTCTTCGCCACGGGGCTTCGCCTCGAGGGGTCTTGGGCGCTTGGAGTCCGAATCCTCGCTACTTGTCTGGTTTCGGAAGATCCGGTCGAAGAGTCCCATGGCATGCTGCTAACAAGCCTCTCACGGGCAAGGGTGAGATAGGAGCTTCGGCCGATACCGTGCAAACCATATAGCATGGTATGAGGCACCCCCTTTCGACCGATGCTCCTGCCGAAACCTGTCTTTGCGAAGAGGGATTTTTATGTATAGCTTTCGCCTACCGCGAGTAGCTATGTTATCTTTACTGTTTTGACTAGTCCCAATGTGAACAGTGTTGGGCCTTCGCCTTCTATGAATAGTGAAGTGGCCCGTACTGTTCCGTTGGGCTGTAGTGAACAGTGATGGGCCATTGGGCCGTAGCGAATAGTGATGGGCCTTCTCTTGGGAGCCCGCCACTGCACGGCCTTCTCCATGCGATTTTACTGTTTCGCCTACCCCGCGACACGTGGCTGTTCCTGATTGGACAGGAAGGCGAAGCGTCACTTGGTAGGCTATATATTCTTACCTCCCCTTTTTCACCGTCGCTACTCCTTTCATTTTCACCGCGGTCATTCTCTTCTCAGTCTTTTGCTCACGGCTCTCTAACTTTGAACGAACCCATTCGCCTAGCTAGACCTTTTCGCCAACCCACACCTGTTTCGCCATGGCTCCACGCAAGCCGAACCCTATCTCCACGATAGGTCCTGACCCAGGCCGGATTGACGAAGACACCACCGCCTTCTTGGGTACTTCGCTCATTGACGAAGATGAGTTGGCGAGGATGGTTGCTGCGGGCCTGGTGGCGGAGGGGCGGGCGTTCGCCCCCGGGGATGCCGAAGTGCCAAAGCCCGGCGAACACCAGACGGTCGTGTTCACCATTTTCTTCGAGGCTGGCCTTCGGTTTCCGTGCAACATACTGTTGCCGGAAATTCTTCGCCTCTTTCAGGTGGAGCTGCCCCAGCTGAGCCCTTTGGCTCTGGTCCGCGTCGCCATTTTCGACTGTGTGTGCCGGACCGCTGGGTTCGAACCCAGCACCGAGCTCTTCGGCGCCATCTTCTCAGCCGCCGTCAACTCGAAGATGGTGGTCACCCCTGCTAGAACCAGGAAGACAGTGTTCGGGAGCGTAAACTTTAATGTTCGCCCCGAGCGCTTCGATTTGTGGCCAGTTAATGCCGCGATGCCGAAGTGCGATCGCCATTGGATGGCGAAGTGGTTTTACCACTCTATCCCCTTCGAGGCTGGATCCGAAGCGGTGAAAGTCCTTCGCTAGCAGTGTCGCGCCATTTCGCCGGTCCGGAAGCCGAGAGTCGCCATCAACGGTGCTCTAGAGGCATGGTTCGCCTTGCTCCTCAAGGTGTGCTCCCGGCTGAGTTGCCGCGACTTGGTGGAGGAGTTTTGCATGCTTCGTGTATGCCCCCTCTCCCAGTCGTGGCAGGTCGAAGTTGACCAAGGCGAAGAGGTCAACGGCCTGCCGAAACT
Source organism: Oryza punctata (assembly GCA_000573905.2). Classification (NCBI taxonomy): domain Eukaryota; kingdom Viridiplantae; phylum Streptophyta; class Magnoliopsida; order Poales; family Poaceae; genus Oryza; species Oryza punctata. The sequence continues at coordinate 3,478,651 of CM002496.2, forward strand.
CATTCTGCCTGCCGGGGCTAATGGTGAGTTTTTGTTTCCCTTGTCCTTTCGTTTCGCTCTTCGCCCTATTTTTCTTGTTCGGCTCCCTTACAAAGTGATCTGCCGTTTTTTCAGTGTTGTCCCTGGCCCAGGCCGGCACCGAAGCCCGCAGGCTGATCGACGAACAGTCGGTCACCGAGTACAGCCAGCTGTTGAGCTAACAAGCAGCTGGCCGGGCGAACCTGGTCTACACCGGCGAACTCCCCCCAAGGACGAAGCCGTTCAGGGCTGACAGCGAAGCGGGCCCGTCTCGGAAGTGTCTGCGGGGGCAAGTGAAGCTTGCCTCTCGCAAGCGAAAGGACCCTGCCTCCCCGACTCCGACTTCGTAGATGAGCACGACGCCGAAGAGGAGGACGCGGGGGAGACCGAGTTCGCGACCGAAGAGGCCGCGGATGAGGCTGGCGATAGCCGCTCCGGGACGCGCGGCTACACACCAACTCCTAGCCAGGAGCGTGTTGAAACCAGAGCGGAGTCGGTCTCTTCGCCCCTTCGCCGCAAAGACGTAGAGGGCGCGAAGGCCTTGGTCGCAATTGCTGCGACTAAGGCGGCGAAGGGGGAGCCTGTTCAGAGGGCCCCCCAGAAAAAGGGGGTCGTCGTCATCACGAACATGTTCAGCGATGATGAGTCGTCTGGCGGGACGCCAACTTCACCCGCGGGGCAAAGCCAGCGTCCGACGACATCCATTAGGGCGGCGGGCGGGGCTGGAGCTTCGGCTTCAGCCAAACGGGTGGTGAAGGCGGCCGTCCAAGTTTTTAGCAGCCCGGTTCACCGGCCCATCGTTTCACCACTTGCCCTTGACAAGGGCAAGAAAATGGCCAAGACATCCGGCTCCTACTACTCTCAGGCGCCGCCCCGCTTCGCCCCCGATGATTTTGAGACCCGGGCGGAGCTCATCCCCTTCGTTGAGGGGGTGAGCAATATTGTCGCGCTGGCTGGTGGCCCCAATCTCTTCCCCGAGCTTAATGAGTTCGATGAGGGCTGCTCCGCCGTTAAGAGCTTGGCAGTTTGGGTAAGCCAGCTTTTTAATACTTGTTTTCTTTTTTCGTCATTGTTTTCGACATCCTGACTTATCCTTCGACCTCTCTTTTTCCCTTGTTCGTCAGATCCTTGCGTCCCATTGTTCGACGGAGCGAACAATGTGGGCTCGCCTCGACGGCCTGAAGAACCGCCTTCGGGCCAAGGATGACGAGCTAGGCTGCAAGAGCCTGGAGATGGAGGGACTCGCCCGGTCCCTCCGGGAGGCGAAAGCAGAAAACAAGCGCCTCCAGGCCGAATTGGACAGGGCGGAGGCGAAGGCACAACGCCTCGCCCGGGAGACGACGATGACCACCGAGTCTGCCAAGACTACCTGCCGTACTCTTCGCCTCGCGCTCAACGACATGGGGGCGAAGGCTCGAGGTGTTTCGGGTGAAAATGCCTCCGCACTCGAGTTCTACGAGTGGACCCAGCAGGCCGGTTGTGCAGTTTCGGACTGCACGACGGTGTACGGTGATTGCTGTGCGCACGTGTCAGTGGCTTTCGCCCTGGGCCTGCTGCAGCAATCCGGGTGAGAGCACGTCGCCCAGTTTCCCGACTTCGTGAAGGGGGACTGGGAGGTGAGTACCCGGGATATTTCGCCCACACTTCGCGCCTGGCGTAAGCAGTTTTGGCAGAAGGACGGCCGGTCTACTGCCAAGGCCCGCCTGCTCGAGCAGCTAGCGAAGACAGAAGCGGCGGATCAAGGCGAAGAGCATGCGGAAGAGGGCGGAGGTGAAGCCCAAGACCACCCAGAGGTGTGAGGCCCTCCTCCCGTTTTTTGTAAATTTTTTGTTTTTCACTTTTGATGTTCGCCATGTAGGGCGAAGTGTGTAAATATGGCCAATGGCCAACCTTATTGTAGCGTCGTAATGCTTGAAATATATTACTATTTTCGCCATTCGTGTTTCATGTTTTCCTTTCGCGTACTTGCATTGTTTTGCATAGTCATTTCGCCTGGTTCATGTGTCCTGGCTTCGCTTTCTATATTCTCTTGCATGACTTCCCCGCTCTTTGCAGGGTCTGTGCCGAAAGCTGTGCGCTCGGCCCCCTTTTGGGGATTGGCGAAGTAAGAATGAGAAGTTTGTAGCGGTGAAGAATTTGCCGAAGGTTCGGTACCCGTTTCGACCATTTTACCGCAAAATGATGATTAACGGCCACAACTACAAAGTTGTGAATGTTGCGAACTGGATGCGAACCCATCCTGGGCGAACGCAAGGACTACGATCGTGTCCACATGGCGCGCCTGGAGGGCATGGCTTGCTTCTAGTGAAATCATCGACGGACCGATCGGCAGGAGGCGATCGCCCAACGCCGCTATAGTATTTCTGTTGTTTCGCCCCCTTCTCCCCTTAGGGTAGTGTATAATATTAGTAGTGACGACGAACCATGTTCGCCAGATCATTCCTTTGGTAGTTGTTTTGGGGGCGGCGATGTAATTCACTTGTAAGCGAAGATGTAACTCCGTTCGCCTGTATCGTGTTGTGCGATGTATGCTTTGTCAATTTTTTCTCGAAGTTAATAAAGGTGTGCTTTTGTTTCTTTTTCGCCATTTTTTGCATTATCACATCTCGTGCTTTCGTTGGGCCAGAAAATATTGGCCCCTTTGCGTACATTGGTGAAATAGGTCTACTGACTTTTCAGCTTTCGACTTCCGTCGTCGATCTTTGGTACTTTGCTTTAACAGCGGTGCAAATTTGTGTGGATCGACTATAACGGTGTTCGGTTTAGTTATCTTCCGAAACAAGCTGTCGCGGTTTCAGCGTTCGGCGAGCGATGCTTCGGCCGATTCGTTTCGCCCCCCTGGCGTTTTCGCTGATCAGGCGTTTGCCTTGGGTTTTTCCACGAATTATCATGCACATAAAAAAAAGCGAAAGATACAGAGATTTTATACTGGTTCGGGCCTCCGGGGTGGATAATAGCCCTACGTCCAGTTTTTTTTCTTTTCCATTTTCTCCTTTTTTTGTATTTTTATGCCGGAAGGCTTGCAGATGACGAAAGAGCTACATAACAATATGTACATTTTTACATTTTGGCGAATAGGGTGCCACCCTCTCTAGACATAGAAACGCTTGAGGGAAGCGGCGTTCCAGGAGTGATCGAACTCTTCGCCCTCTAGTGTTGCTAGGAGAAAAGAGCCCGTCCTTGACTTGTGCTTGATGAGATATGGCCCTTCCCATTTTGACTCAAGCTTCCTGACCGCTACTGGGTTCGCCTTTTTCCTCAGGACGAGATGGCCGGGTAGGAGCTCTGTTGGGCGAACTTTTTTGTTGTAGGTTGCCGAAGTGCTTGTAGCGTACTTGCGCATGTGTTCTAGTGCTTCGACTCGTACCCCCTCAATGAGTTCGAGCGACACTTCGCGCCCATCTTCGCCCCCCGAGAACATCACCCTTGGTGAGTTAGCCCCTAGCTCTGTTGGGGTGATCGCCTCATCTCCGTAGAGGAGCATGAACGGGCTGAACTTGGTTGGCCTTGTGGGAGTTGTTCGGAGGGCCCAAAGGACAGACAACATTTCGTCTAGCCATCTGCCCTTCGCTGCCCCCTCAAGCGTTTTCTTGAGTGCCTCCAAGATTTTGCCATTTGTGCGTTCGGCCACCCCATTCGACTGTGGGTGTGCGACCGACACGATCCTGATTTCCAGGTTTAGCCCCTCGCATATTTCTCTGAATCTGTCAGAGTCGAACTGCTTGCCATTGTCCGTGATGAACTCCCTTGGAACTCCGAAACGGCAAACAATGTTTTTCCAGACAAACTTCTGTACTGAACGGCAAACAATGTTTTTCCAGACAAACTTCTGTACTGCCGCCAAAGTGATCGCGCCGAGTGGTTCGGCCTCGACCCAACGTGAGAAGTATTCGATGGCTACAATTGCAAACTTTTATCCGTTTCGCGCCACCGGGAATGGGCCAATGATGTCTAGCCCCCACCTGGCGAAGGGCCAGACGGGTGCGATAGGCTGCAGCTCATATTGTGGTGCGGTCTGGCTTCGGCCATGTCGCTGGTAGCTTTCGCACTTTTTGACCTTCTCAACGCAAACTTTCAGCACGGTAGGCCAATATACTCCCTGGCGAAACACCTTCGAGGCGACTGTTCTCGCAACTTGGTGTGCACCGCAGAGCCCCTCATGTATTTCCTTCACCATTTATTCGCCCTCGGCGAAGGAGATGCACCGAAGTAGACGTTGGAGCACCCCCAAGCGGTATAGCTGCCCTGAGACCAGCTTGTACTGTCTGGCTCTAATTTGCAAGCATTTCGCCTCCGCTTCGTCCTCTCGAAGCCAACCCTCCTTGAGGTACTTTACGAACTGGGTTCGCCAGTCCTCTGGGTCTTCGCCCGGATCAGTCTGGTCGATGGCCATGAGGTTCATAGTTTCCGCGGGAACGCTTGGTGCGTACAGGATCTCGAAAAAGATGCCTGGTGAATGTGGTCCTCCGCAGGCGGCAGATTTCGCCAGGGTGTCTGCCTCCTCATTCTGGCCTCTGGGTAGGTGTTCGACCGTTATCCCGGCGAAGCACTTTTCCATAGACCGAACAACCTCCAAGTACTTTTTCATCCCTTCGTCTTTTGCTTCAAAAGACTTATCAACATGACATGCCACCAACTTGGAGTCTGTTCGGATGAGCAAGTGCCGAACTCCGAGCGACTTCGCCTTTCTTAACCCCAGCAGCACTACTTCGTACTCTGCCGTGTTGTTGGTTGTGTCGAACTGCAGCCTCGCGGCATACCGGATCAGCACGCCCCCTGGCGAAGTGAGCACGGCTGCGGCACCCGCCCCCCTGTGTGACCACGTGCCGTCGGAATGCATTATCCAAGGCTGTTCGACAGGCTGAGGTTCGGGGGCGGACGCCGGTGTGCATTCGGCCACGAAATCGGCTAGGACTTGGGATTTGATAGCAGTGCGCGCAACAAAATGCAGGTCAAAGGGGGACAACTCTGCTGCCCACTTGCTGAGTCTACCAGAGATTTCTTTGCCCTGGAGTGCTTCGCCCAGAGGATACTGCGATGGCACAGTGATTTTGTGGGCTTGAAAGTAGTGCTTGGGCTTGCGCGAAGCCATCACCAGGGCGTAAGCGAGCTTTTCCATTTCAATATATCTTGTCTTCGCCCCTCGTAAGGCTTCGGAGACGAGTATACCGGTTTCTGTCCTGACTCTATCTCTTGGACAAGGACTGCACTGACCGCCACTGGCGAAGCCGCTAGATATAGCAGCATTTCGCTTCCTGGGGTTGGGCTGACCAGGGCGGGTGGGCTTTGCAAATATTGCTTTAGCTCGTCGAATGCGGCTTGGCATTCGGGGGTCCAGCTAAATTTTCCTGCGCCCCAGAGGGTCTTGAAGAACGGCAGGCCCCTTTCGGCTGCTTTTGAGAGAAAACGACTGAGTGCCGCAATTCGGCCCGCGAGCTTTTGTACTTCGCGTACGCTCAATGGTGGCCTCATTCGCTGAATGGCGTCAATTTTCTCGGGGTTCGCCTCGATACCCCTTTCAGAAACAAGAAAACCCAACAACTTGCCCGCGCGAACTCCAAAAACACACTTCTCCGGGTTTAGTTTCATACTCGCCGTGCGCAAGTTGTCGAAGGTCTCTTGTAAATCGGACGCATGATCGAAAGCCTTGCGGCTCTTTACAACGATGTCATCGACATTGGCCTCCACGTTTCACCCCAGCTGCTTGCGAAGCACCTTGTACACCAGCCTGGCGAGCGTTGCCCCGTCGTTCCTCAGGTCGAAAGGCATCCTGAGGTGGCAGAAAGTGCCGAATGGCGTGATGAAGGTTGTCTTGGCGATGTCTTCTGGATTCATGTGGATCTGGTGATAGCCGGAGTAGTCATCCAAGAAGCTCATGAGCTCGCAGCTAGCCGTCGAATCAACAAGCTGGTCGATCCGCGGCAAGGGGAAGTCGTCCTTCGGGCAGACCTTGTCGAGGTCCATGAAATAGATGCACATGCGCCACTTGCCGTTCGACTTTCTCACCAGGACCAGGTTTGCCAGCCACTCTGGGTGATCGATCTCCTTGATCACCCCAGCCTTGAGTAGCTTCGGCACTTCGGCCTTCGCTGCTTTCTGGCGATCAGCGGACATCTTGCGCAGTTTCTGTTTTCTTGGCTTGGCGTCTGGCTTGACCACCAGGTGATGCATGACAAGCTCTGTCGAGACACCCCCCACTTCGCTGGGGCTCCAGGCGAAGATGTCGACGTTTTTCTTGAGGACTTCTATGATTTTCCTAGCTTCCTCTTCGCCTAGATCGCCCCCAGCTGGGCGAACTTTGCCGGGTCCACCTCGCTTACTTGCACCTTGACCACCTTGCTGTGAGGGGATGGCTTCGGCATGCGGTTGACACGCGGTTCGGCCTCCACATTGTGCACTGCCCTGTTAATCACGGCCAAGTCTCCTTTTGACATAGCGAGAGGTTGAAGCCCCTTGACGACGATTACCCCTGCCGGACCGGGCATCTTGAGCTTAAGGTAGTTGTGGTGGGAGATGGCTTCAAACTTGTTCAGGGTTGCACGGCCGAAGATGGCGTTATAGCTGTATGGGATGTCGACTACGTCGAACAGGATCTGCTCTTCGCGCCTGTTTTCGCTCGTGCCAAAAAAACCGTCAACCATGCCTGGCCGAGAAATTGAACTGCCTCCCCGCCGAAGTCGCGAAGCGAGGCCGACGCTTGAGTGAGGGCCGAAGTCGGCAGCCCCATTTTGGCGTATGCCTCGGCGAAGATGACATTGGCGAGCTACCTCCATCGACCAGAACTCGCCGGACTTCACAGCCGGCCACCTCGGCCGAAATTACCAAGGGGTCTTGATGCAGGAACAGCACTCCTTCGGCATCTTCTGGTCCGAAAGAGATTTGCTGGTTCTGGTACTTCGGGACCCCTTTGCCTGCGGCAGTGATGTTATGCACCGTCCGCAGCTGCAACTTTCTCTGCCGCTTCGACGGCTGGACCGGTGGATCAGCCCTTGTGATCACCTGGATGATTCTGCGCTGCATGTCTTGGCGTTGCTCGGCTGGGGGTGATGGCTCTCGGGCCGCCTCGCGAGGCGCTTCGACCACGGCACCCTGATTCGGCCTTGGTTCTTGGGTGTTGCTTCGTTGACGAATGTTTCGGCACTGCTCGGTGGTGTGCGAAGATCGCCCATGATAAGCGCAGTAGAGGTCTTTTCTGACCTTCTTGCGAACAGGCTGCTGATGGCTGCCACCCTGCTGGGCATCGAACTCCTTGCAGAGTGCTTGTACTTCTTCGACAGCCATCACCGCCTTGCCTGTACGGTCGGACCTGAATTTCCTCCACGTCATGGGAGCTTGGCCTTGTCTCGGCGGCTGCCCCTGGTTCGCTGGCGGAGGTTGGCGAACGATGGGGGGAGCCGCCCTGGGGACCTGCGCTTGCATCTGGGCCTGGCAGCGGCGATGGAGGCTTTGTCGTATTCGGCTTGAATTGTCTGCCTTCGCTTGGAGTCCTCTTCGCCCCTTGCGTACCCGTCAATGATGCGAAGCAGGTGCTCGAGAGTTTGCGGCTCCTTGTTGGCGATCTTCCTTGTGAGTTCGCCCTCGAGTAGCCCGGCCGAAGCAGCGTTGATGACGGATGCTTCAGTTATCTCTTGAACTTGGCATCGGGCTTGCGAGAAGCGGCGCATGTACTCCCGTATTGATTCGCCCGGCCTCTGGCGAAAGCCGAGCAAATGTTGTTGTGTCTTCGGCTCCTCATAGGTGCCTCGAAAATTAAGGATAAAGACATCGCGCAATTGCTCCCATGAGTAAATGCTATTAGATGGCAAATTGAAATACCAAGAACGGGCGATGTCGTCTAGAGCGAGATGGATTACCTTCGCCTTGGTATTTTCGTCGCCGTGAGCGGCTTCGATCGCGGACTCGTAGATAGAGAGAAACTCTTTTGGGTCTGTTTCGCCCGAGTACCGCGGAACGGGTGGGAATTTAAACTGAGGTGGGATTGGATGATTTTTGATCCCCCCGCTCAGGGCCCGCTTGGCTACGGATACGGCGTGGCGAAGGGTGAAGTCATGGCCTGTGTGTGTCTGGGCTGCGGCGTTCGGTGGCCCGGCTCCGAACAGCGGCGCTTGAGTGGTGTTGTAGAAATCGAACGGCTGCCCCTGACCCCAGGGCGAAGCCCCCGGCCTGGGCTAGTTCGACGGCTGCCACCCTGGCGCGCCCTAGCCGGAGGCCCCCCTCCAGCTGGGCCGAAGGGGTTGTACTTGAGATGTTGTGGGGTTGACTGAGCTGCTGAAGGAAAGCTTGGAGCTGTGCTTGCAGGGCCAAAGCCCCCTCCGCCATCACTTGTGACATTTGACCGGGTGGTGAGGGGTACACCTGGACCACAGCTGGCCGAACCTGCGGCCGTACGCCAGGAGGTGGATGCGTTGCTGTGGCCGAAGGTTGGCCGGGGAAGAACACCGGTCCTCGTGCGGCTTGTGGCGGAGGGGCTTGTACCGGCGCTTGCTGGTAGGCTTGAGACGGGAGGTAGCCTGCCGAGTACTGGAGGATGGGGGCCGAAACAACCTTCGCTTGCCGTGCCGCTTCGTACGCTTGCTGTTGCTCCTGCATCTGGCGAAGCATGTCTTGGAGTCGCGTCATGTTCTGCCGCATGGCCTCCATGCTGGCTTCGGCTTGCGCCTCGAAGCTAGGATCGGCCTGCACAGTAGCGAGTGTGGTCGAAGACGATTGGCTTGTCGAAGGTATCTCTGGTGCCGGTTCTGCCGAAGTGGCCACGGCCAAAGGCGGCGGTTGTGGCGCAGGCACCGAAGGTTTCCGCCCCTCTTCGGCGGCCATCGCCTCTCCTACTACACCTTCCTTAGGGTTAGCAACCCTCTCCTTCGAGACCTTCTTCGGTGGCATTCGCTCTCAGTGGTTTTGCTCGGAGGTCCCCACGGTCGGCGCCAGCTGTTGTCGAAACGATAACTGCATACATCGAAGGACGTGGATACTTAACAGTTGTTGGGAAAGTAAAGTGTATTAAATTTTGTATTAAAATTGGGATCCCCCTTTACATGGCCCTAGGTGGCTATTTATAACCCCATTACAGATCCCCTGTTAGGGTTTAGGGCTATTATAGGGGAATTTACATGGTCACCCTTACAAAGGGGCCCTTACATGGGTATGCAATGTAATTAAGGTATACGGGCCTTTAGTGGGCCGCCTGGCGACTACTGGCCCGCTGGCCAATGGGCCGGGGCCACTGGGCTGGCCCACTGGACCTTCCCAGATCGGGTCCGGCCTAGCGCGTACGCCTTTGTAATGCAGCTTTCGCCCAGACTGGCAGGAACCTGGTATGACTCTTCGCCCTTTACCCCTTTCGGCCCGGTGTCTTCACCACGGGGCTTCGCCTCGAGGGGTCTTGGGCGCTTGGAGTCCGAATCCTTGCTACTTGTCTGGTTTCGGCAGATCCGGTCGAAGGGCCTCATGGCTTGCTGCCAACAATATATATATATATATAGGGAGAGACTATTCTACACCCGGGTATAGAATAGCTATTCTATACCCCCCTCCCCCTTCCTCCTCTATCCCCTCTCCCTCCCGCCCTCCACCCCATTCTCCTTTTTTTCGCTCCCCTCTTCCTCTCGGCGCCCCCTCCTCCCGATTTTTCTTTTTTTCCTCCTCCCCTTCCGATGGCGCCCCCTCCTCCTGATTTTTCTTTTTTTCGCTCCCCTGGCGCCCTCCTCCGATGGCGCCACCTCCTCCCGATTTTTCTTTTTTTTCGCGCCCCTGGCGCCCTCCTCCGATGGCGCCCCCCTCCCGATTTTTCTTTTTTTCACTCCCCTGGCGCCCTCCTCCCCTTCCGATTTCTTTTTTTCACTTTTTTCTCTCCCTCCTTTCTCTCAGCAATAAATCTTTTTTTCTTCTCTTTCTAGAAAACTTAAAAACAATTTGGTGAATTCAAGATTTGAACACATGATCTCATGGTTCATAGGACGCTCTCCTAACCAATTCACCCTATAACACCATGTGATTAGATATCATTATCTGTTTGGTTTGTATATCTGTTAAAATTTTCTGAGAACAAATCAATTATGTTACGATAGAAATCATACCTTGTTACTATTATTCGATAGTAACGTTATCGAAGAAGTGCAGTAACATGGTATGTTACTACAAAACTTATAGTCTATTACTGTACTTCCGGCAGTAACATCATGACGAAAATTACATATAGTCTATTACTGTACTTCCGGCAAGTTAACATCATGACGAAAATTACAGTAACAGCGGTATTACTGCTTGAGTAGATCTAAAACCTTTAAATCTTAATCTTTAGAGAGCAATATCTCTCAAATCCTATCCTGTTTTCTAAGCCGTTTGCACCATAATGTTCATAAAAAATGTTTAACAAAACTAGATCCATCATGACTATTTTTTTTGACGTCGTTACTACGGAAACCAGTCGTGTTACTGCATATTGACCATCGTGTTACTACGCCGTTCCTGCGAGACGAAAACTGAAAAGAGGTAACTGAATATCTCTCACATCATATCTTGTTTTTCTAATCCGTTTGCACTATAATGTTCATAAAAAAGTGCTTAACGAAACTAGATCCATCATGACAATTTTTTGACGTCGTTACTGTGGAAAGCAATCTTGTTTCTGCACGATGACCGTCGTGTTACTACGCCGTTCTTACGAGACGAGAACTGAATTACTCCACAAAATGAAAGTGTTACTACATAACTATTAGACGTTACCACATGTTTATGCAGTAACACTATCCAAGAATTGTAGTAGGACACTTTGTTACTGCAAAACTTAGTCTTTACTGCAATCTTATAGTAACGTTGTGATGAGATTGTAGTAACATACAGTAGACAATAGTAACAAATAATGCTATAGTATTACTACTTAGGGAGAGTTAAATTTCAAAAAGACCAACCTTCGAAGAATAATATCTCTCACGTGATGTATGGTTTTTAAGACCGTTTGCACCATGATGCTAGAAAAAAATGTTTATCAAAAGTAGATCCGTCATGACTATTTTCAACTATATTTGAGTTTTGTTACCGCACGTAAGATACAGTATTACTGCACAATGGTCATCGCGTTACTGCACTGTTCCGCGAGACGAGAGCTGAGAAAAGATGGGTGGTGGGGGGAGTTAGTAGACGGTTTGACTAGGGTTTAACCGACGTGAGGGTGCTTTGACTGACCTTTGACTGAGGTGGGATGTGGATTTTGGGTACTTATAAGGAAGGTGAGGTGGGTTTGGTCCTTGGGAGGGAGGGGATATAGAATAGCTATTCTATACCCAGATATATAATAGTTTTGCTATATATATATATAGATATATATAGATACATAAATACATATGTATATATATATAAAAACATACATTTATATATATACATGGCTGTAATTGAACCCAAACACCAGAAACCAACCATTACTGTAGGATGAGATGCAGGACGTATTACCTCTAGGGTCATTTGGAATCTTTAATCCACATGCACTCTATAACTTGATCCAAAATACCGATATGCATCATCATGCTCTTTTTATTTATTGTTTATTATGCCGACAGTGAGAGCGTGCGGAGAAACACCATGGCAGCAACATGGCGACATCCGTACAGTACGAGTTCCATATTCATATCTATGAAACCTAATGATTTTCTACTTTTCTCTGTCTAGGGTTCTTCTAGTAGCACTGAATTTTCCTTTCCAAATCCTGGATTATTCGTTCTGTACACTAGTCGATCGTCTTATGCACCACTAATAATCAATCGAATCGATAGGAATTCGGTGGTACATGTCACGCGCACTAAAAGCAAAAGTTAAGTTGGTAGGAACCATGCATGCACAACTACTACGTATTTAATAAAGATGCTCAAGGTAGCACTGGATCCTTCCTGCTAAACACAGCCACGTGCATGGCATTTCTCGCCAAAAAGGATATTCATTCAATAAGAGATGTACTATAGTTACTAATGAGTCCTCCCTTTTTCGAATTAGTTTTGCTCCCCTACGTGCGCCACATGGAAAGCTCAGAACTCCAAAACTATTCGACAGGGTGAGCTAGACCGGTAGCAACTAGCTAGCATGCAGTTCAATTGGTGAAATCACTGTTCACCTTGCATGTGCTTTTGCTTGGTGTCCGGTTTATCTACCGCGTGTGTCCGGTTTCCTCCTGCAAGCGCGACAGGTGTACTCTCGCGGTTTTGAAAATTCTTCTACATATAAAGAATTTTTTTAACAAACCTTCCCTCGTTATATTTTATCTAGTATAGAGCTACTCCTTATCTAATATCTAAAGTAGTGAAAGAATTAATTTTTCTCAACAATAATTAACCATGTTATCAACTAATCATGGACCATCCGATTTCTATCCAGGAAGTTTCAGGGCATCCGATCCTATAATCGGTGAAATATTTTCTTCGTCCTTCTATAAATTTCTTTCACAATTAGATCCTTCCACATCCCCGAGGTAAGAAAAAAAGAACACTCTTCTTATCTTCAAACTACCTTCGCTTCCAAGACCCAGTCGCCGCGCACCACCTCTACTTCCACGCCATTGCTACCTTCCCTCTATTAAGTATAATAATATACATATTACTGCATTTTAAGAACGGTGAGGGGGCATCAAGTAATTTTTTTAATGAAATATGTATGACCACACTTTACATATACGGTTCAATTATCAGCAGAAGTTATGGTTATCATAGACGCACTACCACGTAACACCTAATACAAGTCGGCACTATAAGGGCCAGAACAGTTAAACTAGGCAACTATAGTGTTTTTCCCACCATCAAAGGATAAAATATAAAATCAGGACCTTTAAGTAAAGATAGGTGTTAGTTTTACAGAAAAACCGACACCAATACCATAGGTGTTGGTTTTTGAGAAAACCCGACACCTATAATATATTATAGGTACCGGTTTTAAAAATATCGGCACCTAAAAATCGAACCGAGCTGGTCCTCGGACCGATAGTTGGTGGGGCCCACAACCCACGAGGAGATAAGGCCACCACCTCAGCTTCGTCGGACTTATCTCATCGTCTCTCACACTGCTCTCTCTCTCCACCGCTCTCTCAGCTCTCCCTATTTCTCTCTCAGCAGCTCGGCGGCAGTGCTGGAGGGTAGGAGGTGGCGACTTCGTGGCCCGGCTAGAGGGTAGGACGTGGAGGCCCGGCGATGGCGCCCTCCCTTCGCCAGATCTGGAGGGAGGGTAGGCGACGGGAGGAGAGGCAGCGACGGTGCCCTCCCTAGTACTCCATCGAGCGGCAGGGGAGGCTCGCGTCGTCTCTCTTTATCTCCACCGCTCCCTCAGCTCTCTCCCCTCTCTCTTTCACTGCGGTTCCACGGTGGTGCTGGAGGGTAGGAGGCCATGGCACGGCCGCGGCACCCTTCCTCCGCTAGATTTGGATGGAGGTGTTAACGTAGAAACACGGTGACCTGGGAGATCTGCTTAACTTCAGTACAGGTCCAAAGCTTGCTTTCGGGTTCAGGGTGTGCCAGTTGATTTGTTCATGTAATCAACAAGATGAAATCAGCAAATATTGCTAGAAGACGATAGCCGATCGGCTAGAAAGTCGATGTCGTACCGTGTTTGTGACCTAGTCGATGCAAGGAGAATGAATCGGCTGTAAGATACGTTTGAAATAATGGGTGAACCTTGAACTTAGTTCATCAGCTGCAGATATCAACATTATGTAATCTATAAATCAATATCACTTTAGAGATCAGCAATTGGGATAAATCAGACTTAACCGAGACAATATAAATTGCTTATATCCAAAGTAACATGAAATAACGATTACACATGTTCATGTCATAGCCGATGACCCAATTTAAGCATATATCGGCTATAGCTCTGATACTTCCTTATAGTAGGATATCATCTTAGAATAAATATATTAAACTAATATCAATTAGATTGACAGTAAGCTTAATATATTTATGTTAGTTGAGATCCTAATATAAGGGGTAGATACAGTATATTAAACAAGATATAAATCTATGTAAAACAATTATATCAGGTAAGATCGGCTAAAACCCTGATACAATCCCTGTTTACAATCATGCAGCAGGCTAGAGATTATGATTCTTAAGTACGACTTCGTAGATCAAACTTAACTGATGCAACACTCAGTATGAAAAGAACCATAACGTACACGACTCATACATTCCTAATACAATTCTAACCAATGAACAAGTCCCTTAGGTGGACTCTTACCAAAAATATCTATAAGGAAATTATATAAAATCGTAAATAATAGATACCATTGCCTATCTTGGACTCTATCCTCACCTGACAATGTCATTGAAGTCCTTCTTTCGAACCCGACATTGATTATATATCAAAACTTGCCAATATCGGCTGTCTCGGCTAACCGTATTAAACTCGATAACGACCGATACAGATTTCTAGCCGATGCACACTCTGTTTCTGAGATTTCCGCATATCTTGCTTCCGATTCATATGCTTACCAAATTCCATCATCAACACATTCCCCCCAATTCCGAAGCGTTATATAATGCAACGGATTTATCTCGTTAATCCCACAAATATCTAGGGCTTTATCCACTTGACCGTTAATCGCTCTCCCCTTTAAATAATAACCGCTGCCCCGAAAAGTTCATGCCGTTACTCCTGTTTTCACCGCTTAATCCATAACTTTCCCCACCGAATTTCGGTGATCTCCTCGTGTTTTCCGGCGACTCACTTTGCGATCTTTCTTTCCAGTGACAATCCTCAGCGGTGACTCTAATCAGTAAACCCCTCTATCCGATGGCAACGACCACAGACATTCCTTAGGTAATTCTTCCATTGCTCATGTCTCCGTCCACATCGGCCACAACTTTTTTCATCAATTCTCTCTTTTTCTTGGCTTACTTTGATTTCCATTATATACTCTTTTCCTTACAGAACTTGAGAAACCAGATTGCCTTTCCAATTTCCGAAGAACCATCTAACTATTTCCTTGGACATGTGGGTGACGAAGACCCAACTCTTTTTATTAATGCTGAAACCAATCGCATCCTTTTCAGAGGAACCAAGCTGGATTTAACCCATTAGCCAAACATCTTCAGATCTTGGCCATCTTCTGTAGAGGGATGGAAAGCTTGGTACAAACGGATGGTCACAAGCAAACAGGCCCACTGGGATGAAATAGGCATATCCCAATGCCTTTCTCTCTTCTTAGCCGATGCGAAGAAAGATGAACCCATGCTATCGGCTGCTGCTTATTTTTGTCCGATACACTCACTGCATTCCTATTCAGCCATGGACCAATGACTCCCATCCTGTTAGATATCCAAATGCTAACAGGCTTGGATATTACTTCATCGGCTAATCCCATTAGTCTGAAAATAAAGTGTGATCACAAATTCAAGATAAGAATATTGGAGGTTGGTCAGGATACATAGCAGATAACATGTGTACTGGTCCTGTTTCTCCCAGAGAGCATGTTGTCTTTTTAATGATGTGGATGGACAAGTTCCTTTTATGTGGCTCAACTTGTGGCCCAACAGCTAATTCGCAACACCTAGCTGAAGCCATGGTATCCAAGAAAACACTCCCTCTGGGCAAATATCTTTTAGGTGCAGTATATCAAACCATTAGCCATACATCGGCTAAGTTGCTTCTGAACACATCAGCTAATTATGGAGGTCCTTGGTGGTTCATCCAGCTATGGTTAAATCTGTATACAATCAAAGTCATTAACAGAGAACCACTTAGTGAATCCAAATTCCCATCTTTAGCCAATTCCGATGATGAAGAACCAACACGCCGATGTATGTCATAATTATGAACTGCCAACAGACCTCAGATTGGATGAGTTAAATAATGATGAATTCCCAGGGATGAGAGAGATATTTGTATCGGCCATATCCCCATGCATACTTCCTACTGGTATTTCTCAAGGCCGATACATCTAGTCCTCTTATGAATTCTACCACCCCATGACCGCAGCTAGACAACTTGGTTTGGGACAACTACCCATCGGCTTAAATCTCACCGAGAAAATCCAATAAAGGGGTGTTGTACCATCAGCTTTGATAATGGATAGGGTCTTAAATCTTGAGAATCCTCCCTTGGGCTCTATTGGTCGGATTACCTGTCACACCCTAGAGTTTTCCCCTTTTTCCGTAGTTTCTAAATCGTCCGCAAATGGTCTATAGAAAATACTTTGTTCAACCAGGAGCAAACCCTAAATTAACAATGTGCGTAATAATCGAAATTGTCAGGGAGATGCTTCAAATTGTTAACAAGATTTTCAGCGGAATATTCAGAGCAGAGGAAGTAATAATGTTAATTTAAAATGTCAGGTTTTGAATTAATAATTCTTTCCTTTCCCTCCTTTGGTCGTGAACCGTTCCCGGTTCACTCTCCCTGTTCGCGGTTCGTTATATCCGTTTACCCCTTTTGCCGCCATGGTTTCGTTCTGCATGGCAAGCCAAGTCCTACTCCTATTGCGATTCAGTTTCTTTTTCCTTTCCCGAAAAGGCACCGCATTTGTTTCCCCCACCTTTCCTTTTTAGGTCTCCCTTCCTCTCGTATTCTTTGTTTCTTCCCCCCTGCCGAGCGCCACCTCCCCTCTCTCTGCCGTGCGCCACCCCCTTTCCTGGGCAGGCCCACCTAAAATCCAGCCCCTCCCCCTATTTAAGCCCCCTTACCCCCTCTTTTATTTTGTTTTTTCCCTACCCCTAGCCCTAGCCACCACCTGTGCCCTTGCCACCTCTGTCCTCGCCCGCCGCCCCTCGTCGCCGTCGTCTTCTCTGGTGAGCTCTCCCCTTTCCCGTGACGTTCACCGGTATAGTTTACCCCTAGGGTTCCATCTAATCTATCCGTTGTCATTGTCGTCTCCTTGTGCCGCCGCTGCCCTAGCCACCTCGTTCCCGCGCCGCCGCTGCCATGTGCTGCATCGCTGCTGCCCTAGCCACTGCCGTGCACCGCCGCCACCGCAGTCGCGCCGCCGCCACTGCCGCTTCGCTGCCGTGCCGCGCACCGCTGCTGCCCTAATTGCGCTGCTGCCGCTGCCGCGCCGCCGCCACAGCCGCCGCCGTCGCGCCGCTTGCTGCGTCCCCGCTGTTTTGCTACGTGCCGATGTTGCCGCCGTGTCGCGTAGCTGCTGTGTCGCCTCGTCGCCCCTAGCCGCCGCTGCCGTGCCGGTGCTACCCCACCGTGCTGTGCCGCGCCGCTGCCGCTAGCCACCGTTGCCGTGTCGCGTCGCTGCTGCGTCGCCTCGTCACCGCTAGCCGCCGCTGTCGTGCCGGCCCTACGGCGCCGTGCCGTGCCGCGCCACTACCGCTAGCCGCCGTTGCTGTGTCGCGCGGCTGCTGCGTCACTTCGCCGCCGCTGCCGTGTCGGCCCTACCGCGTCGTGCCGTGCCGCTGCAGCTGCCCTAGCGCCGCACGCCGTCGCT
Source organism: Oryza punctata (assembly GCA_000573905.2). NCBI lineage: Eukaryota > Viridiplantae > Streptophyta > Magnoliopsida > Poales > Poaceae > Oryza > Oryza punctata. The sequence continues at coordinate 3,496,070 of CM002496.2, forward strand.
GCCCCGCCTGCCAGCTGCCGCGCTGCTATTTTGCTACTGCCGCACCTTGCCATAGGCGTAGCCGTGCCCTCGCCGGGGTACATATGCATTCTCTAGCCGCTCGCTGCTTACGCTCGCGTGTAGTGTGGCGTTGTGTCATATCGGGTTGGTCGTACCGAGTCGTTCTAAAACCCTAGAGCCTTTCTGAGCCGCCGGTTTTGTTCGCCGGTTCGGTTGACCGTTTGCGTGGTCCCGTGCCACGGTAGGTTGACTCGTCGAGTCACTGACCCATGAGGCTCATTAACCGGAGTTTGTTTTCCGTTAACCTTGTCCGTTCGCGGGCGTAAAAACATATCAATTGATTAAGGTTTTTCGGTTAATAGTAATTACATAGTTCATATTCTAAAATTCATAACTAATTCATTCGAACTTCAAATTGGGCCATTCAACATGCAAAATTCATCCAAAATTGAGCTCTACATGTTTGCTTACTTTTTATGTACTGTTTATTTGGTTTTTATTGGAGTTTTTCCTCGTTTTGCGTGATAATGTGTAGATTCCGCCGTTTCGGACGATCGCGTTCACGAGGAAAAGAGTTTGGAAGATCAATCGAAGGAGCAAGGCAAGTCACACACTCCCCTTGAGCATTTTGAGCCCAATTTATAAAATGTTTTACCGTTTACAAATAAATTGCATGTTTTGCTAATTACATGGGAATAGGGTTTACCTATCTGCTCGCTTGTGTATATTTACTCGATGTCCTTTCTTTGTCAAACTCGGTGATAATTTGACTAGCTTGTGTCTCATGTTGACCTAGCTAGATTATATTATGTTTAGCCATGCTTAATACCACTAGTTCACATAATGGGATAATTACATTATCTACTGTTAGTACACCATGGAGGTGCTAGCTCATGACATGTTGGCCATGTTTCGTTGGTCGTAATTAACCAACTAAAATATGGCCTAATGGTGGGCTGTGGGTGTATGGTTTTGCTAGTCGCACCCATGGCAATTAAGGACCGGTTCTCAAGAAATCCTGGAAGACTAACAGTGCTTACCACAAGTAGGCATGGGTAACTGTTGGACTTGTAGTGTAGCTTTTCTCAAGCTGATGCATCCAGGCAAGGGTGGGCGTGATGGGGTTGGGTCGGCGGGGGTTTACCCGTTGATCGGCTTCCGGATTCACCAAGGCACGAGAGGGGGCTGCCTACCTTGGCTTAAAGGTGGGGGGCGAAACCTGAGGTGTGGTGTGCTTGGTTAGGGGAGTTATGCGAAGGGTCTTGTTACGATTTCCCCCTTTCCAGTACCATGGTGGTATTTCGGGGCATGGCAACATGTGTGGAATCGTGTCTTGTGGATACAGTTGCGCACCTCTGGCCAGAGTAAAACTATTCGAATAGCCGTGCCCGCGGTTATGTGCGATCAACCAGATTCACCGTGATTAGTCCCACTTTATTAATTAACATGGCTTAATGAACTGGTTTAGTTCAGGTGGAATGGTTGGGCCTGTTCAACGTGGTGTAGCGTTGTTCAGTGGAAATATTTAATCTTGCCTTAATTAATCGACTGTTTTACTGTTTTCAACTATAAATGTTTACAACCGCCTTTTTGCAAATAGCCACAAACCCTCCTTGTCTCCCCTTGCACGAATGCATCGTTGGTGTGGCTTGCTGAGTACGGTGGTTGTGCTCAGTCTTGCTATCATTCCCCTTTTCAGAAGTGTAGTGCTTCTGAGCTGAAGACGAAGTTAGAAGACCAAGGCTTATACCCCAGTTGAGTTTTGCTTGTGGAGTGGAGCTGAAGCCCCGCTAGGATCGTCGCCTTTTTCCGCTGTTGCTTTCTTTTCGGTGTGAGGACTAAGTGTCTCTTCTGTAAGTATTTACGCTTTATTTACGCTTGGATCTGTATATTAATTTGTCGTTTTGTGGTACCCTCGCTTGATTCCTGGAAAGGGGTTTATACACAAAAAGGTCTGGTAATTTGGGATAAATTTCTGGGGGTGACATTACCTTAGTCAGAAAACGAAGTCAACTTTTTAACAAGTGGTGGGGCGAATGAAAAACTCATCTCTTCTTTAACCAATCGGCCGACTTCTACTTGACCACCATCGATCCCTCAATCAGTCCTTAGGTAAACTTTTAACTACTAAATCCCCTTCTTCTTGATTCAATTATGTATATCTAAAACTTTGAAACACATTGCAGGCTGGCCACTCTCCTCCTCCTACCCAAAGCAAAAGTGGAAAAGACATTATCTATGCATCAACCAAGATGTCATCAGGCAGAGATCTAGCCCCTTTTGCTATCGGCTTTAATGCTCCTGCCATCAAGGACTTGATTCAAGGCCAAATCAGACTGCCGATCACCACTGTGGGCAAACGCAAAAGGACAAAGAAGGTTGCTACTAAACCTATCGTGACCAAGAAGAAAGTTCCTGCCAAAAAACAAAAATTTTCGGCTGATGATCTCCCTCTTGTTGATCCAAACGCGGAAGAATACCTCAAAGAAGTAGAAATAGAAGAGGAAGTCGATGAGGGTGCTGCTCAAATCAGTGAAGCCGAACAAACCTCTAGCCCAAAATCATGAGCCGATACACCTCCAGCCAATCCATCAAGTCTGGTCAAGACTTCAAGTCCACCTAAACGCCATTCTCGCAAGACCCTAGCACCCATTTTCTCGATCTATCTTTATTACTTTATCATGCTCATCAATATCTCAACACATAAAAATTTTGCAGCCTTCTCGAACTCTATCTCCTCCTCATCAGCCAGCTTCTAGTGAACACACACCATCAACCATAGGAAGTCACCATGGAGAAGAAGTAACTGCTATAATTCCAGTTCCTCCAATCCCTGTAAGCATATGTTCCACTATCTTTTATGCCGGCTAGACTTGAATTCATTATTTATCACTCCAATTGTTTGCAGACTCTAGCTGATATGTTCTCATTTGACACAAGGCAATTCTTCGATGAAGAAGAAGAGGATACCACAAGTAAGGCAAATTCTCCAGTGCCTGAAAACTTGAAGACAAGACTAGCTGATATAGCTGATCGGCTGGGAGCTTCATTGGATGCATTGGTTGTAGATTGTGAGCCGATCAGAGCAAGGTTCCAAGAAATACAAGATCAAATTCCTGAGGAACTTGTTGATACAATATCTCCTGTTGTCTTTCATGAGCAACAAAAATTTAAGGTTGAAAGAGCAAAACAAAGACATGCAGATCGGCTGGAACGCAACACCATTGAAGCAGGCATCCAAACCAGATGTCAACAAGATAATGATGAAAAAACAAAGATGGATGAATTAATTGTTGGCCCAGAATCAACTCAACAAGACCTGGACAAACTGAGACAAGAAGCTGAGCTATTAGTCCAACTGAGGCAATGTCGAGTAAAAATTTCTGAAACAGAAAAGAAGATAGACGATCTTCCCCATGCTATTGAAAATCAGAAGTCCAAAGTCAAATCGTCTATCAAGAATCTATCTTCTCTCAACAAATCCCTCAAGCCAATCCTCGAAACAGATGCTACCGATGCCCAAGCGATAGATGAAGTTGAGCAAATTCGCCTGCATGCGATATCGACTATCCAAAACTTTTTGGATTGATGTAATAGATCAAAACTAAGATGATCAACTTATCATTTCGCTGTAATATATATGTATTGGCCATCGACCCGATTTGGATTTTCTTTTAAACTGTGTTGCTTTAAAAATGCTTTTAAAAATCCCACATTTTATCATTTATACCCGCCAAGTTTGTAGTAGGGAACATCATGTTGCAAACTTAGAAAATGTCTAAGGGTGAATTCATATCGGTCATCTAAAGGTGATATAATCAACATCTGCTGTCAACCATAGATCGACACAATCCAATCAATTATGAACCAATCCAAATAGTTCGATAATATTTCTTCAAATACTTTCCATTAAGAGCTCTTCCAAAAATTACTCCATCATGTCCTTTCAACATCTAAGCCCCTTTGGAAACACACTTATGAATCCGAAAAGGTCCTTCCCAATTTGGTGACCATTTACCAAATTTATTATCCCTTGTTCCTATTGATGACACCAACTTCCACACAAGTTTTTCCTCCTCAAAAGATTATAATGCTCGCAATCCCGATTGTACCAACTCTTCTGACTCATCAACCATCAAATTATGGTAATCATCGGTTGTCAACTCATTTTATAAAGAAATCCTCCTTGAGCCGATATTAGTTTTCCATGGTAAAATAGCTTCGTGCCCATAAACCAATTAATATAGTGGAACTTGTATAGCACCATGACATGCCATCCGATAGGACCACAATGCTTCAGCCAATATAGCATGTCACTTCTTTGGATATTTAGCAATCTTCCTCTTTATCAATTTGATCAAACATTTGTTAGATGCTTCAGCCTGCCCATTAGCTTGTGCATAATATGGTGAATAATTCAATAATTTAATTCCCATACTATCGGAAACTGAACAAACTCATCAGACACAAAAATAGACCTCTCATCAATTGTTATCGTCTGTGGTAACCCAAACCTATATATGATATGCTTCTTTACAAATTCGATTACATCTTTAGTATCCACCTTTTTGAGAGGAATAGTTTCAACTCACTTAGTAAAATAATATGTAGCTACCAAGATAAACTTATGTCCTTTGCTCGACGGCGGATTGATTTGGCCGATCATATCCATTCCCCAACCTCTGAACGGCCACGACTTGATGATTGGATTCATAGCCGATGCTGGTGCTCTCTGAATAACTTCAAACTTCTAGCAATTCTGACATCCTCTGTAATATCTGAAGCAATCTTCAAGCATTGTCAGCCAAAAATACCCAACCCTTCTTATCAGCCATCTCATCTTATGAGCCGATTGATGACTACCACAAATTCCCTCGTGTACCTAACACATAACAACCTTGGCATCTTCAAGATTCAAACATTTTAACAAAACATCCTCATCCAACAAGACATATTCAAGGGCCTTAGACCTCAACTTCCTTGAGGCTCATCTAGAAGGATCCTTTAAATACTCAATAATCTCAAATCTCCAATCATCGGCTTGTATGATGGCAATCTCAACCTCCACATCCTTTAACATCATCTTATATCCCGATGCACCTTCAGCTAGATCATTAGCTTCAATATTTTGCTCGAGGAATATGCTTCAAAGATACCATTTTAAAAGTTTTCATCAACTCCTGATACTTCTTATTATAAACCATCAAGACATCGTCCTTGCACTCATAATCTCCAAACAACTGATTATTCACCAATAGTGAATCCCACATAATTTCAATAGCATCGGCTTCAACCTCTTTAAGTAATTGCAATCCTTTCAAAACGGCCTCATACTCAGCTTGATTGTTAGTATAATAAGGTTTAATTGTAACGGCAAATTGTTGATGCAAAAAACACACACTGGCCTGAGAGATTTGCTTTACTCTAGTGCAGGTCCAAAACTAAGCTTTGAGGTTCAAGGGCGTGCCAGTTGATTTGATCCTGCAATCAACAATAAAAAATATGCAAAGAATGTTAGTAAACGATAGTCCATCGGCTAGACAGTCGATTTCATATCGTATGTGACCTAGCCGATGCAATAAAGCATGAATCGGCTGTAAGGTATAACCAAATATGAATATAACCCTAAAACTAGTATATCGGCTGTAGATATCAGTATTATATAATCAAAGAATCAATATCACTTTAGAAACAAGCAATTGGTATAGATCGGACTGAACCGAGACAGTATAAATTGCTTAAGTCTATCGTAACATGAAATAATGACTACATAAAACTAATGTCATAGCCGATATCTAGATCTAAGTGCATATCGGTCATAAATCCGATACAATCTTATGATAAAGCATAAGAATTAGATACAGAACATTAAACAAAGCATAAAACCATGTAAAACATTCTAATTAGACAAGATCGGCTGAAACTCCGATACTATCCCTATTAACAACCGTAAAGCAAGCTAGAGATCATGATTCTAAAACAACTTAATAGGTTGGACTTAACCAATGCAGCATTAAGCATAAAAGAAGCATAACATCTAGAAAAAACAAGCCAATAGTCATCAAATTGGGATGGTGGATACATCATATAACATAAATCAACAAAGTAAACTAGCCGATACTGATAAAACCCTAAAAAGAATCTAGCCGATGTAGGAAGATAGCATTGTTGATCTAAATTATATGACATATATGATAACTCGGAAGTTTACAAGATAGAGTTAGAGTGTCATAAAGATGTAAGCACTAACTCCAATGATGCAAACTGCCATGAGAAGATATACCTTTTCGTCGAAGATCAAACTGATGCAGCACGACTTGAAAGCACAAGCTTGTCGAAAAGTAGAAAACAAAGGTGGCGATGCGCCGAGATTGATTGAACGTGTATCGTTATTATTTACAAGACATCGGGATTATATTTATACCCGAAAATACAAACATTGTCCATCACGGACACGACTCATATTAACCTAATACAAATCCAACTAACAAACAAGTCCCTTAGGCAGACTCTTACCGGGAATATCTATAAAGAAAATACATATGTTCCTAATTACTATATACATTTGCCAATCTTGGACTCTATCCTTGCCCAGCAATACCATTGTAAGCTCATTGTTGAATCTGATATTGATTTCACATGCGATATCAGCCCCATCGGCTATCCTAATCGGACTCGATTTCTTGCCGATACAGACTCCAGCCGATGCGCACTCTGTTCTACGAGATTTCCGCATATCTTCGAATCCGTTTCGGATTGGATCGTGCTTCCGATTCACGTAGATTACATTACTTGCCAAATTTCATCGTCAACACATGCCCCCCAATTCCGAAGTATTATATAATGCAACGGAATTATCTCTTCAAAACCGCAAAAATCTAGGGTTTCCGCAGTGAGCGTTACGCACCTACTTCTTTAAAAACCAACCGTTTTTCCGGAGATTTCACGGCGTTAACTCCGTTTTCACCGCTTGAACCACCAAACTTCTCCGTGAATTCTGGTGATTGCTCTCTCTCTTCTTCGGCGACCGAAACAACGAATCTTCCTTCGGCGACAATCTTCACGCATCAATGGCAGCATCATCGAGTCCATCCAACACCACCGCCAAGGAATTCCCTGAGGTAAGTCTCCATCGGCTCAAAGTTTTTCTTCGAGTTCTTCGTTTTTCTTCCGCCTTCAACCCCCCCTTTTTTTTAAAATCTGCAGCACTTAGCCCACCAGATAGCCATCCCTAGGTTGAAAGACCCCAATCATTTCTATTTGGGCCCGATAGGCGATATAGATCCTACTTATATCATTAATGCAGAAACGAATAGAATCCCCATCAGAACATCATCCCCATCTCTCTCTCATTGGACCACACCTTTCAGATCTTGGCCCTCTCAAGTTGACAAGTGGATAGATTGGTATAAGAGGGTTGCTGCTAGCAAACAGGATCACTGGGACGAAATAGGTATAGTTCAATGTTTATCTCTATCCATAGCCGATACGAAAAAAGATGAGCCGATGCTATCATCTGCTGCATACTTATGGTCAGATACCTTAAACACCTTCATGTTAAACCATGGGCCGATGACTCCCACCTTGCTAGACATAATCATGATAACTGGCCTGGATATAACCACATCGGCTAACCCCATCAGCATGAAGACCAAGTGTACTTACAAGTTCAAAACCAAGAACATTGGAGGTTGGTCTGATTTTATTTCTGAAAACATGGGCACAGGTCCTGTATTGGCTAGAGAGCAAGCTGCCTTCTTAATGATGTGGCTAGATAAATTTGTATTTTGTGGATCCACCTGCGGCCCAACAGCCAACTGGCAACACCTAGCTGAAGCCATCGTCTCAAAGAAAGAATTCCCTCTGGGAAAATATCTACTAGGTGCAGTATACCAAACCCTAAGCCAGTCATCGGCCAAATTGATCATGGATTCAAGTGTTAGCACCAGTGGCCCATGGTGGTTTATCCAACTCTGGTTAACTCTACATACTCTAAAAGTTGCACAAAGACCATCACTTCTCGAAGCAGAATTCCCATCCTTAGCCGATCATGAAAGTGATGATGAAACAAACCAAGTGCGCCGATGCACATCATATGGTGAAGCAGCCACTAGTTATGCTGGATATGGACCATCGGCTGAGCACTTCCACAATTGGTTCGGTAATTTTTATGATGGATTTCCTAGAGACAGCCGAATCTGCTTCGCTTATGAGTCTTTTGAGAAATTTGAACTGCCAGCCGATTTCAGACTAGATGAAATAAATGATGAAAGATTTGAAAAACCCAGAGAAATCATAACTGCTGCAATCTCTCCATGCATACTCCCAATCGGCATATCTCAAGGCAGAAACATCCAGCCCTCTTATGAATTTTATCATCCAATGGCAGCAGCAAGACAACTTGGCATGGGACAACTGCCCATCGGCTTGTACTATGCCGATAAAATTCAAACCAGGGGTGACATTGTATCGGCTTTGATGATGGACAAATTACTTAACATCTCTGGTCCTCCTCTTGGCAGTATAGACAGATTCGACCTCATCTTAATGAGGAGTATACAGTTTGATAGATGGTGGTCAGAGATAAAAACCCATATATTCCATCTGCCAGTCGAATCATACCTCACCCGGATCATACCAGACTTGGTCCCTCAGGTAAATTTCTCCTCCTCAAACCTTGCACTTTATCACAATCAACTGCTTAACACTCATAATTCATTAATTTTGCCTGCAAACAACAGATTCTCCTCCTCCTCTTGTCAGCCGAAGTGGCAAGCCGATAGAATATGCTGCCGCCAAACTCCCAAACGGCTGTGGACTAGCTCCATCCATCATCGGCTTCAACGCTCCGAAGAGAGCTATCTTGCTTCAAGGTCAACTCAGGGAGCCAATGCATACTGGTGACAAGAGGAAAAGAACTAAACAAGCTGCTGTAAAGCCGACTCTCTTGAAAAAATCATCCAAAAAGCAAAAGAAAACAGCCGATACGGAAACTCCTCAAGACCAAGAAGTAGATGATATCCTGAAAGATATTGAGATGGAAGAAGCAATTGACAAGGCTGCTGCTCAAGTTAGTGAGACAGCTGAAATTACCACACCTCGAGCCGATACACCTCCTGCAGTACAATCTCAAGCTGCAGAAACTCCAAGTCCTCCAAAACAACCCCAAAGAGCACAAGTAAGATTATTCTAGCCATCATCGTCTACTTTTATGCTTCATATATGCTTTAACCTAAATATCTCCTTTCAGCCTAAGAAGAAAACAAGTTGCTGCTTGGAAGAAACCAACTCTGCCACCAGTATCGGTAATCTTAACTCATTCAACTTTTAACCTTATCTCTAGCCGATACTGACTAACACTTGTTATTATTACAGCCTCCTCAAGTACCATCTCCTCGTCAAATGTCTAGTGAACACACTCCATCGGCCACAGCTAGCCGACAAGATGAAGAAATTGTTGCCACCGCTCCAACTCCTCAAATTCCTGTAAGTACTCTCCCACATTTATATTTATTGGCTCATTCTCAATAGTATCATCTAACAAAACTTTCTCTATTTCAGCTCCTAGCCGAAATGTTCTCATTTGACATCAACCAGTTTTTAGATGAAGAGGAAGAAGAAGCAACTAGCAAAGCCATCTCTCCCATATCAGAAGACTTAAGGAATAATTTAACTGACATCGCAGATCGGCTATGTGCTTCCCTAGTTGCACTAGTCGTGAACTGTGGGCCGATCAGGGCGAGATTTGAAGAAATCAAAAACCAGATCCCTGAGGAGCTCATCGAGATGATTTCTCTGGCAGCCTTCCTCGAGCAACACCGTTTTAAATTGGAGAGAGCAAGGCAAAGAATTTCTGATCGGCTAGAGCGCTCAGCTCTTGAGGCCAATGTTCGACAGCAAGTGAATGATGAAAAGACCAAATTAGATGAACTAGAAGCTGGACCAAACTCTACTCAACAGAAAGTCGAGATGCTGAAAAAGAAAGAAGCCGATCTACTGCAACATCTTGAAGCTTGCAGTGCTGAGATTAATACTGAAGAACAGAAACTAGCCGATCTGCCGAAAGCCATTGAAGCCCAAAAATTGAAGCTCAAGAAATCTGTAAAGCATCTTTTTGCCTTGAGCAAATCCCTCAAACCTATTCCAAGTACGGATGCAGCCGATGCTCAAGCTATTGATGAAGTGGAACCAATCAGGCAAAAAACAATATCGGCTTTTGAAAAGTATCTGTCTTAATGTAATGACCAAACAATTCTTGACACAACTTTTTGCTGTAACATATGTATCGGCCATCGAGCCGATTTATGCTTAGCCAAATTCTGAAGTACAATTTGCTATCGACCATTGAGCCGATATACGAAATATTGATTGACATTATCTTGACTTGTATAGCTCTAATTGTGTTCAAACATTTGCTCAACAAAATTTCCAACTTTTATCCTCCATGTCCCCCAAGTTTGTAGTAGGGAACATAATACTGCAAACTTATATATCTAAGGGCGATAAAAATATCGGCCATCTAAAGGCGATGTAAACACATCGGCTATCGACCATACATCGGCAAAACTCAGCCGATTATGAACTAATCCAAACACTTGGATAATATTTCTTTAAGTATTTTCCATTAAGTGTCCTTCCAAATACTTCTCCATCAAGCCCTTTTAACATATAGGCCCCTTTAGAAACACAATTATCAATTTGAAAAGGCTCTTCCCAATTCGGTGACCACTTACCGAATTTATTATCTCTGGCCCTTATCGGCAACACCAATTTCCAAACAAGTTCACCCTCCTCAAAATATTTTGGTACAACTTTTTTGTTATAATGCCTGACAACTCTTTCCTTATCTTTCCTAACCTTTTCCACAGCTCGCAATCTAGCTTGAACCAAATCTTCTGACTCATCAACCATTAAATTATGATAGTCATCGGCTGTCAACTTATCTTGTAATGAAATCCTCCTAGAGCCGACATTGGTTTCCCATGGTAACACAGCTTCATACCCATAAACCAGTTGATAAGGAGGTACTTCAATTGCACCATGACAAGCCATCCGATAGGACCACAATGCTTCGGCTAAAATAGTATGTCACTTCTTGGGATATTCGGCAATTTTTCTCTTAACCAGCTTAATCAAGCTCTTATTGGATGCCTCGGCTTGCCCATTTGCTTGTGCATAATATGGTGAAGAATTCAACAACTTGATCCCCATGCTATCAGCAAACTGAACAAACTCATCGGACACAAAGATTGAACCTTGATCAGTTGTAATTGTCTGTGGCAAACCAAACCGGTATATAATGTGTTCTTTAACAAATTCAATAGCATCTTTACTGTTAACCTTTTTCAAATGAATAGCCTCAACCACTTAGTAAAATAATCAGTTGCAACCAATATGAACTTATGCCCTTTACTCGATGGTGGAGACCGATCATATCAATACCCCAACCTCTGAACGGCCATGGCCTTGATAATAGGATTCATAGCCGATGCTGGTGCTCTTTGAATTGCTCCAAATTTCTGACAATCCTGACAACCTTTGTAATATCTGAAACAATCCTCCAGCATTGTCGGCTAAAAATATCCAACTCTTCGAATTATCCATCTCATCTTGTGAGCCGATTGATGTGTCCCACAAATACCCTCATGAACTTCGCACATGACAACTTTTGCTTCTTCCAGGCTCAAACATTTCAAAAGAACTCCATCAATCGTCCGATAGTACAATGTATCATCCAGCAAGACATATTTAAGGGCTTTATACCTCAATTTCCTAGAAACCGACTTAGAAGGATTCCTCAAATACTCAAAAACATCAAACCTCCAGTCATCGGCTGGTATGCAGGCCACTTCCACTTCAATCCCTTGTAACATCGGCTTGTAGTCTGATGCACCTTGAGCTAAATCATTAGCCTCAACATTTTGCTCCCTGGGGGATATGCTTCAAGGTCTTGACATTTCTCATTGACATTTCTCATATATTGAAAGTCTTCATCAACTCTTGACGTTTCTCATTGTAGACTATCAAAATATCATTTTTGCACTCATATTCCCCAGATAGTTGACTTATCACCAATAATGAATCACCCATAATTTCAACAGCATCGGCTTCAACCTTTCTCAATAATTGTAACCCCTTGAGAACAACTTCATATTTTGCTTGATTATTTGTACAGTAAGGTTTGATAGTAAAAGCAAACAGAAAACTTGCCCCCCTAGGCGATATAATCACTAAGCCGATACCACAACCATGAGTGCAAACAGATCCATCAAAGAAGAAAGTCCATGGCATAATATCAACATTATGAATACTGGTATCCCTGTGTTCAACTATGAAATCGGCTATCGCTTGCCCTTTAACTGCCTCAGCCGATTCATACCTGAGATCAAATTCTGACAAAGCAAAGATCCACTTCCCAATTCGCCCCTTCAAAACTAGAGCCGATACCATGTAACGTACTACATCGGCTTTACATACTATGATGTACTCATTGGAAAGCTAATAATGCCTCAATTTTGTACAAGAAAATATAAACACAGGCATAATTTCTCCACAGGTGAATACCTTGTTTCTGCATACAAAAGTCTTCTGCTGAGATAGAATATAACTCTTTCCTTCCCCTCAATCTCTTGGATCAAAACTGAGCCGATGGAGTTCTGATCGGCTGACAAATATAGTTTAAATAGAAACCCTTTCTGTGGTGGTATAAGAACTGGAGGAGTACTTAAATACTCCTTGATATTGTCCAATGCTTGCTGCTGTTTTTCTCCCTAGACAAACTCTTGATCGGCTTTCAACCTCAACAACGGAGTGAATGGTTCTATTCGACCAGACAAGTTTGATATGAAACGCCGAACAAAATTTATTTTGGCGATCAATGATTGCAACTTGGTTTTATCTTCTGGAGGTTTTATGTCCTTGATTGCCTCAATACTCCTCTGAGGAATTTCGATCCCACGCTCATGTACCAAAAATCCAAGAAATTGCCCAGCCGATACACCAAAAGCACACTTAGTAGGATTCATCTTCAACCCATACTTCCTTGCTCTTTCCAGCACTTGTCTCAAATCGGCTATATGTTCATCGACTTCCTTAGATTTAACAACCACATCATCAATATATATTTATACCAACATGCCGATGAGATCATGGAATATATAATTCATTGCTCTTTGATATGTAGCACCAGCACTCCTCAATCCGAAAGTCATAACCACCCACTCATACAAGCCGATTGCACCACGATATCTGAAAGCAGTCTTGCGAATATCTTCCTCAGCCATGAAAATTTGATTGTAACCGGCATTGCCATCCATGAAACTGATGATTTTGTGTCCAGATGCTGCATCAACCAGTTGATTGGCTACTGGCATTGAGTACTCATCTTTCGGTGTAGCCTTGTTTAAATCTCTGAAATCAATGCAAACCCTAAGCTTGCCATTTTTCTTAATGACTCGTACTATATTAGAAATCCACTCAGCATATCGGCATGGTCTGATGAAATTAGCATCATAAAGTCTTGTAATTTCATCCTTGATAGCATCATACATATCGGCCTTACAACGTCTTGGAGGTTGTTTATATGGCCAATAGCCTGGTTTGATAGGGAGCCGATGTTCAACAATCGATCGGCTAAGCCCTGGCATTTCATAGTATTCCCAGGCAAAACAATCTCTATATTCCTTCAAAAGTGCTATTAATTTACATTTAAACACTTTCGATAGACCCTTACTAATATATGTCGGCCTAAGCCTGTCACCTGGTCCAATGTCGATTTCTTCCAACTCATCGGCCGACATAAACCCTTGTCCTAGCTTGCCATCGAGATCATCAACAGTATCCTTTGTGTAGAAATTAGAACCCTCCACGGCGGCCTCAAAACAAGAATTGAGGCTCTCCATCTCCTGTTGGCTGTATGGCATAATCAGAAACTTTTAAGTAATCTCCTTGCCAAACTTTTCCAGATAAACAATCAATTTCTTCCATCTCCCAAACAGATAAATCGGCACTAGCTACATTGACTGACCTGTCGGCTGGCACGATTTCAATTTGGTCTCCTTGCCATTGAATCAAACTTTCGTGCATTGTCGAGGGAATACTACAATTAGCATGAATCCAATCTCTTCCCAGCAACAAACTGTAGGAACCCTTCCCATCAATAACAAAGAACGTGGTAGGAATTGTTTTACTGCCGATGGTCAGCTCCACATTCAAAACCCCTTTTGTTTCAGATGGATTCTCGCCAAAATCTTTTAGAACCATGTTGGTCTTGATCAAATCCTCTGAATTCTTCCCAAGCTTTCTTAATGTTGAATATAGCATTAAATTCACGGCTGCTCCCCCATCAACTAGCATCTTTGACATCGGCTTGCCGTTGACAAATCCCTTAACATATAGTGGCTTAAGATGTCGATTATCAGTTCCTTCGGGCTTCTCAAAAATAGCTTGCTGTGGAGATAGCATCAACTTAGCCGATGACAGATTTTCTTCTTGCTCAACGACCTGCTCGACTGCATATTCGGCTAGCAACATGAAAACCATGTTTATAGCAGATGACATCACCTCTTTGCCCTTTTGTTGTTGATTCTTGTTGCGATCGGCTTTGACCTCATCGGCTGATATTACTTTGCTCTTCACGCGCCAGACTTTCTTTGTCTTTTGCCTCAGCCGATGCTTAATTTCTCCTTCAACCTCCTGGAATTGCTCTCTGTTCCTCATCCTTTGAACTCTTCTCTTTTGATTCTTGGTAAAAATTCCAGAAGGACACCATTGTGGTTGCATTTGTTTGGAATCCCTAGGTGAATCATCTCCATCATTATTCTGCTGGATCGGCCCAAGTCTCTCGTGAACCGACAGCTTTGTCTGAGTCGGCCGATGCGTACTTGCACTCTGTCGGCTTGGTCTTTGGATGAATTGTGCATCAGAATCACTGCACCCAGGACAATCTTCAATGGATGGCAATCTCACACCCTCATTCCAGCAGAATCTAAAAAATTCACAGCTCCAATGGGGATCAAAGTATCTTTCATCACCATGAAAACGTGACTCCTCTTCCCTCTGGCGTCTTTTTTTGGTATTTTCTGATTATACCAACCGATCTGATGTTTTTGGTGTAACTTTTACTTCCATCGGCTGTATTCTGGTTAAATCCAGAGTGCATCATGTTGACTGGAACAGGATGTCCATCTATCATCATCGGCCTCTTGGATTCATCAATCTTGATCTTGCCTTGTTCAATATCCGACTGGATCTGTTGCCTAAAAATCTTGTAATCATTAGTATTATGAGATCTTGTATTGTGCCATTTGCAATATTTCCTTCTCTTCAATTCCTCAGCCGATGGGATGACATGTTCTGCCGGCAGCTGAATCTGTTTTTCTTGAAGTAGAAGATCAAGAATCTTATCGGTCTTGGTGATGTCAAAATCAAATCTTTCTTCTTTTCCTGAATTCTTAACCCATTGACAAACCTACTGTCTTCTTGTTTCTGGCCCATTCGGCTGATTGATTTTTGGGTCATCATCTTCGGAATCAGAATCATAATTGTAGACATTATTGACATTATTTGTCTTCTTGATGAATTTTCTAGCCTCTTGGAACCTTGTCTCATGAGCCGATACCTTCTGAGCTAGATGAGCCAAACTCTCAAAGTCTTGAGCCGAAAATCTCACCCTTATCAGCGCCAATAAACCCTGAAAGGCCAAATCGGCTAGCTGAGAATCTGTCAAGGCTAGACTGTAGCATCTATTCCTCACTTCTCTGAATCGTTGAATGTAGTCTGGAACTGATTCATCTGATTTCTACTTGATTGCTGTGAGGTCTGATAACTTCATCTCTTGAACACCACTGAAAAAGTATTTATGAAACTGTTTCTCCAGATCGGCCCAACTTCTGATAGAGTTGTAAGGTAGAGATGAAAACCAAGTGAATACCGATCCAGATAAAGAGAGTGGGAACAATCTAACTTTGAGAGCCTCTGTAGCCGATGCTTCACCACATTGAGCTAGAAATCGGCTAACATGCTCGTAAGTAGATACATTGTCTTGCCCTGAGAATTTGGAGAAGTCTAGCACCTTGTATCGGTTTGGTAATGGTACCCGATCGAAATATTCAGGATACGGGTGCCGATACATGTTGCATTGTCCTTCGGCTTGAGTCCAAACAGCTCCCTCATGACGTCAGTGATCATAGCGGCCCAGGGTTGATGTGGTGTTGCTCCACCATATTGCTGTTGAACCAGATCCATCTGGCCGTATTGGATCGGCTGAGGTCGTGGAGAATGAGGTTGATAGACATGATTGAAACCAGCCGATATGCCTTGAGGTGGAATGTATGGAAGTTGTTCTGTGCTAAATTGCTGGCTTATCGGCTGACTGATTCCAATCGGCTGTTGTGGAACCGAAGGGATTTGGTAAGATGTGTCGACAACTGGCGGTTTTGGATTAAGAATACTCATTAATTGCTCTGGTGTTAACTGAGTTGATGCTTGCCCCCCAGTGATTAGCTGTGATCTTGTCAGGATTGTTGGAATATTTGTGCTAGAGTAAGGAGCCGATGGAGCCTGGGTCTGAAGCAGTTGTTGACTCCGTTGATTCTCGCCAATGTCAGTCTTCACGGTTCTGTATCCTGGGAACGTACCGTCTGGTAAATATATAGGTCCTTTAGCCTTTTCTTCGGCTATCGTTCCATCAACTACCGACTTGATCATATTTGTCAAAGTGTTCACAAGTACTCCGGACTGGTTGACTAACGCATGGTGCATATCCGAATCAATGCGATCTTGCAATGTGTGGAGTTCTTCATCACTTGATTCGACCTTGGTTTGCTTATCTTTTTCTTCTCTTGACCAGGATGTACTTGGATCTTGTTATTTGAACAACCATGCCTTGCCGAGTGACCGTGAACGACTGCAGATATTGATTTTGAAGCTGATCCAGCATCTGTCTCATCTCTTCTCTCTGTTCATCGTTCAATTGTTCGACCGTGATCGGCAAGAAGTTCTCTTCTGAAACGTCGGTGATGTTTGGAGACATGATGACAATTGGTCCCACTGGGCGTACCAAAAACGTGTTGATGCAAAAACACACACTGGCCTGAGAGATTTACTTTACTCTAGTGCAGGTCCAAAACTTAGCTTTTAGGTTCAAGGGCGTGCCAGTTGACTTGATCCTGCAATCAACAAGAAAAAATATGCAAAGAATCTTAGTAAACGATAGTCCATCGGCCAGACAGCCGATTTCATATCGTATGTGAATCATGAACCGGCTGTAAAGCATGAATCGGCTGTAAGGTATAACCAAATATGAATATAACCCTAAATCTAGTATATCGGCTGTAGATATCAGTGTTATGTAATTAAAGAATCAATATCACTTTAGAAACAAGCAATTGGTATAGATCGGACTGAACCGAGACAGTATAAATTGCTTAAGTCTATCGTAACATGAAATAATGACTACATAAAACTAATGTCATAGCCGATATCTAGATCTAAGTGCATATCGGTCATAAATCCGATACAATCTTACGATAAAGCATGAGAATTAGATATAGAACATTAAACAAAGCATTAAACCATGTATAACATTCTAATTAGATAAGATCGGCTGAAACTCCGATACTATCCCTATTAACAACCGTAAAGCAAGCTAGATATCATGATTCTAAAACAACTTAATAGGTTGGACTTAACCAATGCAGCATTAAGCATAAAAGAAGCATAACATCTAGAAAAACAAGCCAATAGTCATCAAATTGGGATGGTGGATACATCATATAACATAAATCAACAAAGTAAACTAGCCGATACTGACAAAACCTTAAAAAGAATCTAGCTGATGTAGGAAGATAGCATTGTTGATCTAAATTATATGACATATATGATAACTCGGAAGTTTACAAGATAGAGTTAGAGTGTCATAAAGATGTAAGCACTAACTCCAATGATGCAAACCGCCATGACAAGATATACCTTTTTGTCGAAGATCAAACTGATGCAGCACGACTCGAAAGCACAAGCTTGTCGAAAAGTAGAAAACAAAGCTGGCGATGCGCCGAGATTGATTGAGCGTCTGTTGTTATTATTTACAAGACCTCGGGATTATATTTATACCCGAAAATACACGGACATGACTCATATTAACCTAATATAAATCCAACTAACGAACAAGTCCCTTAGGCGGACTCTTACCGGGAATATCTATAAGGAAATTACATAAAATACCTAATTAATAGATACAATTGCCTACTCAGGACTCTATCCGTGCATGGCAATCCATATGAATCATCCTAACATAACCCGATGACATGTACCGACTCACGTTACTGAAATCGGCTCAATCCGGCTAACCCTGTCCGACTCTGATTCTGCCGATCCTGTCCGCAGCCGATTCGGACTACAACCGATTCTCACTCTGTTTCCGATATGATCTAATCTCCTCTATTCTCTTTGATTCTATCTTCATCTCTGATACTTGCCAAATTTGGTCGTCAACACATGCCCACCAAGTTCGGAATATTTGGTAATGTTTCGGATTTGCCAAATCTTATTCCGAGAGAATATCTGTGACATCCTGGCCCAGGGCTTAATAGGATTAATAGAATACTCATATCACTTCTTTTCCGGAAGCCGATCTCCAAAGAACTATTAGGTTAAGCGTGCTTGGCCTGGAGCAATTTGGGATGGGTGACCGACCGGGAAATTTTTCCCGGGTGCGCACGAGTGAGGACAAAGTGTGCAGAAAAGACTTGTGTTGGTCTGTGAGGGCAGTCTATGTCCTAGGAAAGCTACCAGAAGTAAATTTTTCCCGGGTGCGCACGAGTGAGGACAAAGTGTGCAGAAAAGACTTGTATTGGTCTGTGAGGGTAGTCTATGTCCTAGGAAAGCTACCAGAAGTAAGTGGCTCCGGCCTTGGAGAGGCGGGACGTTACAGAATGGTATCAGAGCCGACTCTCGCGGTTTCACGGGCACGTGTATCGCGGTTTCACGGGCACTTGTGTCCTAGAAAACAAAGGTGGCGATGCGCCGAGATTGATTGAATGTCTGTCGTTATTATTTACAAGACCTCAGGATTATATTTATACCCCAAAATACAAACATTGTCCATCACGGACACGACTCATATTAACCTAATACAAATCCAACTAACAAACAAGTCCCTTAGGCGGACTCTTACCGGGAATATCTTTAAAGAAAATACATATATTCCTCATTAGTAGATACAATTGCCAATCTTGGACCCTATCCTTACCCGGCAATACCATTGTAAGCTCATTGTTGAATCCAATATTGATTTCACATGCGATATCAGCCCCATCGGCTATCCTAATTGGACTCGATTTCCAGCCGTACAGACTCCAGCCGATGCGCACTCTGTTCTCCGAGATTTCCGCATATCTTCAAATCCGCTTCGGATTGGATCGTGCTTCCGATTCACATAGATTAGATTACTTGCCAAATTTCATCGTCAACACAAACTCAAAACTTGCCCCCTAGGCGATATGATCACTTAGCCGATACCACATCCATGAGTACAAGCTCATCCATCAAAAAACAATGTCCAAGGTACAACCTCAAGATGATCAGCTGAATTATCCTTATGCTGAACTATGATATCGGCTATCGCTTGTCCTTTAAACTGCCTTAGCCGATCCATACCTCAAATCAAATTCTGATAAAACAAAAATTCACTTTCCAATCCTTCCTTTTAAAACCGGAGCCGATAACATATATTTGACCTCATCGGCTTTACAAAATATTATGCATTCATTAGAAAGTAAATAAAGTAAATAATGCCTCAACTTTGTGCACGAAAAATATAAAAATAAGCACAACTTTTCCACTGGTGAATACCTGGCCTCAGCATCCAAAAGTCTTCAACTCAAATAAAATATTAGTCATGATTTGCCTTCAACTTCCAGGATTAAAACTGAGCCGATTGTGCTCTGATCGGCCAATAGATACAACATAAAAGGAATATCTTTCTGTGGTGGAATAAGGACTGTAGGAGTACTTAAATATTCCTTTATACGATCCAAAGCCCTCTGCTGTTTCTCCCCCCAAACAAATTCCTGATCAGCTTTCAACCTGAGCAATGGAGTGAACGGTTCTATCCTGCCAGACAAATTGGAAATAAGTCGTCTTACAAAATTAATTTTGCCGATCAACGATTGCAATTTTGTTTTATCCTCTGGAGGTTTTATATCTTTGATAGCATTGATACTCCTTTGGGGTATTTCAATTCCCCTTTCATGCACTAAAAATCCAATGATAGGTCCAGCCGATAACCCAAAAGCACACTTGGTCGGGTTTATCCTTAGTCCATACTTTGTTGCCCTTTCCATGACTTTTCTTAAATCGGCTATGTGCTCATTGACTTCTTTTGATTTGACAACCACAGCATCAATATAAATTTCAACCAACAAGCGGATAAGATCATTAAATGTGTAATTCAGCCATAAAATTTGATTGTATCCTGCAATGCCATCCATAAAACTAATAATCTTGTGTCCAGATGCTGCATAACCTAATAAATCAGCAATCAGCATCGGGTATTCATCCTTAGGAGTAGCTTTATTCAAATCTCTGAAGTCAAAGCAAACTCTAAGCTTTTCGTTTTTCTTGATCACCGGTACTATATTTGAAATCCACTCAGCATACCGATATGGTCTGATGAAATTAGCATCATAGAGCAATGTAATCTCGGCCTTAATAGCATCATACATCTCAACTTTGCATCTTCTCGAAGGCTGATTGTATGGCCGAAAGCCTGGTTTAATAGGGATCCGATGTTTAACAATCGATCGGCTAAGTTCTGGCATCTCATAATACTCCCAAGCAAAACAATCTCTACACTCCTTTAATAGTTCTATTAATTTACATTTAAATTCTATTGACAAATCCTTAGTGATATATGTCGGCCTAGGCCTAACTCCCTGTCCAATATCAACTTCCTCCAACTCATCAGCCGACATAAATCCCTGTCCTAATTTGCCATCTAGATCATCTACAGTATCCTTTGTGTCAAAAATTGAACCCTCCACGGAACCCTCAAAGCAACAATTGATGCTCCCCATCTCCTGTAGGCTGTATATCATAATCAGATACTCTTAGATAATCTCCTTGCCAAACTTTACCAGAAGAACAATCAACTCCTCTCCCAAATAGATAAATCGGCACTAGCTACGTTAACTAACCTGTCAGCTAGCACGATTTCTATTTGATGCATAGTTAAAGGAATGCAACAGTTAGCATAAATCCGATCTCTTCCCAGCAACAGATTGTAGGAGCCCTTCCCATCAATGACAAAGAACGTTGTAGGAATTGTTTTACTATCGATGGTTAACTCCACATTCAAAACTCCTTTAGTCTCTAATGGATTCCCTCCAAAATCCTTCAATACCATGTTGGACTTAATTAGATCATCTGCAGTCTTGCCCAATTTCCTAAAATTAGCATATAGCATCAAATTAACAGTTGCACCCTCATCGACCAACATCTTTGATATCAGCTTGCCATTGACAAACACCTTAGCATATAGTGGCTTGAGGTGCTGTTGTCTAGTCCCTTCTGTCTTTCCAAATATAGCCTGCTGTAATGATAATACCAACTTAGCTGATGGTCCCTCATATATTTCTTTTGTAGCTTGCTCTGCACCATATTCGACTGGTAACACAAAAACCATAGTTATGGAAGATGAAGCAATCACTTTTCCCTTCTCCACTGCAAAACTTTTGTTTTTGTCGGCTTTGACTTCATCGGCTGGGACAACTTTGCTCTTGGTGCGCCACTCTTTTTTAGTGCGCTTTAGCCGGTGCTCGATCTCCTCTTCAACTTCTTGCATTTGCTCCCTGCTTCTCATCCTCTAAACACGCCTTTTCTGGTTCTTAGTAAAAATACCAGATGGACACCATTGTGGTTTCATGGTTCTTGATTCTTCTTCATAATTGTTTTTAAAACAATCTCGATGAATCGGCCCAAGTCTCTGATGAACAGGTAACTTTCTCTGAGTCAGCCGATGCTCAACATTGGTTTTTCTGCTTGACCTGCCCATGTACCTCACATTAGGATCACTGCAACCAGGGCAATGCTCGATAGACAGCAGTCTCATCCCTTCGTTCCAGCAAAACCTAAAAAACTCACAGCTCCAGTGAGGATCAAAGCAATCTCCATCATGATATTCGTATGCTTCTACTTCCCTCTGGCATTTGACTTGGTATTTGTTGATCATGCCAACTGAGTTGAATCCACTTGCCTGATATCTCCTCTGATCGGTTTGATTCCTATCGACTCTAGTATGAACCATGTTTACTGGAAACGGATGACCATCAATTTTCATCGGCTTCTTAGCTTTATCAAACTGGATCCTACCCTGCTCTATAGCCGATTGAATTTGTTGCCTGAATATTTTGCAGTCATTAGTACTATGTGATCCAGTATTGTGCCATTTGCAATACTTTCTCTTCTTCAAGTCTTCAGCCGATGGTATTACATGTCCTATCGGTAATTGAATCTGTTTTTCTTGGAGAAGTAGATCAAATATCCTGTCGGCCTTAGTAATATCAAAGTCAATGGAGAAGTAGATCAAATATCCTGTCGGCCTTTGTAATATCAAAGCCATACCTTTCCTCTTTTCCAGAATTCTTAACCCATTGGTACACCACCGTTTTCTTATTCCTGGCCCATTCGGTAGCATTAATTTATGGGTCTTCATCCTCGGAATCAGAATCATAACGGTAGACACTATTAATATTGTTGGCTTTCTTAACAAATTTTCTGGCTTCCTGGAATCGCAACTCTTGAGCCGATATTTTTTGAGAAAAGTGTACTAGGCTTTCAAAGTCTTGACCAGAAAATCTTTCCCTTATCGGCACCAACAATCACTGGAAAGCCAAATCAGCTAACTGTGAATTAGTCAAGGCCAAGATATAACACATATTCCTTGTGTCTCTGAATCTTTGAATGTAATCTGGAACTGATTCATCCTATTTCTGCTTAATAGATGTCAAATCTGACAATTTTATCTCTTGATTCCCACTGAAAAAGTACTTATGAAACTGCTTTTATAGATCGACCCAACTCCTAATAGAGTTGTAAGGTAAAGAGGAGAACCATGTAAATGCTGACCCAGATAACGACAAAGGAAACAACCTAACCCTCAGTGCTTCAATAGCCACTGCCTCCCCACATTGTTCTAATAATCGGCTGATGTGTTCATAAGTTGATATATTATCTTGTCCTGAGAATTTCAAGAAATCTGGCACTCTGATTTGGTTTGGAAGTGGTACTCGGTCAAAATATTCAGGATATGGGTGCTGATACATGTTACCATTATCCTTGGGTTGAGCCCAAACTGCTCTCTCATCACATCGGTGATCATATCGGCCCAAGATTGCTGCTACACCCCTCCTCCGTATTACTGTTGTAGTTGTTCATACTGATTGAGTTGATTTGGGTACTAAAACCGTGGTGATCCTTTTGGCCGATACTGAATTTGTGGGGAGTGAGGTTGATATTGATAATTGAAATTGCCCCCCAGACTGTGCTGTGGTATATTCAGAGGCAGTTCTGGGATATACTGCTGGCCGATCGGCTGGGTTATCCCTATCAGCTGCTGCAATGAAGGCTGTGGTGCCGAAGGTACATGAGGAATGGGCTTGGCAACTGGCGGTTTTATCTTCAACATATTGATCAGCTGCTTTGATGCAAGCTGAGTTGAACTCTGCCCCACGTGCACCGCTGCTGTCTCATCAGTATTGTTGGGATAGGTCCACTGGATGTGGGAGCTGATGGAATCTGAGTTAGAGCCGTTTGTTGTTTCCCGTCAATTTCGGTCTTTATAGTCCTATAGCCTGGAAAAGTATCTCCTGAAAGATAAATAGGTCCTTTTACTTTTTCTTCAGCTATAGAGCCATCCACCACCGTCTTGATGATGTTAGTTAAAGTGTTGACAAGCACACCGGATTGATTGATCAAAGCATGATACACTGCCGAGTCGAAGCAATCTTGCAATGTATGGAATCCCTCATCGCCTGACTCGGTTTTAACCCCATTGCCTTTGTCAACTTCTATCTCAGATGTGTTTGGTTCCGCATTCCCAACTGGTGGTAACTCGACTTTTGGTTTTTTGAATCACCGTGCTGTGTCGAGTCATTGTGAACGAATACAAATATTGCGACTGGAGTTGATCTAATAACCTGCTCATCTCTTTGCTTTGCTCTTCTTTCAGATGCTCAACCGTTTTGGGTATAACATTATCCTCCATGGCTTCAGTAATATTGGGTGTCATGATGATGAGATTGGTCCCACCGGGCGTGCCAAAAGCGTGTTTACGTAAAAATACGGTGTCCTGGGAGATCTGCTTAACTCCAGTACAGGTCC
Source organism: Oryza punctata (assembly GCA_000573905.2). Taxonomy (NCBI): domain Eukaryota; kingdom Viridiplantae; phylum Streptophyta; class Magnoliopsida; order Poales; family Poaceae; genus Oryza; species Oryza punctata. The sequence goes on from CM002496.2 coordinate 3,520,448, forward strand.
AAAGCTTACTTTCGGGTTCAGGGCATGCCAGTTGATTTGATCCAGTAATCAACAAGATGAAATCAGCAAATATTGTTAGTAGACGATAGCCAATCAGCTAGAAATCCGATGTCGTACCGTGTTTGTGACCTAACTGATGCAAGGAGAATGAATCGGCTGTAAGGTACGTTTGAAATAATGGGTGAACCTTGAACTTAGTTCATTGGCTACAAATATCAACATTATGTAATCTATAAATCAATATCACTTTAGAGATCAGCAATTGGGATAGATCGGACATAATCGAGATAGTATAAATTGCTTATACCCAAAGTAACATGAAATAATGATTACACATGTTCATGTCATAGCCGATGAACAAATTTAAGCATGTATTGGCTGTAGCTCCGATACTTACTATATTATAGTAGGATATCATCTTAGAATAAATATATTAAACTAATATCAATTAGATTGATAGTAAGCTTAATATATTTATGTTAGTTGAGATTCTGATATAAGGGGTAGATACAGTATATTAGACAAGACATAAATCTATGTAAAACAACTAGGTAATATCGGCTGAAACCTCATTACTATCCCTATTAACAATCATGCAACAGACTAGAGATTATGATTCTTAAGTACGACTTGCTAGATCAAACTTAACTGATGCAACACTAAGTATGAAAAGAACCATAATATCTAAACAATCAAGCCGATGATCATCTTTTCGGGATGGTGGATACATTATACAATTTAGGCCAGCAATATGATCTAGTTGTTATCAACAAAACAATAGATAGAGACTAGCTGATAGAAGTAGACCACATTATCAATCTAGATTATATAATGTATATGATAACTCGGTGATTCATGAAAGCAAGATTAGAGATTCATAAAGATGTAAGCACTAATCCCGATAACACAAACCGCCATAACGAGTTTTACCTCTTGCCCAAAATTGAAACTGATGCAGCACGAACTCATCGAAATAGAATAAGGAAAAGGTTGGCGATGCACCGAGATTGCATTGAACTAGTGTTAATTATTTACAAGACCTCGGGTGTATATTTATACCCGAACATACAAACTTATCCATAACAGACACGACTCATACTTTCCTAATACAATTCTAACCAACGAACAAGTCTCTTAGGCGGACTCTTACTAAAATTATCTATAAGGAAATTACATAAAATCCTGATTAATAGATATCATTGCCTATCTTAGACTCTATCCTCGCCTGGCAATGTGATTGTAGTCCTTCTTTCGAACCCGACATTGATTATATATCCAAACTTACCAATATCGGCTGTATCGGCTAACCGTATTAAACTCGGTATCGGCTAATACAGACTTCCAGCCGATGCACACTGTGCTTCCGAGATTTCTGCTATCTTGATTCTGATTCATATGCTTACCAAATTCCATCGTCAACAGGAGGGCAGGTGGCGGGAGGGGAGGCTACGGCGGCGCCCTTCCTTCCTTTCCATCCGGCTGGAGGGAGGACCTCTTCTCCATCAGCGACCGTGGCGTCGGTGGATTCCCTCGGCAGCGGAGGCGATGGTGGTGGAGAAGGTGGTGGTGCCCTCCTCCTCTCCATCTGACGATGGAGGCGGTGGTGGTGAGGGCCGTCGCGGAGGGTGAGGTGACGGCCGGCGCGTGCGAAGGGTGAGGCTTCTTTTTGATCTTGGAGTTAATGTGTTCATGATGTTCTTGATGTATTTTTGAAGTTCTTGATGTGTTTGTTCGGGTCATTCGTGCTTTGTGTTTTTATGCGTTCTTGAAGTATTTGATGTGCTCTGGTTGATGTGCTTGGGTCGGCTTGAATCGTGCTCAGGTCAGCTTGATTCGATCGAGTTAACATTGTTTTTGGCTCTTTCATCCTTATAGGTGTTGGTTCTAAACCAACCTATTTGATTTTCACATCAGTACCACCCCGTGGTGCCAGTTAGGAAAACCGGTACCTAAGGGGTTTCCCATCCAAGCACCTATTTGTGTTTATGTAGTAGTGACGGTATGAAATTAAGGGACGCACCTACAATGGAACGTCAAAAATCGAACCTCCCTCCCCCGCTTGCTACTGCACTGCCTCCGCATGCTTGGGGGGCAACTGATCTCTGCGCCTCGAGAATCCAAACGGAAATATTTTCCGTATAAATAACATGTAAGTATACGAGTAAACAAATGCTTGATGACTTGTTTATCAATCAACTAGTTTTTTACAAAATATATTTTCTTAAGTTTTGGATGAATAGGATTACTCCAAGATTCGTCTTAAAATATTAACATCATTTGCTCAATCCATTACCGACTCATCCCTACCTTGTCTAGTAGCACGGTGTCAACGTGCACTGTCCCCATGGCCCTTTGCCTCCTCGTGCCGACGAGGCCCGACGATTGTCCCCTCCCTGCCACCGCCCTCCTACTACTATATGTGAGAGTATGTAAGAAACTATCATAAGTTTTTTGAGTCAAAAACTTTCAAATGTAACTATAGTATAATTAAAGTGTAATTATATTGTAACTGCACTGTACCTACACTGCTACTGCGATATAACTTATTAAAACTTGTATTCAACAATGTATTAGTTAGATAGCACTGGAATCTTACGCATGACACATGTGAAATCTTTCTAATAATTTTTTCTTTTCATGCACAAATCTTGAGGTGATCCGATGGTCACAAATCTGAATGTTTTGGGGGTAAAAAACATGCGACAGTTTTCTAGCAAATCCGTATATGTATTGATACTTATTTGCCTCCACTTCTTACTCAAGTCCGATGGAATTCCATACCCAGCATCTCCTCCCTTTTCTCCGGCTGATCCGGCCACCAGATTCGCTGCTCCTGTGATCCTACCTTCTTAACGATAATGCTTCCTGTTGTCAATCATGCCCATCGTCCTCTCTATCTTCCGGGACTAAGGACATTTACAGTTCGTCCCACGCCAAGACCAAATCTGGGATGCCACATTGGATGAAACTACTACAAAGCCACTCATCCCACAATGCCTAATTATAATGGGTCCCACCGTCAGACCCTTTTCATCTTCCTTCTCTCTCTACTCTTTACATTCCCAACCCAACCCTCCCAACCGATCCCCTATCCTCTCACCTCTCGGCGACCCCGCCGGCGGTAGCATCGGCGCCACCTCTCCCATCCTCTCTACACCAGCGATAGTGCCACCTCACCTCTCCCTCCTCCAGCTAGCGCCTCCCTCCCCCTACCCACCTCGATGACAATAGACATGGCGCTCGGGTGGCGGCGGACATGGACCATGGTGGTGATGGGCTTGGTGCTCCAAGGCGGTGGCGGACTTGGCCTCCCCTCTTCTCGCACACTGTTGCCGCCACGTCCGCGTCTTCGTCGTGGAGTTGCCACCGACCAGCCAAGCTCGCCAAATCCGGTGGCAGCGGCGAGTCGGGATGCGGTGGGGCGGCGGTGAGTCGCGACGATAGCGTGGACAAGCTCCTAGATCCGGTGGTGGCAGTTTGTCAAGGTGCGGCGCGGGCGGCAAGTCGCGACCACGGTGTGGCCAAGCTCCCTCGATCCGGTGACGGCGGCACGTCGGGGCGCGGTGCGAGGACGGCCATGGCCGTGGCTTCCTTGCCGGCGTCGTGGCTGCCGCCGCCCCGCCCTCCTCGCATGCGCTAGCAAGCCCTGACGTGTTCCTCCTATCTCTCTCCCTCCTGCTTTCAACCATGTGCGAACGAACTCATCCCCCCACTTTTTCTGACAAAACCGATGAGGCTCTCGGTATCAAAAGAGGACATAATAACCACATGAAAACATGGTCCCCACCCCTTTCTCTTCTCCATGCAAGTAGTTCATCTACGTGGTTGTGCGTAGCTGAATATCACGGATGTGCACTGTGAATGCTCTAATGCTGGTACTATCTTCGGCGCCGCATCGCTGCCTACCACTAGTCTTTCACCATCCCAACCATCCCAATAAAGTCACCCTCGACCCTCTAACCTCCTTTTAATTAGAGTAAGTACTTGTTCTAACAAAACAAAGTACGCTCTACATTTTGAAGAATCGGATGGAGTAATTTATTTTTGATTGATTGATGTAATGTAAGTAACTAGCAAGGTGACATGCGTTTGGGAGTTGCTGGTTCAAAAGAAGAAACGTAGGTCATGTCAAAATTAAGTACTCCGCTTAGGTGCATGACATTTGAATAATTATTTGCACTCCTACCAAGGAGCAATATCATACACTTATATTACAGTGACACCAAACAGATATTACGTACTACTAATTAAGTGTGCACTGTGCACGTCACACACAGCACTGATATAGTATCACTTTGCTCACGAGTCGGGCATGCATGCACCCATTAAAAAGCACATACATATATAATACGCGTACAATACACACATAAAAATATACATACGTGTGTGTATATGTATAACATAAATATAATAAAAAGGAAAAAAAGGGGCCGGGTCAATAAGTATGCAGTGACACGATGGGCGGGGGAGCTCATCAGGATCGATGATCACGACGATGGGTGGTCGTCGGCGGTGGGCGGCAGCACCGGCAGCAAGCCCTTGTCCTGGAGGCTTCGGACGGTTTCGTAGAGGCACTGGCGGACGGGGACGAAGTCGATGCCAAGGTCACGGAGGCGCTGGTTGGAGAAGAGGTATCCCTTCACCGGCGCCGCCGCCTCGTCCTTGCACCTGCTCGGGACGGGGTACTCCGGGAACAGCTTGGCGAGGGCGCGGCAGAGGTCGCCGCGGTGCAGCGTGCTCTCGGCGCAGATGTACCGCCCCCGTGCGCCGGCGGACTCGTACACGCGGACGTGCGCCTCGGCGACGTCGCGGACGTGGACGTACGCCTGCGCCGCGTTCACGTACGTCTTGGCCGACCCCGTCAGGTACTTCATCACGTGTTCCGTGCTCGCGTTCACCGTCGCCTGCAGCAGTGGTCCAAGCACCAGCACCGGGTTCACCACCACCAGGTCCACCCCCCGCCGCCGGGCCACCTCCCACGCCCCCTGCTCCGCCACCGTCTTCGCGTAGCAGTACCAGTTCTGCAAAATTATTCAAGTATGTCAGTCATCTTTAGAAGAGATTGAGATTGTAAGGTGGTGTTCCTTTCTACTGAAAATGAAGACGAAGCTTGAGCATGGAAAACAAGAAAATCATTGTTAGAGTATAATTAATTAAGTTTTATTATTACAAACTTAAAATATGGATTTATCTGATATTTTAGAGCAACTTCTATAAAAAAATATTTCTACACGAAATATACCGTTTATCAATTTGAATCTGCATCATCTTGATAAGAAAAGAAACTACTAATGCTAGCCACGGGTGACAACCTAGAAAAGTTGAATTTTCAAAATTCTGACTATACTAATTCATTTTCTAGATTCTATATATACTATTAATTCTTAGAAGTTGTGCACAAGCTTATACTGTTGGGGAACTGTAGATCGATTCTGAGAGAAGCTGCAATTGTTATAAGCGTTTCAAACAGAGCTGAACCTATATAAATTATTAAAAAGAGATTATTGCAGATTATTTTCATTTAAGATGAACTAATTTTGGTAAATATTAATTTTGAAAATAATCCCGCTCTGTTTGGTCTCAACTACAGAGGAGTAAATGATAATTCTGGATATATTTGCGCGGTAGTAGGTGGAGCAAAAGTATTTCGGGTAGTTAAGAAGAGCTCCTCAAAAGGAAAAGTCTTGGTCTTTGTCAGCTTGACTACGAAACACCCATGATGACCATGGCAGATGAGATATCAACGTCACCTTCTTTTAGTCACGTTTGGTAAAACTTGACATGCGTTAAAAGCTTTGACGAGAGCAGACACTAACAAACCATGAGCATGAATTCAGCAATCATCATCATATATTAGTATACACAAGTAGTTTCAGAGATTTGAAGCCGTAAAGTTGTATAACCTAGAATCTTCCCAGTCTCGTTTAATTATTCTTTTCAGGATAAAAACAAAGGACTTAGTATATAACAAGTTGATGATCTTATTAATTATTAGCTTTTTATATATATTAATCTGCATGCATGTTAATTACCTAATTAAGCTAGCTACACATGACATGACATACATACCTCTGTCCTCTTGCAGTATTCGAGGTCGCTCCAGCAGGTGTCGTCGACGGGCTTGTTGGGGTCCCTGTAGGGGTTCATGTAGACAGTGCCGATGGAGGACGTGAACACCACACGCTTGATGCCGGTGTCGGCCGCCGCCGTTATCACGTATCTCGTCCCCCTGATCGCCGGCTCTATCATCTTCTCCTGAATTTGATCCGATGAGTTAGTTACTGCTTGCTAATAAGCTAGCTTCAATATAATCTAGCTAGAAAAATACTAGCTCGAGACCGTTGCCATTCAAGTATATACATGTAGTACGTGTACATACAGGATCATCGGTGACGGGGGAGGCAGCGTGGAAGACGCCCTCGCAGCCGGTGAAGGCGGCGACGAGGCTGTCGGGGTCGAGGAGGTCGGCGCGGAGGAGGACGAGGCGCTCGCCGGCGCCGTCCAGGGCTCTCAGGTGGTCGTTCTTCGGGTCCACTGCCAACAGACCATCGTCATCAGCAAACTAGCTAGCTATATCAAAATATAGAAGAAAAGTGTAGTACGTACTAGGGTTCCGGACGGTGCCACGCACGGTGTAGCCCTTCTCGAGGAGGCGCTTGACGAGCCACGACGCGATGAACCCGCCGGCGCCGGTGACGCACACGATGCGCCCATGGCCGGAGAGAGCGGTGGTGGCCGGCGCCGCCGCGGCTGTCTCGTCAGTCGGCATCTCTCTCTCCTGAAATCTTCTTATAGTTCGTTAATAATTTCTCTCTCTGATATTATCAACGACCCCCCTGCAGGGACGACGATCTACAGCTACGTGTGTACAGTTGCTAGCTAGGGATCGATCGAGCAACCTGCAGGTTTTTGAGTGGTGGGTGCAAGGAGACGAGGCACGCATCGCGGCTGTATTTATAGACGAATATCGCTAGAGGGACACCGATCGAGAGCGAGAGTGGTTCAAGACGGTTGGAAAAGGAAAAAAAAGGCAGGGCCCATTTGATGGAAGACCATCACACACCAGTTGGTGAGAAAACTTCTTTTATAAAACAGTACTCTTTTTTGTATCATTTTCTCGAAATAAAATATTTATCATCAGCATTCAATTCGCGACCGTTAAAATTTTGATCATATTAAAACTCTACGGAGGATATGCATAATTTAACATGAAACATATTTACATAATATTTTATATTTTTAAATATTTACAGATTCATTTCTAAAATTGTAGGCCGGAGCTAGTGTGATCGATCAAAGTTTAAATATTTATATGACAAATCTTTGTGAACAGAGGTAGTACTCACTAGCTAGCTGGTAATTAAGAACTATTCTAAGAATATATGATCAGGTTTTTCACAAGCGGTTTTAATTTAAATAATAGGACATCCTCATCATTATTACTAGCAGATTTTCTTATGAACAGCTTATATAAATGAGCTTGGTTGTTTGAAAATAAAACATTTTTTAATAGTGCGATAAGGCATCTGGAGATGGTGAATTACTGAAAACTACTATATTCTACATGCATGCGTGATTCAGAAGCTTCTGTAGCTATATGTGCATGTCAGGACACAGAGAAGCGGTCGGTAATATAAGCTGGGTCGTTCGTAGGCCATCAGCTTTGGCCTTTAATTTGGAGTTGGTACCCAGCTACCCCCCTGATCGAGATAAATGTATATATGGTGTGTGTGTGTATGCACCTATTCCTTGTTGCAACAAGATAGTCATGCGTGAAGCGCGTGCCTAGGTATACCTAGAGAGACAAAGAAAAGTGCGTGTACATATATAGTAGTAGTATAATACAAAGCAATACAGTCTTTTCTATCGTGTTGCCACTTGTTACACTGCAGACGGGTATCTACGGCATCATAGCGTCACTGTACCCAACCCAACAGCGACGTACAAAATACATAATTCCTCTATGTATAGTTTGTGATCAATGAGGGAAGTGTACGTCCAATATTTTGGATCCATGGATATCTTAGTTAACAAGACAGGAAGTGAAGCAATGTGGATTTTTAATGGTGATTCACACTAAGTTTTCATAAAGAACACGTGATGTATTGTGTACCGCAAGGAATTAATTATAATAGCCATAAGAAATTATTTTGGGAATTAGTCTGTCAGAAAACTTAAATTTTCAGTGATTTTTCTTCATCGCCTTATTCGAACAACCCACATGCAACAATATATTTTTTTATAGTAACTTATATTTTCTGCGACGGTGCATGCTAAACATCATCTGCCTAAGTTAATATAACAGTGGTTACATGCTCTCACATCATCCTCCCCCACGGGCGACGACCCAGCCGCCCTCTCCCCCTCCTTCCTCCTCTGCCTTGCCGCCGCTCGAGTGGTCACTAGCAAAGCCGTGCAGCCACAAGGACAGCAACGGTGGGGTTTCTCGCTGACCTCGCGCTCGGGCGACCAGGGAGCTGTTTAGGGCAGCGGCGGTGATGGAGGCCGGGTCGGTGTGATTAGGTATGGCCGACAAGGGAGTATGGCACGATGCGACTAGGGTGGCCGCATGGCGGCACACGGAGGGTGGCCAGCGAGGGGGTGCCGGTGCAGCGGTGCAGCAGAGGGGTTGGATTTTTTGCACGCAAGAGCACATGTACCCACAATCTACACCCTATATATAGCTTGCACGAATCTTAGGGCAGGTACATTACTTGCTAACAAAACGTACCATGCATGATGTTTTCTCATATAATATTTTTTACAAGTATAAAATACCTTGTTTATATAGTTTTTTATTTCTTCTATGTAAAACACTAAGGTTGTCAATTTACAAGCTTAAATTTACCTTGTTTATATATAATATCTTGTTTATGTAGTTTTTGAATGGTAGGATACATATGATTTTTGCAAAATATCAATTTGATGATATAATAAATGTATTATTTTCTTAATTTTACTAAATATCATGTTATAAAAAAGAGGTTAGAGAAATACTATGCATTAAATTTCATATATGGTTATTATTGAAAAAAATTATTTCGTAAAAAATGCAACATACATATTATATCAACCTAATCTTTTCTCCTTATTGTAAATATTCATTTGATCATGGTTAGATATATATGTTTTGCAGCATGAATCTTGCAACACATCAACGGTGTTGATTGTGGATACATGTGAAACCGAGTACAAATTTGCATTTATATATATATATACACATACACACACGTGTATATATATATATATATATATAATCTATCTCATGTTTTGAGCTATCTTTAGGTAGGACGGAGACAATGGCCGCGTGTATATTGACCATGGTATACATATCACAAAAGGAACTCCAAAATGTGTTTTTTCCGGCAGATCCTAACTTTTCGGTGTAGACTAGCTAGCTAGGGTTCATGAAGAACACGAATGAGTCTATTATTTATCATTAAGAAGATACTGGCTAGCTGAACACTTTTCACCTAGCTAGCTGGACTTAAAAGCACAAGTGATGAGCCGACGAAAAAGCTTCTAGAAAAAGTTGATATACTGTGCTTAATTTCCTGCACGACGGTGCAATATATATAATTAAGTACGATGTGAACGTGAGAATTGAGGCTTGGATACCTTCAGCTTTAATAGTACTACTAGATTTTCCTTTCAACTTGGACGTCGTCTTTTTGAAAAAGATCATAGCTAGTGCATACATACTGCATCTTTAATTAGCACGCTCAATATATACGCAAGAAAGCGATATCGATCGTGTAGAAATAGAATCAAACCGGATATATAAAGCTAGCAGGCAAGAAATTAAATTAAGCTGAAGCACGAACAAATTAATTAACAAACATCTCTTTAGTACCCAAAACAAGCTTTGCTTGCATCGATCGCATGCACGCTAAAAGATTCACGCCATGGAAATTAGCACAAGAAAATTCTAAAGTGGGAGATCGAGTTCGTTTCTTCGTTCCAGTAGTTCTTTTTTTTTTCCAAAATTTGAGTTCCCTTCACCTTTCGGTAAGATGTCTGCTGTTTTTCTCTTCTTTTGCTACTTGGCCCTCGGAGGCTTAGAATTTGAAATCGTGCACACAGGCTAGGGAACATGTGGGTGCTAGAATATACAAACCTACATTATATAAGCATATGTTGAGATTAACGAAATCACCACATGACACCTTAATATCAATGAACACGCCACCTATCAATAAATAATGTAGACAGGTTCCACCATAAAAAAACCTAAGTAATTAAATTACTCTAACTAGCCAGCCCTTGCCAGTAATTTGACTAATTCTACATAGACTACTAGAAAAACGATTTTCTACTACGAGCCTCATGGATTTTCGTAGGTGTATTTTCGACTGCGATGACCCGTCTGCATAGCATGTGATGGGGGCCCGTTGGCTAGCCATTTGTGAAATCCATTTTCGCAGTACCGAAGGTTAATATTTTAATAATTAAGCTTGGACGTGCACTGCAGGAGTAAGGGGTGCATTCGCGGGTTTAACCTGATCTCCTCCTGGATTTGGCAGAACTGGTAGTGCGTTTTTGGGTTGAGCCTGACCCTTGCAGGATTTGGTAAATTCTCTCCGTCATCTATTATATACTAAACACCCATTAATCTTTCTTAAAACAATCTCAAGGTGTCACGTGGTACTCTCATAAATTAGAGAAAATCCTACAAATTCCGAGGAAAAACAAAACATCTAATGATTTCCACTTAAATCGGTAGGTCCAATATTATAAACCATTAGATTAGATGTATCTTAAAACAAACTAACATTAGGGTCCCACTCCACCTCACGTAGGGAGGTAAGTAAGCACGTTTCTTTTCTTTTCATGGATACAATTATTATTATTATTATTATTTTTATTGGTGATAATAATTTTAAATAATAATACTTTTACAAAGATTATATCATCATATAGCTTTTTAAAAAGATGTAGTTTAGTTAGTTCTACAATGTTTATAAATAAAATTTACATCATTATAGTTTTACCCATTAAATTAATAATGTATTATAATTTCCACTTAAATCCATGGATTAATTACTTTGGATTATTATTTTCAAATAATGTACTACACCATTACCATTACATTATGTACTCATTAAATTAAATATTTTGGATCTATATTAACTAGTTTACACTTAAACTGTGAACGAACTATTTTTTTAGTTATCCATCGATTCGCAATTAAACTGATTGATCCATTATTTAAACCATGGGATCTATCTCTTGCCCTTTACACAACACACGCATGTGTCTTTTCCTTCCGCATGCCTGACAAAGCGTCGTATCTAAGGTAATTAAAATGACTTGCTAAGATGAGCACGACCACTGCAGCCTACCGCTTTGCCACATATCAAATCATATATGGATAACAATTCATTCTGTTAATAACATGAAATCATATCTAGAGAGAAGAATTCACCACCGTGGGTTGAGTTTTTCAAATACTTATTTTCTTTTGAGACAGAACCGAGAGTTGATTACATAATTATAATGGATTGTGTTAGGTTGTATTTAGATTTTATACTATTTATTCATGATAGCGAAAGTAATCATTATTTATGAATGTTAGCATAATATTAACCAATATCAATAGACCTCTTATTACGACAACAGTGTTACGAGGGAGTTTAAGGTCCTGTCTATATATTCCGTATTTTGGTTTTTTTATTTGCACGCTTCCCAAATTTCTAAATGGTACTTTTTGTGCAAAAGAAAATTCTTGGAAAACTTTTCTAAAAATACATTTTCAACATTATGTAAGTTAGTTCATTCATTTATACCCTATAAATAGCTATCACACAAATCAGATAATCCATCAATTCAGCTATCCTAAATCCTAAGCAGTACATAGATTTTTTCAAGCGGGTCATTGTGATCAAATAATCATAGTCATGAGATGATTCTGTAAGAGCTACTTTAATTAGGTAAAGAACAATTGTTAATAGGTGTCAACATTAATTAACTTCTCTCTACATGCATATAAACAGGGTTGAAGCTACAAAGAAAAATACCCTATATCCCATACATAGTCCCTCTGTCCCAAAAGAACCAAGTTGTCCTTCAGATACATAGTAAGAAGCTTGTTTTTTTAGAAGCTGGTTTTTTTAGGACTGAGAAAGTATATATTACACAATTAATATTGTAATTACATTTGTTAATGAAAAACATGTTTTGGGAAAAATATTTTAAACCTTGTATCCCATGCACGAGGGAGGAGCAAGGTAATGTTGCCCCTACATTTAAACTAAATAAGTAGATAAAATACGGTCTATACATCTATTATAAAGCGATGGGTAAGTGGAGGATACCACCGAGCAATAAGTATACCGAGAATAAATGATAAATAGTCTACATGTTTATACGAGTGATGACATGATGTGTTCGTTGTGCATATAGTTTTTCTTTGATTATGAGTAGTGACAAAAACATCAGTAAGAAGAAGAATATGTACAGATGGTATGCATGATAATTAGTTAGCGGCAGTTTATATTTATTCGATGTAAAAGTCGTAGGAAACTTAATCCATCTTCTACTAAAAAATTGGTGATTTGTTTTGTATATGTTAGAAGAATAGAACCGTGAGTTATTATAAAAGAACATTGTTCGACCTTTAATTTACCCTTAATATATGAGATATAATTTATGAACAAACTATGATCTTATCTTTCAACAGTACAAATACCCGCATATGCGTGCGGGCCACCTTCCTAGTTAAAAAAACAGTCTCTGAACAGTAAACAAAAATAAAAAAAAGAAATCCAATTCGTTGGGGGGAATGGGTTCCGCGATGAATCATCCCCCTACTAACAAACCAAAGTAACAATAATGGTATGGAAATCAAAAGGAGAAAGAAAGTATAGAAAGGCAATTCTAGGACGCTGGGAAAATGAAAAAAGATTTTCTAGAAAAACCGTGAAATAAATAGTAAAAATGACGATTCATCTTATAATTTTACAAATTCGCTTGATCGGGCCTAACCTAGTCGACCAGATCAAATTATATCACTTATGATCTGGCATAGAGAAATGCGGATGAAAGACTGTGACCCTAAGTTCCGAATCTTGCATAAGTATGTTTTCAGGGAAGTTAGAAGCTTTTCGGGCTGAATAGGGGCAGGGAAAGTGTGTAGCATAGTAAAGTTGATGAGCGGAACCCAATCCCATGCCAACTGGACACCCGCAACGTCCTTTTTATATTTTTCTCATGTGCAAACTGGGTAATAATATTAATCCTCCATTCAGTATTAGTCCCTTCTAGTCATGTTTTATCAAGCTCCAGCAGACCGTGGTTGCTTCTTTTTCCCTTTTCTCTCTAGTTTGTAAGACACCTTTGCTGCAGCTGTTTTTCTTGTGATTCATGTGAAAATTGTCCGATTTCAGATGTACAGATATTTTATCCTGGCTGGATATTTTTGGGAGTGTAAGTTGTTTTTTGACCATTGAGGTTGAAATATTTCTATTTTCCGTCGAATGGTTTTTGATAGCTGAAATTAATTAAGTTGTTTGGTTTGAGTCGGATGTTTTCTGAATTTGAGACCCGAACATTTAAAGGCGAAAGTCGTTTCATTAAGTTCGAAGACGTATATTGTCTTTAGAAGATAAACGATTAGTACTTACTTATATAAGACGAAGACCTTATGAACTATTCAGAAGCTCGACCGTGATCATTCTATATATCAACGAGTAAAAGGAATCAGGAGCTGCTCAGTTTGCAGGGTTTTTATGTACTCATGTGTAACCTAATTAAGCCGTTTTCTACATATTTTTGTCGAAACACTAAGGTATATACTTAAATTTATTACATTGAACGTAACCTGGGTAAGAACAGGAACATTTGCAAGCTAGTCTTGGTTTCTCAAAATAAACAGCATTCGCTACAATAATATATATTATTCATCAGTGCAGCGTGCAATTTACTACTAAAATTGAATTATTCTAAATTCCACTACCTTATTATGACCGCTCTATATGACATAAGGGTTGGCCAAAAGGTCATAGTGGTTTAACTTGAAGATCAAGGTAGCTTACATTGTTAGGATGAACAATTCAATAGTCGATACAAGTTATTCAGGAGTTCACTAAAAAAGCTATCTAGGTTAATTGTTCAACTCACTTCGTCGAAAATAAATACTTGAACGATACACAAACTGCGGTTGCAAGCTCCAAGATAGAGAATGGTTGACATATCATTAATTTCTAGTTCAAAATTCCCATCTCAGGTCATATCTCTAAGAAAATGTATGGTATAAACAAATAACTCAACAAGCTGAAAACCTTCAGAAATTACTCAATAAATCGTAAAGATATATACTATTAATGGGTGGCTCCAAGCTAGACAATTCCACGAAAATGATTAGATTCCCCTGTTTCTTGTTCACAAGTGAGCACTTGCTGCAAGTGTATCCCTCATCACACAAGAGCATGTAGCTAGTGACATTCAACACGGGCATCACGTTGTTTTCTGCAAAAGAATCCAAAAGTTGCTCATGAATTGTTTTTCCAAAAGGGTTGGTAGCATAGATAGCATGTGATGTTTGACGCAAGGATGCTTCAAATAAAGACCTGCCTGAAGAATAATGTATTAATTATGCAACATGCATGTTACAATCTATTAGAAAAATACTTGCACCATATACTTGGTTGCATTAGAGATACAACCACCAGGTACAGGAATTCACTATTCTACGACTGATGCAGTTAGCACTCAACCAGATTTTCCAATTGTCATGAAATATTTTTGTAAAATCTAGCAGAGTTTTCTGGTGGATTATGACAATGTTGTTTAGCTCAACTGTTTTCTAGAGTGTTTAGTGATTTGGGTAACTGTATTTGATCATTCAGTATACATCGCTAATTAAGAAAGAGATTTGTCTTCGAATATAAATTGCTGACAGAGACATTGTTGGGCTGGAAAGCAAAGAACTGTGTATAACTGAATTTGATTTCTCCATGCCACAAATTTTCACAGTTGTGCTTCCATCACAGCTTAAAAAAAGTAAGAAAAGCATAGCAGAGTTACCACCAAAGAACCCTAAAGTCTCGTCATCAACAATCTTTGCTATTACTACCTCAATTTGTTATATAATATAAGAGATTTTATTCATGTTATTATATGTAAAAATCAAGTTTAGAACAGAGATGGTAGTTATGTATTTAAACATTATAATAGGCTAGTTTTGATGGAAAATAACCTTACAACATAAAAAAAAAGTCAGATTAGCTCGCTCATTTAAACCGGAAATGGAGGTGACCGGGGTGGGAGGGGTGGCATTTACAAAACACGTCATCGAACTCTCTTCCGAGAGAATCTTTCGAACTAAATGCATATTAATATTTCGACAACCTCTCTAAAATGCATAGAGTTGCAAGAATTAATCGAATTTAAGTAGTATGAAACCATTCACTGTCATGCATAGACGACATTTCTCTGGGCTGGAGATCGATCGAAATAAGCCGTCTATTGTACGGCTAGCTGCTGCTGTTCTATCTGGTCCGTCCGTGGGAGTCTAATACGAACATGTAATCTGTAACGGTTTCTTTTTACCTGGTATTATGGATGTCACAACATCATCATCTCTAATGAATTAAAATAAATACCGATAAATATATATTCGTACAAACATTATCTATATACATGTATTTCGAGCCCGTCACCAATAAGACCTATCGGTGACGGGCTTATGTTTAGACCCAACAAAGATTATCTTTTGTAACCTTTGTCAGGCCCAAAGCATAGGCTCGTGATCGATAGGTCTCATCGGTGATAGGCTCTCATCAAGGTCCGATAAAGATAATATTTAGGTCCATCACCGATGGTTGTCAATGGTAACGGGCGCAATATTAAACCCGATAAAGATAACTAGATGTTCATCACCGATATCCGTTCGTTGACCGTTATCGATATCTATTGCACATTATAAATACTCCAGCCATCTGAGGAGTGGTTATCACGCTGTTCACTATTTTGGAGGGAGGTGTAGGGGGGTTGAATTTTTATCTGTTTTCCAAAGAAAAACAGAAAATTCAAAAATGTAATTAAAAAATAGTAAATAATTCCATTAAATTTAGTGGTACTTATCTTATAGAATGTTTATATAATATTTCTTCATTTTTCAGCAATGGATCGAAAACGGTGGATGTACGAGACTCTGCTACATACCACAAAGTATAGAAGTGGCGTTTCAAATTTTATAAACGTCGCGGAGGAGGATAGGAAAAGAAGAGACAACAATTACATTACTTATCCATGTGATGACTGTAGAAATGAGATAATGCTTATAATAGAGTGGACGTACACGTTCATCTAATACGTCGAGGATTCATAAAGGGTACACATGTTGCACGAAGCATGAAGAGTAAGAATCAGTCGACGATGTTGCAGCTGTAGCCAGTAGTGGAGCACAAAATCAGGAAGATGATGATGAGGATGACATGTTTGTACCATCTCCATTGGACGGTGAAATGGTTGATGTGGATCACGATCTGTTGCAAGACATATTGTGTGATGTTGAGGACCCAACTTACAATGAGACAGATTCCATGAAGCTCACCAGATTGGTCAGTAACTTGGGGACACCTCTGTACATCGGATACAAGGCAAAACACACCAAATTATCAGCTACCTTGGACCTAATAAAGCTGAAGGCAAGTAGCGGACGGACAGACAAGAGTTTCACAGATTTTTTGGGAATATTGAAAACCATGCATCCTGAGGAGAACACATTGCCCGAGACGATATATGAAGCAAAGCAGGTTTTGTGTCCCCTGGGGTTAGAGGTCCATAGAATCCACGCTTGTCCAAACGACTGCATGTTGTACCACAAGAAATATGTGGATTTAGATGCTTGTCATGTATGCAAGGCTTCGTGATACAAATGAAAGAAAAGTGCTGACGGAGGAAAGAAGTTAAAGCGAGGTGGTCTGGTGAAGGTTGTATGGTATCTACCTATGATTGACCGTTTCAAGAGAATCTTTGCCAACCCCAAGGAAGCGGAGTTAGTATGTTGGCATGACATAAAGAGAAGGAACGATGCTATGCTAAGACACCCTGCAAATTCGATTCAATAGAGGAATATCAATCGACAACACCTAGATTTCGCAACCGACCTCAGAAACATGAGGATATGTCTGTGTACGGATGGCATAAATCCTTTCGGAGACATGAGCAGTTCTCACAGCACTTGGCTAGTTCTTATTGCAAACTATAACCTACTGCCATGGTTATGCATCAAAAGGAAATACATTATGTTGTGCTTGTTAATCCAAGGTCCGAAACCCGGTAATGATATTGATGTATTATTGGAGCCTGTTATGGATGATCTAGAAACTCTCTGAAAAAAAGGTGTGGAAATTTGGGATGTGTATGGTCAGGAGAACTTCAAGCTACGAGTTCTATTGTTGTACAATACACGCAGTAGGTGGCTGAAGAAATCACGAAAGATGGTTTACATAGGGCATAGGAGGTGGCTCCTGCTACGTCACGCATTTAGAAGAAAGAAAAAAATTTTCAACGGTAAGAGAGAACTTCAATATGCTCCAGGGATTTGACTGGAGATGATGTCCACGACATGGTGAAGGGAATAACTAATGAGTTTGGTAACAAAAGGAAACGTAGTAAGTCAAAGGACAATGGTATATGGAAGAAAAAAATCCATATTTTGGCGACTACCTTGCTGGAAAGATATTGAGGTCCATTATTGTATTGATCTCATGCATATTGAAAAGAATGTGTGTCAGAGTTTGGTTGGCCTACTGCTGAATATTTATGGAAAGACAAAGGACTGGTTGAACGCGCGCCTTGATCTACAGGAGATGAATATTCGCAGTGAACTCATTCTTGTAACAGATGCAGAGACAGGAAAAGTGTACCTTTCTCCAGCTTGCCACACCTTGTCGAAGGATGAGAAGATCGCAATGTTATCCTGCTTGAAAGATATTAAAGTTCCATCAGGTTATTTAGCAAGGATAAGTAAGTATGTTTCATTGGATGATCTAAAACTGGTTGGAATGAAGTCTCACAATTGCCACATGCTAATCAAACAGCTCTTACTAGTTGCTATAAGAGGTATGATTCCACCCAAAGTCCACCACACGATAATGCGCGTGTGTGCCTTCTTTAATGCAATCAGTCAGAAGGTTATAGATTCCGAAGATCTTGATGGGTTGTAGGCCGATATTATCAATACCCTCTATCACTTGGAGAAGCATTTTCCACTATATTTCTTTTATATCATGATTTATCTCCCTGTTCATCTTGTGAAACAAACAAAATTATGTGGCCTAGCTTTTCTATGAGAAATTTACCCGTTCGAGAGGTATATGGGAGTTCTGAAGTAGTACGTTCGGAATAGAGCAAAACCAGAGGGGAGCATGATTGAAGGTTACAGGACCGAGGAGGTTATTGAGTTTTGTGTCGATTATATGTCCGAGTCCGATCCTATCGGAGTTCCAGCGTCTCATCACGAAGGAAGGTTGTCAGGTGTTGGCACAATAGGCAGAAAAAGAATTATGCCCAATCAAGCCTCCTATGCGCTGGTCCATTTTTCTATGCTCCAACATATGGCAGAAGTTGCCACATACTTTGATGAGCATTTAGCGAAAATCCGACAGGAGAACTTGGGATGATCGGATACGTGGATAAACAGACAACATAACTCTCGTTTCAACGAATGGTTCAAGAATCGTATTACAAGGTCGATAGATGGCCCAAATGAAACAGTACGGATGTTGGCGGCGGGACCGTGTTGGGATGTTGACACATGGCAAGGATACGATATTAATGGGTACACATTTTACACCGTCAAACAAGATGATAAAAACACAGTGCAAAATAGCGGAGTTCGTATAGATGCATTTCAGGATCAATCTGGGTCGAACACATACTACGGCCGCATAGAGCAGCTCTGGGAGTTGAACTACATGAAGTTGAAGGTCCCTTTGTTTCATTGCCGTTGGGTGAATATACGCACAGGTGTGAAAGTTGACAAGGAAGGTTTCACTTTAGTAGATCTAGCCAAGGTTGGATACGCCAACGAACCATTCGTACTTGCGAAGCAGGTCGAGCAGATTTTCTACATAAAAGCCCATGCAAACAAGAAGCTGCACGGCGTGTGGGATGGCAAGCGAAGAATTATCAGGGTTGACAATGTCGTCGATGAAGAAGAATATAACCAGAATCTTCATGTAAGATCTCACATCGACTTTAACGATTATCCCAAAGAGGATATGGCATATGCTCGTTAAGATCATAGGGAAGGCATATCCTTGTAACTAAAGACTTTGTATTAATTTGATTTGCAATTTCTTGTAATGAATAAAGTATTTTGTATCATTGCCTTTGTATTAACAAGTTTAGGTTATCTTGGTCATCTACCCTGATTATCTGCAGTATCATGATACGTACCCCTCTTCATCCTTCAATAGTCAGGAGCCTCATCAGGCTAGAAGAGTGGCATACTCCTAGGTTCTAGCTACATGTCAATATGCATGTGAGTCATGAGAACGATACTGAATTGACATGGATTGACCGCTCAGACACTGTATTATTGTGTCACTCTCGAGTAGAACTCCTACTAGTATATATATACTACTACTCTAGTATGCGAAAGATTCGCAAAAGAAAAGATAAAAGATACTTCTAAGAAATAAAGAATAAGGAAAATTCCAAACCAAACCTTCTAAGGAATAAGGAAAAGTCAACAATGGTCAACTATGAAAGAGCAAACAAAAAATAATTTGTCTATTGTAAAAAAAAAGATAATATCGGTGACGGGGAGAAAGTAATCTCAATTGGACTTAAACAAAAGCCTGTCATGGATGAGCTCATCTCAATCGGACTTAGAAAAAAGGCCATCACGGATGAGCTCATCTCAATCGGGCTTAAGTTTAAGCCCGTCACGGATGAGCTAATCTCAATCAGGCTTAAACTTAAGCCCGTCATGGATGACTATCATCCGTGATGCCTTTAGTTGTAACCCCCGTCAAAGAAGGGGTTTTGATCATATTTAGACTAGGGTTCTTGTCACTCTCAGATCTACACATCGAAATTTCTAAGTCCCGCCAGCATCAAACCCTAGCGCCGTCGTCGCCCTCCTCCATGCAAGTCTCCACCGTGCCGTCCACCTCCTCACCGGCCCCAATCAGTTAGTCCACCTCCATTTTGCTTGTGATGGTCCATTTTGATATATGTGAACTGCCATTTTGTTTGAAATATATTAGATGATATGTGAAATTTTGTTAGATTATAAATTTGTAATGTGGATATATGTGGGATTTGTTGAAATTTGAAATCGGTGATTTGGATATATGTGATGTGTTAAATTAGATATGCTGAAATTTGTATATATGTGACATTTAAGAGATGTGGTTATTAAGTGAACTTACTGCAATTTATGGTTACTAGTGAATTATTAGTGTTTGTTTTTACTTTCTGTCGTACACAAGCTATTTAGAAAATGTCTCAGCAAGGTGAACCCACGTTGGTGACAACTAGTGAGAGAACATTGACCTGGAACCCTAGTACCCAAAATAAGATTCCTAAGGAACGTATAACCATAACAGAGGTCAACGCCCTAGGATTCCCTGTGGCCCCAAGGAAAGTTGTTAAGAAGTTCACGTCGGTTTGCGGAGTGCTAAGGAGGCGGCACTTCACCATTTTGGTTGATGATGTCAAGCTTGTTCCAGTAAAAGGAGGAAGCTTGGGTGCAGTCAGAGCTGAGCTTCAAATATCCTGAAGAGGGTGAAGAAGGGCTCAAGTATCGTGCTATCCAAAAGATGGGCACCGTGTGTAAAAAATTCAAGATAATGCTGGTCGGCGAGTACGTCCTCAACCCCAACAACTCAAACACCATATGAAAAGTACATGTGGATCACCGAGATCGTGTGGGAGCAGTTTCATGCTACCAAATCAACCCCCGAATCCCGGCCAAAAAGCAAGGCCACTAGGGCACTGCAGGCTAGAAACCTGCACCCTCAACGGCTTGGCACCGGAGGATATAGCGGGAAGCAGAAACAGTGGTAGAAGGAGGATGACGCTGTTGTGCAATCTAATACCCCGCTGCCATTTGCTGATTCCCGAACGACCGGGCAAGGAGTTGGGCAAGGGATAGGGCTGTTAGGAACATCGATGGAACAATTACGTTCCCAAATCCCGAATATCAAGTAGTATACAATCATATGGTAAGTATAACATATTGAATATGTTTCATTTGTTTCTATCGTAGCCATGATTTATTCCGACCTTAACTGTACCGCAGATCGAATACGCTGCTCAGAGACCGTTCTCGAAAGAGGTCTGCACACAAAGACATGAGGACAACATCCTATCGAAAGTGTCAGGCACCCAAGAACCACATGGATGGACAAGGGGCATTGGCTCCAATATTCCATGGAAGGTTGGGTTACCCCAATACATGTGACAGTACAAGAAGCGGAAAATGACAAAGACGGAGAAAGATGCTCACTTGAAGGAACAAATTAGAGAGGAGATCAGAGACGAGCTCCGCTCTGAATTCGATGAAAAATAGGCAGGGGTGGAGGCACGCATCAGGGGTGAGTTACAATAAGAAATCACCGACCCCACGCAAAGGCGTAGCAGTTGTGCATCAACTGAGGTGACAGAAGACCAACCACCAGTCCCTGCCGTAGTCGACCACATAGCAGTAAAACCAACAAGCAATGAATGTGTTATCTTAACAAATCCATATATTATATCATTTTCTAATAATATGGTTGAATCTATCGGATGAACCCACACAGTGCACCCTAGTAGTTAGGGTGACACCAACATTTAAGCTCCCAACAACCGAGGGTGTTGCGTTTAAGCCTATGCCCGAAACCCGAGTGCATGGGGCGCAACTGATGGCCGGGCAGGCTAAAGTACAAGTGGACTTGGTCAAGCCCGATTGGGTTAGTTGGACTCTGCAGCATCCACCGAACAATGAAATTTTGACCCTAGGAGCTGCACGTGGGACCTTTATCCAATGGCCTAAGGACCCCATTGAGATAAAGATGACTCCTAGATCAAATGCACCAAGTACTCATCCGCTGCCAATACCCGCTCAAACTCTTCCTTCAGCCCCTCCTACCATTGAAGAACAAGATGAAGATATTCAATTGCAATATGATACAGATTTTGGGGATGATCGTATTGAGGCCGACAGCAGAG
Source organism: Oryza punctata (assembly GCA_000573905.2). Lineage (NCBI taxonomy): Eukaryota > Viridiplantae > Streptophyta > Magnoliopsida > Poales > Poaceae > Oryza > Oryza punctata. Next base: position 3,542,618 of record CM002496.2, read on the forward strand.
CTTACATTCCCCCTCCTATCAAAAAGAGCAGGAAGGCGCCTTCGTCTCCACCATTGGAAAAAACTGGCAAATAAGCTGTTGCAAGGGGGAGAGGAAGAGGAAGGCTGCAAACCACGTTTCTGGCTCCAAAGAAGCTAGATCTAGGCAATGCACCATCAATTACTACTAAGAGCCTTGCTCCGACTAGCTTCCAATTAGTCATGCCATTGGTTGGAGACCATGAGTTAGCGAAGATGGGCCCTGCTTGTAATGAGTTGCACGGGTACAACATGAAGAAGTCCAACGCAAGGATCAAGAATAGAGAAACCTCCGTGACAAGCTATCACGGTCCACAACCATTTCTTGCGCCAGAAGCCTATATTGGGGTAGACTTCGCAGATCTCTTTGACCTCTACCGATTACGAGTGGTGGACACCAATCTCCTTATGTGCTACTCGTTGTATGTATTCTTGCATACAAAATATGGTAATAACAATCCATATAATATGGTTATATGGGTCTTTGTCAACATGTAGGTTCTTTTGGAAGCATGCACAAAGAAATCGCATCGATGTTGCCTTTAAAGATACATCTCAAGTCAACAAGACAAATCTACAGCATGATCTAGGAGGAATGACAAATTATATCACGGACTGCTTGTGGGCCAACCAAGACAAAGTGTTCATTATGTGTGCCTATAACCAACAGTAAGTGTGTACCCTAATTAGCTACCCTTCCACAACGCGTATAGATTTAGTATTTAATTTGCAATATATTAATAACGCAGGTACCATTGGATTCTTCTAGTCTTAGTGTCAAAGTGGAGTATGATATACTACCTTAACTCTAAAATTTTTAAGAACTCTGAAACTAAAGAGAAATACGATTGGTCCAGAATTGAAGCTGCACTAAATGACGCATGGGGTCAATATGTGGGAAAGGAGGAATACATAAGCAAGGTAGCCCCAAGCTCTATCACAAACAAGACTTCCCTATCCCTCAACAAGTTGGTAGCCAGTGTGGGTTCTAAGTGTGTCACAACATGATGACTTTGTTTGACAAGGTGACATTGCTCAACCTTGAGGTCTGTGTTTCTATTTTGTATACAATATATATGTACTAAGTACTTTGAAGTATTTACATACACTAACTTGGAACCTCACACACATGAAAAAATTTCCAATATTCAGGCTCGCAGCTTCGAACCAATTAGAGAGGATATAGCATGTTTTATACTTGATGAAATCTTATCTTCCAAAGTAAGTGTACATATGTAGCTTGTCTCTAAATGGTTGAAATATTTTCCAATGCTTGTCACAAACATGAGATTATGTATCATTTATGTATATATTATATGTAATACAATCTCGTCTAATGTTTCTGTGTATACTTACAATGCTAATTACATATAATTTGTTCCAATTTATAACTCAGTTTTGATGCTTAACTCTTGAGGATGTGAATGGCTTATGCGAATGGATGTGTGAATCTGCATGTTATCACTTAATGTTGGATTTGTGAATTGCTGTGAATGGGGTTGCTGGGAAAGGGAACATATATATATATAATATATATATACTTATGTTATTTTGCAGCGGGCATGGCTAGCAAAAGTCTGAGACTAGCCAAAAAATAAAATTTATTTTTTGGGTAAAATACTAACTCGTGATGGGCTTTAACTAAAGGCCGAGTGAGATGTGGTTATCAGTGACGGGCTTAACTTTAACCCCGATTGAGATGAGTTATCCGTGATGACCTAACTTTAAGCCCGACTAAGATGAGTCATCCGTGACGTACTTAACTTTAAGCCCGATTGAGATGAGTCATCTGTGATAGGCTTAATTTAACCTCGATTGAGATGGCCTCATCCGTGACTGGCGCCATACCATACCATCTCAAGTATGAGCCCGTCACGGATGACATCATCGATGACGGGCTCTAGTTTGACTTATTTACTTGGTCAAACCTATTGGTGCCGAGCTTTAGTTTTGCCCCGATAGAGATAACTGCCATCCGTGATAACCAAGTGCCCGATAGAGATGACTTCTCACATCACTGATATTTGGTTCGTGACGGAACCTATCCCAGAAACTAATAAGACTTGCCATCCGATTAAGATGAGATATCCCGTGCTAGTGTAACACATGCAGTATGCTATTACTACTTATCACCCATCCATATGCCACTTGCCTGCCACGAACGACTGCACACCAATATATGCCACTGCCGTGCGCCAAGCTTGAGCCATAAGATCGATCGATCCAGCTCCTCCTCCCCATCACCACCCCACTTACACGTAGGCATGCACACCCACTACACATATCGATGTCTCATGACCGATATAGATACCTGCATTTCAAAATGAAATAAAAATAGAACGTATTATTGATTTATTTAAACTCAGGACCGGTTTGATAGAGCTTCAACTCCAATTTACCTTCTGAGATGAAGCCCAATCAAATAATTTTAGCTCTACCAAAAAGCAGTAGAGAAGCTAAAGTATTCTCACAGATAAACTACATAGGTGGAGTTGGGTTTAGACTGTTACATAACTCCACTCCATGCTCGGCTCTTACAATTAAACCCAATTTAGGGTTAATTGAATTCATGTCATTGCAACTTTACCAAATTAAAAAAATACCACTACTATTCGGAATATCCGCTAGATGCTATCGGTATTATGTCAAATTTGAACCATCCATTATATAGGACATAGTAGGATTAGATTTTTTCATACCGTATTTTTGTACAGACGAAAATACCCCTAGCCCTTAGAGGCTAACAAGTGGGACCCACCTGTCAGACTTGTCTCCTTCCATAACTCTTCCTCTAGCTCGGCAAGGTCGGTGGCTTGTCAGAGCAGGACGGCGAAGGCGGTGACAGTGACGGCAGTGGAGCTTGACGCTGATGGCAGAACGGGAGCTTGACGAAGCCAGAGAACGCATGGGAGCTCAACGAGGATGGTGGTGGGTTAGGATGTTGATTGAAGATGAAGCGGGCGGCAGGTCAGGAATAGACGAGGACAACATGAAGGCGCAACTACCGTTATCTCTGAGCTCGTTGCCGTAGCTGGAAGAAAATTACAGGGAGGACAACAAGGGGAAATATGGGGATGGAGCACACCGCAGCCGCCACCACACCACGCCGATTCGAGCCGCTGCCCGATCCACCACCGCTGTGACGAGCTTGTCATGCCTTTACCATCGCCACCGGATCTGCTTGAGCCACCATTAGATCCGCAGCCTCCCGGCCGGGCGCCACCGCCGCTACTGCTTGCTGCGCCATCGACATGACTGCTGCTGCTCACTCCGTGACCGATGCTGCCACTGCTCTCCACCACTGTTGCTGCCTTACTGCCACTCGCCGGCATCCTGCTCTCGATAAGCCTCTGGCCTATTTGAGCTACTGGAATGCTTGGGGAAGAAGATACTAAGTCAAGGTGGGTCCCACATGTTAGCCTCTAAGAATAGGGGTATTTTGGTCCGTACGAAAATAAGGCATGAAAAAACGTAGTGCAACCCTGTTCGAGACGAATATAATGGCATGGTTAAAATTTTACAAAAAATACCGATGGCATCTAATGATATCGTGAATAGTAATTGTATTTTTTTCAATTTAGCAAAGTTGCAATGGCATGATCCAATTGACCATTAAATTTAAGAGTTGGAGCCGTAGCAAACAAGCCCTCAATTTAGTACATATTGAAGGTTTTCTCATATCCTAACATAGATACATACCTCTTTATATACAACAAAACTCACTACAAGATTCCTAACTTTTACCAAGAGGGTTTAAACCATCGGCCACCTATAAAAACTGTCGGCCATATATATTCCTCAGTGGATACTGTCGGCCACCTCCCCTCGGCCACATGTGGTCGGCAATCGATCAGATTGCCAACGGTACCCTTGGTAACCATGTACCCGAGGGTTTCGTCTTGAGGGTTTACGGTCGGCCTTTTTTATCAGAGACCACGCATGGTTCTTTCTTGCCGACCACATTTCCCGTGCGTATACCATCGGTTATTCATTGAGTGACAATATAGTATACCGTCGGTCTAATTCTCACCGAGAGTTTTTTTTTTCCATCAAAAAATTGAGAACCCTCGGCTATTTAGTGACCGATGGTTCTGCAGGTCTTCGGAAATGGTATTTGCCATAGGCTTTTATAGACCGTCATCCATTCATTACCTTCAGAAATAGTATAGCTGAGAGGTTATTTAGGTTACTTGGAAAAGTAAATCCAACCCTCAATAATTTGAGGTTTTCTAAAAAAACATGAAAATTTAAACTTTACCCATTTTTAATTAATCTTCTAAAAGTAACTTACTCCATAGTCACATCAACACAAAATTCAGCTTAATTAATCCATAAACAGATCCACAGGAAGTTCAACCAAAGATATATAACCAAATTGTTCAGAAATATTTATCATCCATCACCATAGCAAAACTAAGTAATTCATGACATGTCTTGCATGAAAGACTTTAATCAAAACAAGTCTGTAACATTTAAAATAAGATAGATTGAGAGGAAATTCTCTAAACTGCAAGGGTGGTCCATCTTCTACATAAGAAAAAGTAAGCTTCCTGAAATTCTTGGTTTCCATGTTCGCTTTTAGATCATCCATAAATCAGTATCTTCATAGTCGCTTTCAGACATTCCATAATCGCCATCAGTGTCATCACTATTGCCCTCTTCTTCAGGAGTCTCATTTCCTTCGTCTTGATCAAAATCATTGCCCTCATCTTCACCAATCTCATTTCCTCCATCTTGATCAAAAGCACTCTCCAGATATGATTGTATCTTAAACAGGTACTGCACTTTATCTAGATAATGTTAGGTACTGCATTAGAGTAAAGTTTTATTTGCTATCACAAGAATATTTTGAAAGAAACTTATTTCTAACCTGGTCATGTTGATATTCAGCCTCATGATGATCTGGAGCAGACCCAATATTTGATGTTGAGGAAGCCTACAATTTTGAAGCAACATCTATATATTATGCTATGAGTGTTTTGAAACACAAGACACTGACATCGTAAAAATGAAACAGAAGTCAAGATGAGCAAACCACTTTTAGTTGGTCTCATGTATACTATTGATATCATGATATTATTCAAATATAGTTAGTTACTAAAACGGGAATGGAAAACTGTTATATATTATTGAGGCAGTGAACTAACCAATTCAGGAGCATATTGTTTCATAAGCGTATCATAGTCCACTCCACTTTTAGCAGTCAATGCCTGCAAAGTTACAAAATTAAGGGCATGGTTCTGCAACAAAAAAAAAATTAAGTAAATGCCTCCAGACTACCACTATAAATGATTGATATATATGTAGCTTACAACGAACCACATTATTATTTTAACAAGGGTTGAACCAACTTATAAGGACTCGTCCCTCCAACCATATCACTCCCATGTTAACCTTTTAGATGAAAGGATGACGAAGGTGTGAGTGGGTCCATCGTCGGATGGGTTAGGCTACGCGGTTCTACGGGGCAAATTATTACAAATGGTATCGGAGCCATCCCTTACGGTTGTACATATGGTTGTATGTGATATCCTGACCCAATTAGGATGAGTTCGTTGCTTGTCTCTCTAACAATATCACTCTTAGGTTAACACTTTTACATGAAGCGAGAATAAAAGTATAAGTGGGGTGGTATGTGTAAGTAAACTCATCTATCAGATGGGTTGGGTTGCATGGTTCTGGATGATAGGATGGGCCTGTTTGGCACAACTCCAACTCTAGCTCCACCCCTTGTTGACCTAGAGCTCAACCAAACAGTTTCAGGCTTCACTCAAAAGGGGAGTGGAGCAGGCTATAGTTTTCTCATAAAATGAACTATAGAGTTAGAGCTGAGTTTAGGTTGTTCCGCAACTTCATTTCAAACCTAACTCTTCAAGTTAAATTTTGTAGTTGGAACTCTACCATACAAGCTCTTACATCAAACTTGTTTTCTGACCAGTTTAACCAAGGTTTAAATTTTAAAAGTTCAGCTGGTTTAGTTTTTTTACTTCAAATACTGAGGAGCTATATACCTCTTCGAGGAAGAACTCTAAAAAAACTATTTGGAATTGAAAATAACAGAAATACTAACTAGATTTCCATGTTCCAAAAAAATTGGGGGTAAAGATTAATTGAAATTGGCAATTGGAATGAATAAAATCTTTAGTCTTATTAAGCTTATTAGAAAAAGAAGATCCTAATTTCAAAATTTAGGTACAAAAGTAATCCAAAAAATCCATATCATTTAGAATTTGGAAGTTGTTACTACAGAATAAAATATATGTTCATACTTAACTTTTATATAAATCAAGTTTACTTATTCATAAATGATGTGTAGTCGGGGATTAAAGTATTTATAATAAATAGATGTATGAATTATTTGTTACACAGGTAAATATATAATAATAGAAGAATTCTATAAGGACAAACAGTTTTTAGGAATCGTATTACTTTTTTTAGGAGTATTTCAAAACTAGAAATTAATATAAAGAAAGTATTTTATTACGATGAGTCAAAACGTTATCTAATTCCCATCAAATTTGATTTAGTATTAATTGTGGTATATACATTATTAAATTTTAATTAAAATACGCTAAACATCATTTGTTAATGTTTCGTATCATGGATCGAACTTTATATATATGTATGTGCAATTAAAATTCCCTTGTGAAAAGTCAGTGTTGTTACATGTTTGAGTAAACTAAATCTTAGTTTTTGTTGTTTTCATAATCTTACTCTGCATAAATATTATATATTCTATATAGATATTAGAATGTTGTATGTATTGAAAGATTATACAATTAACAACAGAAATATATATTGAGTAAACACACAGATATATTAACCTTTTATTTGTACATTTCCAAATAGGAATGCAATCCATTGCATTTGGTATTTTTGCCAGGCCATTGCAAGGTAAATAATAGATTCGGACAAGTACAAGTTGCATAGAAACCGTCAAGCAGCTTCGTCCTCCCAGATATCAAGTATACAAATAAATTAATGTCAATGCAGTGAATCTGGTTCCTGTGTTTCTGAGTTTCAGGTGCAACTACTGCTTGACGTTTGTGACGATAGAGACATCAACGAAACGGAAGTCGGCGATACGTGAGAACTCATGAGCCGAAAGAATCTTCTCTTCAAGGATCAATCAGCAGTCAAGTGCTAAATAAGTATCAAGGAAACTGCATCCAGATCAGTACTCCTAGTTTGGATGAATCCTTTTCTTCGAAATGAAGTTAATGCATTGAATCTTTTTGTTTGCTGATGTCATCAACTGAATATGAAAGCTCTGCAGTCAGCCAGTCGATCACCTTTGAATTAATCTTTCTTCAGTTTACAAGTCACAATTGACCTGGAAACTTGAGTCAATGAAAACTGTCGTTCCTCCTAGGAAATTAAGCATCAATGTTGTGTGATGGAGGTGAGCAGTTCTGAATATTTGGTGCAGTGCAACGAAGCTGATCAATCACACATGCCATGAACATATATAGTCAAGCTTTCAACGACCTAGATTGGCGGGCGGCGTCGCGGATCGGAACCACCAACCTATTTTGGAATCGAACCAGCCTCTCTAGCTACTTTCGTAAATTCAAAGAGGACCTCGTTGATTTTGGTTGGACGTATGCGTATTCAATTACCCGATGATTTGTGCAAGCACATTTTCAACGTTGCTGTAGTAAGATGCGGTCGGGAAAGACGGATAGTAACCCTTGATCACACCTAAGGCTTCTAATTTAATTTTGTCTTGTTTGGAAAGCTTCCAACATCTAGCAGTTACAGCGCTTTTAGAATATTTAGCTCACAAACAATTTAGATTCTTACAAGCTAGATTTTAATAAGATGAAACACATTTACATAAGAACGTTATTTTAAAGATACATGACGTCGAGTTCACTTGAACCCTCGGGCCCTCGAAAATATAGAGCCGGCCATGGGGATGCGTGAGACTTGAAATCCTTGTTAATTTATCGATGCATATATCTGAATTTTGAAGTCCGGATAATGAGATTTTCTTATTTTTAGTGATGGGCTGCATAACAGTTACACAGATCGACAAATCCCACAGATGCTTGATGACATATAACAACGTTGCTAAATGATCGATCCTAACACCTGCCAATCCACATGCTTATATATATATTAATTCTTTCATATCCACAAAATCAATAAGAGGGAATATATAAATCTATTAAACTGGACAGATCACTCCCTCCATCATTATAAAATGAGACAAGTTACCCATTCTAAGGCAATTTTTTTCGGCATGTAAACTGATCCCCTTCTTTCTCATCGATATTTTTTGTCCTTAATTAGTACGTAATAACCCTATTTTCCTGGGCATGACTTAGGCAAAGTTGCCGGGGCAAAAACAAAAAATGATGGTTGCTTCCTAGAGAATAGAGTAGAATACGTCGTCCTTCACCCGCAATATTAATGAGGATATCATCTTGCCGTCCCAAATTATCATCTATACTAGAGTAGCCTAATTAACCTTCCACAAAAATGATTGCTCTGGGCCACATGTGCAAAGGATCTAGAAGACCTAACAACCCACATAACAACGTTCGAGGATCACGTACGAGAGCCAAAAGATACTCTAAACAAAGAAAAAATAATGCAAACTATATATGTCCATGTCGGACGACATAGGAGACATTGAGGCAGCAATTGTGCGATTGTTCAGGAATTGAAAATTACATGTATTAGTCTTAGTCAGCTACCATTTTAACAAATTATATAAATTATACTTAATCAATTAGGTTTCTTGCAGTGGAACCGATCTACCTAGCTAGGTTCAAATTATAGATTTAACACGGATACTTGTATTTACTACTAATTATTATTTCAGTGGTAGATGATGTACCCGTCGATAGCAATGTGCTCGTGATGACTTGATCAATCTCACACCCGTCGATAGCGATATGCCCGAAGTGATTTCATCAATCTTAAAATATACCCCGGTACACTCTTACATAGATGCTATTAGGGCGAACGTGCACACGTTGTGAGCAGCTATTTTTTACAATATCTCAAAAATGCTAATTAGTATACATGTCAGCGAAAATAGCAACTATGTCTCTAAAATGCTAATTAGTGTACATGTCAGCAAAAATAGCAACTGCAAATTAAAATATTTCAAAGCAGTTCTACGCACCAGCTCGGTGCCTGGCAAGGGATTTTGGAGTTTGCTTATTTCTTCAGCTACAAGTTAGAAGCCAAAAAACAATTTAAAATTTTAGAATTGTTTTTGTGTTGTTTTTTACTCGGACTACAATCTTTTTCATTTAATCAGTTGCATGTACATGTCTAATTTAATTTAAATCTTGGCCGAGAACACCGGGGCGTGCAGGTTGGATGACAGAGCCCGGTGCTTGGCCTCCTTGGGTCGCAGGAACAGGAGACAACAGACACTGAAGCATGTTTGATGAGAATGAAATTGAGAAGCTGCAAGAAGACAGGAACAAAATTGATGCTACTCCCCCCTCTGTTAGTACATGTCCAGAGATAGAGTCATAGATGACTCTTAGTTAATAGAGTAAATTTTATAAAACTAAATATACTTAATCAAATTATCACAAAACTATAAATTTAAGGTGATGTATCACAAAATTATAGATTTAATAATAAAGTTATCCTAAAACTACACATTTAAGACCAAGTATCGTAAAACTACAGATTTAATAATAAAATTATCACATAACTAAAATCAAGATTTTAGGGTTCAAAAGTTAACACTAATGTTATGTTTAAGTTATGAATGTAAAATCAAGATTTTAGGGTTCAAAAGTTAACACTAATGTTATGTTTGAGTTATGAATGTTTAAGTTTTATGATTAAATTCATGTTAAACCTATAGTTTTATGATAAATTTATTTTTATATCCGTAGTTTTGTGATATATGACCATAAATCGGTAGTTTTGCGATAATTCGATCAAAGTATTTGTTATTTTATGAAATTTACTGTAGTTAATACATATCAATTAAAGACTACTAGCTCCGTCCCATAAAAAATGAATTTCTATCTTTGAACCTTGGTCCCATAAAAGTTTTATTTCTACTAATGTGGGGCCTAGCAAACTGATTACATTTTCTTGTAATCTTCCTTCCATCTCATCTCTAACACATTGTCTCAACCTTCATTTTAATCAAGTTTATATATGGAATGTGTGCTTGTATTATGTTCATTAAATAAGGTTATTATAGTCATTTATCTATCCTCCTAATATATCCTTAATTTCCTGAAAATCTAATTTTTATGGGACAGAGGTAGTATTCTCTTGCGATAGTAGAGATAACAATCACCACTTAATCATTAATGCATTAAAATAATTTTTATTACCATTCTTTCTTTTTCTCCATCCCATGTAACAAAATTTTCCTTGTTAAATGCTAACAGTCGACTCTAAGCTGTTGTCATGCGTAGCAACCATATTTTTCTATTTTTTATTTGACTAAATTTACATGTACAGTAACAAATAGTGCTTGTTATTAAACACGGTTGTGTACATGCCTCAGCTTCGATGGTATATATGATGAGGTCAAAAATCATGTGTTCGCGCGTTCAAACTTTCCATAAATATATTAGTTGGAGTCTTTCTATTTTAAGGAATCAATGAGTTATCCCATCCAAAGTTTCCCCAGCTTACGCTCTATGGGTAAAGGTTCCATCAGTAGTGCTTTGCAATTCCCACGTTTAGCTTCCAGTATTGCCAGTTTTTAGTTTTATTTTAACACCAAGTCTTAATAGAGTATTAACAATCGGGCTAAATTGTTTTGTAATTTAGTGATCAGCTAACCAGCTAACTTTGGTTACAGTTGTGGCTTGTGAGTCTATATTTTGTTTTGTTTTCTATTGTTTACCGAGTCGTAAGCTAGCAGCGTCATCATTTCACTTACACTTATTATCAACGAAATGACTTATAAGTAACTAAAAAGGATAATATGTTTATAGAACTTCCATTACATACATATTCTTAGCAAAATAAAAGCAAATGGTGAAAAATAAACTACGATATAAAAACTCCAAAACCAACTTAAAATTAAAATCAGGTTTTAAAATTTAAATTTTAGCTTATGCTTGTAAGCTAAAAAGGCTAAACGATGTGGATGCAAAAATTTAGAGCATAGGGAATAGGGAATAGTGAGTATGGAGTTGGAGGAGTAGGGTGCCGGATTGCACGTTTTTAAAAGGCCAGAGCCATCATGTTTTGGGGGTCATATCTTTCTTCGCTCAGAAAGTTGGATATGAATATTGTCAACTACTTGTTTCTACTTGTTTTAATTTTCTGGTATACACATATGTTATGTAATTTTCTGGCTCTTGTTTAGTCGAAGCAGCATGCACATGCCGGTGGTTGATCGTTTCGGTGTGTTGCCAAAACAAATAAGATCTTGTTCGGTTCAGAGGGGATATATTGAGGAGGATTGAAGGGAATTGAGGGGGAATAATTCTACACCACAATAGGGCCTCCTTTGGCAGCCCGGGATTCCGGAGGGATTCCGGCCCATTCCCAGGGTAAAAGCCACATGAGGAAATTATCCACGGGCCTTGTTTCCTGTCCGTTTGGAAGCCCACGAGGAAGGGATTTTCCGGCCCAATCTGCGGGGGAACCCTAGGGAAAGGACCCTGACCTCCGGAGGTGGGGAATATTTCCTCTCGTGCAATCCGCCGCCGCTTCTCTCGTACGGCAGGAGCTACTTCCCTATCGCGCGCGGTGCGACCAAGAGCGGACACCGCCGCGCCTCCTCCTCTGGCGATATGCGCCACCGCCGCACCTTCTCCTCCGACGAGACGCCACCACCGCTCCCCTGTACCAGGGTAAGTCCTTCTCCTCTTTCCCCTCGTCTCCTCTTCCTCCTAGGGTTTCTGCGTCCCATTGGCTGCGTCCCATTGGGCAGTTCTTGGCGCAGCACGAGCACCTCCTCTTCCTCCTGCTGTTGCTGTTGCGCAAAAACAAAACACGATAGGCTCATCTCAGATCCACACCGCCAAGCCCGAGGCAAAGCTAGCAAAATCTGTGCTGTTGTTGTTTATGGTTTAGTTTGGTTTGACTGGAAATTAATTTTTGCATCTTATGTGAATCTGAAACTTATGAGAGAAATCATGGTGAATCTTGTATGAATGATCTTTGCAAGGACTTGTTAAGTTCTTGTTTTTGTGGTAGACATGTCCAGGCTTAGAAAAGAGTTGATCTAGTTATACATATATACACTGGAGTTGCTATACTCAATTAAATTCAAAGAGGAGTTGGACTATATGCAGGGTACTCAATTAAATTTGGAATGTACCTCTGCAGCAAGAGAACCAAGGAAAAGGGAAGATAGCGCGTCCGCTGCTTTGACAGATCAACTACAAGCATCGGCAGGTATGCCTCCTTGTATGGCCTGTTTCTTGATTTATGACTTTAGAACATGCAGCAAAGCTTCTGTTTGTTGTCAGCTAGATTTTGTACCACAATAGCTTCTTATCCATTCTTATATATTAGTCCAAACTTTAGTTTCATGTCATGTATCACCAACAGAAAATGAGCAAGCATTGAAGCATTGCACGTTAATTTGCATCTGAAACTGTAGTAGCATGAGGCTTTAAACAACACTGCAGTTTAGCTGAAAATGTTGCAAAATTTACTTATTTTGTAATATGTTATGCTGTTATTTCTAATACATTGTAGTATTGTATATTGTGGTAGCCATTGGGATTTCCTAATCCTCACGAATCATAGGTGGACACCATGTATTCTTATTTTTTTTAGTAATCAGTTGTTTTATTTATTTTTTTGTAATTTTAGTCTGATTTTCTAACAGAAAAGTGATGGGTTCCGCAAACGAACAAATAAGAAAGTTTTTACTAGAGGAGGAAGAAGAGGATGATGAACTATTTTTTGTATTAGTCCCTGCTATACTTGCAGCCCTTCAGGCTGAAAAAAGACCTTTACACACCTCTTCCCTTTCTGAGGCAGTAAAAGTTATGGAAATTCTAGAAGAACATGAGCATTGGTCTCGGGTTGAATTTCGAATGGAACCAGAAATATTTAGAGCGACAACAAATTATCTTAGTAAAGAGCGTCTTCTATGTGATACGAGGGGCGTTAACGTTGAGGAATAGCTAGGAATATTCATGTACATGATTTCTCACAATGCTAGCAATGAAGATCTACAAAATGGATTTCAACATAGTGGTGAAACAATAAGTAGGAAAGTAAACGAAGTTTTCGATGTAGTCCTGTTGACGCAAAAAAACACACACTGGCCTGAGAGATTTGCTTTACTCTAGTGCAGGTCCAAAAATTAAGCTTTTAGGTTCAAGGGCGTGCCAGTTGATTTGATCCTGCAATCAACAAGAAAAAATATGCAAAGAATATTAGTAAACGATAGACAATCGGTCAGACAGCTGATTTCATATCGTATGTGACGTAGCCGATGCAATAAAGCATGAATCGACTGTAAGGTATAACCAAATATGAATATAACCTTAAGACTAGTATATCGGCTATAGATATCAGTGTTATGTAATCAAGGGATCAATATTGTTTTAGAAACAAACAATTGTTATAGATCGGACTGAACAGAGACAGTATAAATTGCTTAAGTCTATAGCAACATGAAATAATGACTACATGAAACTAATGTCATAGCCGATATCTAAATCTAAGCGCATATCGGTCGTAAATTCGATACAATCTTATGGAGAAGCAATGAGAATAAAATATAGAACATTAAACAAAGCATAAGACCATGTCAAATATTCTAATTAGATAAGATCGGCTGAAACTCCGATGCTATCCCTATGAACAACCGTAAAGCAAGCTAGAGATCATGATTCTAAAACAACTTAATAGGTTGGACTTAACCAATGCAGCATTAAGCATAAAAGAAGCATGACATCTAGAAAACAAGCCAATAGCTATTAAGTCAGGATGGTAGATACATCATATAACATAAATCAACAAAGTAAACTAGCCGATACCGGCAAAACCCTAAAAAGAATCCAGCCGATGCAAGAAGATAGCATTGTTGATCTAAGCTATATGACATATATGATAACTCGGAAGTTTACAAGATAGAGTTAGAGTGTCATAAAGATGTAAGCACTAACTCCAATGATGCAAACCGCCATGACAAGATATACCTTTTTGTCGAAGATCAAACTGATGCAGCACGACTCGAAAGCACAAGCTTGTTGAAAAGTAGAAAACAAAGGTGGCGATGCGCCGAGATTGATTGAGCGTCTGTTGTTATTATTTACAAGACCTCGGGATTATATTTATACCCGAAAATACACGGACATGACTCATATTAACCTAATACAAATCCAACTAACGAACAAGTCCCTTAGGCGGACTCTTACTGGGAATATCTATAAGGAAATTACATAAAATACCTAATTAATAGATACAATTGCCTACTCAGGACTCTATCCGTGCATGGCAATCCATATGAATCATCCTAACATCACCCGATGACATGTACCGAGTCACGTTACTGAAATCGGCTCAATCGGCTAACCCTGTCCGACTCTAATTCTGCCGATCCTGTCCGCAGCCGATTCGGACTATAGCCGATTCTCACTCTGTTTCCGATACGATCTAATCTCCTCTATTCTCTTTGACTCTATCTTCATCTCCAATACTTGCCAAATTTGGTCGTCAACACATGCCCACCAAGTCCGGAATATTTGGTAATGTTTCGGATTTGCCAAATCTTATTCCGAGAGAATATCTGTGGCATCCTGACCCAGAGCTTAATAGGATTAATAGAATACTCATATCAACAAGTTGTAACTTCTTTTCCGGAAGCCGATCTCCAAAGAACTATTAGGTTAAGCGTGCTTGGCCTGGAGCAATTTGAGATGGATGACCGACCGGGAAATTTTTCCCGGGTGCGCACGAGTGAGGACAAAGTGTGCAGAAAAGACTTGTGTTGGTCTGTGAGGGTAGTCTATGTCGTAGGAAAGCTACCAGAAGTAAGTGGCTCCGGCCTTGGAGAGGCGGGACGTTACAGAATGGTTTCAGAGCCGACTCTCGCGGTTTCACGGGCACGTGTGTCGTAGTTGCGCAGGAATGGTGCGCATGGCTGGTGTGGACCGGGAGTGGTCACACAGCATGGCACATGCGCTGGCACTGGACACACTGACGTGGCCAAGAGGGGACGTTCCTGGCCTAGGGTTGACCGACGAGGATGTCGGTGTCTTAAGAGGGTGAGGATGTGACATCCCGGCCCAGGGCTTAATAGGATTAATAGAATACTCATATCAAGTTGCAACTTCTTTTCTGGAAGCCGATCTCCAAAGAACTATGAGGTTAAGCGTGCTTGGCCTGGAGCAATTTGGGATGGGTGACCGACCAGAAAATTCTTCCCGGGTACGCACGAGTGAGGATAAAGTGTGCAGAAAAGACTTATGTTGGTCTGTAAGGGCAGTCTATGTCCTAGGAAAACTACCAGAAGTAAGTGGGCCTGGCCTTGGAGAGGCGGGACGTTACAATATTGCACTTTCCGTTTTTGACCAACGTGCTTGGCCTGGAGCAATTTGGGATGGGTGACCGACCGGGAAATTCTTCCCGGGTACGCACGAGTGAGTTTCCCGGGTACGCACGAGTGAGGATAAAGTGTGTAGAAAAGACTTGTGTTGGTCTGTGAGGGCAGTCTATGTCCTAGGAAAACTACCAGAAGTAAGTGGGCCTGGCCTTGGAGAGGCGGGACGTTACAATATTGCACTTTCCATTTTTGACCGTTACCACACTGCTTTAAATACCTAACCGATGGCTCCGAGAAACTTAACACCGTTATACTGTTCCACCGCTCTAGCGATTCCGTCTTCTTCGACTCCGGCGATCTCCTCAGCGCAACAAGGCATCCTCCAAGCAACCCCCTCTCTCCGTCCAACCTCCGCCAGCCTATGTCCTAGGAAAGCTACCAGAAGTAAGTGGGCCCGGCCTTGGAGAGGCGGGACGTTACAATGTCGCACTTTCCGTTTTTGACCGTTACCACACTGCTTTAAATACCTAACCGACGGCTTCGAGAAACTTAACATCGTTATAATGTTCCACCGCTCTAGCGATTCCGTCTTCTTTGACTCCGGCGATCTCCTCAGCGCAACAAGGCATCCTCCAAGCAACCCCCTCTCTCCGTCCAACCTCCGCCAACGGGAATGTCGTCCTCATCTGCTCCGTCCGCCGCCCCATCGGCTGAGTACGCAGAGGTAAGTTCCATCGGCTAGATCTCCTTTTCACTTATCATATCTTGTTTTCCGCATTCTTAGTCTGTTTTCTCCTTCTTCCGCTCTGTTGTTTGTAGCATCTCGCAAATTTAATTGCGGTTCCTAGCCTGAACCATGATAATAGCTACTATCTTGGACCAATCGGTAATCTGGACCCAGTTGAGTGCATTACTGCCGAAACCAATAGAATTCCTTTTAGGCTAGCGAACCCAAACCTAGAGCACTGGAAAAACACCTTTAAGTCTTGGCCATCCCTAGAGAAAAACTGGCCTGCATGGTATAAGCGCATATCGGCTAGCAAACAGAGCCACTGGGACGAACTTGGAATCGGCCAAGCATTAGCCCTGACAATAGCAAATTCGGCTAAGGATGAGCCCTTAATGGCTTCTACCACATATTTTTGGTCAAACACCATCAATGCCTTCATGTTTAATCAAGGACCAATAACCCCCACTCTGCTAGACATCACCATGCTTACTGGTTTGGACATTACCTCATCGGCCAACCCCATGATGTTAAATTCCAAGAATAGATTCGACTTCAAAACCAAAAGCATAGGAGGATGGTCTGGATTTTTTTCAGCCAATATGGGTCAAGGCTCAGTTACCCCAAGAGAACACACTGCCTTCTTACTGATGTGGTTGGAAAAATACTTATTTTGTGGATCTAGCTGTGGCCCAACCTCCAACTAGCAGCATATAGCCGAAGTACTTGAAGAGAAAAGATAATTTCCTTTGGGAAAAATCTTGCTCAGCTATCTATACCAAACCCTGAGCAATGCATCGGCCAAGTTAGCCATCGGCTCTGTGGTCAGCGCAGGTGGTCCCTGGTGTCTACTTCAGACTTGGTTAAACCTGGTAGCAATGAAAGCTGTAAGTCAGCCATCTCTGACAGAAGCAGAGTTTCCAAGACTAGAGCCGATTGTCAATGAAGATGGAGAAGAAATCACCCATCGGAGATGCACTTCTTTTGGAGAGTATGCTTCCACTCCAAGCAACGCCGGTGCAAAACTTTCAGCCGAACTACTCAAAGACTGGTCTTTAGCTTTTATGACGGCTTTCAGAAAAATGCCAGAGTTTGGTTCTTCTATAAAAACTCAATCAATTTCGAGCTGCCATCGGACTTTAGGTTTGAGGAAATCAACCATGAAAAATTTCAAAAGTCCAGAGAAGTCTTTGCTGCAGCCATAAGCCCATGCATTCTCGCTGTCGGCATCCACCAAGGCAGAAATATTAAAGTGTCATATGAATTTTACCATCCAATGAGCTCAGCTAGACAATTTGGCATGGGTCAACTCCCAATCGGCTTGTGGTTTGCCAATAAAATTCAGTGCAGAGGAGAGATAACTTCAAGTCTGATGATGGATCGGCTACTCAACATCCCAGGGCCTCCCCTTGGTAGCATCAACAATATAGAGTTAGCAATGTTCAGGAGTAGACCTTTTACTGCATGGTGGGCCGAATGGAAACAACACCTTTTCCACCAGTCGGCTACAAACTACATGACAGACCTCTTCCCCGACATGATCCCTCAGGTAACTCCTTTATCCATTCTGTTAACTCCTGCTTTGAATCTATCAGCCGATTCTGCTTTTAACTTTATATGTTATCTTTACTTTTATAGACCACAGACTCATCTCCTCCTCGCACAAGCAAAAGTGGCAAGGAAATTGAATATGCTGCAGGACTGCTACCAAATGGATGTGGCCTAGCTCCTCCCAGCATTGGCTACCATACCCCCAAGACATCAAGTCTGCTTTAAGGACAAATAAGGGAACCAGCCGATGCAGGCAAGAAAAGGAAAGCCAAAGCATCAACTGCTATGCTACCAGCTGCCAAGAAAAAGTCCAAGAAACAACCACCTCCACCAGCCGATGATGTCGATGAAGCTTTGGATGAAGTATCTATCGAGCAAGCAATAAATGAAGCCGCAGCTGAACTAACTGACGTGGGAGAAAAAAACACCTTCGGCTTCTCCAGCTCCAGAAAAACTCCCACAACTCCTGCTGCTCCAGTAGTCTTCTCTCGGTAACCCAGAGTAAAATCATCTCCTTTGTTACAGAATTTTTTCATTTATCATCAATCTAACCATCCAAACTTTGTACTCTGCAGAAGAAAAACCAGCCGAGAAGAAGAAACCAGCACCAATATCGGTTAAACCAACTGCTCAAACTCCTCCGGTAATTCTTAACTTTTAAGATTTCAAACTTATTCTTAGCCGATACCAGCTAACACTTGTTCAAACATTCAAAATTTGTCAGCCTCTTTCTCCACCATCGCCTCCAGCACAAGCAGTTTCGAGTGAACACACTGCATCGGCTGTGGGCATCCATCATGTTGTGGAGGAAGAAACTGTTGCTCCTGCTATTCCTGTAAGTCTTACATCCTTAAAAGTTTCAAATCGGCTATACAAAATGCTCTGTTACTTATATCCTCTTCGTTTGTCTTTCTTGCAGGTCTTAACCAATTTATTCTCTTTTGATATTAAATATTACTTTGATGAAGAAGCAGAGGGAGAAACAACGAGCAAGGCCTTAGCTCCTCTAGCCGACGATGTGAAAAGAAATCTGGAGGACATCTCTCATCGGCTAGAAGCATCCCTTGACAGCTTGGTGGTTGACTACAGTTCTCTTCGTGGAAGACTTCAAGAAATCCAAGCTCTGATCCCATATGATCTGTCCAATGCCATCACTCCAGCTGTATATCTCGAGTAACATCAATTCAAGCTGAAAAAAGCTAGACAGAGAATAGCAGATCGGCTAGAAAAGAAGAACATTGAAGCTACAATTCAAGCAAATCGGCAGCTCGTGCATGATGAGAAAACCAAGCTTGATCAACTAGCCGAAGAGCCGATTAAAACTGCTATAGATCAGTTGGAAGCCGAAAGGATCGGTCTCCTAGCCAAGCTCGAGGAATGCAATGCTAAGATTGCAATAGAGAAACAAAAACTAGCCGATCTCTCGAAAGCTGTTGGAGAACAAAAGGCAAAACTGAGATCGGCTATAAAAAATGTTACCAACATGACTAAATCCCTCAAGATCATTCCTGGAAGTGATGCACAAGACGCCCAAGCAATTGCAGAAGTTGAAGAAATTCGACAAAGGGTGATATCGGCTATCCAGTGCTACCTCTCTCAATAATATTATGTAATAGGGACATAGAAAAATGTTGTAACCAACTCTGTAATCGGCTAGAAAAACTTCATTTGTACCATACATACTATGATATTCTTTATGCCGATTAATATATTTTGCTTTAAAATCTCAGATTTTTGGCTTTGAAATCTCACATTTTTGTCTGATATATATGCCCCCTAATTCTGGCATGTTGATAAACAAAGGAAAAGTTAATCATGACTAAGGGTGATACATCCAATATCGGCCAGCATACATCGGCAGCAACAACCGATTATGACAAAAAATCTAAGGGCGATAGGAACTATATCGGCCATAAATAAAAATCGGCAGAACTCAGCCGATTATGATCCAATCCAAAAACTTGGATAATATTTCTTCAAGTATTTTCCATTAAGTACTCTTCCAAATACTTCTCCATCAAGCCCTTTTAACATATAGACCCCTTTAGAAACGCATTTGTAGATTTGAAACGACCCTTCCCAATTCGGTGACCACTTGCCGAATTTATTATCTCTGGCCCCTATCAGCAACACCAATTTCCAAACAAGCTCACTCTCTTCAAAAGATTTAGGCACAACCTTTTTTTTATAATGCCTGGCAACTCTCTCCTTATCCTTCCTAACTTTCTCAAGAGCTCGCAATCTAACTTGAACCAAATCTTCTGACTCATCAATCATCAAATTAAGATAATCATCGGCTGTTAACTCATCTTGTAAAGAAATCCTTCTGGAGCTGATATTGGTTTCCCATGGTAACACAGCTTCATGCCCATAAACCAATTGATAAGGAGGAACTTGAATTGCACCATGACAAGCCATCCGATAGGACCACAATGCTTCGGCTAAAACAGTATGCCACTTCTTGGGATATTCGGCTAATTTTCTCTTAACCAGCTTAATCAAGCTCTTGTTAGATGCTTCAACCTGCCCATTTGCTTGTGCATAATATGGTGACGAATTCAACAACTTGATCCCCATGCTATCGGCAAACTGAACAAACTCATCAGATACAAAGATAGAACCTTGATCAGTCGTAATCGTTTGTGGCAAACCAAACTGGTATATAATGTGTTTCTTGACAAACTCGATAGCATCCTTGCTGTCAACCTTTTTCAAAGGAACTACCTCAACCCACTTAGTAAAATAATCGGTCGCAACCAATATGAATTTATGCCCTTTACTCGATGGTGGATTGATCTGGCCGATCATATCAATACCCCAACCTCTGAACGGCCATGGCTTGATGATAGGATTCATAGCCGATGCTGGTGCTCTCTGAATTGCTCAAAATTTCTGACAATCTTGACAACCTTTGTAATATCTAAAACAATCTTCCAGCATTGTCAGCCAAAAATATCCAACTCTTCGAATTAACCATCTCATCTTATGAGCCGATTGATGTGTCCCACAAATTCCCTCATGGACTTCGCAGATGACAACTTTTGCTTCTTCCAGGCTCAAACATTTCAAAAGAACTCCATCAATCGTCCGATAGTATAACGTGCCATCCAATATGACATACTTGAGAGCTTTATATCGTAATTTCCTTGAAACCGATCTAGAGGGATTCTTCAAATACTCAAAAACATCAAACCTCCAATCATCGGCTGGTATGCAGGCCACTTCTACTTCAATCCCTTGTAACATCGGCTTGTATCCTGATGCACCTTGAGCTAAATCATTGGCCTCAGCATTTTGCTCCCTCGGGATATGTTTTAAAGTAACTACCTTGAAAGTCTTCATCAGCTCTTGACATTTCTCATTGTAGACCATCAAAATATCATTTTTGCATTATATTCCCCGGATAATTGACTTATCACTAATAATGAATCTCCCATGATTTCAACAGCATCAGCTTCAACTTCTCTCAATAATTGCAATCCTTTGAGAACAACTTCATATTTTGCTTGGTTATTTGTAGAGTAAGGTTTGATAGTAAAAGCAAACTGAAAACTTGCCCCCCTAGGTGATATAATTACTAAGCCGATACCACAACCATGGCTGCAAACAGATCCATCAAAGAACAAAGTCCATGGCATAATATCAACATTGTCAATACTGGTATCCCTGTGTTCAACTATAAAATCGGCTATCGCTTGACCTTTAACTGCCTTAGCCGATTCATACCTGAGATCAAACTCTGACAAAGCAAAGATCCACTTCCCAATTCGCCCTTTCAAAACCGAAGCCGACAGCATGTATCGTACCACATCGGCTTTACATACTATAATGCACTCATTGGAAAGCAGACAATGTCTTAATTTTGTACACGAAAAATATAAACACATGCATAATTTCTCCACAGGTAAATATCTTGTCTCTGCATCCAAAAGACGTCTACTAAGATACAATATGACTCTTTCCTTCCCCTCAACCTGTTGGATCAAAACTGAGCCGATAGAGTTCTGATCAGCTGACAAGTATAGTTTGAATGAAATCCCTTTCTGTGGTGGTATAAGAACTGGAGGAGTACTCAGATATTCCTTGATATTGTCCAATGCTCGCTGCTGCTTTTCTCCCCAGACAAATTCTTGATCGGCTTTCAACCTTAACAACAGAGTAAATGGTTCTATTCGTCCAGACAGGTTTGATATGAAACGCCGAGCAAAATTTATTTTGCCGATCAATGATTGCAACTTGGTTTTATCTTCTGGAGGTTTTATATCTTTGATGGCCTCAATACTCCTCTGAGGAATTTCAATCCCACGTTCATGTACCAAGAACCCAAGAAATTGCTCAGCCGATACGCCAAAAGCACACTTAGTAAGATTCATCTTCAACCCATACTTCCTTGCTCTTTCCAAGACTTGTCTTAAATCGGCTATTTGTTCATCAATTTCCTTAGATTTAACCACCACGTCATCAATATATATCTCTACCAACATGCCGATGAGATCATGGAATATATAGTTTATAGCCCTCTGATTTGTAGCACCAGCACTTCTCAAACCGAAAGTCATAACCACCCACTCATACAAGCCGATTGCACTAGGACATCTAAAAGGTGTCTTGTGAATATTCTCCTCAGCCATGAAAATTTGATTATAACCAGCATTGTCATCCATGAAGCTGATAATTTTATGTCCAGATGCTGCATCGACAAGTTGATCGGCTACTGGCATTGGGTATTCATCTTTCGGTGTAGCCTTGTTTAAATCTCTGAAGTCAATGGAAACTCTAAGCTTGTCATTTTTCTTGATGACTGGTACTATGTTAGAAATCCACTCGGCATATCGGTATGGTCTGATAAAATTAGCATCATAGAATCTTGTAATTTCGGCCTTGATAGCATCATACATATCAGCTTTACAACATCTTGGAGGTTGCTTATACGACCGATAGCCTGGTTTGATAGGGAGCCGATGTTCAACTATCGATCAGCTAAGTCCTGGCATTTCATAATATTCCCAGGCAAAACAATCTCTATATTCTTTCAAGAGTGCTATTAATTTACATTTAAATTCTTTTGATAAACCCTTACTAATATATGTTGGCCTAGGCCTATCACCTGGTCCAATGTCAATTTCTTCTAATTCATCGGCCGACATAAAACCTTGCCCTGGCTTGCCATCGAGATCATCAACAGTGTCCTTTGTGTAGAAGTTGGAACCCTCCACGGCGCCCTCAAAACAAGAATTGGGGCTCTCCATCTCCTGTTGGCTATATGTCATAATCAGAAACTTTTAAGTAATCTCCTTGCCAAACTTTTCCAGATAAACAATCAATTCCTTCCATCTCCCAAACAGATAAATCGGCACCAGCTACGTTGACTGACCTGTCGGCTGGCACGATTTCAATTTGGTCTCCTTGCCATTGAATCAAACTTTGATGCATCGTTGAGGGAATGCAACAATTAGCATGGATCCAAGCTCTTCCCAACAACAGATGTAGGAACCCTTCCCATTAATAACAAAGAACGTGGTAGGAATTGTTTTACTGCCGATAGTCAGCTCCACATTCAAAACTTCTTTGGTTTCAGATGGATTCCCGCCAAAATCCTTTAGAAGCATGTTGGTCTTGATCAAGTCCTCTGAATTCTTCCCAAGTTTCCTGAATGTTGAATATGGCATTAGATTCACAGCTGCTCCTCCATCGACTAGCATCTTTGACATCGGCTTGCCATTGACAAATCCCTTAACATAAAGTGGCTTGAGGTGCCGATGATCAGTTCCTTCGGGCTTCTCAAAAACAGCTTGCTGTGGAGATAGCATCAACTTGGCCGATTGCAGATTTTCTTCTTGTTCGACGACTTGCTCAACTGCATATTCGGCTGGCAACATAAAAACCATGTTTATGGCAGATGACATCACCTCTTTGCCCTTTTGTCGTTGGTTCTTGTTACGATCGGCTTTGACTTCGTCGGCTGGCACCACTTCGCTCTTCACGCGCCAGACTTTCTTGCTTCTCTGCCTCAGCCGATGTTCAATTTCTCCTTCAACCTCCTAGAATTGCTCCCTGTTCCTCATCTTTTGAACTCTTCTTTTTTGATTCTTAGTGAAAATTCCAGAAGGGCACCATTGAGGTTGCATTTGCTTGGACTCTCTTGGTGAATCATCTCCATCATTATTCTGCTGCATCGGCCCCAACCTTTCATGAACCGGCAGTTTTGTCTGAATCGGTCGATGCACACTTATACTCTGTCGGCTTGGTCTTTGGACAAATCGTGCATCAGAATCACTGCATCCAGGACAATCTTCAATAGATGGTAGTCTCATACCCTCATTCCAGCAAAATCTAAAAAATTCACAACTCCAATGTGGATCAAAATATCTTTCATCATCATGAGAATATGACTCCTCTTTCCTCTGACATCTTTTTTGGTACTTATTGATGATACCAGCCGATCTGATGTTCTTGGCATAACTTTTACCTCCATCGGCTGTTTTCCAATTATATCTAGAGTGCACCATGTTGACTGGAAAAGGATGTCCATCTATTTTCATCGGCCTTTTGGATTCATCTATCTTGATCTTGCCTTGTTCAATAGCCGACTGGATCTGTTGCCTAAAAATCTCGCAATCATTAGTGTTATGAGATCCTGTGTTGTACCACTTGCAATACTTCCTTCTCTTCAACTCTTCAGCCGATGGGATGACATGTCCCGCCGGCAATTAAATCTGTTTTTCTTGAAGAAGAAGATCAAAAATCTTGTCGGCCTTGGTAATGTCAAAATCAAATCTTTCCTCTTTTCCTGAATTCTTGACCCATTGGTAGACCACCGTCTTCTTGTTTCTAGCCCACTCGGCTGCATTCATTTCTGGGTCGTTATCTTCAGAATCAGAGTCATAAACGTAGACATTATTGACATTATTTGCCTTCTTGATGAATTTCCTAGCATCTTGGAACCTTGTCTCATCAGCCGACACCTTCTGAGCTAGATGAGCCAAACTTTCAAAGTCTTGTGCTGAAAATCTCTCCCTTATCGGTGCCAACAACCCTTGGAAGGCCAAATCGGCTAACTAAGAATCCGTTAAAGCTAAACTGTAGCATCTATTCCTCACATCTCTGAATCATTGAATGTAGTATGGAACTGATTCGTCAGATTTCTGTTTAATTGTTGTGAGGTCTGATAGGTTCATCCCTTGAACACCACTGAAAAAGTATTTATGAAATTGTTTCTCCAGATCGGCCCAGCTTCTGATAGAATTGTAAGGTAAAGATGAAAACCAAGTGAATGCCGATCCAGATAATGAAAGTGGGAACAATCTAACTCAGAGAGCTTCTGTAGCCGATGCCTCACCACATTGAGCTAAAAATCGGCTAACATGCTCATAAGTAGATACGTTGTCTTGCCCTGAGAACTTGGAGAAGTCTGGCACCTTGTATCGGTTTGGCAATGGTACCCGATCAAAGTATTCTGGGTATGCATGCTGATACATGTTACCATTGTCCTTTGGCTTGAGTCCAAACTGTTCCCTCATGACGTCAGCGATTATATCAGCCTAGGGTTGATGCGGTGTTGCTCCACCAAATTGCTGCTGCAGTGAATCCATCTAGCCGTATTGGATCGGCTGAGGTCGTGGTGAGTGAGGTTGATAGACATGATTGAAGCCAGCCGATATGCCTTGAGGTGGTACATATGGAAGTTGCTCTGTGCTGTATTGCTGGCCTATCGGCTGAGTAATTCCAATCGGCTGTTGTGAAACGAAGGAATTTGATAAGAGGGGTCGACAACTGGCGGTTTTGGGTTGAGAATACTTATTAGCTGTTCTGGTGTTAACTGAGTTGATGCTTGCCCCCCAAGTGATCAGCTGTGACCTGGTTAAAATTGTTATTTGAGCTTGAGTAAGGAGCCGATGGAGCCTGGGTTTGAAGCAATTGCTGACTCCTTTGATTCCCGCCAATGTCTGTCTTCACGGTTCTGTATCCTAGGAACGTGTCGTCTGGTAAATATATAGGTCCCTTAGCCTTTTCCTCGGCTATCGTTGCATCAACCACCGACTTGAACATATTTGTCAAAGTGTTCACGAGTACTCCGGACTGGTTGACTAAAGCATGATGTACAACCAAATCAATACGATCTTGTAATGTGTGGAGTTCTTCATCACTTGATTCAACCTTGGTTTGCTTGTCTTTTTCTTCTCCTGATCCGGATGTACTTGGATGTTGTTTCCCGATCGTCGGCAGCTTGACTTTAGTTCTTTGAACAACGGTGGCTTACCGAGTCACCGTGAATGAGTGCAGATATTGGTTCTGGAGTTGATTTAGCATCTGCTGCATCTCTTCTCTCTGCTGCTTGCTCAGCTGTTCGACCGTGATCGGCAAGATGTTTTCTTCTGAGACGTCGGTGATGTTTGGAGACATGATGACACTTGGTCCTACCGGGCGTGCCAAAAGCCTGTTGATACAAAAAACACACACTGGCCTGAGAGATTTGCTTTACTCTAATGCAGGTCCAAAAATTAAGCTTTTAGGTTTAAGGGCGTGCCAGTTGATTTGATCCTGCAATCAACAAGAAAAAATATGCAAAGAATATTAGTAACGATAGACAATCGGCCAGCCAGCCGATTTCATATCGTATGTGACTTAGCCAATGCAGTAAAGCATGAATCGGCTGTAAGGTATAACCAAATATGAATATAACCTTAAGACTAGTGTATCGGCTGTAGATATCAGTGTTATGTAATCAAAGAATCAATATTGCTTTAGAAACAAACAATTGGTATAGATCGGACTGAACCGAGACAGTATAAATTTCTTAAGTCTATAGCAACATGAAATAATGACTACATGAAACTAATGTAATAGCCGATATCTAAATCTAAGCGCATATCGGTCGTAAATCCGATACAATCTTATGAAGAAGCACTGAGAATAAAATATAGAATATTAAACAAATCATAAGACCATGTCAAATATTCTAATTAGATAAGATCGGCTGAAACTCCGATGCTATCCCTATTAACAACCGTAAAGCAAGCTAGAGATCATGATTCTAAAACAACTTAATAGGTTGGACTTAACCAATGCAGCATTAAGCATAAAAGAAGCATAACATCTAGAAAATAAGCCAATAGCTATTAAGTCAGGATGGTAGATACATCATATAACATGAATCAACAAAGGAAACTAGCCGATACCGGCATGCAAAACCCTAAAAAGAATCCAGCCGATGCAAGAAGATAGCATTGTTGATCCAAGCTATATGGCATATATGATAACTTTGGAGATTTGCAAGATAGAGTTAGAGTGTCATGAAGATGTAAGCACTAACCCCAATGATGCAAACTGTCATGACAAGATATATCTTTTTGCCGAAGATCAAATTGATGCAGCACGACTTGAAAGCACAAGCTTGTCGAAAAATAGAAAACAAAGGTGGCGATACGCCGAGATTGATTGAACGTTTGTTGTTATTATTTACAAGACCTCGGGATTATATTTATACCCGAAAATACAAACATTGTCCATCACGGACATGACTCATATTAACCTAATACAAATCCAACTAACGAACAAGTCCCTTAGGCGGACTCTTACCGGGAATATCTATAAGGAAATTACATAAAATACCTAATTAATAGGTACAATTGCCTCCTCAGGACTCTATCCGTGCATGGCAATCCATATGAATCATCCTAACATAACCCGATGACGTGTACCGAGTCACGTTACTGAAATCGGCTCAATCGGCTAACCCTGTCCTACTCTGATTCTGCCGATCCCATCCGCAGCCGATTCGGACTACAGCCGATTCTCACTCTATTTCCGATACGATCTAATCTCCTCGATTCTCTTTGATTCTATCTTCATCTCCGATACTTGAATTACCAAATTTGGTCGTCAGCAAGTCCATACCCTAACTAACCGATTTGTCAAGCTTCCGAATTCAACCGAGACTCCCATGAAGATTGCGTCGAATCCTAGATTCTGGCCCTATTTTCAGGTCAGCCTTACACACTAGAAACCTAGATTTGTCCCATCTTTCCTATCTTAAATTTCCCTTGTTTATGTCAGAATTGCATTGGCGCAATCGATGGTACGCATGTCCCTATCACTATAGCAGAGGATCTGGCCCCCCTACAGGAATAGGAAGGGCACCTTATCACAAAATGTGATGTTGGCCTGTGACTTTGACCTAAACTTTACGTATATCTCATGTGGATGGGAAGGATCTGCATCTGATGCAGGAGTGTTTCAGTCTGCTCTTGCTAAGGGCTTTCATGTTCCGGAGGGAAAGTTTTATCTTGTGGATGGTGGATATGCCAATACCCGGTCTTGTATTGCCCCATATCATGGAGTCCGGTACCACCTCAGTGAGTTTAGGAGGCGGCGCTCATCTCGAAGAGTTGTATACGCAGATTACAAGGAGTTATTCAACCATCACCATGCAATCCTTCGCAACCATATTGAAAGGGCAATTGGGGTCCTTAAGAAGAGATTTCCAATTCTAAAAGTCGGCACACATCGTACTATAGAGAATCAAGTTAAGATTCCAGCTGCTGCAGTTGTATTTCATAACATTATTAGAGGGCTAAATGGTCAAGAGGGTTGGTTAGATCGACAACCAAATTATATTCCAAAAGAGAGTTATGTTGATCTTTCGGATAAAGAGATATATCCCAATGATGATGAGTCCATCGATGGAAACAATCTTAGGGATCAAATAGCAGTGCAGATGTGGGCTGCCCATATTAGTTAGTTAATCACACATCTTGTAAACAATGTGCATGTGTTGGACAATTGATGTATTTTTATTTTTGTTGTCCCTTTCTACTTGGTAATGAAAATAAATATTCATTGAAATTGTAGCAATGTCGACGGAACGTGTAAGGGCATCTTGGAACTCTACATTAGAGAAAGGACTTGCTGACATACTACATGATCACAACCAACCAAGATTTAGGGCGCAAAATGCTTGGATACCTGAAGGATGGAGAAGTATCATCAACAAGTTCAATGAAAAGTTTCCATATGCTTATTTCAGCAAACAACAGATCCAAGAGAAAGAAAAAGAGCTTAAAGGGAATTACAAAATTATCAAAAATGCACGGAAAGAGAGTGGTTTAGGCTGGAATGACTCTCTCGGTATGATTGTTGCTGAAAAACCAGTTTGGGATAGAATACTTATTGTAAGATTTTTTTCACTCACTTCAACTAATATTGTAGAATAAAATTACATCTTTCATACTAACTGTGTGTTTATGTTGTATTCAATAGGATCACCCAAAGGTTAAGAAGTTTCGCACTAAACCATTCCCACTTTTCAATTCTTTGGCATCATTGTACGAAGTTGATTGAACTTTACAATTCCATTTCTTGTTGAACATTTTTTTATTTATATCTCTACCGTTATAACTTCCCTGCCTTTTTATTTTGATAGGAAGTATAGCAACAGGAGATTTGTATTTCACGTCGATTGAGGAATCGGCACCTTCAAGCAATCAGTACATGGAAAAAGCACAAGAGGCTGCAAGCCTGAACCCATCTTCAAATCTGGATGGACGGCCAAACCCATTTTCAAATTTAGATGGGCCAGAGGCTTCAAGCACAAGCATGGAAAAGGCACAAGAGAGCTCAACTCCTAACAAATCAGGAGAAGAAGGTGCTCCTGGGAAGAAGCGCAAGCAAAATCAGGTAGCATTAGTTCTTGAGAACTATTTAGAATTCAAAAAGGATCAAACACAAATGGTTGTGGATAAACTAGTACAAGCATCAAAGGACCAGACCGATTGTTCTATCCCCAAGTGTATCGCAGCTGTAGAATCGATTCAGGAGTTAACAGGTGAAGAAAAAGCAAAGGCTTTAGGACTCTTTCGATGCCCACTCAATAGGGAAATCTTCATGAACACAACCAGCCCTACCGTGTGCCTGATATGGCTGAGGAGCCAAATTGCTGCATAGGTATATCTGATGGCCCTGCAATTTAATTTGAAAGATCTGCTTTATGTATACTTGATTTAATTTCAGCAGATGCAAATGTTACAACTCTGAATTCAGTTCATCTGATTTGATTTTTTTCTATTCTCGATGGTACTAGCTTAGCTTAATTCTAATCCATTCTTGTAGTCTCTGTCATGAAAGTGTAGAATTAATGGTTAATTTAGCATGCATGTTGGGACTAAATAAATGGTAAAAATCAAATTTTTGATAGGACCTCATACTTACTACAAAATGGAGTCTGAATTCTGATTTGCACCCATGAATTGTTCTAGGCTGTGGGTTGCATGGATTGCACGCAGAGCAGGTGCTTGATGTACAGATTCGAGTCTTACCGTTTGCTCCTTGTTGCTTCTTGTTTATTGAGATGTTATATGAAATAATATATAATTTGTAGATGAGGCAATAGTGTATCAATGCCACTACAATTTTTACAATTTTGTTTTCATCATCCAAAATTTACTTATTTTGCATGTTTCCTTTTCCTGAAGTTACCAACTATCTTTTGTTTTTTAAGGATCTATGATATCTCCTACAGGGTTGTGTTCTGTAGCTCTCCTTGAATTTGTATGTTGTTGTCTGAAGACTGACCAGCCACTGAAAATATAATTTTTGTTCTTGCCCAAATGACAGGGTTGATGTCCAGTGATGCATCCTCTTGTTAACTTTTCCATACTTGGCATTTTTATTGTATATTTTGTGAAACTTGCATACTCGTGGATTTACTTTGCACTTGTAAAGCTGCAGCAATTGGGCGAAGGAGAAAGCTAGGAAAAATGTATACCATGAAACACATTATGATTTTAAAATAGGAAGAGATTTTCAGTTTTCCTCTACCATGCTAATTAAGATTGTTTGATGTTGCAAAACTGACATGTTATGATTTTGTTGTGTTCAAGAATATGACTGCTATGGCTTCTTGCTGACATAAATGTTATAACCTAGAGCAACCATGAACATCTTTTCATCTTGATGCATTTACTTTGCAGATTCTGATCTTACTAGTGTTTTTAATTCTTGGATGTAGGCAACAGACCTTGCCCTCAGATATTCAGCCTTATTGTCAAATTGGAGCCGTGATGGATATAGTTGATGCTCATGAATGCAGGAGAAAAACACTTCCAAGATATATGCAAATGATAATTGCATGAATTACATCTTGTATTTGCTGAAAGTGATATTTGTTGGATGCTCATATAATACTTGGCTAAATATTGTAGATGGTACTTTAATTTGATCATCTCATGAATTAAGTTGATGCATGTATCTATAAATGTATCTATAATGTTCTCTATTTTACTAGAATTTATTGATCCGCTTGGAGTTCATATGATTTTTCAGATTTTTTCCTGCATTTTGTTCTAAATTATCCTATTTTTGGTGCATGTTGTGTGTGCTCCTACTGGCCATTCTTGGGTAGAGTAGGCTCAAAACTAAAAAACCCTAATCATCTCCCACTCCCGTGAGCTGCTTCCAAATGGTAGCATGGAAATTTGCCCTACCGGGAAGTGATTCCCTAGAGATTTGGGGGGGATTCATTTGGTGCAGGGAAAATCCCTATATGGAGATTTTTCCTAGGGGTTTTCTTCCCCGGCATCCAAAGGAGCCCTAGGTGTGGAATAAATCCCCTTCAATCCCTCCCTCATGAGGATTAAGCGAACAAGACCTAAAGGGGGAGATAATTTCCAGCATAACAATAGCTTGGAGATGAAATTCCATATAGCCCCCAGCCTCACTAGCTAGGGCGCCTGTAAGAGAGAGGCGTAGAGAAAGGGACACCGAATACGCCAAACTCAAAACCCTAAACACGAGCCAGATCGATCTCAGACGATGAAAAGAACTCGTATTGCGAAACCTAATTAAGATTGGCGTTTCAAATAAGTAAAAGAAGACAGATCAGAAGAAAAGATCAAGGTGGCTTCAGTGGCATCTCAAAACGCTTTATATATACTACAATATGAGTGTGCCTGTTGACGCGCTAGAATATGCCACTGATTTATCTGTATACGGTGATTAGTTTTGTATCCATAAAGATCAAGGTGCCTACAGATAATCACTGTATCACAAAACTAATCACTGTTAGACGTTCGGACATGCGTGTATCTTATGTGCTTCTAGTCTGAGGGCATACCACCTTCTTAGCTTCGTATATTGTTTCGGGCAATTCGTTTCCCTCCAGAAGAATGTTCTTGACAAGTTTCAATAACTCGCCAAATGCCTTGTCACTCACACCATTTTTGGCCTTCCATTGCAAGAATTCTAGCATCGTACCCAACTTTTTGTGCCCCTGTTCGCAACTTGTGTACAACGAAGTTTTGTGGTCCGCTAACAGACGGTCCAATTTTTGGACCTCCTTCTCCCTTTCGTAGCTGTCCTTTACGTCCCGCAACATCTGACCAAGATCATCTACAACATCGTTATCTTCAACAGCTTCGTCTGCCTCACCTCCTGGATTTTCATCAAATCCACCGTATTGATGAGCCCAGTGTGGAATATTCTCGTCTTCCACTTCATCTTCTTCCATTGAAACCCCTAGCTCTCCGTGCGAGGTCCAACAATTATATCCAGGCATGAATCCATACTCAAGCAAGTGCGCAAGAGTAATTCTTGATGATAAATACTCCTTCTGGTTACTGCACTTTTTGTATGGACAACACATGAAACCTTATACTTGTTTGCATTGGCCACATTCAAAAAATAATACACGCCTTCAATAAACTCTTTCAATCGTTGGTCCGCGGTGTACATCCATTGCCGATCCATCTATACATCAAATAGTCCAATGTTACTAACGAAATCTACATAGTTGAAACTGGTTAAATAGTCATATAATAATTTAATTTAAAACATCATGATTCAAAGTGAAACTAATTTCTAGAAAGAGCTACAGAGATGGCGACGAGAAGGAAGAGAAGTTTACAATTATTTTTAAATTTTATTAAAGTAGTACACATATTTTTTTATAATACGAACAATATTTCTAGCTATATTACATATTTTTCAATTGCCTTTGTTTTCTACTTCTTTTACAAGTAATCATATAAAAATTTTACAATAGTCCCACATATTATTCTTTTTTATTGTTTGTAAAGTTGAAAACATATCTTTAACGAATTATACTTTTTTCTAACTATTTTATTAAACTAACTTAGTTTTCTATTCTTTTATTTTAGTTTTCTATATTTTCCCTTGGTGATCTCTTTTATAACATATGTATCCAAATTCTCTAATTTCAAAAATCAACCTAATTTTGCCTACACATATTTTCTCTCTCATCATTTGTTTAAACCTTGTTGAAGATAATATTTTATAGAAACAAAGCTATAAATATAATATGCTAAGCATACATTACTACATAATGGATTTGCTAACCTTTTCGATCTCTCCGATTTGTATATTATCACCAAAAACAAATTTATCAAAAATTTCGGCAACACCTCGCTTCTTCCTCC
Organism: Oryza punctata; assembly: GCA_000573905.2. NCBI lineage: Eukaryota > Viridiplantae > Streptophyta > Magnoliopsida > Poales > Poaceae > Oryza > Oryza punctata. Next base: position 3,575,801 of record CM002496.2, read on the forward strand.
TCCTCTTGGTAGCAATGGCTCAGGCTGGAGGAGGAAGAAGAAATATAAAAAGGTATAGAACTTTAGTCCCGGTTAATAACACCAACCGGGACTAAAGATCTAAATCATCATTAGTCCCGGTTGGTAAGATCTTCAGTCCCGGTTGGTGACACCAACCAGGACTAAAGATCCCTGGCCCCCAGACATACGTCTGACACTGTCAGTGGAGGTGTAAACCGGGACTAAAGATGGTCTTTAGTCCCGGTTTGTATTACCAACCGGGACTAAAGATCATCGTGACCCGATACACTTTTTCACTGAGACTAGAGATGATCTTTAGTCCCGGTTCCTATTCAAACCGGGACTATTCCGTTTTTGTGAACCGGACCAAAGATTTGTTCTCCGGTAGTGTAATTTTGGTTTCTCGCTGCCTGTTTGTGTGCCGAACCATCCATTGAGCGCCACTGCTAGAAAAATTACTTTTTAGACGGTCACAACACATTTTTGTAGGCGGCCATAGCCTTCACCATGCACCTAGAGACCTATGAAAAATAATGATTTTTTTGCTGGTGGACCCCTTGTCCACATGCGAAAATGAAATTTTTCGCAGATGGCTCCATTAAGAAGTCCGCCTGCGAAAATAATTTTCAGCAAAAAAAAATTGAAAATATTCCCATCTAGCTACCATTTGCACATATTAATCACAATACAAATCAAATCAAATATCACCACTCAAAATGTCACCACACAAATGGGAAGAACAACATTTACATATCAAATGTCACTATACAAATGAGAAGAACAAGATTCACATAGTCCTCAAAAATAAAAGGAAAAACAGAAATTATGATCTAGAGATATAGAGAAAGAACAATGGAGGAGCTCTGGATCTGGATTTGCCACCGGCCTTCCTCCTCTTCAGCGTCGTCCCTCGTCACTGAGCAGCCGCCTCTGGCCCTCCTTGCCTCGCCGAGCCACCACCGCTAGCTCCGCCTTGCCGAGCCGCCTCCACCGGACCTCCTCGTTGGCACCGACCCTCATTGCCAGCCTCTCCGAGCCGCACTGACCCCGCCGCCATCGCTCCGTCTTACCGAGCCGCCGCCGCCGGACCCCTCCTTGCCAAGCTGCACCGACCCCGACGCTTGCTCTCCTCCTCACTGAGCTGCCATCGGCCCTCCCCGCTGAACCGCCACCGGACCCCTCCTCGCTGAGCCGCACCTACTCCAGCACTAGCCCTCTTCTTCGCCAAGACACCACCGGCTCTCCTCGCCGAGCTGCCATCGCCGCTGGACCTTCTCTTCCTCGCCCAGCCGCCGCGGACCCCACCCCTGGCTCTCTTCCTTGCATGCTCTGAGGAGAGGGAGAGGGTGAGAGAGGGTGAGGGACGGTGAGAGGATAAGGATAGGGGTCTGATGGAGAGAGAGGGAGAGGAGGGGAGGATAAGGTTAGAAAGAGAGTGGTGGGGCAGATGTGGGAATAAGAACAAATTGATTTTTTAATCGTTGGCTACGTTTTTTTGCTGGCGGACCTCTTAATTGGTCCATCTGTGAAAATGAGACTTTTGTAGGCGGATCTCTTAAGTGGTCCACCTGCCAAAATAAAAATATTATCGCAGGCGGCATCTCATGTCGTTCGCCTGCGAAGATTGTTTTCGCATGCGGAGCCTTATGTTGTCCGCCTGCAAAAATATATCTTCGCATGCAAGCGACTGTCTCGACCCTGGTTGCCATTTTCGTAAGCAGCTATTTGGCACCGAGAGGCATACCCGCGCGGGGAAAAAATGCCCACGTATGCAAAAACGGTTTTTCTTGTAGCGCATTGCTCTGCGTTTTTCAACCGATGCATAAGATTAACAGCTCTATGTAAGTAAAAGGAAATAAAAAGGAACTTTGAATTATCAAGTGCATTGTCTTTACTTACTATTACCAGTTTACACTACATACGTATTTAATTCGAGTATTTCATAAGTGTCATCAGCATAAACAGGCATAAAGGTACGCGCGATCAATCAGGTTGCGCTACCTGGAAGCTGAGTAATCAATGCGCTTAAATCACCCGAGAGGTATTAAGCTCAATATGACACCGGCTAAGATTGGTTTACTCTAATCGTTAGTTCGTTATCGAACAAGAAAGAGTTCCAGAGGAACATACACGGTGTTAGTGTTCATCGGATAAGACAAAGCAAGCCTCACAGGTGCATAAGCTAGGTTTACGCACGATTCCACATTGTTTACGTTACAATTTAAATATCGATAAATTATGTGCATACTTTCCATGAGGTGACATGCACGTCATGTAAAGGCATTCCGGTCACTGGAAAGCTTAGAGGTGAGGGGAAAGTTGAATGACGTGCTAATTATATGGTTTACTATCTATATCACGCCTTATCTATATCACGCCGCTACTTTAGATCGGGTTTAAAGAAAGCCATTTGAGTTTTAAAAAAAAGAAACCATTTTGGTACGTGCCACAGAAAATCCTACAACGTCGTTTATGGTAGATATCTTTCCGATTAAGCTGGTATTGTATGGATGATTAGATGTAGAAGATTCTAGCTAAAAGCAAGCAACCACTAATTATTGGTTACATCCTTTTTACGTTGGTCTACAAATAAAAAATACAAAATACATAGCCACATAAAATCGATAGCACCCCTCTGGTTTACGCCGTAAGGAAAAAGAAGTTTTATGGTGGGCCAGGCCCACCTACATTTAACAAGTAAGACTCTCAATTGTGTACTGAATAAGATAAGTAAATCCCAACATTAGTCCATTATGAAGCCCATGTTGGCAGTAATTGTTTTATATAATAATCTGTTATGTTTCCACTATTACGAACCAAACACCGCGTCGATTTTATTGTTAGCCCCTTACTATTATTCAAAATAATATAATTTTGTCAAGGTCTTGTCCTTGGGCCACCACCTTCCTCAAATTGCGGAGTAAACACATCGATTCTACGCATCTTTGAGTCTAAGTTGTACGTTGACGTGTATGTTTATGTGCACAATCTCATCGTGTGTGTAAAACAATCCACGTACGCCGTGAACGCCCAGTGTATAGTGGTTCGCGGGTTTGCGTAAAAGCCTTTAAAGGTAGCCTCATCCTTTTGGCAGTCGTATGTTATTAGCTATATCAAAGGATTTTATGGTATTGGGCCCACAAACATGCGCACACTGCCAAAACAAAAGTCGCTAAAAACACATGACGGGCCACACCAAGAATATAGGCTGTAAAAACTTCGTGGGTCGCGGCCCAACCGAAAATGTTCACTGATACCCTTAAAAAATTCTACTGAACCGCTTCGACGTCGTCAACACTGCTTCGGCTATCCAAATTCCCCATTCGCGCTACTGTTCAGATTCGTCGCAGCCGGAGCTAGGGTTCCACCCCCACACATCCAGCCACCCAACTGCTCCTTCCTTCGCATAAATGTGCCACGAGCATCCCCCATCTCACCGTCCTCAATGATCCAGAGCCCAAAAGTCCCCAAACCTCTGTCCTCCAAACCTCAGTCATGGTGGATGAGAGATAAATCCCCTTCGAGCAGTGGTCAGTCTTTGATTTGGAAGAGTCCACCCTAAAGGATATGGTGAAGGATGGCGCACTCCCGGAGACGTAAATCATCGTATGACGCCCAACATTCGGTGAGGAATATCCAATCCCAAACTCCATCTTGCACATCTCCATCTTCATTCACTTATGCGAAGCCCTCCTTGGAATCAAACCCAACTTCAATCTGTTTCGCCGTATGTTCTATCTTAAAGTCCATCCAATCAAGGAAAACCTATGCATAGTTGGTGGATCGGAATTTCAACTGCGCGGAACTCTCCGTAGAGACTATTTCTCTCTCCCTTTGAAGTCTTCAAAGAAAGGTTGACATTTAAACTGGAATTACATCTCAAACCCAGCCCCCAGCCTTCCAGGATTTGTCAGCCTTCCTCCTGTTCACCAAGTCCACTGGAACTCCCTGCCTAATGGTGAAAAACTGATTGAAGCCAATGTCTTGTTGGCGAAGATTATGGAAATAAAGAAACAAGGCCTACTGGGAGAACAAGTCACTCGACATTTCATGAAATGCCGACTGGCTCCCATAAAGGAGAGATCCAATCCAGCTTTCAAATATGAAGGCCAAATTGACCCCAACCGCGAAGACCCCGAGACACTTGGTTTGAAGACTATGGTCAAGATCTTCTCGTCTGGAATTGTCATCGACTATGGTCACAAACAGCTTGTGATCCTGTTCAATCTGCATCATTCTCCTCCTCCGGTAAGCTGACTTTAACTTTTATGCGATTTATCTTCATGAATCATTATCCAACAACTGAATATCTCTTAAACCCTTATCTTTCAGGAAAACGCCCTCCTCATCTCGAAACCAGCTCCTATCGTGCGCCGATCTCTTCGCAAGAACCCAGTCGGTGGAAACCAGCAGACTGGAGGACCAACCATCAACCCACAACAGAAGAACAAGAGGACTGCACCCGACCAAGAAAATCTTTGGTCCAGCAAGCAAAGGAAATTCATCATCGACTCCTCTGATGAATATGATGACAACGCCCAAACTCCGAGTACTGAGGCTGCTCAGGCCAAACCCCAGCCAACCAGATCGGCTCCGAAGATTAGGAAATCCACAAGGCAACAATCATTTCATTCTCTTGTCAATACCCTCTTGATAGCATCTTTAAGTGAATCAACTGTACCATTATTTTTATACCTTGTGATGAAAACACCAACTTTTCCGACTCTTGCAGGAAACACCAAAATATTGACCCGAATAGTCGATCTGTTGCACCAACCGCTGACCTAGAGCCTGCAAGCCAAGAAGCTGCTAATCCCGGCGCTGAAGAAACCAGCGGAGACTAGTCAATCGCTGAGAATGCATTTGCTAAACAGAAGCACCCGACTGGAAACCACTCGGGGCAAGAAGAAAAAACTACAAACAACCAAGAGCCCTCTAGCGACCACCACTCCATGGGCAATGAAAACAATATGAATGAAGATAAACCAACTGGAGTCACTGCAGCCCAGGGAGAGGAAAAAGAGGAAGAAGCCACATCCGGTGCCGCCGACAACGTCCAAGGACCTTCACGCAAGTTCCCAGACATAATCACATGTAAGTCCATTATAGCTCAATCCTTCATATCTTATTCTCGCCGTCTTGAATGCTATCGATCTTGCTTGTTAGAACCCAAAATCGGAGAAGACAAGGAAATTCTCCATATGAAAATCCAATGGCGCGATTCCGAAGGATGTGCTCACAGGATGGTCTTGAACAAACAAAAAGAAGCCGAAGAGGCGATCTTTTGGTAGCCCGATTAACAGAGTCAACCAGACTTCTTAATGCAGGTTTCGAACTTACTCTCCAATTGTTTTATAATCCACACAACATCTGATTTCCTACGCATATGTAGAGAATATATCACCAATCTCAGGCCAAGTCTGAAAATTTAGAAAAACTGGTGCTGCACATAAACACTCTGGAGGTTCTTCAACAAGAACTGAAGGACACCAAAGAGGCCACGAAATCCAGAGAATAGGATTTAAGGGCAAAAATCAGCCAGCTACGACACATCAACCTGGTATATCAATTGAAAATATTATATTGTGTGAGTTAAATTTTTCCTTACTAATCTTCATGATATCTTGTTTTAGCTCATTTATCAGAAATAGAATCTCTGAAGGCCCAACTGAAAAAGCAGAAAACAATATGCCCAGCTGGAGAAGGACAAGGCTCAAGCTTTGTCTGATCTTGAAGGTAACTTTAAAGATTCTCAAAAATTGTTCCACTATGATCCAAATGTCTTTGATCTATTTTTCTTTGTCAATATCTACAAAACATAAGATTAAATCCAAAGCGCAATTCGATGTCTTCATTGACCGAGTTAAAAGAGGTGAAACAATTCGGGATGACATCTCAAATGTTGCTACCCCAATAAGAAACGGCATATTCCAAAACAGCTTGGGTGCAAGTTCTGAAGATGCCACGGAGATCTTTGAGAAACTTTGAAAGGCTCTAGAAAAGTACTTTGAAAACATCAATGAAGCAACCACCATGGGAGCAAACCAAGCCCTTGCGATGACTAAGTCCTTGTATCCCGAGTATCGAATCTTACTTTTAATTTCTTAAAAATTTCTCTCCAACTTATATCAAGCCTAAAACTTGATTAAGCCTTCAAAAAAATTTCTGTCCTTATCAACTCGACACAAAACTCATACAGAATCAACGATAAGTCAAACAAACGAGTCGCATTAGAAAGAAAGATAGTATACTCCAATATTATTTATAGCTCCCGACTAGCAACTCAAGAAGACAACTTACTTGACGTCAGAAGTCGAGAGAAAAAAGATACAAAAGGATAACTTAAGTATAATAACACCGAAGATGCTCAATATTCCAAGAATTCTCCACAATCGATTTGACTTCACGCTTTAGATGATAAGCCCCCGGCCGAGTGACCTCGGAAAATATATTGGACCTTCCTATAAAGGGGACAACTTATGCTCGTCTTTAGTCATCCGAATATTCCGTAGAACCATATCACCAACAATGAACACTTGCGATCGAACATTGCGATTCTGATAACGTTGAAGTCCTTGAAGGTATCGTGCCGACTGAATAAGGGCAGCTTCATGGGCCTCTTTCAGTCGGTTTAAATCTTCAACATGATCTTGGTCATGATGCTCCTCATTGAAATTGCGAATACATAGGGATTCGAACTCTATCTTACACGGCAGCATAGCCTTAGCCCCATATACTAAAAAGAAAGACAATTGACCCATAGCCCGACCGGGTGTGGTTCGCAACGACCATAAAACCAAAGGCAATCCTTTCACCCAACGACCTGCATAATGGCGTAATCTATTAAAGACACGAGCTTTCATGTTGATGCATGACTATCGCATATCCCCGAGTGGATATCCTGCAATAATTGATGGCCCTCCTCAGGAGAAATACACCTTCACAAAACACCGACGGGCTCCACTTATACAACTCAGACTCAACAATCACGTAGCTTTGACTATGATGACGAATTCGTTCAGCTTCATCCCGATCTTGAGGCAACTCCTGCTAAGTTAAAAACTTGATGAAAGGCATCCTCCAGTCGGTGTCAAGCATGGAAACCTACCTCGTTGTATCTTCTTTAGAAACTTCCTTCTTCGCAATAGTCGGCTCATGGAGGTGTTCAACGAAAACATCTATTGATGCCGCTTCTCATCTGGAACCAAAGTTAGCCAGTTGATCAGCAACTTCATTATTATGCTGTAGAACATGAAATAATTCCAAACCATTAAACTTGTCCTCCAACTTGCGAAACTCCTGTCGATAAGAAGCCATGTTGTCATTAAGGCAAGACCAATCCTTCATTACCTGATTAACAACCAACTGAGAATCTGCTCGTTCTATCATGCGTTGTACCCCTAAGGACACGGTGAGACGTAATCTGTAAAGTAAACCTTCGTACTCGGTCACATTGTGCGATGCTAGGAAGTGAATTTGAAGAACATAACGCAGCCGCTCTCCAGTTGGAGAAATAAGAACAAACCTGGCCCTAGTTCCAGTAACCCTCTTGGATCCATCAAAATACATAGTCCAATACTCCAACTTCTCCGCATGTGTATCTTCTTGACACTCAATCTACTCGGCATCAGAATCAGTCAATACCTGAGACTTAATTCAAGTTCGAGCTTTGAATGTAATGTTTAACACCATCAACTCCAACGCCCACCTTGCAATTCATCTCGTAGCCTCGTGATTATGAAGAACATCACCGAGTGGAAAAGATGTGACCACCGTAACCATGTGGCTTTGAAAATAATGAGCTAATTTCTTGATGGTAATTAAAACTCCATATAATAGTTTTTGTACCTGTTAACGAAGTAGATAGGCCTCTGAACCTTTTGGATATGGCCTTCTTCCTCGCGTTCAACAACTAGAACCGTGCTAACCACTTAAAAAGTTGCCGACACACAAAGCAACGAAGGCTCTTGTGGATGCCGCGAAGCTAGCACAGGTAGTGTTGTGAGGAAATTTTTGAAATCTTCAATGGCATTCTGGGCTTCTGGGTCCACTAGAAATCGTCCGTTTCTTGAGAACCTTGAAGAAGGGCATGCCTCGTTCTCCGAGTCTAGAAACAAATCGGCTCAAAGCCGCCATGCACCCGGTAAGCTTTTGAACATCCTTCTAGGTACAAGGCAGTTTCATGTTGCGTATCGCATTGATCTTCTCTAGGTTGGCCTCGATGCCCCGATGAGACACCATAAAGCCATGCAGCTTACCTTACGGTACTCCGCAGGTGCATTTATCCTGGTTTAGCTTCATCCTGAAGGCTCGAATGTTGGTGAAAGTTTCCTCCTAGTCAGCGGTAAGATTGTCCTTTTGCTTGGTCTTCATAACAACACCATCAACATATGCCTCCACGTTCCGTCCGAGATGAGACTGCAAACATCGCTGGATCATGCATTGATATATAGCTCCTGAATTCTTCAAGCCAAAAGGCATCGTGATACAGTAGACTCCGAACGAGGTCTTCAAGCAGTGGGACTCCTTTAGGCTGATCTGATGATATCCCGAGTAGCAGTCAAGAAAACTAAGAACCTCATAGTCGGTTGTTGAGTCAACAACCTGGTCAATGCGAGGTAGACCGAAAGGGTCCTTCGGGCAGGATTTGTTAAGATCCGTGTAGTCGACGCACATGCGTCATTTCCCTGTCTTCTTCCAAACTAAGACTGGGTTAGCTAGCCACTCAGGATGGTAGATTTCCTTGATGAATTCTGCTACCAATAGCTTAGTCAGCTCCTTCTTGATAACGTCTCTTCTATCCTGTCCAAAGCGGCGAAGGATGTTTAATGAGTGCTCAATCACCTCTCTTGGAATACCAGGCATATCTAACGGTTTTCATGCAAATATATCTTTATTAGCTTAAAGAAAGGTGATGAGCATGCTTTCCTATTTACAATCTAACTTGGCACCGATTACAACGGTCTTAGAAGGATCCGCGGGATCGAGTGGAATCTTTTTGGTCTTGGCGTCGCCTTCTCCCGACATGGGCAATTTCTTGGTAGGGACTTCTCCTTCTTCAGATGTAGACGCAACCAGTCGGATCTCCTGTCGGCTGAGTGATCTCTCGCGAGATTCGGCCATGTCGCAGTTCTCCTTGTCGCAAGTGAAAGCCTGCTTGACGTTGCTGCGTAAGGACATAACTCCTCGTGGTCCTGGCATCTTCATCATCAGATAGGTGTAGTGCGAAACAATCGTTAACTTGGCAAGAGTCGGCCTTCCTAAGATTGTGTGATTGGCTGCCTCGAAGTCAGCAACTTTCAAGCGTATGTTCTCTATTCAGAAATTCTCCTGAGTGCCGACGGTGACTGGAAGGGTGATCTGCCCAAGTGGTGTAGAAGATAGCCCGGGGATAACCTTGTGAAATTGAGCAAACTCGGCTTCAACTCGGATCGAGAGATCTGCATCCCGTCCATCATCTCGGTGAAGAGGATGTTGAGCGCGTTGCCGCCATCGATAAGGACGCGCTTCAACTGGATGTTGCGAACCACCGGGTCTAGTACTAGGGGATACCACCCCGGGTGGGCCACTCGGTCAGGATGATCCAAGCAGTCAAATATGATAGCTACCTTGGACCACCGTAGATATTGAGGTACTTCGGGCTGAGTTGGGTTGATCTCTCTATCAGTAAGCTTGTGCTTTCTTTTGGACTCTTATGCGAGTGGTCCTCCGAAAAAGTAATTTAACTCGACTCTAGGATCTTGCAAGGGTCATGCGCCGCCATCGCCATTATCCTTCTTGTGCCCTGAAGTTCCTTCACTGTCAGACGGTTTCTTCAGTTGGGCCACGTATTGCTCACCAAACTGCTTGTAGATGAAAAAAATCCTTAGCCACATGTTTGTGATTGGGATGGTTCATGATCTTGTTGTAGGTGTTGATACGCGGGCGCTACTGTTGCTAACTTGATGTAGTGACCACCAGATCCTCGGGCTTACACGCTTGCGACCTTATTGGCCACCATTGCCATTGTTGTTGTCTTTCTTGGGGCACCAATTACTTCCCGACTGCCTCTCTCATCGTGATGCCTTGATAGCATCGTCTGACATGGTGTAGAAATTTTTTGTCTCAAACAGCTTCTTGACTATCCTTGGGGGCTTGCGTCCAAACATCCCAATGAGTAACTCGTCGCAAACTCCCTTCTCGGAGGCTGCTATGATGACATCATCGGTGATGTCCTTGACTTTGTTAGGCTTTTCAGAAAAACACCGAATGTAATGCACAAATTGCGAGGGTGTAAACGATGAGCCATGACTCTGGGTCGGTCTTTCCGTCATACTTCTCAATCATAGGTAGGTCTCGAATAAAAGTAGCTACTCCTTCGTTGGCACCGTCAGGGGAGCATCGTCATCGTCTGTCTTGATTTGTCTAGTTCTCCCGTTCGTGGTAGCGTTGACTGAGAGTGTTCCTTAGGTCAATTGAAGCTAGGGCGCGGGAGCTGCTTTGGTAGTCGGAATCCGTCCTACGATCCCGGTTACGAGGGGGGAACGATTGCGCTATTATGGCCGGGAGTTGGCCGACTGGTCTTGATGATGATGCACATTTGTCACGCCCCGACTTTTGTTCAGGATTATAAATCATTAAATAAGGCATTTTCTAGAAATTATATTAAAAGTCAAAGCAATTTAATCAAGTGAATTAATGAGGGAATTAAAATTTTCTTTTAAAAATCATGGCTGGAAATATTTTTTAATATTCTCCGTGCTATAAAGTACTCTCTGAAATTTCCAGTGAATTTTCGGAGCTCAAGATATAATTTTAATAAAAAACTTTATTGAACCAATTAAATAAAATGAAAAAATAAAATCTCCCCTCCTTCACTTTGGGCTGCTTCTGGCCTAAAGTATCCTTCTCCTCCCCTGCCTTGGCCCTCCTTTCACCCTTCTCCGGCCCGGTCCACTCGCCTCGGCCGGCTTGCCTCCTTCTCCCAAAAGTCCACTTCACTTCCCTCTCTTCTCCCTTGTCACATTCACCTCCATCTCTTCTCCCTTGTCACCGACAGGTGGGACCGTGGGCCCCACCTATCATCCCCAACCTCCAACCACCTCTCTCGGCCACAATGCGTAGCATGTTGCTGCCGGTTGCGTGCCACCCCGCCCACGTCCCGCCATTCCCGGGCACCACCCCGCACCCACTTTCCCCCACTCTTCCCCTAAAATCCGGCGCTACTTTTTCCCGGAAGCGCCACACATCGCCATCCCACGTTGTCGGCCGATTCCGCCCACCACGGCCACGATCTCCATCTCCCAAGCCCATAAAAGGGATTCCCGAGCACTCCTCGTCCTTTCCCCGCTCGCTCACTCTCCCCACGCCCTCTCCCTTGCTCCCCGTGCCACTCCCTCTAGACGCAACCATCGGCTGCCATCTCCGACCGGCCATCGCTTCGTTTTGCAAATGGCCGCCGGAGCACCTCCCTCCACCGCAAACCCAAGGCTGCCACGACAAGTTCCTCCTTCCGGCCGCTCCTTGCCACTGATTGGGGCCACCTCTCGCCGCGTCACCGCGTCCTTCGGCTTCACAGCCGTGCAAGGCAGCTCGGCCACCCATCATCATCCCCAAATCGCCGCCGAAAGCACCTCTCCACCACACCACCCTAATGCCCGCTTCTTCCACCGCCTCCAGATGTTGTTTGCCATCACCACGGCCACCGGCGGGTCGTGCCGCTCGCCTCGCCAGCTTTGCCGCACATCCTAACTCCTCAGTCACCCCTCCTTCCTCCCCAACCGTCGCCGAAGCGCCATTTCTGCCATCTCCTGGGAGCCCGTTGCCACAAGGTCCTCGCCGCCGGTCTCTTCCCGCGCCTACCTCCTCGCCCGCGTGCCCGGTGAGCTCCTCCCCGCGTGCCTTGCTGACATCAGCAATCACCTTTTCCTTTGAGAAAATAATTAATAATTGCTTAATAAATCGTATTTAATTTCCAGAAATCCATTTAAATGGCTCAAAACTTCTAAAATTCATAACTAATTCATACGAACTCCAAATTGAGTGATTCAACTTGCAAAATTCATCTAATATTGAGATCTAGATGTTTGTTGACTTTCCACATACTGTTTACCTTGTTTTTATTAGAGTTTTTCCTTATTTTACGTGCTAGCGTGTAGTTTCCGCCATTTTGACAGATCGTGTCCGCAAGTCACACATTCCACTTGAGCATGTTGAGCCCAATTTATAAATGTTTTACCATTTGCAAATAAATTTGCATGTTTTTCTTATTTCATGGGATTATACGATTACCTGTTTGCTCGCTTGTGCCAAGTTTACTTGTGACCGTCCTTTGTCAAACCTTGGGTGCTAATTTGACTAGCTTGTGTCATTTATGTTGATCTTGCTAGAATTATGTTATGCTTAGACATGCTTAATTACAACTAGCTCACATAATGGGATAATTATATTATTTCACTCTAGTATCATGATGAGCTGTGAGCTTGAAACACTTGACCATGTTTAAGTTTTGTAATTATCGAACTAAAATAGTCTTAATGGTGGGCTTTCGGTGCATGGTTTTGCTAGTCGCACCCATGGCAATTAAGGACCGATTCACGGGAAACCTCTGGAAAACTTATCGCGCTTACCACAAGCAAGAACGGAAAGACCCCCGCTCGTGATAAACTTTTGGTGTCCACGATCAGATGATGGGTGTACTGATGCAGGAGATGCAAAGCTCGATGCAAGGTCAAATGTAGCGGAAGTAACTCCAATAGCAGATGCAAGCTCAGATGCAATCCCAGAATCAGAATCAGAGTGAAAGCCAGTATATTCAAGAGCAAGTACCCGCAACTTCAGCCAGTATACCACCAAGTCCCTAGCACACAAGCACATCCAAGCCACCACCAATCCACGAACCAACCAATGATGCATGCTATGGTTATGGTTTACAAGGTAAGTTCTTGCAAAGTGTCCGACCGCCCATGGAGGGTGTACATTTGGTCATAGATAGAAGTTGAGATGCAATACCCTAGAAGAAATAAAGCTTCAGGTCGACTAATCATCAAGAACTATGGTGCAGTACAGTCCTAACCTAAGAAGATGAAAATAGCAGCATGGACCCTGGAAGGTATCGACAACATGGCCATCACTGACACAGTATTCCCTCTGGAGGGTACGAAGAAAACTTCTCTGATGGTGCATGTTAGCTGACTCGGCACCTCAGGTTGTAAGGTCCGCCCAAGTATGAAGATAATAAATCTCAAGGAGTGTCCTCTGATGATGATGGAAGTAAAGCGATCCTTGAAGGATTTATTGAAAAAGAAATGGAGTGCAAAGCATGTACTGAATAAAGGAGAAATTGGACGCACCACTAGCATATGTATCCTCCTCTGCCCCATGGTGGAGACAACTACCTGTAAGGTTAAGCTCTATGAGAAAGGTCGCATGTTTCTTGTGTGAGGGAACAGGTCACGAGCCTAAGGATTGCCACTTGAATTTGGTCCTAGCTAATGCCTTGGAAAATCAAAGGACATCGTGACTTGTTCGTCAACCCATGGCGTTCAATGACAACAAGGAGAAGAAGAATTATTTTGCTCATCAACCAGCTTCAACCCAGTGGAGACCAACAGTGTAGTAGAAATTTGGTAAACAAGGCTCATGAGTCCCTCCCTGCTCCAATTTCAGTTGGGAGCATGCATAACCAGAAGAATGCCTTTTTAGATGAACCAGGTTAGAGTTGTTCTAACTATCTTGAGCTAGGAACGCGCCTCAGTGAATGTCCACTTTCGAGACCAACGCAAGTTGTCTGCTGTTGTTTCAACTGTGGGAAGATAGGTCACATCGCAGAAGGTTGCCCGATGCCAAAGCGTCAAGATCATCAAGTCAGTAGCATTGTTCCAACACCTCTGCCTCCTCAGGTTACATCAATTGCAGTACAGAGTGGCCAGGTCTAGCCAAAGTACACTAGAAGGGCAGGAGATACCAACCGCCACGTGATTCTGAAGCTTCCACTATAATGAATTGTCATTAAGGGCACCGACAAAGTCTCTATTGTTTCACTAGCAACCGCTTCAAGGCTACGATATCAACACCGGCAGGGCAAGCAATGCCAGAAAACCAGTGATCTACTCTAATGGCAAAGAGACAGTCCAATGCTTCAGTAGCAACCGCAGTCAATGTCTCAAGTGTCAAGCTTCAAGATTGCCGTCAACATCAGCCATGCACCTCATGCTATTCCAATTTAGATGGCTAGCAAGTAATCACATGAGAGTGGCATCAACAGCTAGAAGGTTTTGTTTGTTTCAGCTACCAAGAAGATTGATGTTTCTCTGAGGAGTGTCAGAAGTCAAAGCGTTGTTCTTGTGGGAACTCCAGCTTGTAATCAACGAAAGAACAAGTCAACCATGGTAGAATCAAAGGGCAAATGCTATATTGGTCAACAATTTTGTTAGCAAGGGTCAATAACAGTGCACAAGCCTTTGTTGTTCAAGTACCTTCCTTGTGTAGAGAAGTTTCAATGCAATGTAACAGGAAGACAAAGTTAAGTAAATTATGAGTTAGGCGGTTTTTCTCTCTTACGATTCATCTTGAGTATTCAAAAGCAAGTTAACTTGTGTATCTGTCAGTGACACAAGAAACCTAGTGTTTCTTTTGTGGCTCATCGCAGTTTTATTGAACTCAAAAACCTAATTATCAGCCAACGAAGGAAGTGTTAACTAGCGAAGTGAGAATGGTTAGACCACTGTAACACTCGACGTGATGAGATCTCTCTAAAGGGCAGTATCAGTGGCACCTCAAGAGGATGAGAAGATGGATGAAATATTTGATTGTGACATCATATAAGGAGTATCAGATCTCTCTAACCTTGAAAGTCATGTGGAAAATAGTAAGTGATAATAGCACCATAGTGGTGTGAATAAGGATCATAAATGGCTTTCCTTAAATCAAAGTAACTGTTAACTCTCCAGAAAACCTTCTTAGTGTTTCTCGGAAGTCACTAGGAAGACAATCCATACGTGGGTTAGAGAAAGCTACGAAAGGTGAGTCCAAAAAGGTACAACCAGCAGAGAGATGACCGAAACCACCTCAAAGTTTCTTGGAAGACACCATTGAAATTGCTCCATCATATCTGTCCATAGTAAATGGATGCAGACGTCAGGCTAGAAAATCTAGTAAGCATAGCAATCGACAGAGAAACTCTCTCAGGGCTGAATCATCTCTACTTAAGAATTGAAAGTGAGCTTGCCATGATCAAAGAGCAGAAGCTCTTGGAAGCATCAAAGTCAGTTTCCGTCAGTCATACAAATTGTAGTATTTGTGGGAAGACAACTACAGAGCTTATAGCCTATCAACTCAGAGGAACAAGAAAATGATAAGGGAGCAAGTATAAAGTTCAGTTCTCGGAATACTCTTTTGTGCATGAGATGATAAGTGACCAGTGTTTACTCCAAAGACATTATCTAAGCAGCCCATTCAACAGGTTGACACCGAAGTCAGGACAAAAAGCAAAACTGCCATGCCAGCAGTTAGAGCTGATGGGAAAGTTAATTAAGAGTCAGTATGGTCATGAGCTGAATGAGGGCCAACTTTTCCGGAAATTTACCACCAACTTAGTGGTATGTTCCAAGCCCTCCTAGAATGGAAGGGTACCGTCAATGCTTCATTTGGGTTGACAGATGGAGCACCAAGTTTTCAAAGTCAGGGTTTCATTAGAGTCAAAGAAGTTTGGGTATTCTCAAGGATGGTAGCTTAATTGTTCATACTTAGATGAAAGCACAACTACCTTGGTAAAGCAAGCTTGAAGTTAAATTTGGTTTACCTCATAACCGTCTCTCTTGAAGGTTCTGCAGATGAAGTAAAATGAGTTGTAATTGAATAAGTTAGTTGCAGAGGTTACGCAGAGCTGCACCAATCTCATGCCATCATATTGAGTTCTCATGTATACTCAAGTTGCCGTATCAATTTTTCAGCTTACAAAAGTAGTGACCTAGAACCACGCAGTTCAACTGAGAGGCAAGTCAAGCCGTTTGTTGGAGTGCTTGTTATTAGGGTCAAAGCAGTTTCAGCAAATTCGAAGTCTGTGACTTCATCAAAGTCAATTAAAAGGTACTAACTGAGTCACAATAATCTCAAGTTTACAGGTTGAATTCTAAGGTACCCTCGAGGTACCGCATCAACAAGCAACTCAGGGAAGCAGCAACTCAGAACCCCGTAATCCAAATAAACATCGGATCGGGTAGTTTCCCGGGATACTTGTCATTAGGATCGAATAGCTTCCTGGAAAACTCATTGGTCGGGTCAAGAGCAGTTCAAGCCAATTCAGTGTCTGTGGGTTCACAAAGGTTAGTTGCAGAGTTTCAGCAAAGGCTGCACCAATTTCTTGTCTAGATGGTGAATTCTCAGGTTCTCAAATATGTCAGCTGTAACAGTTTAGTCCAAGCTGGTTATTAAGTGTGTTAATCTTAACGGCTCAGTCCAAGGAAGTGAGATCTAAGAGCACCAGCAACCCAGATCCGTGCAGAACCAAATAGTGTGGTTTTGGGAAAGCAAAAGGACACCTAGTTTTATGTCAACCAGGTCAGTTGTGCGGATTCGGTCAATCAGCCAGTGCAAGTTAGAAAGAAATAGCAGGAGTCAACAGACCGTTCCAACACTGCCCGCACCCATCCTTCTTTCTAGCCATCCCCGAATCTCGAGACGCGATTCCTGTAAGGGAGGTAGATTTGTCACGCCCCGAATCTCCAGAAGCGCCACACATCACCACCTCACGTTGCCGGCTTATTCCGCCCACCATGGCCACGATCTCCACCTCCCAAGCCCATAAAAGGGATTCCCGAGCACTCCTCATCCTTTTCCCCACTCGCTCGCTCTCCCCACGCCCTCTCCTGTGCTCCCCGCGCCACTCCCTCTCGCCACCACCATCGGCTGCCATCTCCGTCCGCGCGCTGCCGTAGCTAGTGTTGTTCCCGCGCTTAACCATCGCACACCGGCCACACCTTCGTTTTTCAAATGGCCGCCGAAGTACCTCCCTTCATCGCAAACCCGAGGCCGCCGCCACAAGTTCCTCCTTCCGGCTGCTCCTTGCCCTATATTAGGGCCATCTCTTGCCACGCCACCGCGTCCTTCGGCTTTGCAGACGTGCAAGGCAGCCCGGACACCCCTCATCATCCCCAAATTCCTACCAAAACCACCTTCCCGCAACACCACCCTAACAGCCGCCTCTTCAACCACCTCCGGATGTCATTTGCAATCGCCACGGCCGCCGCCGGGTCGTGCTACTCGCCTCGCCGGCATTGCCGCGCATCCTAACTCCTCACCCACCCCTCCCTCCCCAACCGTCGCTGGAGCACCATTTACACTGTCGTCCGGGAGCCAACCACCGCAAGGTCCTCGCCACCGGTCTCCTCCCGCGCTCCCCTCCTCGCCCGCATGCCCGGTGAGCTTCCCCTTCCTCCCGTCTTATTTTTCCCCTCCTCCGCCGCTTCGTGTGGCCGCTGCCACGCCGCCGCCACCTTGCTGCGCTGGCTAGTGAGCTATTGCTGATCTTTGCCGCCCATTCAGTCTTGGGCCATATGGGAAGTCAGTCGCTCGTGGACCCCGTGGGCCCGGTCCATGGCCCAACAAACCGTTGCGGTGGACCTCTGCCTTTGACCCGCTGACTCATGGGGCCCGCCCGTTGGCGCTAGCGCCCCTTGCTGACATTAGCAATCACCTTTTCCTTTGAGAAAATAATTAATAATTGTGCAATAAATCGTATTGCTAATTACATGGGTTTATGGGATTACATATCTACTCGCTTGTGCCATATTTACTTGTGATCTGTACTTTGTCAGACCTTGGGTGCTAATTTGACTAGCTTGTGTCATTTTTTGTTCATCTTGCTAGAATTATGTTATGCTTAGCCATGCTTAATTACAACTAGCTCACATAATGAGATAATTACATTATTTCACTCTAGTACCTTGATGAACTGTGAGCTCGAGACACCTGACCATGTTTTAGTGGTCATAATTATCCAACTAAATTATGGCTTAATGATGGGCTTTGGGTGCATGGTTTTGCTAGTCCCACCCATGGAAATTAAGGACCGGTTCACGGGAAACACCTGGAAGACTTACCGTGCTTACCACAAGTAAGAATGGGCAACTACTGGACTTGTAATATAGCTTTCCCGTTTCTGACGTACCGAGGCAAGGGTGGCCGTGATGGATTTTGGATGGACCAGGGTTTACTGGTGTATGTGGCTACCAGATTTACCTAGGCACGAGGAGGGCTGCCGACCTTGGTTTTAAAGGTAGGGGCGAAACCTGAGGTGTGGTGCGCTTGGTTAGGGGGAGTTTTGCGAAGGGTCTTGTTACAATCACTCGGCATGGTGACGTGTCATGCATGGCACGGTGATATGATGGTGGATTGTGTCTTGTGTGGTACAATTGTGCACCTCTGTTCAGAGTAAAACTATTCGAATAACCGTGTCCGCGGTTATGGCCGATCGACCAGCTTCACCGTGATTAGTCTCACTCTATTAATTAATTTGGCTGATTGAACTGGTGTTGTTCAGGTGGTATGGTTGGACTTGTTCAACGTGGTATAGCGTTGTTAATCTTGCCTTAATTAATCATCAGTTGTTACGAAAATAGCCACAAAACCCTCCTTGTCTCCCCTTGCACGTCTGCATCATTGTTGTGGCTTACTGAGTATGGTGTTCTACTTGGTCCTTCTATTATTCCTCCTTTCAGAAGTGTAGTGCTTCTAATCTGATGACGAAGTTAGAGGACCAAGGCTTATACCCAGTTGAATTTTGCCTATAGAGTGAAGCTATAGCCCCGCTAGGATCGCCTTTTCCGCTGCTGCTTTCTTTTCGGTGTGAGGACTAAGTGCCTCTTCAGTAAGTATTTACGCTTTATTTAGATTTGGATATGTATATTTACATGTCATTTTGTGTATCCTGGCTTGAATCCTGGATAGGGATTTATAAACAAAATAGTCTAGAAATTTGGGCTAAATTTTTGGGCGTGACAACATTGGATTTGGTCTTGCTGCTCTCAGGCTCCCTATAGAGGTGGTAGGCGGCTGCCGGCTAGTGTCTCTGCGGTAGATTCGCTAGCTCGCCGACCGGTTCCGTCGCCCATCGGTACTGTGGCCACGACCAAGGTTTTGACTTTGTTTAAGATTGATGTTACGTTGGACGGCACTTGGTCAATGACGGTGTTGAGCAAGGTAACTACCACTACAACATTCTGTTGAGGCATAAGGAAGACGTTGGTTTTATCGACACAGCTTCACGCCCGACTGAGGCCAAATCTCGTCTCTTCCGATCTTCCTCTTCCTTGCGATTGCGCTCCTTCTCCTTGCGTTAGAGTTCCTCCTCCTTGCCCTTGCATTCCTCTTCGAGCCTGACTCTTTCTTCTTCAGCAATTCTTGGGCGGCCTGCTCGTTTGTTTCAAGATCCACCATGAAGACATCGAAGAAGAGTGGAGTGTAATCGTCGCTGAACTCGGAGCTGCCCATGATCTAGACCCAAACATTGCAGGGAGTAGCGGAGGGAATTGCATGATGATTGGTGGATATGCCAGCGTCTTGTATGGAGTGCTGCGCGAGGAGGTTGAAGTTGAAGATCCCTCCGAGTGGTTTGAAGCCGACTTGGGGGGAACTCTACGGTAGGTCTCAGCGTTGTTTGGCAGGCTGAACAGAGCTTAGTAGTGGGTTCCCTCGCCGACTGGTACAAATCCGAATCTAGGAGAGAGATCTTGCCGATGTCATCTAGGATAAAGTCGAGGTTGCTGAAGCGGTATGCCTGCCCTGTGGGGAAGGTGAAGTCATCGATGCCTGAAGTAGATCCCATCGGATTTGTTGACGAAAAACTTGATGCAACCCCTACCTGGCGTGCTAACTGTCGATTCTAGAAATCGGCAATACGAAAATGGGGTAGTGCACAAGATCTAAAATGGATGGGTGATGAGACAAAGGTTTATACAAGTTCAGGCCTTCTCAACGAGAAGTAATACTCGTCTCCTATTTCGGGGATTGTATTCACCGAGTTGTGTATTGATCTGACGATATGATTGTTAATATTCCCCAAGGGGCGTCCTGCCCTCCTTATATAGGCAATCTTACGACATAGAAACTTAATCACATACGGTATAAGTTTAACGTAATACACGAGTCCTAGTCATAAACATAATTTATCTCCTGTAACCAGTCAGATAGTCTTACCGTGTGGGTATATGATACCCATAATCTCTACAAATCAGCTTGCACAGAGGCAGTCAGCTTTAGATTAACTGATAATAGCTTACATTGAAAAGTATAGTTTGTTTTTTACTTCAATATTTTTTTCAATGTAAACGTGATACTCTGCCAATTGTATAGTTCGGCTTTGTGATTCATGTTTTAAAGCATGTTACGTTGTTTTAGTTTTAAATTAAATTTTGTTTTTCCTTTTTTAAAATGTTTACCATGAAATTTGTAATTTTTTTAAGTTTATAGCGTGAAATCTGGAAACTAACTAATGATTTGTTTTTTTATTCCTTCTCACACGGTGTCACCTACTCTTCCTCCTTTAATTTCCTTCATTTTTCTTCCATCTCATATGAATAAAAACAGGCCTAGGCGTGGCCCAAATCGCATGCGTGGCTGGAATACTACTCGAGCCTCGAAGGGGCGAGAAGACATGCGCTAACGCGTTGGAAAGAGATTTTTTTTTTACCACCGTAATTTCCATATTTATCTCAAATTTTAACACGCCACGTGACCCAACCAACCGCTGGCAAAGGTGCTAGTTTGAGAGTGATTGATTGATGTGTATCCCTTACACGTATAGGTACGTCATCTTAAATGGGGGTTTATATTGTCTTCATATAGTACATAGAAGAGTAGGTAGAAATTCAAAATAAGCGTGCTCATGGCCCTGACCATCTCTAGGATATGGACACGTGCAAAACAAGGCCATATCTATACGATATTAAAAAGACAACAGACGTGGTGTTCATTCCCACCGCAGGCTGCTGCACCAATAAAAACGCTCTCTCTCCCCTCTTCGTCTCTCTCTCGCCTCCCCCGCCACTGCTGCCGCACCGGCTCTCCCCCGCGGCCACCTCTCTCCGCCACCGCTCTATCGCGCTGGCCCACCCCCACGGCCGCCTCTCTCTGCCACCGCCCCTCTCCACCTCCCACCGCCCCTACCGCTGCTGCCGTGATGACCCTCCCTCCCCCACCGCTGCTGCCGTGCCGGTCCTCCCCGCGGCCTCCACTCTACGCCGCCCCTCCGTCGTGCCGGCCCTCCCCCGCGGCCACCTCTCTCCGCCACCCCTCCGCTGTCGCCCCTCTCCGCCTCCCACCGCCCCTGCCACTGCTTCCGCACCGACCCTCCCCCGCGGCCGCTGCCACGCCGGTGCTCCCCACGACCGCCTCTCTCCGCTGCCCCTCCGCCACCACTGCTCCTCTCCACCACTCTCCGCTACCCCTCCATCGTGCCGGCCCTCCCCGGCAGCCGCCTCTCTCCACCACCACCGCCCCTCTCCGCCTCCCACCACCCCTGCCACTGTTACCGCGCTGACCCCCCACCGCTTTTGCCGCGTCGGCCTCCCCGCTGCCGCCCCTCTCCTGTTTCTCGCCTTCTCCCCTCTCTGTCGCTCTCTGTCTCTCGCCTTCTCCCTTCTTCATCTCTCGCGCAAGCCGCCGCCATGCCACCCAAAGCCGCCGCCATCCCTGCCTCTCTCCCACGAAGGAGCAGAGCCGCCCCAAGGCGCCATCGCCGCTGCCGCTGCCCCTCTCCCGCGAAGAAGCAGAGCCGCTCCAAGGTACCGATGCCACCGCCCTAAGCCACCAGTTCTCTCTACTGTTCATTTTTACTATTGGCTGCACAGTAGAATGCAATTGTTGGGTGTGAACTGAAAGAATGTTGGAGTTGGACAAACAATAAGAATTATTAGCTGCAACTTGTGGCTAATATAATATTGTAGGGCAAGCTACTTCTTTATTATATGCTAACATATTTCTTTCACCTTTCAGTAATGACATGTCCTCCTACCAAACAACTCTTTCTAAAGGAAAACAAGGTGCTTTGCATGAGTATTGAATAATTATAACATACAAATTGTATGAGTATTGAATACATCCCCACGCTCTTGGTGGTGGTGTTGATGCAAAAAAAACAAAACTGGCCTGAGAGATTTGCTTTACTCTAGTGCAGGTCTAAAACTTGTTCTTAGGTTCGAGGGCGTGCCAGTTGATTTGATCCTGCAATCAACAAGAAAAAACATGCAAATTTATTAGTAGACGATAGCCAATCGGCCAGCTAGCCGATATTGTATCGTGATGTAACCTAGCCAATGCAGTAAAACATGAATCGGCTGTAAGGTATTTATCAATGAAAAGCTAACCCTAAACTTGGTACATGTCACGCCTCGATCCGGTCCCTGACGGGGACTAGAACGGACGCTCCAAATTAACCTGTCAAACGATACCAGTCCTAGGATACAGTGCTGGTATCATAGGAAGATAGAATATCACTGCAACAGAAGTCTCTTTATTATAGAGTAGGATTACAATCATGTTGGGCTGCGGACAAACCCCGAGCTCACAACTGCATTACAAAAGAGAAAGCGGAAGCCAAGACTTGAACCAAACACCACAGGCGTGACTTGGGAACTAGGCCGAAACCCTAAAACTCATCGTAGCCGACTTGCTCCTGGAAGAACTCCTCGTCAGCAGGATCCACGTCATCTTCTTCAGCAACTGGGGGGGATTATTTATATAGAGCAAGGGTGAGTACGGGAGTACTCAGCAAGCCATGGGAATTAAGTGTTTAATGCAGGCTTCAAAGGAAAGGCTGTTGTTTTTCAATTGATTTTAGTTTAACTACCTATTGAAACAACTAAGTGAGTGCTTCTCAAACGACACGGATGAGACAGTGCGTCTCGTCCAGTCGGAGTATGTGCAATGTATCAGTCTTTGAGCAGTTCAAGGTTGGCACCCGACCAACAGATTTCAAACGGCCACCCGGGCCTGGCTGATCCCGTCAGCCGCAAGTTTTCCAAACATCGAATCCCATTCCACAACATCAATTTTCACAAGCAGTAATCAAACAAAACTACGCTAGGAATCACCTTACATCCGCCCATGACCGTGGGCACGGCTGTTCGAACAGTTTGTTAACCTCTGCAGAGGGGGCACACTTTACCCACACGACGTTACTAGCCTGGGTCACCCAGCCCGTGCAGAACGGCCACGTCTGGCGACTTTGAGGCTTTCACGACAAGGCATTTCGAAAGCCGATCCAGGTTTACCATATGCCAACGAGAGGGGTCCCAGACCAACACCAGGTTAGGTCCCAGACCATACTGTGCCAGGAAACCCGGGGTTCTCCCCGACACCACCCCGTAGAATCCACATGTCCCTTGGCATCATGGCTCCCCTGATTAGCTAATTACTCAGCCAGGGGCATCCCATTCCACCCATGTGGTCGCACTTGTCTTATGTTCGGATGAAATTCCAAGGAAAACGGTCCTTAAGCGCAAGAGCGGGAAATCATACCCCCGGTACGTTCCCGGTCTGCGGTTTTTGGAAAAATCATTTGGTTCGCAAACACCGACCCAGGTGTCGGGTTTTCCAAGTCTTTTGTAAAACCCCAAGTTTTACCCATCGTTGGATATTTTAAATTTTTGAGGGGAGGTGTTCCGATGATGCGTGCCCGAAGGTCCGAGCATCGAACACAACTGTCGACAAAGGAGGTTTAAGAGTTCAATAAATCACGGAGGGTAAATGCAGCAACAGGGTTTTGGGCCGGCAGGCTATCTCGCAAGCCGCGACCGAATTATCAGTGTTAATCCTATACATGCATTATTTGCGAAAAAGAAATATTTAAATTTAATTTATAGGTGCAAGATGATCAAAGGTGACTTGCCTTGCTCGAGATCTTGAGCTTGATCCTCGAAATCCGCACACTACGAGTCTTCGGGCTCCGATTCTATACGCGAAACGAAAAAGACTCAATAAACAGCGAAAAGAAAGCCCTAATAGAGACCACTAAGTGTGCCATTAGATAGGTCTCGAGATTTGAGAAATTTTGGAAGTTGAACGGAGTCAAACGGATGAACGGTTGAAAAGATATTGAATTTCTAAGATTATTTGATTTCCTGTCTAAAGGAAAAAAGATTTATTTAAAACCCTTTTGAAAAGAAAAAGAAAAAAAAGGAGGAGGGGGAAATTTAGACTTCCCTCGGGCGGCTTGGGCGCGGCCCGAGAGGAGAGACGCGGCCCGGCTGAACAACTCGAGCCGGCGCGCGCAAGGGGAGAGGCGGCCCAGCCGAGGCAGGAGCAGGCCGGTGAGGGGGGGGAAGTGGACCAGGCCGGCGAGATGGCGCGGCCCATCGCGCGGGGAGAGAGAGGGAGCTGAGGGGGGGCGCCGGTCAAGGTGGGGCCCACGGTGGGTCCCACCACCTTCTTCTTCTTCTTTTCTCTTCTTCCTCCTTCTCCATTCTTCTCCATTCTTCTCTTGCTCTTCTTCTTTCTTGTTTCTCCGGCCTACCAAGGGGGGGGAGAGGGGGAGGAGGATGCGGCGGCCGGCGGCAGGACGACGCCGAGCCGGGCCGGGCGGGGTCGGCAGCGGCGCGGGAGGAAGAGGGCGCGGCCGGCCGGCGGGAGCGAGCTACGCGGTGGCGGCGACTACGCGGCGGCGGAGAAGAGAGGGGAAGGAGGAGGAGGGCGCGGTGAGTTGGTTACCGCGAGGGGAGCGGGGATGCCGAGCCGGGGAGGAGGAAGGTGCGGCCGACGGCGGGCTCCGCGGCGCGCGCGTCCACGGCGGCGACCGGCGGAGGGCGGTGGCGACGCGGAGGGCGACGGCTACGAGGTGAGTGGTGGTGTGGAGTGGGTGCTCAGTGGGAGGGAGAGATGGGGTTTTTGTAGAGGGTGTTGTCGGTTTGGAGGAGGGGAGAGGGGTTGTCGGTTTGGGAACCGACATGGCTGGGGCAAGGGCGACGCTGGCGGTGAGACAGGGAAAAAAGGAAGAGGGGAGAAAGGAGAGGGTGTCTCGCCGTTTTGGGGAAAAAGAGAGGGAGGGAGAGAGAGCTCTCTCTGTCGGCAAGGGAGAGAGAGAGAGAGATGGCGGTTGGGAGGGGAGGATGGGCCGAGGGAGAGAGAGAGATCGGCCCGCGAACGAAAAAGGAGGCAAAATGGACTTTTTGCTGAAAATTGTTTTAGGAAAGATTTGAATTGGATTTGATTTTGACTTTTGGAATAGGAAAACGAGATCTCGGCACACACATACACAACAAGTCAAGAAAATGAAATTAAAATCCAAGATTTTCGGAATTTAGTTTTTATTAGAAAATATGTTTTACCCTATAAACTAATGCCGCGACGGAACGGGCGTTACAGTACATCGGCTGAAAATATCAGTATTACATAATTTATAAATCAATATTACTTTAGAAATAAGCAATTGGGATAGATCGGACTGAACCGAGACAGTATAAATTGCCTAAGTCTAAAATAACATGAAATAACGATTACGTGTACTCATGTCGTAGCCGATGTCCAGATTTAAGCATGTATCAGCTATAGCTCCGATACATCCTTATACTAGGATATTCTCTTGCAACAAATATATTCGACTATTACCAATTAGATTGGTAGTAAGTCCAATATATTTGTATTAGATTAGATCCTAATATAAGGGGCATATATAGAACAATAAACAAAGCATAACACTATGTAAAACATCTATATCAGGTAAGATCGGCTGAAACCCCGATACTACCCTTATTAACAACTAGAAAACAGGCTAGAGATTATGATTCGGAACACGACTTAGTAGATCAAACTTAACTGATACAGCACTAAGTATGAGGAGAAGCATGATATCTAGACGATCAAGCCGATGGTTGCCTTTTCGGGATGGTGGATACATTATATAATTCAAACCAACAAAACCCGATCTAGCCATTATCGGCAAAACCCTACATAGAGCCTGGCCGATGCAAGTAGATTGCATTATCGATCTAAATTATATAATGTATATGATAACTCGGAAGTTTACAAAATAGAACTAGAGTGTCATAAAGATATAAGCACTAGTTCCGATGATGCAAACCGCCATAACAAGACCTACCTCTTCGTCGAAGATCAGATTGATGCAGCTCGACTCGAAAGCATGAACTTGTCGAAAAGTAGAAAACAAAAGGTTGGCGATGCGCTGAGATTGATTGAACTTGGTTGTTGTTTATTTACAAGACCTCGGGTCTATATTTATACCCGAAAAAACAAACATTGTCCATTACGGACACGACTCATATTAACCTAATACAAATCCAACTAACGTACTAGTCCCTTAGGCGAACTCTTACTGAGATTATCTATAAGGAAATTATACATATTCCTAATTAATAGATACAATTGCCAATCTTGGACTCTATCCTTGCCCGGCAACATCATCGTAAGCTCTATGTCAAATCCGATATTGACTTCACATGCGATAACGACTACATCGGCTATCCCAATTGGACTCGGTTTCCAGCCGATACGGACTCCAGCCGAAGCACACTCTGTTTCCGAGATTTCTGCATATCTTCGAATCCGCTTCGGATTGGATCTTGTTTCCTATTCACAGGTTGCCAAATTTCATCGTCAACAGGTGGTTACGAATTGTTTTGGCAGTGGAGAATAAATCCAACAAAACAAAAGGAAGTACCTTTACATTGGTTCAAGTTTTGGAACATTGAGAAAGCTCAAATGGTATCGACTTAAAACTAGAAGCATTCTTTTTTACATGACACATGGTACACAATTAAAATTATTCAATGAATCTATTTTAGCACGGGAACGTTCCCGTGACGCGGCTCGCTATGGTAGCCTTACACCAGAAAAAAGGCAAGCAAAGCTAGATCGTCAAAGAACAAAGCGACAAAATGCAACACCAAGTGAGAGGGAAAAAGAAAGTGACCGCCGAAGAACTCGTAGGCAACGTTTGACACCTGATGAGAGGCAAGAGTTGAATGCCCGTAGAAGATCAGCTAGGCAAAATTTACCGCCTAATGAGAGGCAAGCATTGCTAGATCGACGAAATGCAAGCGATGCAGCTAGATGGGATACACCATGTCTTGAATCCATCGCGATGCAGTGCCTGAATTCCGGTGCTTCATCCATGGTAATCCTATCATCTTCACACAACTTTCATGGTGCAGAGTTCCCACCACAATCATTTGCTATGGATGATGGTAATTTTCGTTTTCTTATTAATTTTATAAAAATATAAAATAGATGTGCACGAACCTTACTCTCACAAGTGGCAGTTACAATGGAAACTACCCATGAAGATGACATAGATGATGAGTGCCACATGTTCGCCGGCGAAGGTATTTTTGGTAGAGCTCTCCTTATTTTCTATATCATGTATAGCGTAGTGTGACTCAAAAATAAATCCAGCTAGATATGGACGTTGATGACGATGACAAGTACTACATGTTTGTTGGTGGAGGTATTTTTGGCATAGTTGTCTTCTTTCCTTATCTTGTAGTGCATAGTGTAACTCCTTAAACCAACTCCATGCAGATGGGGAAGATGAGGAGGACATAGACTTCAATGAAATCAAACATGACTCAGTTGAACATGATCCCCACGACCATGTGTATAGCAACATACCTCGTAACACACATATCTTGAAGCCCACAGCAAATTGCAAGCATTGTGGTGCTAAGAAGTTCCAATATGAGACAGACGGGTTTTGTTGCCAGGGCGGAAATATCAAACTGTCTAATTTGGAAACACCCCCTGAACTAATGAGACTCTGGTCGAGCATGGATTCTGATGCGACACATTTTCGTGACAACATAAGATTCTTCAATGGACATTTTTCTTTCACCACCCTCGGTGTGAGCCTTGATGAGCACTACACCAATATGAGGTCAGGCGTCTACACATTTCGAGTCCACGGTCAGATATACCACAACATACACTCTTTTGGGCCACGAGATAAGGCTCCAGAGCATCTTGAGCTATATGTCTATGATGATGATCCAAGTCTAAATCATCGGTTTTGTCGCTCCCCTAGCCTTGACCAAGAAATTGTTAGAAGGCTTGTTGAAGTCCTTCGTGGCAACTCCTACTCCTAGACCTTCAGAAGTCTAGTGCAAGCTGATGACCTTGAGGAATATTGTGTCACACTAAATCTTGATAACCGTTTGGACCAGAGGCGGTATAATGTGCTGGTGACTTCGGAAGTGGCTGTCGTGTGGGTAGAGGGGAATGAACTGCGTACACATTTCGAACGTTGTGTTGTGCTATATGGGAACAACAATACCAAGTACAACATCCAGTCATATTACGGATGCTATGACCCACTATCATACCCTCTCTTCTTTACGAAAGGCGAGCTCGGATGGCACCAAGAAATCCCAAAAGAAGGTGTGTCCATAGAGGATGTAATCACATCTCGTGAAAATAATCATGCTGACTCAGGTTATCATTTCCATCCATGTATTGCTGGCTCATCCCTTTTTATCTGATGGTTTACTTCCTTTAGCTCTTACTTATTTTTGCTCTCATTCTTTATGTAGATTCAAATAGCAAACTATGTGTCCCCGTTAGGGACTACTATTGCTACAAGTTCCAAATGCATCGTGGTATATTCAACCCACTATTGTATGGGAAGCGCTTGTTCCAGCTATTTGCAGTTGTTATGTACATCAAAGTAGAAAGCACTCGACTAGACTTCATAAGGCGTCATCGGGTAGAGATAAGGACTGACCTATACAAAGGTGTGGTTGATAGCATTCATGTTGGAGAGAGCCGTGCAAGCTAGGTGGGCAAACATACTGTGCTCCCAGCATCATTCATTTGGGGCAATCGGCACATTAGTGAAAAATTACGGGAAGCCGAACATTTTTTTGACATTAACATGCAACCCTAACTGGGAAGAGATAATAGGTAACCTTGAGCCTTGGCAGACACCCCAAGATAGGCCTGATCTCATAGTGCATGTGTTTCGAGCAAACCTAGAGGACCTCAAGAAACAATTACTTGAGAAGCATATCCTTGGCAAAGTGATTGATTATGCGTATGTGGTTGAGTTCCAAAAGAGGGGTCTTCCACATGCACATTTCCTTTTGATCAAGGATGGAAAATACAAGCTCACTTCTCCTGAGCAATATGATTGTATCATTTTCGTTGAACTTCCAAACAAGCATAAGTATCCAGAGTTGTATGAGATGGTCGTCAAGCATATGATGCATGGCCCATGTGGGACTCTGAATCGGAAGAATGTGTGCATGCAAGACGGTTCATGCAAAAACCGCTATCCTCGAACTTTCAACACGGTTACCATAAATGGCAAGGACTCCTACCCTGTGTAGAGGAGATACGGTAACAAGCGATGTGCTAAGGTTCGAAAGTAGAAGCTGGACAATAGGTGGGTAGTGCCCTACAATCCTTACCTCCTAAGGATGTACAATTTCCACATCAGTGTGGAGGTTTTCTCCAGCATCAAGGCTGTAAAATATCTATTCAAGTACATTTACCAGGGGCATGATCCAGCATCTGTCAGCCTACGTGAGGCCAATGGCAATGGCAACATTGATGAGATTCAACAATATAGAGATGCAAGGTGGGTCACCCCACCAGAAGCATGTAACATCCTGAAAATTCCCGACAATAAAAATCACTAAAATTTCGGACTTTTTAAAACTTTTGCATCATGCTGGATGTTATGGTTGCTATTGTTTGCCAAATTATAAATTGTCACAACGATGAAATAAATTGAAGATAAACATCTAGGTAATAAATATAGTTTACAAGAATATATTATTTATTAATCCTATAAATATTTATGCATACGATAATAAGCTAAATATAGAACAGGTTAATTATTGAGTTCATATAATATAAATTACAGATCCAGTACTAGATTATTGAGCCATGACGATAGCTCGATCTCATGGGAATGCTAGGGTTAAACACTAAGTACCTAGACGTAAACACACCACATGCAATGACGGTCATCTGGACTGTATCACATAAAATCATAATCCCTCGAGAATGTCTCATGAAATATAAATACACGTGAAATGATAATCATTCAAATAAACTAAGCTCTATATATAAAATGAAATTACGGGAGTATCTAATTCGATATATAGATCAATAATGCACCAAGTTCCAAATTGCATTGGGAGATTGAAATTAAATAGATTAAAACCCTCCCTGTGAAATAAACTAACATATAAATAAATTGAAACAAATGGGCTATTATATTAACAAAGGCCACCCTAGAATAATTTAACCAGTTCTAGAAATATCGAAAGCCTCTGAATTATCTAGACTAATTTTGGGGCTAAACTCATTTAATTAATACAATAAAAATACATTTGCACCATCACAACTTTTAGGGTAAAATCCAAATTAATATAACACAAATTTATTTGTGGGTGAATGTAAATAAATTCCAAAACATAGGAAGTTTTAAATGACAAAACATGAAATAATCTATAATAAATATTAAATAATGGACAATATTAAATTTTGGTCAAATTCACATTTGGATGCCTAAATTTGTCACTCAAATACCTAGGAGGAAACACAAATTTAAATTGCATTTTTCCTCAATTTTTAAATCAACTAAAACCCTAAAAATATATTAAATCCTAAAATGCACTATTCATTGCACACCACGTGCTCGATCTGTGCCTGCCATCACATCGTCGTCGCCATCATCCGCTGCCGCGCACCTCGAGCCGCGCGCACGTCGCATCACCGCGCGCGCCTAGCTGCTGCCCGCACGTCGCGTCGCCGCCCGCCTAGAGCCTTGCGCGGCCGCCGCGCGCCGTGCGCAGTCGCCGTCAGCCCGCACCGCACGCCGCGCCGTGCGCTGCCGCCTTGCGCCCCGAGCCGCCGCCGCTGGCGTCGCATCGCCGCATCGCCGATCGCTTGCACGCGCGCCGCACCGCTGACCCGCGTGCCTCGAGCCGTGCGCGCGCCACGCCGCGTCACGTCGCCGCGCTGTCGCCGTCGCCCTCGCGCCGCACCGCTTGCCTCAAGCCCCACGCGCCGCGCCATCTCGTCCGTCGCCCCGCGTCAGCCACCGCCCCCCTTGCCCTCCCTATAAATACCCCCTCTCCTGTTCGCCGCCGTGCGCCATGCCGCCGCGCCGTTCGCCGCTGCGCCGTTCGCTGCCGCGCCCTCTCGCCACCACGCTGCCCCCGCGCCGCCGCACCGGTAAGACCGGCCACGCCCACCCGCCACCGCTCGGCTAGGAGAGAGGAGCCGAGAGGAGAGGAAGCAGAGAAGAAGTGAGAGAGAGAGGAGGAGAAGCAGGAAGAAGAGGAAGAAGAAGAGAAAAAAAAGAAGAAAGAAAAAGAAAAAGGAAGAGAGAGAGAGGAATCTAACGTGTGGGCCCCATTGAGGTTAGTGCACAGTGATATTTCGCAATTTTTAGATTTAATTCGAATTTGAATCTTTTAACGAGCGTAACTTATTCATTTTAGCTCCGATTCGAGTGAAACTTGAACCTAAATTTATCTAAATTCATGCTCTTTCCAATGATATATAATTCATATTTAATAAGATATATTTATATTTATGAAATAATTAATATCAAAGTAAGGAATAAATAGTTAACCTAAATAGTGTGCTAATAAATAAAAGTGGGTTGTGTGCAGTAAAATAATTATCGTAAACATGTTTTTATCACTGTAGCAATCACATAAATTAAATTATATCTAGTGTTTCGAATTAGTTGGAGTATAGGGAAATACTAGGACATTTATTAATCTATGTCCAAATATAATTAAACCCATGGCTTATAAATAATTTAAATAAAGTTTAGCCTTGTATGTTTCTAACTAAAGTATGAGCACGCCTAGATAAGTCCATAGCTTATGTATGTGGAATAATAACAGAGCCAATATGATTAAGTCGCCTAAATAAATTTTCTTAATACAAAATCATATGGAGTAGTATATATTAAGGTTGGTAAAGAACCCTTACTTAACTATTGGTTACCAAGATATTGGACTCATATTATCACTTGTTCAGAATAACTTGTATTAAACCGTGCATAGACCAAAGAATAATCAAGCCATAATGTATTTATGGGCACACTCTCATTGTACACCCGAATTATAGTAGAATGGTAATTTGTGGTGTACCTCTAAACTAAATATTATATGATATGTGTAAATGTTGGATAAATACTAAATTGAGAATCATATCAAGTAAACATTTAAGCCGCTAGGTGATGATAAGTTTGATAAGATAGGCGTAGAACTGATACAACCTACAACCTGCAGAGCATGGATTTTTATCGACATTTCATTATACTCAGTTAATTAAAATGCACACGTCATACATTCATCCAAAGAACCCTAACTCTATTGGCAAAATAATAATATGGATAGTGCACTGTGACGATTTGGTTGAACCTAGGCCTATTCATCGGCAAAAACCAAACTTAAGCCTGTAGGACCTAACCATTTTAGTTTGATAGCAGATAATTTAGCCATCCTAATTGCACATGCGGTAAATCCGTGTTTACACATACGGTAACACGGTCACTTAGGGTTGCACCTATCGAACTGTAAATTATACGATAAAATATCTAAGATAGAGGAAATACTAGTTATAAATCTTGACGTCATATAATAGTAGCCCAACTATGAATTAGGATTATCCATTATAGAATTATGTAATAAGATAATCTGCACATCTAATATTAACAACCTCACAAATCTAACATATAGAGCTGGGATAATTATTAACCTTTTATAATGATGGGTGAAATATGTCCATAATTTAATAATAACTCCACTAATAAAATAATACTATAGATGATTCACTGTTATTATCTGGTTAATCCTAAGTCTATCCAACCACAGAACCGTACCACAAATTTTAATTAGATACAATAAAACCTCCTTTAGTGTATGATCGTTGTATTTAGATAGAAGCACGAGTAGCATGAGCAGCCCTAGGTATGACTCTGACATTTATAATTGTTTGCGCATGTTTGATTGTTGGTTGAATATTGGTTTTTCTCGCGTATTGTAGTATTGGTGTATCGATTAGTCGTGAGGCAACGTGTGCAGCTTCCAGGAGGAGAAGGTTGATCAAGATTATAGAGTAAGGACTATCTTGAGCAAGGCAAGTCATCACTATTCCTTGAACATATTGATCCCAAGTTGCGAAATTATTTTGTTTACAAATAAAGTTGCATGCAATGATGAACATCCTACTTGTTATTATGCCATGCCTTGATTATTGTTTACCCCATATCCCCTTGTAACCATGTTTACGTATGAGTCCCTAGTCAATTATGACAAATGCTTAGTAATGCTATTCTAGAATCATGCATACTCATATTTATCAAAATGCTTTATGCTTGGGCAATTACCTTTGGGAAGGTAATTGAGATGTGGCATGTGGAGACATGAGCACCACATTGCCATGATATGATGACATGATTTGTGAAAGGAGAAATAAAACTAAACAAGTGTTTTCGACTGGGGTGGACGGTGGATTTGGGTGGTATCTGGAAAAGGCTAGCACCGTCCCCGGTCAGTTAAGGACCGAGCCATGAAGTTAAGCATGAAACGACCCTCGTCCAACCGTACTTCTCGAATTGGTATAGACCTAGCGGACTAGATAGCCGAGCAGAGGCAGTATCCTTGCATCGATGGTTCACCCCCGTCTGTGAGGCAGGTGCGCTACGATGGGGCAGCCGTTGAGGTAGGGCCGCGATGCGTACCCTACATCGGTGTCGCCATTGGTAGGACTGCCATGTGTGTGAGAGTGAGAATCTACACTTAAACTATAAACTTTACGTGCGTGTGAGGCTTCCCTTCCCGGGAGCGCCAGAACTCATCTCACTGCTAGAAACAGATACGCCTAGAGTGCATGAGGATGATAGTTCATGGAGCGGGTACTGCCAATGCAAGGTTATCGAAAGGCTTTGCCGTGATGCGTCTCATGTGTTGGGACGAGGCTCATGTGTTGGGCAGTCGCGGAGTACGGGTAAAGTGTACATCCACTGCAGTGTGAGTAAACCAATCTATTCGAA
This sequence comes from Oryza punctata, assembly GCA_000573905.2. NCBI lineage: Eukaryota > Viridiplantae > Streptophyta > Magnoliopsida > Poales > Poaceae > Oryza > Oryza punctata. The sequence continues at coordinate 3,609,807 of CM002496.2, forward strand.
TAGCCGTGCTCGCAGATATTGAGCACCGGGACATGTATCACACTTGGCTAGACTCTAAATTCTTAACTTGTGTGGGATGGGATGATGCATGATGATTTTTATGCTGATGGAGCCACTTCCTGAGAGGAGGGAAGGTGGACGTCCTCAGAAAACCATGACGACTCAATGACGGGAAGCTATCCTTGGGATGACAATGGATGGTTGATAGAACCGTCGTTGATTAATGAACTATGGTATTAAAATTTGATCAGTCTATGCTAGGTCTTAGGCTTGTGAAAGGATTTACAAAATATGCTTTACGCAAAAGAACCGGAACCCATTCCTTGAAATACCCTCTATCATATGCATTCTTGTGTGGTGGCTTGTTGAGTACTTTTGTACTCATTGTTGTTCTATATATATCTTTTAGCAGAGTGCCTGAAGAGAAGCCCTTGTTAGTACGCTACTGTACTTAACAGGATGATCGGAGTGCAGTCCTATTCTAGGTCTCGTTCCCCAGTCGACTGCCTGTGGCATGTCAACCGGGCCCTTGTACTGTTTTGCCTTCCGCTGTTGTTCTGATAGTTGTTGGCCTACCTGGCCCTAATGTAAGTACTTAACCCTTTTAGCCTGAATTCATCCGTGATATGTTGTGATCCGGCTATGTATGTGTGTACCAACTACTGATCTAGGGATTGGTACGGCTAAACACACAAGATCTCCGATTTCCAAAATCGGGGATCGACAAAGCACTATGGTGTATATAGATTGGACCTTAGTAAGGTACATTCGCCTGTGAAACAGCTACAACTGCATCTTCCAAACATGAACATGGTCTCATTTCGTGCGGGGCAAGATCTCCATGATGTCATAGAGCGAAATGGCATCAAGAAGAGTATGCTAACTGAGTATTTTGAGGCAAATAAAGTTAATGAAGATGCTCGAGGAATCCTCTACAAGGATTTTCCGGAGGCATTTACTTGGCAGGCTGGCCCAAAAGTACGGCAACGGAGGAAACGACAAATCATTCAAATTGTGAGAATCGTGACAGCTCATCTTGTAGAGGGGGAGCGGTACTACCTTAGGGTGCTACTAACCCATGTGACCGGCGCCACCTCCTTTGAACACTTTAGGACAGTGGACGGTGAAGTCTGCTCGTCCTTTCGTGAAGCTGCAGAAAAAATGGGTCTTATCGAGGTAGACAACACATTGGATGAGTGCGTTACTGAGGCTGAGGTGTTCCATATGCCATCATCGCTACGGAGGCTCTTTGCCACGATATTGGTCTTTTGTGAGCCAAGAGACGTACTTGGTCTATGGAACAAGCACTTGGAGGGAATGTCGGATGACTATCGTCATTCCCACACGTGCCCGCTTACAATTGAGCAGATGGTGCTTTTGGACATTAGAAATATGCTCCAGTCGATGGGAAAAGAAATAACATCGTTCCCTCTACCTGAAACTGATGAGTTGTACGACACTACAGGCAGCGAGCCTAGAGAGATCTTTGAGGAGTCTACAATCGAGGTGGATCATGAGCACATGGATTTGTCAAGCTCACTCAACCCTGAGCAAAGATGTGCTTATGATGAGATATTATCCGCTGTTGAGGGCGGACAAGGAGGCCTCTTCTTCGTAGATGGCCCTGGAGGTACTGGAAGGACCTTTTTATACAAGGATCTACTTGATACAATTCGTGGTCAGAGAAAGATAGCTACCGCAACTGCGACGTCTGGTGTAGCTGCTTCAATCATGCCTAGCGGTAGGACTGCCCACTCAAGATACAAGATCCCACTGAACATTGATGATGGATGGGTATGCAGCTTCACAAAGCAGAGTGGGATAGCTAAACTTCTCCAAAGAGCTTCCCTAATTATATGGGACAAAGCTTCTATGACAAAACAGCAAGCAGTCGAGGCCCTAGATAGAAGCATGAGCGACATCATGGACCGTCCTGACGTGTCATTTGGGGGGAAAAGGTTCTGTTATGTGGAGACTTTAGATAGGTAGTCCTTGTTGTTCGGAAGGGAACGAGACCTTAGATAACCGATGCAACACTATGTAAGTCCTACCTTTGGGATTGTATGCGCCAACTAAGGTTGGTTACGAATATGAGAGTGCAAAATGACCAATGGTTTCCCGAATTTCTTCTTCGTGTTGGCAACGACATAGAGGAGGCATGTGATGATGGCTACATACAGCTTCCACATGAGATATGTGTGCCATGGACCGGTAATGATGACGACCTCAACAATTTAATAGATAATGTGTTTCCGATGCTTGATGCTAATCTAGCCGACCCAAACTATATCACATCTCGGGCCATCTTGTCAACATGGAACGAGTATGTTGATAAGATAAACATGAAGATGATTTATTGTTTTCAAGGGAAGGAGATGTTATACCACAGCATCGCTCGTGCTGAGGATGATCCTCACAATTACTATCCCCCTGAATTCTTGAATTCATTGACCCCTAATGGATTGCCTCCGCACATACTAAAGCTTCAGATCATTGCCCCATTATACTTCTGAGGAGTATTGATCCTACCAACGGACTCTGTAATGGGATGAGGTTGGTGGTCCGAGGATTCCAGAGAAATGCTATCAACGCTGAGATAGTGCTTGGTCAACATGCTGGGAAGAGGGTGTTCCTTCCTAGGATACCCCTATGCCCCACTGACGATGAGATGTTCACTTTTGTTTTAAGAGAAAGCAATTCCCGGTCAAACATAGCTTTGCCATGACAATGAACAAGGCGCAAGCCCAGACCATAACAAATGTTGGCGTGTACCTCCCTGACCCGGTGTTCTCTCATGGTCAATTGGTTGTTGCATTGTCTAGAGCAACAGCAAGAATGAACATTAAGATCCTTGCGGTAGCAAGCAAGGACAAGAGCCATAGTTCGATGTCTCGTGGGATGTACACGAGGAACATTGTATATAGAGAGGTATTGATTTCTGAGCTAGCACCATAGGAGTATGTTGGTTTGAACATCTGTTTTTGATCTAGCATGCAAGTAGCTAGCTTTTGTCGTACCATCACTATATTTATGTGCAGATGTTTGTTTTTACCTAATTTCAGATGTAAGATATGTATTAGCATTGACCTTTCTATGCACTTATGTTTTTTTCTAACATAACCATACAATTTGTATTTTTCTAGAAATATCAATGTTAAATTCATAGTACTATGGAAATGTTTGTGCTATGTGATGTTCCCATTTGTAAAGTGATGCATAATTTATGTCTAACCAGATGAGCAACCCATGATACGGCTAGTCAGAAAAACAACTGGGAACCATCTCAAAAAACCTCCCACCCAATCTTCTTAAACTAGCATGACCAGTCCACGCGTTCTATCCAAAGCCACGTTGAAAACACCACAAGAATGATGTACGACATTGAAGACACGCACCAATCACAGGATGATTCGAAACAAACCCCGCGGATCCAGAATCCCAAAAAATCCGGACTCGCCCCTTCCCAAGCAGTGTTAATGGAAACCGAGCTGATGGGATACAGGAACCACCGACTAAATGGTGCCTATAAAAGAAACCCATTGCAACTTCGAAAAGGGCACACCCCCCCTTGAACTAAGCCAGTCAAAAAACCCTTAGCCCATGGAAAACCCTAACGGGTATGCCCAACCGTTGAACTACCTACTCCAATAACTAGGGTACATGGAGGAGCCAGTCTATTGTTGTGAGCGGATCATCCGGGGATCCCTGGAGAGTTGGAAGGTGAAAATATTCCACCGCTTCTAGGTAGATGGAGAAGAAGTGCTCGCTTCCTAGATTCGCCATTCCTAGTTCACCCTTGCAGCTGCTGTTCGGGACGCGTTCCGTGAAGCCCTCCTATAGCTTTGCGGGATTAGCATTCCCTTGGATATAGCCAACAACTTTGGCATGCACCCGTATCGCGAAGAAGACAACAACCGGTGCTGCCTCCGCCTGACTATACAGCCCGAAGGGAGCAGGTGCACCCTTCTCTCTGAGCTAGCCCACACCACCAAGAATGCCTACGAGCAAGCTCTTGAAGAACTTGATGAACTTCGGGATCGATACACTGATCTGGAATCCCGCTATCGGTGCCTAACTCTAGAACACTCCACCTTATAGCTCTTACAGGCATCCATGATAGCCCGTAGCATCCAGAGCATGAGGGTGGGTAGGGTTCGTCGGAAGCCTCCGTTGGAAGTTGATCCCCTCCTGCCCCTACCATCACCATGAGAAGGGATGTGCATAGGCCCTATTAGGTACTACCCAATCCAATAATAGTAGTTCCCTTTCCCTTTCCAGAGATGTATTACCTGGTACCTTGTTGTAAAAGAAAATTGAATATGCACTAATGCAATCTTTTGTCCCCATGACTTAGTGGTTTAGAAATGACTATTCATATTGAACATTAGGCCAAAGTGCCCTTCTAACAGGAAGCCATTTATCGATTAAGAATGGATTATCCCGTCGAATAAAGAGGATACCCAAACCTAAAAGGGCTGGAGCATATTGAGAAAAACCAGAAATCCCACATTCACAGGAAACACAAGTCAGGCACATGTATCGGTCAGAGGCGACCATACTTACGACACATAGGCAAAAAGATTAAAGTAGAGATCATGCAAGTTGATACATATGGGATACACGCCAAGACTTGGCAACCATTTCATCAATTATATACTCCAGCAGTGCTATCAGAGTAGAAACAAAAATGATCGGTGCCAACACAATGAGGAGATAAACTGCCATGCATACGTAATCAGAGTGGTCATCCTCGATCATATCTTGCCACCATTCCCAGAGCAAGACCACCGGGCGAACCATCCAAGCTAAGATGGTGAAGATGGTTGCCCCGACGAATCGTAGACTAGAGCACAACCAACGCAAAACAGTGGCCACCCCTACCAGGAAGGTTTCCTCTTGATGGGAACGCTTAGGCACCACCGTCCCAGCGCCCCCGCCAACAGCAGCGCCACCCGTCGCCTGCACCGGTGGAATAGCTCGCCGCTACACCTCGATCTGCGCCACCTCCGGTCCTAACCCTGCCAGCAGCCCCTTGTCCCACATAGCCTTCGGCCTCTCGGCTGCCAGCACCTCGCTCGCCACTGTTGCCGCAACCACCAATGTCTGCCCTCCTCTCCATTTCTTCCCCTCACCCAAGCTACACCACCTCCAGTCACCCTCTCCACTCTCTTGCCTGCATGCTCCACAAAAGCAGGCCAAGGAAACCGTGCCTGGACCCCCCTCCTCTCCCCTCCATATAAAGGACGTGCCCGATGAGACGGGTACCGGAGCGCATGAGGCAACAGAAAGTGTGTTGATAAACCAGTGTAACAGCTGGATAACCACCCTCAACCAGGTTAATTGCCATGGATAACTGTCATAACCACCGAGTGCAACCATTATTGGACCACATTGAACAAGATCAAGACCCATCAACTCCAGTATTGATGCCAAAAAAACTGTTCAGTAGCCGACACCTGAGTTCAAAAATTTTAAGCGCCAAACACTATTTCAGCCCCTAAAATTTTCTATTTCAGTGCTCACAAATATTAAATTTACTAGCTAAATGCCTGTGCGTTGCAAGGGAATTATATGTAAACCTCATTTTAAAATTATTCCCTCTCTAATCATCACATCACATTTGGTATAATTTTGCGTATGTATGGTGAGCTATATTGGAAGAAAAGTTCATATAGAACACAATATAAGACTAATTAAAATTTAAAATAAAAATAAAATAAATTTCCAAAATTAGAAAAAAGATTTCAAATAAAAATGCAATTAGAAATAAATGAAATTCTGAAATAAAAATAAGTATTAATGAAAGAAGAGTCCATATAGAACCCATTACGAGATTAATTAATATTCAAAATTACAAATATAATATATTCCAACCTTAGAAAAGAAACTTGAGAGCCCATAATTGAACTGAATTGCATACGTACAAATATAGGGAAATCACTCCATTACGAAATTCATATTCATCATCAATTACCACACATTTATATGAATCCAAAGTTTATAAAAAGAACCTTAAAATCTATAAAGTTATAAAGTAGTATATTTAACCAAGTCAATCCTTCTTATCTCTACCACCGTCCACCGTCATACGCGCCGGCCAACGCCTCTTCTCCTCCTCCCCCTGCCAGCGTCGTTCTCCTCTTCTTCCCCCAGCCAGCGCCATTCTCCACCTCCCCCAGCCGGCGCCCCCTTCTTCCTTCTTCCCTTGCCAGGACGCCACCTTTCCCGGCCGATGACCCTCCCTCTTTCGTCGGCTTGCTGGATTTGGACGAGAGAGAGCTCGGAGGCGACGGCGCGGTCCAGCAAGTGCGGCAGCAGCGCCAGCAGCGATCTCCCTCTACCGGGCCGACGCTATTCCCTCCCCCTTCTCACATTCTCCGCCCATCGCTTCCTTTGTTGTCGGCGGCTGCCAGTGGGTGGAGCGGTGGCGGAACAAGGGCGACGAGGATCTAGGTGTGGGGCTTGGAGCTGCGGCGATGGCGCAGCTATCGACTGAAGGTCAGGAGCTCCACCGACAGCGGCCAACGACTCGTCGAGCTCCTCTATCCCACTCCGCTAGCTGTGCTTCCCGCTCCTTCGGAGCTCGTGCAGTGTGGACTGATCTCCACCAATTCTGGATGGTGAGGAACCGCACCGTAGTGGATTGTGGGGACCATGTCGCAGCGGAGCACTCGTGCCCCAGTCAAATCCACACGCCATGTCATCGCACTGTGAAGGGCCTCACAAGTCACATTGGTACTTGCTACTCAGTTCTCTGAATCTAAGGCAAGATCAGTCTCATCCAACTTTCCCCTTCACCAGTGCACGCTGCATTTTCCCCCCTCTCTAACCGCACACCCTCCTCTGATAGGAAATCCGATAGGTCTGTGATTGGAGAAGAGTGGTTTACACGGCATGTCTCTCCCTCTCTTAGCACTTGATAGATCATACCAGGGATTACTACTGGTTGGTATAATAGGAGCACGAGTTAGGGCAGTAAACCTCTCTCTTCATGTGGAAGGCACAAAATCGACCTATGATTTGGTCGGAATTTGGGAGAAGAGGATGGCGGGCTTGGATTCTTGGCGGGTGGAGTTCAAATATTTTCGGTTACAACTATATATATATTGTTTGCTTGGTACACTGCAGAACAAGTTGCCACCTAAGGCTAACTGTCATCTTGTTCTATAGCTCATTCGAGGTACAACTCAAAAACCCATTTTCCATGTTCAGATGTTGTAGTTGTAGTAAGTGTAATGTTGTAGTTTAGGTGAGTATAATGCTTTTCAGATTTCGTTTGCCTCACCGTTTCAAAAGTTTTGTTTTGTTTGGGGTTTCTTGAATTTCAGCCTGAATTGCATTTGACTTGATGATCATGAGCCTATTGCAAAGCAAGTTAAGAGAATTTCATAAATAGACAGCAATTTACATTATTTAATCAATGGCATTATGCTTAATCCTATAAATTTCCAATTCCTTCCTACAAATGGTTAGGTTATATGCCTCTGTATAATCCTTATCATTTGTTGTAGCAACACATCTTTGGTGGTTTTCAGAACATTTATTTTTTGATATTTAGGATGGGGTCGTTGAAGCGTAAAAGAGTAGAAGCACCACGTGTTCCAATGTTTAGTGACGTACATCCTTTGGGCAGTTGGAGTTTAGGTGTTCGAGTATACCATAAGTACCATGTTGAGAGATTTGCTCCTGGTAGGAAGAGGCTCAACTTGGTTCTATTGGATGAGCAGGTTATGTTCTTGTATATATTTTGAGGTTTGATATGTTACACTGCAATGATTTCTGTATGTCATCCGACTTTATCTATTGTAAATAGGGCATAAAGATGGCAGCTATCATTTATGATGACCAAGTGGATCGTTCAGATCCCCTACTTCGAGAGGGTTCCGCATATTATGTGTCGAGGATGTCCATAGAGCCAGGTAGGTGATTTTGCATCAGTGGCTTGCAAACCATGCTTTTGTGTGTGTTTTCACACGTGTTACTACTGTTAGTGAGATAGCAAACATGAGCGAGAAGATATTGCCATTACTCCCTCCGCTTATGCCACTTGATCAGTTTTTGAGTTTACTTACCATAATGACATTTATGTTGGTAAGTAGTTCAACTAACTATCTGAGCAAATATTAATTTGTGACAAATATAAGTTCTATTAACACAATTTTCACATGTGCAGATGTTATTGGAATGGTCATGTTTGTAAGCTCTATAAGCTTTGTGGAAGGCTACAGGAGGAGGATACCATATAGGAATATCCTTATAGTTGATAGTAGGTATGCACATTTTTTTTTCAAATTCCCTGAAATTTGTGATCAAAGAGCTGAAATTGAAGTTCACTTTCTTCAGATGAGTTACTATGCCACTCATTTGCAAAACAAAGTTTCAGATTACTTTTTTCCCTATATTACTCATGTATATGCATTGAACATATCTCAAACAAAACTCGAGGAGTGAACTACAGTAGACAAACTCAACTTTACATTCTATCCCCTTACCTTTTTGCACGTTATACTCCTAAAATGTTGCCAATCCAAACCTGTACCCCCACCTTTTTAGGGTACATATGTCTTTTTGTTTCTACCTTAATTTCTGCTAAACTTGGCAAAATCAAATTGTGGAGGAAGGTGGTGGTGGCAGACTCACCACCACCACCACTAGAGTCTTTTAAAAGAAGTATAGATGTCAGTTTGTATAGTTATACAATACAGAGTTATTGACCATCTTGGATAGTTAGTATGGCAATAACAAAATTTCCTTTGATGATTTATTTAATCATCAGCTACAATCATTTATTGTTTTCCAAATTAGAAAACCTAACTGGTGAATAATTAATGCAATATCATGCATTATATGATATGTGCATATCCTTAAGTCTGCTAAGAACGGACAAGATAAAAATTTCATAAATAGAAATAATAGCTCAATGTAGCCAGGCAGGATTGTTTCCTAATATTATTATATTCGATCTATCATTAACTGTTTTTACATGCAATTCTTTATAATGTGTATAATTATTATCACTATTTGCATTTGACATGTTTATGTTTATGTAGTTTCAAACCTGTGAAGTTAGTTATTAAGGACAAAATGCTTATCGACCATTTAACTAAATGGGTGAGATGCTCTAATGAGCAACCTATCATTGTAGCAACTATGCTTAGAGCAAAGCGTGAAAAAGGTAAACTGGTGTCTCCTTGTATTCATCGATCTTCTGATTGTTGTATCTTTTATTTCAGACCATAGCCAGCACACTACATGCTTCAGTAATGTTACAGTTGCACGTGAATTAAGGAAGAGATAAATAGAATTTTGGTAAAAATATTTATTTTATTAACTATTTTCACTTATATAGTTCATTATGAATGGTTTTGCAGCTTCAATATGGAGCTTACGGGGAAGTTTTCTCCATGATACATGAAGGGAGGTGGGAAGTGCATCCATATCTTTTGGGGATTATTTCTAACTATATGCTTACTAGAAGTATAAGATTCTGTTCGGTGGAAGTAGGTGTGACATTTTGGTTTTTGGCTAGGATATTCATAGCAATGATGCTTGCTAGAAGTAGATGGAAATTTTGTGCTCAGAAATACTTCTAATTAACATGCTTGCTAGATGATGGTTCACTATGTAATTTGTTATAGTAAGACTTTGAACATCTATTGTATTGGTATTGTAACCGTATTGTGGTCAGTGCTCTCTTGCATTGGTGATGTAACAGTATTATGAGACTATTTCAGTAGATTTCCAAACTTTGATCCTCTTGATGTCCTTGGAATTATTATGTGTTGTTTTATCACATTTGTATCACAATATTTCACTGTTTCTGATGCTAAATATGTAAAGACCATTAAGATCAAATGTAATTGTTGTTTATGCTAAAATAATATTTTCTATTGCAACGAACTGATTATTTGTTATCATCTCATCAAGATTCAAAATTGGTGTATTTTTTCCCATTGCAACGCATGGGCATCCAACTAGTATAGTGAAAAAGAAGGACCAGTCCTTGGTTGAATTCATAGGGATGGTATTTAGTGTGCATGGTCCTATTGTCTCACTATTCTGTTGTCTGTGAGAGTTCTTTTTAAAAAAAGACCAATGCAGATTCCAGAAGGAAAGTTAAATTCAGGAACTTTTAGTGGCGGAGACTTAGCGAGAAGAGGCACGCAAAATAACAAGTTAATTGAAGGCCCATCACGTGGGGGAGCCTCGACAAAATGGAACAAATCCACTTAGACTTCCTTAATTATGCAACCGTAATACCGTAATACTAGATATTCTGATTCATGAATTATTAAAATCTATACAAAATAACTCACTCAATGGTCTTAAAGGATGACTTTCATTAACATGGCTCATTGACTTAGTACAAGTCATCTGACTAGTCTAGTCTGTATGTGGAACCCACATATCAAACTGAGTGTTTTCCATAGTTTTAAATAGCGGGCTAAGACATTTAATGGTGATCTTCTAAAACAGCTGTAGCGGTAGTTATAGTGGGCTAAATGAAGCTATAGTGCTAATTTGTACATGATATCAAATGATATCAAAGAGCTAAGACCCTTCTCAAACAGATATAGCTGGAGATTTAAAACCATGGTATTTTCGTTTATTTTCTCGTCCTCTCGTTGCCGAACAGGCTCTCCTTCCCGTCCAGCCATTGAGGATCCAAAATAGGACCTCCTATGTATAAGTGCTTGTCCAGAATCAAGCTAGCACACACAGACACAAACCAAATATCCCAGCCAACATCACGCAGGAAACCTAATATTTATTAATAAAGTGACTGTGATAAGTGTTATGGCTAGAATTTACATTTATTTATGCCACGAAGGGCCTAAGGAAAATAATAAAATAGCAGCGGAAAATAAGATAAACGCGTAGTAGTTCCATTCAACTTGCCACAGGTAATCAACTGGGACACGCAGCCTATTCCTCGTCTTCAGCAGCAAACTCCTTAGGAAACAATGGAAACTTTTCTTCTGGAATTAGGGGAATTGCAAGGTGAGTACATGGAATACTCAGCAAGTACACGGAAATATGCCTATGCACGGTTGGCAATAAAGGCAATGGCTATTTCGCATAACACAACAATTTGCAGTTATAAACAATTTGTAAACAAAGGTTTAAAATAGCATTTGTAAATAACGGGTGTTACCAACCAACCATCCACACAGGATCTATCCATACAGGACTACTTAGCTATATTCATTAACCTGCACACAGATCATTCCCAGTTTTCGCAAACTACCCCTCATGAGATATCACCGAGCATGTCCATGACCGAGGATGTGGCTATTCGAATAAATTAATTTAACACTCTGCAGAGGTTGTACAGCTTGACCCACAAGATACATTATCCTTTTAACGGCCATGCTCAAATATCACACTTCGGGTTGTGTGCAGCCAAGGAGTCTATAATAAGGCTTTTTAGAAACTTCGCCCCAACACTGCGTTCCTCCATGAGATACCATTCCTTCACACAGACAAGAAAATACCCATGGGTAACCTAACTAAGAACCTTTGCGTTAACCTGCTGGGCTTCCTTAGAGTATATTGGTGATCGAAAGATACACTTGAAGCATGTAATAATCTAAAGCATATGAATCAACGCGAAAATCTTTATCTGGAACCGAAGGAGAAAGGAAACGATTACTTGAGACAGCCAGCTTGTAGTTACATTTAGAAAAAATATTTACTCCCGGTTGGTGGCTACAACCAGGACTAAAGAGCCACCAACCGGAAGTAAAGTTAAGAACTTTATACCCGGTTGATGGCTACAACCGGGACTAAATATTTTTCTATACATATACAGGAGGTGCATCGTCTTCTCCGATCGACTTCCACACCTGTAGTTTCCTCGATCTCATCATGTCGTGCGCCACAGTCGTCGCCGTCACCACCACACGTCGTCGCTGCCGTCACGACCACCACCGTCATCGCTCCCGCCGCCGTCACGACCACCGCAGTCATCGTGTGCAAGAGGTATTGGGCCGCGTGCCCCGCCCGGCCATCTCGCCCCCACCCTCTCCACATTGATCTTTCTCCCGGCGCCGCCACCAATGCAGCCCCATCGCCGCCCAATCGCCGCCACGCCATCACCACCGCCAGAACCACCACAAGCAATGCGCGCCGCCACCACCACCAGCGCCCCGCGCGCCACCACCAACCGAACGACTGAATTCAACGAACTAGCGACCGAACGAACGAACAACTTAGCGACTTAGCGAACGACCGAATGAACGATTTAGCGACTTGACGAACAACTTAGTGAATGATCGAAGACACGACTTAGCGAACGAGCGAACGAACCACCAGCGCCCCGCACGCGACCAACAACCGAACGATTTAGCGAACAACCTAGTGAACAACTTAGCGACTTAGCAAACGAACGACTTACTGACTTAGCGAATGAGCGAACGAACGACTTAGCGAACTAGCGAACGAACGACCTAGCGATTCAACGATTTAGCGAACAACTTAGCGAACTAGCGAATGAGCAAACGAACGACTTAGCGAACGAACGAGTTAGCAAACTAGCAAACGAACGACCTAGAGATTCAACGATTTAGTGAATGACTTAGCGAACTAGCGAATGACCGAACGAACGACATAGCGAACGAGCGAATGAACAACTTAGTAAACTAGCGAACGAATGACCTAGCGATTCAACGATTTAGCAAACGACATAGTGAACTAGCGAACGACCGAATGAACGACTTAGCGAACTAGCGAGTGCACGACCAATATTGGGTGTTGTTTTCACCCAATATATTAAGTCACTATCTCTCATTTAACGATGTATATGCAGATGTTCTGAAATTTGACTTAGGACCAATGAATGAAATTATTTACTGCTACTATTTAGTTGTATTAATGGTGTTATTTAACGGTACTATTTAATGGTATTATATAGATGGTAGATAGCGATGACGAGCAGATCCTCCTAGACACGATCGCAGACGGCAACAGCCAACATTGGACGGATGAGGAGGGTAACGAGGACACCAACCAGTACTTGAATGATGAGGGAAACGTTGAGGGACACGAGGAGGGGAATGAGGAGGGCCAGAGTGATAGTCAACTGAGTGTTGGTGATAAGAGGGCACGTCGACAACGACGTACCGCGAGGAAGGTGGAGGGGAGGCGTATTATAACCGAATTGAGTCCAGGCATACAACATGTAGCCCCTGCTGATGCTGCACGAAAGTTTGTGTCACACAGCGGTTGGTGCGTGAGGGATCACGTGCCCATCAGTACAGTAAACTAGCACCAAACAAGGTCATATGGGGATGAGAAACAATCTTAGCTCCCAAATTCAGAGAAAGACATGTTGTGGACCACCATGCTCAAGACCTTCATGGTCCCTGAGGCAGAACATGCCAAAGTGAAGGAATGGACCCTAAAGAAGATGGTCGAACTATTCCAAAGCTACAAGAAAAAATTGTACAACAAATATGTAGTGAAGGGTCTGACATCGGATTTCGACAAATTCCCCAAACTAACGGATCATTGAGATGTGTTTGTCGCCTACAAGATAGGAGAGGCTGAGCAAGCGAAAATAGCCAAGAACAAAGCCAATGCTGCAAAGAAGAAATACTTTCAACGGCTAGGGTCGGGCGGCTACAAGAAGGCAGTGACCAAGTGGCAGAGAATGGAAGCAGCGTTAGAACAAAGAGGTATTGTTCTCGCCACAGCTGATTGGCCTGAACGATCCAAAAATTGGTACCACGCTCATGGGGGAACACTGAATCCCGGCTATGGCTCCCTAGTCTTCAGCGACGACATACGCCAAGCAGCACACCGTCTCGTGAAGCGGATGGCATGACCATACCAGTGCAGTAGAACGAGATGTACCATTGTAGGCCGATTTCACCTCGGTACTCAAAGGTTGAAGTTGAGTGGGTGATCTCTGGCTTCGAGGAACTCGAGTTGGACATCCCCGGAGAAGACAAGGAGACAAAACTAGAAGACACAACTCATGCCATTGTACTATGGTGCAAGGCTACATCGTGTTTCCTGGGCGAGCAGCCGCGTCTGTTCGTACATCACCTCCGCCTGCTCCGTCTCCTCCCAAGTCTCCTCCGCCTACACCGTCTCTTCTGGGGGCACCGACTGCTCCGCGGGCATCGACTCCCCTGAGGTCTCTGTCGCCTGCACCGTCTCCTCTAACTTCAACGCTGCAACCAACTACAAGTTCCAGCAAGTCTTGCTTACCTCGTCCATGCAACAATCGAAGAATCCAAGACTTGGCGAGCCAAAACTCGCCGCTCTCAAGAATAGAGCGTATGATAGGAATGACAAGGAGACTGACGAGGTCATCAGAAAAGAAGTGCAAGACCACTTCAAGCTGTGGAGTCCATAGAAGAAGACTCCAATAGACCCATCAACAAAGGAACTCTTTCTGAAGATGAATGAACGGACCAAAAAGACCTTGTCATCTGACTACGAACGATCAGTGATCAAGTCTTTTAAGAATTCCAAAGGAAAGAACAAAGAAGTCCCTCAGCTCAGTCAACAATCAAAGCAAGACATTGAGCCTATGTCAATTGAGCCCACAATTGATATTGAAGGATTTCTCAAAGATACAAATCTAACTAAGGAGCAACTGCTGGGCCTAAAGCCTATCCGGATAGCGATAGTGGTGGATCTCGCATACAAATTTACCTTGGGCGAACCACTTGTCAAGCCTGAGCATGTGAATAGCCTCTCTACACAGATGTACCGCTTCCATCAATGGTACATGGAAAAAACAGCCAAAGGCAGAGAGATGTTCGGTGTGAGGATAAAACACGCCGATTACTTCAATTGGGAAGAGACTACGTGGGTCAAGTTCGAGGACGCCTTCCCCATATACCATCTAGACTCCATGGACGTCGCTTTTATGAGCATAGGGGCTTTGTAAGTGTCATTCAATTTTATTTCATTACTTACCTCGTCATAGGCTCCTTACAATTTTTATCGTGTTAGGATACCTGATGACATCTTTTTGATTCAATGATATCGTAGGCAGGGATCATACTGGGTTGGTTTCATGGACCCATACAGAATTAATGTCAAACTACTGGAAAGCTTTGAAAAAGATACAGAGGACAATATCTTAAAATCTTGGTGCAACAACATTATAAGACCTATATACTATTGCCTTACAACACAAGGTGAGTCTTCACCGCAAATAGCATCAATTTCCTTTTCCTATTCATACCAAAACATGTAAATCATCTCACGCGATTTGCAGCAACCTGTTGATGCAAAAAACACACACTGGCCTGAGAGATCTGCTTAACTCTAGTGCAGGTCCAAAATTAGGGTTTTAGGTTCGAGGGCGTGCCTGTTGATTTGATCGTGTAATCAACAAGAAGAAATATGCAAAGAATATTAGTAACCGATAGACAATCAGCCATAGGGCCGATTTCATATCGTATGTGACCTAGCCGATGCAGTAAAGCATGAATCGGCTGTAAAGGTATAAATAAGTATGAAAATAACCTTAAAACTAGTATATCGGCTGTAGATATTAATGTTATGTAATCAGAAGATCATTATTACTTTAGAAGCAAGCAATTGGTATAGGTCGAACTGAACCGAGACAGTATAAACTGCTTTAGTCTATCGCAACATGAAATAATGATTACATAAAACTAATGTCATAGCCGATATATAGATTTAAATGAATATCGGTCGTAAATCCGATATGATTTCATGATAAAGCAGCGAATATTAATTATAGAACATTAAACAAAGCACAAAACTATGTCAAATATTCTAAACAGATAAGATCGGCTGAAACTCCGATACTATCCCCATCGACAACCGTAAAGCAAGTTAAAAATCATGATTCTAAAAAAACATAATAGGTTGGACTTAACCAATGCAGCATTAAGCATAAGAGAAGCACAATATCTAACAAGCCAATAATCATCAAATCAAGATGGTAGATATATCATATAACATGAATCAACTAGGTAAGCTAGCCGATACCTACAAAACCCTAATACAGATCTAGCCGATATAAGAAGATAGCATCGTCGATCTAAGCTATATGACATATATGATAACTTCGGAGAGTTGCAAAATAGAATTAGAGTGTCATAAAGATGTAAGCACTAACTGCAATGATGCAAATCGTCATGACAAGATATACCTTTTCGCCGAAGATCAAATTGATGCAGCACGACTCGAAAGCACAAGCTTGTCAAAAGTAGAAAACAAAGGTGGCGATGCGCCGAGATTGATTGAACGTCTGTTGTTCTTATTTACAAGACCTCGGGATTATATTTATACACGAAAATACAAACATTGTCCATTACGGACACAACTCATATTAACCTAATACAAATCCAACTAACGAACAAGTCCCTTAGGCGGACTCTTACCGGGAATATCTATAAGGAAATCACATAAAATAACCTAATTAATAGATACAATTGCCTCTTCAGGACTCATCCGTGCATGGCAATCCATATGAAGCACTCTAACACAACCCGATGACGTGTACCGAGACATGTCACCAAAATCGGCTCAATCGGCTAACCTTGTCCGACTCTGACTCTGCCGATCCAGTCCACAGCCGATTCGGACTACAGCCGATTCTCACCCTGTTTCCGATACGATCTAATCTCTTCGATTCTCTTTGATTCTATCTTCATCTCCGATACTTGAATTACCAAATTTGGTCGTCAACACATGCCCCCCAAGTCCGGAATATTTGGTAATGTTTCGGATTTGCCAAATCTTATCTCTGAGAGAATATTGCACTTTCCGGTTTTGACCGTTACCGCACTGCTTTAAATACCTAACCGACGGTCTCGAGAAACTTCACACCGTTATACTGTTTCCACCGCTTTAGCAATCCTTGTCTCCCCCGACTCCGGCGATCCCCTCGGTGCAAGCAGGCAACCCTCAAGCAACCCTCTGTTCGCCCAACTCTCGCCGGCGCAAATGTCGTCTTCATCTGCTCCGTCCGCTGCTCCATCGGCTGAGTACGCAGAGGTAAGTTCCATCGGCTAGATCTCCTTTTTGCTCATCAAATCTTGTTTTTCACGATCTTAGTCCGTTTTCTCTCTCTTTTGCTTTGTTGATGTAGCATCTCGCAAATTTAGTTGCGGTTCCCAGCCTAAACCATGACAATAACTACTTTCTTGGACCAATCGGCAACCTGGACCCGATTGAGTTCATCACTGCTGAAACAAACAGAATCCCTTTCAGGCTAGTAAACCCAAACCTAGGGCACTGGAAAAACACCTTCAAATCCTAGCCATCCCTAGAGAAAAGCTGGCCCGCATGGTATAAGCGCATATCGGTTAGCAAACAGAGCCACTGGGATGAGATAAGAATCGGCCTAGCGCTATCTCTGACATTAGCAAATTCGGCTAAGAATGAGCCGTTGATGGCTTCTGCTAGCTACTTCTGGTCCAACACTATCAATGCATTTATGTTCAATCAAGGACCAATGACTCCAAATCTATTGGACATCACCATGCTGACTGGACTAGATATCACCTCATCGGCCAACCCCATGATCTTGAATTCCAAGAATAGATTTGACTTCAAAACCAAGAGCATAGGTCTGGTTTTATTTCGGCCAATATGGGTCAAGGTTCAGTTTCCCCCAGAGAGCATACTACGTTTTTATTGATGTGGCTGGAGAAATTCCTATTTTGTGGATCTAGCTGTGGCCCAACCTCCAATTGGCAGCACATAGCCGAAGCACTTGAGGAGAAAAGGCAGCTTCCCTTAGGAAAAAATTTGCTGGGCTATCTATATCAAACCCTGAATAATGCATCGGCCAAGCTAGCTGTCGGCTCAAGAGTTAGTGCAGGTGGCCCTTGGTGGCTACTCCAGACTTGGCTAAATCTTGTGGCCATGAAAGCTGTAAATCGGCCATCCTTGATTGAAGCAGAATTCCCCAGATTGGAGCCGATCACTGATGACGATGGGGAAGAAATAACCCATCGGAGGTGTACATCTTTTGGAGAATATGCTAGCACACCAGCCGATGCCGGTGCAAAACTGTCAGTCGAACTGCTTAAGGACTGGTTCTTCAGCTTCTATGACGGCTTCTAGAAAAATGCCAGAGCTTGGTTCTTTTATGAGGACTCAATCAACTTTGAGCTACCATCAGACTTCAGATTTGAGGAAATCAACCATCAGACTTCAGATTTGAGGAAATCAACCATGAAAAATTTCAGAAGTCTAGAAAAGTATTCACTACTGCCATCAGCCCATGCATCCTTCCTGTCGGAATTCATCAAGGCAGGAACATTAAAGTTTTACCACCCCATGAGCTCAGCTAGACAGTTTGGTATGGGGCAACTCCCAATCGGCTTGTGGTTTGCCGACAAGATCCAATGCAGTGGAGAGATAACTTCAAGTCTGATGATGGATCGGCTACTCAATATCCCAAGGCCACCCCTTGGAAGTATCAACAATATTGAGTTAGCTATGTTCAGATGTAGATCTTTTACTGCATGGTGGGCTGAGTGGAAACAACACCTCTTCCACCAATCGGCCACAATCTACATGACAGATCTCTTCCCCAACATGATCCCTCAGGTAACTCCTTTATTTCTTCTGTCTCACTCCTGTTTTAAATATATCAGCCGATTCTGCTCTTAACTTTACATGCTATCTTTGCTTTTTCAGACTACAGATTCATCTCCTCCCCGCATAAGCAAAAGTGGCAAGGACATCGAATATGCTGCAGGACTACTACCCAATGGATGTGGTTTAGCTCCTCCCAGCATCGGCTACCATGCCCCAAGACATCAAGTCTACTTCAAGGACAAATAAGGGAACCAACCGATGCAGGTAGAAAAAGGAAAGCCAAAGTACCAACTGCCATGCCGCCAACCGCCAAAAAGAAACCTAAAAAGCAACCACCTCCACCAGCTGATGACATCGATGAAGCTCTGGAAGAAGCAGCTATTGAGCAGGCAATAGATTAAGCTGTAGCTGAATTAAGTGACGTGGGAGAGAAAACACCATCGGCTTCTCCAACTCCAAAACAAGCTCTACAACTCCTGCTGCCCCAGCAGTCTTTACTCGGCAACCCAGGGTAAGTTCATCTCTTTCGTTATAAAATCTCTTCATTTATCATCAATCTAAATATCCAAATTTTGTACTTTGCAGAAGAAAAGACTAGCCGAGAAGAAAAAATCAGTACCAGTATCGGCTAAACCAACTGCTCAAACTCCTCCGGTAATTCTCAACTCATATCATTTTAAATCTATTCTTAGCCGATACCATCTAACACTTGTTTAAGCATTCAAAATCTTCCAGTCTCCTTCTCCACCATCGCCTCCAGCATAGCCAATCTCGAGTGAACACACTGCATCGGCTGCAGTCAGTCATCACGTTGTTGAAGAAGAAATTGCTGCTCCTGCTATTCCTGTAAGTCTTTCATCTTTAAAAATTTCAAATCGGCTATACAAAATCCTTTGTCGTTTATATCCTCTTTGTTCCTCTTCCTTTCAGGTCTTAGCCGATTTATTCTCCTTTGACATTAAAGACTACTTTGATGAAGAAGCAGAAGGGGACATTACAAGTAAGGCTCTGGCTCCTTTAGCCGATGATGTAAAGAGAAACCTTGAAGACATCTCTCATCGGCTGGAAGCATCCCTTGACAGCTTAGTAGTCGACTGCAGCTCTATCCGGGCAAGATTTCAGGAAATTCAAGCTTTAATCCCGGATGAGTTATCAAACATCATTACTCCAGCTGTTTATCTCGAGCAACATCAATTCAAGCTGGAGAAGGCTAGATAGAAAATAGCAGATCGGCTAGAGAAGAAAAACGTTGAAGCTACTATTCAGGCAAATCGGCAACTCGTGCATGATGAAAAGAACAAGCTTGATCAACTAGCTGAAGAGCCAATTAAAGCTACCATAGATCAGCTGGAAGCTGAAAGAATTGATCTCCTAGCTAAACTTGAGGAATGCAACACTAAGATTGCATTGGAAAAACAGAAATTAGCCCATCTCCCGAAGGCTGTTGGAGAACAAAAGGCAAAATTGAGATCGGCTATAAAGAATGTTGCCAACATGACCAAGTCCCTGAAGGTAATTCCTGGAACCGATGCACAAGACGCCCAAGCAATTGCAGAAGTTGAAGAAATTTGACAAAGGGCAATATCGGCTATCCAACGCTACCTCTCTCAATAATTTCATGTAATAGGGACTTAGAAAAATTTTGTAACCAATTCTGTAATCAGCTAGAACACTTCACTTGTAACACATACTTTGATATCCCACATTTTAATATTTTTGCGTTGAAATCCCACAATTTTCATCATCTTATATATATATGCCCCCCTAATTTTGGCATGTTGATAAACAAGGGCAAAATTATGACTAAGGGCGATATAAACTTATATCGGCCATGAATAAAAACCGGCAAAACATAGCCGATTATGAACCAATCCAAACGCTTGGGTAATATTTCTTCAAATATTTTCCATTAAGTGCTCTTCCAAATACTTCTCCATAAAGCCCTTTTAACATATAAGCCCCTTTAGAAACGCATTTGTGGATTTGAAACGGCCCCTCCCAATTCGGTGACCACTTGCCGAATTTGTTATCTCTGGCCCCTATCGGCAACACCAAAATCCAAACCAATTCTCCTTCCTCAAATGGTTTGGGCACAACCTTTTTGTTATAATGCCTAGCAACTCTCTCCTTGTCTTTCTTAACTTTTTCAAGAGCTCGCAATCTAGCTTGAACCAAATCCTCCAACTCATCAACCATCAAATTATGATAATCATCGGCTGTTAACTCATCTTGTAAAGAAATTCTTCTCGAGGCGATGTTGGTTTCCCATGGTAATACAGCTTCATGCCCGTAAACCAGTTGATAAGGAGGTACCTGAATTGCACCATGACAAGCCATCCGATAGGACCACAATGCTTCGGTCAAAATAGTATGCCACTTCTTGGGATATTCAGCTATTTTCTCTTAACCAACTTAGTCAAGCTCTTGTTAGATGCTTCAGCTTGACCATTTGCTTGTGCATAATATGGTGAAGAATTCAACAACTTAATTCCCATGCTATCGGCAAACTGAACAAACTCATCAGACACAAATATAGAACCTTGATCAGTTGTAATTGTCTGTGGCAAACCAAATCTGTTGCAACCAATTGCATCCTTGCTGTCAACCTTCTTTAAAAGAATTGTCTCAACCCAATTAGTAAAATAATCGGTTGCAACCAATATGAATTTATGCCCCTTACTCGATGGTGGATTGATCCGGCCGATCATATCAATACCCCAACCTCTAAACGGCCACGGCTTGATAATAGGATTCATAGCCGATGCTGGTACTCTCTGAATTGCTCCAAATTTTTGACAGTCCTAACAACATTTGTAATATCTGAAACAATCCTCCAATATTGTCGGCCAAAAATATCCAACTCTTTGAATTAACCACCTCATCTTGTGAGCCGATTGATGTGTCCCACAAATACCCTCATGAACTTCACACATGACAACTTTTCCTTCTTCCATGCTCA
This sequence comes from Oryza punctata, assembly GCA_000573905.2. Taxonomy (NCBI): domain Eukaryota; kingdom Viridiplantae; phylum Streptophyta; class Magnoliopsida; order Poales; family Poaceae; genus Oryza; species Oryza punctata. The sequence goes on from CM002496.2 coordinate 3,631,309, forward strand.
AGCACTTTAACAGAACTCCATCAATCGTCCGATAGTATAACACATCATCCAAAAGAACATACTTCAGAGCTTTGTATCGTAATTTCCTCGAAACCGATTTAGAGGGATTTTTTAAACACTCAAAAACATCAAACCTCCAATCATCGGCTGGAATGCAGGCCAATTCTACTTCAATCCCTTGTAACATCGGCTTGTAGCCTGATGCTCCTTGAGCTAAGTCATTAGCCTCAGCATTTTGCTCACTAGGAATATGTTTTAAACTAACTATCTTGAAAGTCTTCATCAGCTCTTGACATTTTTCATTGTAGACCAGCAAGATGTCATTTTTGCACTCATATTCTCCAGATAACTGACTTATTACTAGCAATGAATCACACATTTTACTCAACAGCATCGGCTTCAACCTCTCTCAATAATTGCAATCCTTTGAGAACAGCTTCATATTCTGCTTGATTATTTGTAGAGTATGGTTTGATAGTAAAAGCAAACTGAAAACACTTGCCCCCCTAGGCGATATAATTACCAGGCCGATACCACAACCATGAGTGCAAACAGATCCATCAAAAAATAAAGTCCATGGCATAATATCAACATTGTCCACACTGGCATCCTTGTGTTCAACTATGAAATCGGCTATCGCTTGCCCTTTAACTGCCTCAGCCGATTCATACCTGAGATCGAATTCTGACAAAGCAAAAATCCACTTACCAATTCGCCCTTTCAGAGCTGGAGCCGATAGCATATATCGCACCACATCGGCTTTGCATATTATGATACACTCATTGTAGAGTAGATAATGTCTCAACTTTGTACAAGAAAAATATAAACACAAGCATAATTTCTCCACAGGTGAATACCTTGTTTCTGCATCCAAAAGACATCTACTAAGATAGAATATAACTCTCTCCTTCATTTCAACCTCCTGGATCAAAACTGAGCCGATAGAGTTCTGATCGGCTGACAAATATAGTTTAAATGGAATTCCTTTCTATGGGGGTATAAGAACTGGAGGAGTACTCAAATATTCCTTGATATTATCCAATGCTTGCTGCTGCTTCTCTCCCCAGACAAATTCTTGATCGGCTTTCAACCTTACTAAAGGGGTAAATGGTTCTATTCGGCCAGACAGATTTGATATGAAACACCGAACAAAATTTATTTTGCCGATCAATGATTGCAATTTGGTTTTATCTTCTGGAGGTTTTATATCTTTAATTGCTTCAATACTCCTCTGAGGAATTTCAATCCCGCACTCATGTACCAAAAATCCAAGAAATTGACCAGCCGATACGCCGAAAGCACACTTAGTAGGATTCATCTTCAGCCCATACTTCCTTGCCCTTTCTAAGACCTGTCTCAAATTGGCTATATGTTCATCAAGTTCCTTAGATTTAACCATCACATCATCAATATATATCTGTACCAACGTGCCGATGAGATCGTGAAAAATATAGTTCATGGCCCTCTGATATGTAGCACCAGCACTTTTCAAACCGAAAGTCATAACCACCCACTCATATAAGCCGATAGCACCAGGACATCTAAAGGCAGTCTTGTGAATATCTTCTTCAGCCATGAAAATTTGATTATAACCAGCATTACCATCCATGAAACTGATGATTTCGTGTCCAGATACTGCATCGACGAGTTGATCGGCTACTGGCATTGGGTATTCATCTTTTGGTGTAGCCTTGTTCAAATCTCTGAAATCAATGCACACCCTGAGCTTGCCATTTTTCTTGATGACTGGTACTATATTAGAAATCCACTCAGCATATCGGCATGGTCTGATAAAATTAGCATCATAAAGTCTTGTAATTTCGACCTTGATATGCATTGCAGCTTTACAACATCTTGGGGGTTGTTTATACGACCGATAACCTGGTTTGATAGGGAGCCGATGTTCAACTATCGATCGGCTAAGTCCTGGCATCTCATAATACTCCGAGGCAAAACAATCTTTATACTCTTTCAAGAGTGCTATTAATTTACATTTAAATTCCTTTGGTAAACCCTTACTAATATATGTCGTCCTAGGCCTATCACCTGGTCCCATGTTGATTTCTTCTAGTTCATCGGCCGACATAAAACCTTGTCCTAGCTTGCCGTCGAGATCATCAACAGTGTCCTTTTTCGTAGAAGTTGGAACCCTCCACGGCGCCCTCAAAACAAGAATTGGGGCTCTCCATCTCCTGTTGGCTGTATGGCATAATCAGAAACCTTTGAGTAATCTCCTTGCCAAACTTTTCCAGATAAACAATCAATTCCCTCCATCTCCCAAACAGATAAAACGGCACTAGCTACATTGACTGACCTGTCGGCTGGCACGATTTCAATTTGGTCTCCTTGCCATTGAATCAGACTTTGGTGCATTGTTGAGGGGATGCAACAGTTAGCATGGATCCAATCTCTTCCCAGCAACAGACTGTAGGAACCCTTCCCATCAATAACAAAGAACGTGGTAGAAATTATTTTACTACCGATGGTTAGCTCCACATTCAAGACTCTTTTGGTCTCAGATGGATTCCCGCCAAAATCTTTTAGAACCATGTTAGTCTTGATCAGATCCTCTGAATTCTTGCCAAGTCTCCTGAATGTTGTGTATGGCATTAGATTAACAGCTGCTCCTCCATCGACTAGCATCTTTGACATCGTCTTGCCATTGACAAATCTTTTAACGTACAACGGCTTGAGGTGCCGATGATCGGTTCCTTCGGGCTTCTCAAAAATAGCTTGTTGTGGAGATAGCATCAATTTAGCCGATTGCAGGTTTTCTTCTTGCTCGACAACTTGCTCAACTGCATATTCGGCTGGTAACATGAAAACCATGTTTATGGCAGACGACACCACCTCTTTGCCCTTATGTTATTGGTTCTTACTATAATCGGCTTTGACTTCATCGGCTGGCACCACTTTGCTCTTCACGCGTCAGACCTTCTTTGTTCTCTGCCTCAGCCGATGTTCAATTTCCCCTTCAACCTCCTGGAATTTTCCCTATTTCGCATCCTTTGAACTCTCCTCTTTTGATTTTTAGTGAATATTCCAAAAGGGCACCATTGAGGATGCATTGGCTTGGATTCTCCAGGTGAGTCATCTCTATTGTTTTACTGCATCGGCCCAAGTCTTTCATGAACTGGTAACCTTGACTGAATCGGCCGATGTATAGTTGTATCCTGTCGGCTTGGTCTTTGGATGAATTGTGCATCAGGATCACTGCATCCAGGGCAGTCTTTAATAGATGGCAACCTCATACCCTCATTCCAGCAAAATCTAAAAAATTCACAACTCCAGTGAGGATCAAAATATCTTTCACTTTCATGAGAATATGACCCCTCTTCTCCTTGGCGCCTTTTTTGGTATTTGTTGATCAAACCAGCCGATCTGATGCTCCTGTTATAATAATTACCTCCATCGGCTATATTCCATTTGTATCCAGAGTGCACCATGTTAACTGGAAACAGGTGTCCATCTATCTTCATCGGCTTCTTGGATTCGTCGACCTTGATCTTGCCTTGTTCAATAGCCAACTGGATCTGTTGCCTGAAAATCTTACAGTCATTAGTATTATGAGACCCTGTATTATTCCACTTGCAGTATTTCCTCTTCTTCAACTCCTCAGCCGATGGGATAACATGTCCTACTAGCAGTTGAATCTGTTTTTCCTGGAGAGAAGATCAAAATCTTATCGGCTTTGGTAATGTCCAAATCAAATCTCTCCTCCTTTCCCGCACTCTTGACCCATTGACAGACCACTGTCTTCTTGTTCCTAGCCCACTCGGCTGCATTGATTTCTGGGTCATCATCTTCGGAGTCAGAGTCATAACTGTAGACATTATTGACATTGTTTGCCTTTTTAATAAATTTCCTTGCCTCTTGGAACCTTGTTTCGTGAGCCGATACCTTCTGAGCTAGATGAGCCAAGCTCTCAAAGTCTTGGGCCGAAAATCTTTCCCTTATCGGTGCCAACAAACCTTGGAAGGCCAAATCGGCTAGCTGAGAATCTGTCAAGGCTAGACTATAGCATCTGTTCCTCACATCTCTGAACTGTTGAATATAATCTAGAACTGACTCATCTGATATTTGCCTTATTGCTGTGAGGTCCGATAGCTTCATCTCTTAAACCCCACTGAAAAAGTACTTGTGAAATTGTTTCTCCAGATCGGCCCAACTTCTGATTGAGTTATAAGGTAGAGATGAAAACCAAGTAAATGCCAATCCAGATAATGATAGTGGGAACAATCTAACTCTGAGAGCTTCTGTAGCCGATGCCTCACCGCACTGAGCTAAAAATCGGCTAACATGCTCATAAGTAGATACGTTGTCTTGTCCTGAAAATTTAGAGAAGTCTGGCACCTTGTAACGGTTTGGTAGTGGAACCCAATCAAAATATTCTGGATATGGGTGCCGATACATGTTGCCATTGTCTTTTGGTTTGAGTCCAAACTGCTCCCTCATGACGTCAGCGATCATATCGGCCCAGGGTTGGTGTGGTGTTGCTCCACCATACTGTTGCTGGAGTGGATCCATCTGGCCGTATTGGATCGGCTGAGGTCGTGGTGAATGAGGTTGATAGAGATGATTGAAGTTGACCGATATGCCTTGAGGTGCCACATATGGGAGTTGCTATCTGCCGTATTGTTGGCTTATCGGCTGAGTAATTCCAATCGGCTGTTGTGGAACCGAAGGAATTTGGTAAGATGTGTCGACAGCTGGCAGTTTTGGGTGGAGAATACTTATTAATTGCTCTGGTGTCAGCTGAGTTGGTGCTTGCCCCCCAGTGATCGGTTGTGACCTGGTCAGAATTGCTGGAATATTTGAGCTTGAGTAAGGAGCCAATGGAGCCTGGGTTTGAAGCAATTGTTGGCTCCCTTGATTCCCGCTAATGTCGGTCTTCACAGTTCTATATCCTGGGAACGTGCCGTCTGGTAAATATATGGGTCCTTTAGCCTTTTCCTCGGCTATCATCCCATCAACCACCGACTTGATCATGTTTGTTAAGGTGTTCACGAGCACTCCAGACTGGTTGACTAAAGCGTGGTGTACAGCCGAATCAATACGATCTTGTAATGTGTGGAGTTCTTCATCACTTGAGTCAACCTTGGCCTGTTTGTCCTTTTCTTCTCCTGAGCCAGAAGTGCTTGGATCTTGTCTCACGTTCGTCGGTAGCTCGATTTTAGCTCTTTCAATAACCGTGCCTTGCCGCATGACTGTGAATGAGTGCAGATATTGGTTCTGGAGTTGATTCAGCATTTGTTGCATTTCTTCTCTCTGCTCTTCACTCAACTGTTCGATCGTAACCGGCAAGATGTTGTCCTCCGAAACTTCAGTGATGTTTGGCGACATGATGACACAATGGTCCCACTGGGCGTGCCAAAAGCGTGTTGATGCAAAAAACACACACTGGCCTGAGAGATCTGCTTAACTCTAGTGCAGGTTCGAGGGCGTGCCAGTTGATTTGATCCTACAATCAACAAGAAGAAATATACGAAGAATATTAGTAAACGATAGACAATCGGCCATAGGGCCGATTTCATATCGTATGTGACCTAGCCGATGCAGTAAAGCATGAATCGGCTGTAAAGATATAAATAAGTATGAAAATAACTCTAAAACTTGTATATCGGCTGTAGATATTAATGTTATGTAATCAGAAGATCATTATTACTTTAGAAGCAAGCGATTGGTATAGATCGGACTGAACCGAGACAGTATAAACTGCTTAAGTCTATCGCAACATGAAATAATGATTACATAAAACTAATGTCATAGCCGATATCTAGATTTAAATGAATATCGGTCGTAAATCCGATATGATTTCATGATAAAGCAGCGAATATTAAGTATAGAACCTTAAACAAAGCACAAAACTATGTCAAATATTCTAAACAGATAAGATCGGCTGAAACTCCGATACTATCCCTATCGACAACCGTAAAGCAAGTTAAAGATCATGATTCTAAAACAACTTAATAGGTTGGACTTAACCAATGCAGCATTAAGCATAAGAGAAGCACAATATCTAACAAGCCAATAATCATCAAATCAAGATGGTAGATATATCATATAACATGAATCAACAAGGTAAGCTAGCTGATACCGACAAAACCCTAGTACAGATCTAGCCGATATAAGAAGATAGCATCGTTGATCTAAGCTATATGACATATACGATAACTTCGGAGAGTTGCAAAATAGAATTAGAGTGTCATAAAGATGTAAGCACTAACTGCAATGATGCGAATCGCCATGACAAGATATACCTTTTCGCCGAAGATCAAATTGATGCAACACGACTTGAAAGCACAAGCTTGTCAAAAGTCGAAAACAAAGGTGGCGATGCGCCGAAATTGATTGAACGTCTGTTGTTCTTATTTACAAGACCTCGGGATTATATTTACACCCGAAAATACAAACATTGGCCATTACGGACACGACACATATTAACCTAATACAAATCCAACTAACGAACAAGTCCCTTAGGCGGACTCTTACCGGGAATATCTATAAGGAAATCACATAAAATAACCTAATTAATAGATACAATTGCCTCTTCAGGACTCTATCCGTGCATGGCAATCCATATGAAGCACGCTAACACAACCCGATGATGTGTACCGAGACATGTCACCGAAATCGGTTCAATCGGCTAACCTTGTCCGACTCTGACTCTGTCGATCCAGTCCACAGTCGATTCGGACTACAACCGATTCTCACCCTGTTTCCGATACGATCTAATCTCTTCGATTCTATTTGATTCTATCTTCATCTCCGATACTTGAAATACCAAATTTGGTCGTCAACACAACCACTGGGTCTTTTTGTCATAGACCTTCCCTCAAGCAAGATCCATATCTATGACTACATGAGGAAATCCAAGGAAACATTTTCCCACATTTTTACCGTGCTTAACAGGTATTGCCATCAAATTCACTGTCAATACGATTGCTGTTGTCGATACTATATATGCGTAACTCGGATCATTAATCGTACGTTGCAACTATGTATAGGGCATGGGCATGGTTCTGTACAACCATCCGCGGGCTGTGGGCAGAAGAACTGAGTGTGAGGATGGACTTTCCGGTAAGGACTTGAACCAAAAATTATATCTCACTTACCGAAGTAATATATAATTCTTAATTTTGTTTTTCGTTTAGTGTGCACAACAGTGACAGGGGAACAACTTGTTATGCGGCTATTATGTTTGTCACTACACGCACGCCTTAATGCACAATATCACTACTGACAAAGATTAAGATGTACGTAAACGTCATTCAGTAAATAATGTTTCTTATTGACTTCATATATTTATATCGAAATGTGTTTCCAAATGACAGATTGTTTGGATGATGGAGAACCTCTCCTATGTTGCCTTCGTCAAGGCCGTTCAAGAACAATTGATGGGATTTGTCATGAACGAGATTATTAGTCCCACCGAAAATTCCACGAAGATGGAAAGCATATACGTCATCCTAACCCTAGCTCATCGTCTTAGCTTTTGTAACATATGATAGAACATTAGAAATTAACAACGATTGTAATTAATATATATATACCAACAATTACATTCATTTAATTACTGAAATGTTTAATTAGTCCATTTTCACTTTAATTGTTCATCATTTGTTCCTCCCTCGCTATAACTATTGAGCCCACGCATCAAAAGCGTCATCACGCAAATATAGTGTAGATTAATAGTCAAAAACAAACATGACTGTTTTGTCAATGTACATATCGCCGATGCTTATAATCATACCCTGGTGTTTCGGTAAATCATTAATATCAAACTTCAGTCACCCCGCCAATACCCGGTGCAACGTATGGGCATTTTGCTAGTATTATATATACATGCATGTATAATATGTGTATGCATGTATATAAAAAAACAACAACAAAAAGCATATGAAAAAAGAAAAAACGATCTTTAATACTGGTTAGTAACACCAACCGGTACTACCTGCCATCTGGTGCTACCATCTTTAGTACCGGTTGGTAACACCAACCGGTAAAGATAGTCCTGGTTATTTCAGCTAGGACTAAAAATACCCATCTTATCTTTATCTTTAGTTCCAGATTGTGCTTTCCGATTGCACAACCGGGATTAAAGGGGTTGTGAACCGGTAGAAAAACCGATTCGCGGAGTAAACGGGGTTGCGAGACCGATTCGCCAGTAGTGCCTGCTCTCGCCGTGCCGCCACATTGGGCGGCACCACCACCGCCTCTGAGTCCGGTGAGTAGAAGAGGAAGGCGCTGAGCGTACGTGTCGTAGTCATCGTCCATGCTGCGGTACCCCTTCGGGCTAACCCACTGAACCTGACCCTGGGTCGGAGTAGAGTAAATTTCTTATTGTACTTATATTGGACACTGCTACGGAGAATGCGCCAGTAAGAAATGGGCTCAAGTAGCACAACTTAATGGACTTCCTCCGTAGCAGAGTACAGGCCGAACTCTCTCAACGGTGGGCTCACGAGGCGCAGGCTTTCCAAATTTTTTTATTTTTAAATTTTTTTAATATTTATAGAAATATTATAGCGGCAAAAATATTTGCAGAAATAGACCCTGCCACCCTCCACTTGGGCGGTAAGGTGATGTGGCACACGGCGCCATGTGCGCATTTTGCTGAGGTCCCTTACCACCCTCTGCAAGGGCGGCAAGGTGGCGATTTTGCATCTAGGCCCCTTGCTGGTAGGCCTTACCCATGTTTTTTTTGATAATGAGGTAAAGCTTTGTTGAGAACACTTAAAAATTCTTTGTTGATAAAGCTTGTTGATAATATTTTGAAAATTCTATTGAAGTCGGTTGTTTTGCTATTTCATATTTTAAGTAAGAGTTGATGTTGTAACTTATTTGTGGTATTAGTGTTCGAAATTGATATTGTCCTATCGTAGTATTGGTCGTAGAAACATTATATGCACTGAAACAAAGAGAACTATGTCACGTAAAGAAGTAGTAGTACAATTTGAACATGATACATCTGGTTCCATTGCGGTTACATAGATGAGATTAGATTCGAACTAGAAGGAAGGTAGTGCAAGAGTTGAACACGACGACGATATAGTAATGGCACAACAAAACATGATATTATATATTTGAGTAAGAAAAGTTGTCCGATAATAGCTAACCCCTACGTGAGGATCCCTCTCCCCTCTCAAACTGCGCTTTAGTAAACCTATATTGCTCTGGCAATTCAAGCTGCACCACAAGGGTAGGTGGACCACTTAGAACCTTTTCGGTGTCTATCCATTGTCTGTATTGACATCTTCTTAGCGGTTCCTGCGAGAAATGAATAGATGTGAAGCGAACAAAGTTAGTGAATCATGTGATAAAATAAGGATTCATGATAATCAAAATATTTTTACCATGAAATCATCGTCTAGAATATTTGGGCAAACAAAGAACCTATGACCCAAAGTCCTAGGCTATATGGAACGGAGAACCTGACAACGATCACCGCATCTGAATTTTGGATGGGCTTCCCATGGAGGGAGTGCGCCCGTTAGCACCCGCCAGTCGCACTGTTGTTCACGACATTGTCGTTCGTAAGCTGTCTTTCTCTGTAAGTATTGCTCAGTACTTTCTGATGAGAAAGACCAGCGTCGTTCTTGTAAACAAATGGTCAGGTCGAGAACGGGATTTTCTGTATCGACCCACTCGATGTATCCGCAAGCCGTAGCGTGGGTCTGATGAATAGAGTAGGATGAAGAATAAATAATCGCTCATGCAAATTCAATAAGCATATGCAGAGAATGAAATACCTCACGATCATAGTTAGGGCACCTAAAAAGCGCATTCCTCGAATGTCTGGATTCAGCGAAACCATTAGTTGGCATCGGTCAACGCAAAGGCAGAGGGGCCGCTGGCACCAAGGTGTTAGTAGGTATGCACAAGGATCACTACGCCAGTTGGGATCCTCAACGTCCGGTGTCTAGCCATTGCCGAAAGCTGGTGGGATTAAGGGTTGTGCTACGCTTGTTGAGTAAATAGATAAAGAAATTTTGTGTCGCATCGCTCGTTATGGGGACTTATGAAGGCACCAAGATCGCAGCGATAACCTTGACATCTCTACATCATAGGGCACGGTGGGTCGGCCTGATTGCCGCCAAAAGAAAGAGTGGACGTATGCGGATGTGCTCACGCGTGATCCTAGGAGTATGCGAAGCGATCCAGTGGCACAGGACGGGTAGCACGAGGGTCTGGGAGCGGAGTGGAGGATGACTGCTCCTGCGTATGCATGAATGGTGCCCCTCCTAGTTGTGAGGGACCGAGGATGTCCTCTATCGACTCCTGGAAGTTGAAGTCGCTGAGGTCAAAGTGCGTGGTGGAAGCCCACCCGTGCTCCAACGATGTCCCGGCAGGGTATATGGTTGGTGGACCCTGCCACGACGTGCCGACCGCCTGTGACGAAGTCCCAGCGTCCTACCAGAACTCCGCAGACCGCAAGGCCGACACACCTGCCTGGGATGATGACCCTGTAGCCTGCTAGAAGTGGGCAGCCTATGTCGTCCCGAACTAACCGAAGCCTACACATCAACGACGAGACCCTTGTAAGCTAAGACATAAACTGCATATCAATTGAATGTCGATATAGTGTTTTTTTAATACCTGTGGGGGCAAGTACAAACAAACCTTAAATATACGTACTTTCGAAGGGAGGGGGTGTTGGCCTAGGAACGTGCGCAGCTAGACGAGGAGCAATCAGTAGGGGTCGCACCTGTGGTGCTGCATCTGCCTGAGCAACGTCAGCAGCACGATAGGTGAGCGCACGAAGAATCGAGCGCATCAAGTCCCGCATCGGTGTGTACGTCGAAAGGTGCTCGTATGCGCCCACCTCAATCCCCACGCCTAACCGTTGGATTGCCGTTGAAGCATCAACAACGACCCTGTTGCACTCAACGACCTGCACGGTTAATTTGTACATAAATATTCATAACATTTGACCAACATAAAGGCTTAGGCTTAGGAGGTGATGCTGAGATGTAGGGTACTCACAGTACGAGCGAAGTCCTGGTCGCGATGCCTGGCGTAGAGGTCTCTAGCGCTTGAGGCGTGGGCCTGTTGCTCCAGGGGAGCGAAGGTGACCTAGTACGGGTGCGTGGCTGGTACTAGCGTAGGTATGCCTGGCACCCCTCCTCCATGTGTGGCTGTCCCGAGTGGTCCACGACCTCCTCGGTTGCGAGCAACTAGTCCTCGACAGCTGACTGTTGACCCCTACGCGGGTACCTACAAATTAATGCATCGTATTAGTGCGAACGACAGATAGAGCAAATTATTGTGGAGAGGTGGATGTTAATGCAACATATTAAAGCGTAGTAAAATCACTTACCGGTGAACGGTAGCTGTGACGCTCATCGGAAACGGTGCTGAAAAGGACTGACGGAAGCCAAACTGTCGCATCGCGCGATAAGGAGCGTGAGGCTCAACGCAGATGTCGAAGACCATCGGAACCGTAGTCATCCAGTACGCCTAGTCCCTCCTGCAGAGTGTGGACAGGCCTAACGGCGCATGACCATGGGTAGCCGTGACACTGTAGGACTCCCACACTACGTCGGTCGGCAGAAGGCGGTCGAACTCCATAACAAACTCCGCATACGACCGCCTAACTTGGACGTGAGCCCATCGACGCTGCAATACAATAAGGTCGATGTGACGTACGATGAACTTAACAATAGTAGTCTAACATCAATGAGTACTTGCGACGTACCTGACGCCGGCACCATAGGGTAGCCGACCGCCGGTCTGTTCTCGTACAGTGACGCCTTGTACGGGTGGTGGTCCACAAGGAGGCGGCCGATCACAATCCTCTCAGCTGCCCAAATAAAAATGAAGAGAGGGAACCCACTGAAGATCGCTCCAGGGTCCGTCTTGGTGCAAGCCTCGTAGAGGCCATGATACTGAGTCGCTAGCAACGCAGAACCCCAGCTCCACTGAGGCACCTCGCCGACCATGGCATCGGCGATGCTCCTGGCGTAGTGCACGAGACCCTTGTCGACCGCGTGCCCATGACCACCACAGAACATCACCCACCCAAAAAGCCACAATCAAGTACGCCTCCAAACAACGGCTGAAGTTGTACTCGCCAGCCTCAGCTTGTAGCTGGTCGACCTGCAAGCGTTGGATCAAATGTTAGGCACCTTACGAGTCTGGTCGGGTTAGCGTCGCCGGTGGCAACCTCCACTAGCCGAGACAACAATAGGAGGCCGGCCTGACGCAACCTGCAAAAGCAAATTAATACGTCATTTAAAAAATTAACACAGTGAAAAAATTTAAAAAATACACACAGTGCAAAAATTAACCTCAAAAAATTCACACGAAGGAGTCGTGCACCTGAAGTCGCTCACGTGACGACCGTGGCTGGAACGTCCCAAGCTGTGCCGTCGGCTTTGTACAGGAGCAATGACATGTGACGTTGGCTTTGAGAACACACTCCTTCTCTACTCTCTTGCGGTAGATACCCCTGTCTGCCTTATCTTGGCAGAGTACCTCAAACCTATGCTGTTGGGTATCTTGCACTAGAGCTCGATGTTTCATGACCTTTGTACGTCACTCCGCTAACTTTTTCTCCATGAATGTTCCAAACAAAATGTTATTGTTCGGCATAGAGGGAAGAACTGCTTGGAACCGCTCCCTGAAATACCTACATGTAACATGTAAAATGAACTCCACTATACCAACTAGTGGGAGTCCACGAACGCCGTGCATCACCTACTGTAAACTTCCACCAAATTTATTGTCATTATACCATATCTAGCACCACCTATGTCATAAGTCTTGGCCCATTTTTCTTTTGGCTCATTCTCAATCCACTGAGAAAATTTCCAAATATGCTCTCCAGTTCTTCTATCCAATGTTGGACTATCTGTTGGAAGAGCTCTCAGTGCTTGAGGAGGGTCAGGAACGGCGGGCACTGGTCTTGCTGCATGCTGATCACTGCATTTGCCTATCAACTCGTCTAACCTCTTCCAAAGCTCATTGAATTTTTTTCTCCTGATTCTGATTGCATAGCCTCTTGAACATGTTCATCAGCTCCTTGTTCTTGAATTGCTTGAAGAAATTAGCTCCCATATAACACATGCACCACCTACTCTGTACATCTTCCCACTCATCAGGGTATCCTCTATCCATACTCCCAAATTTTAACTCTTCTATCGCTCGAAGCATTCCAGCGTGCCTATCATGTATTAGGCACACATTGTGCCTCATACCAACAACTTCTTTTTTAACCAGATGGAGGAACCAGTACCAGCTGTTGGTGTTCTCACTCTCAACAAAAGCAAATGCCAAGGGTAAAATACCTGATTGTTCCCATCTACCCCAATTGCTGTTAGTATCTAGCCCCGGTACTTCCCGGTCAACAATGTCCCATCAATGCAAAGAACTAGACGATAGCGCACGAATGCCATCTTGCATGCATGTAGAGCTAAGAATGCTCTTCACGGCATAGTCTTGCCAGGATATTCAATTACGAGCTCCCAGGGTTTCTTTGTTGGATAACAGATAATAAGCGTGGCAAATTATCATATGAGGTCTATTATTTTCTGTTTGGCCCTCCACGCCTTGGCATAACTAATAGTATACTTGAATTTCTCTTCGATATGTCGGATTATTGACTTTGGTTCATATGTTGGATTGTCCATGATGTGCGCATACATCTCAGATGCAACAAATGCACATGTAATATTCATGTGGTATTTCTGAACACCAGGTAGATAAAATGTATGCTTGGTAATGATTGACACTATCCAGTAATCCTTCCATTTTCCCTTATAAGCGTCCACTCTCCGGAGACACCCATCTTTCTCCTTAACAGACCTAACTTGATATTGTGACCGGTTAGACATAGCAACCCAAAACACTCAATGAAGTGACACTGTAAAATGCTTCACCGCCTCCTTTATATCTTCTCCATTAACATACCTCGCTCCCTGAATAACCTCATTCTCTTTGTATTCCCATCTCACATTTTCCCCTTCAGAGACAACCAGACCAGAAAAATCATCACTAGCCCATTTGGCTGGATTAATATTATTCTCATCATCATCTGACGAATCATCTTCCTCTACACGCTTGTTGTTGAAATCCTCTCTTTCCATTTCATCCACAATGCCACCGACAATCTCCTCTCATTAACCACTCCACCAGGTTGCATGCCTACTGGAGCTATTACGCCATCTTTCTCTGGTGCGTTGACCTGATCCACTCCAGTCTCATTCACTTCAGCACTTGGCCCCTCACCATCATCCATATTTATCTGCACACTTGGATCCTTCGGATGAACATACGGAAGCATAGCAAGAGACCACCCGCATTGCAATGCATTCTCCACATACCATCTCCACATCTGAGAGTTTTGAACTGGCATTTGTTCCCAATAAAAACCCTCAGTTACCCGACTTACTACAACATAGATTATAATGTCACTTATCTGTGGATCAACTTCCAAGCCCCCCATCAACCATCTTTTTATAGAAGGTAAGCAGGTCTATCAATTTCTCTTGCTGTTACAATAATTTCTTACAAATCTACCTCAGTCAGTCCGTAACAGATGTTTTCTTGACCATGGTATAGTTAAAATATAAGTTTACTGAATATATCTATCCAGTAAGTAACTAGATCATTATTTTACATAATAAACGACTACAGCGTAATATCTTGTTTTCAACGTACCACAATTTTTATGTAAGCTATTGTAATGCTACTCAACAACATTTAAAACTACAAACCTAATAACTATAAATACTACAGATCTACTAAGTTACCAATATCTAACAATATAAAATTAGTTATATAGTACCACAACTAGAACCCTAGTTTATATAGTGCATTTGTTCAAACAAAGTTCGACAAAAATACAACTAAAACCCTAGTTAACATCATACCTTTAGTCACGTATATGATCTAGAAATATTACCTGAAATCAATCGGAGCTTTAAATCAGCAGGGCTTCGACTCTTCTCCTCTTCTCCTCCCTTTCTCCCTTTTTATTAACGTGGAGGTGAGAGGAGGAATGGAAGAAAAAGTGCAGGACGATAGGCCTTTTGTAGGTGATGGGGCCTACCACCCTAACAGAGAGCGGCAAGGGGGCCGCCTGTAAAATAGCAGGCCCCCGGGAGAGGAGCTGGGAATTTTGCGCGGAGACCCTTGCCAAGCCCTGGCAGAGGGTGGTAAGGGGGTCGCGTGCAAAATTCACAGCTCCCCTAAACGACCGTCTCGCGCGTCCCACATCACCTTGCCGCTCAAGTGGAGCGCAGCAAGGTCTATTTCTGTAAATATTTTCGCTATAATATTTATATAAATATTAAAAAAATTAAAAATAAAAAAATTCCAGGCTTTTCTTCTAAGCTACGGAGTAGCTTTCTCCATCTTTAGATGGCCATATAACCCACCCGGCACGGCCCGGCCCAGACACGGCCCGGTCTGGGCCGAGTTCAGTCGGGCCAGCACGACCCGACCTACACGTCGGATCGTGCTTGCCAGCCCACGAGCTGCACATACAGCCCAGCCACGGCCCAGGCCAGCCCGAAGGTACGACAGCCCATCGTGTTTCTCCACATAATAAGTCTATTTTTTTCTCCCTAAACTCTGTGGGTTGTGTCCATATAATTGAAAAATAAGTCTATTTTGTATTCCTCTTATCTTTGAACTATTTTGTATTCGTCTTATCTTTAGACGTATTCCTCTTATCTTTGAGCCTTACCTTATATGATTAATTAAATCTATTTTACATCCCTCTACTATTATTTTTCGATCATGTCGTGCTGGGCCGGCCCACCATACCGAGGGAGCGGCCCAAGCACAGCCCGGTTATCGGGCCAGACCGACATGAGCAGCGGCCCAATCACAGCCCGATTGTCGGGCCAAGCCGACATGAGCACGACTCTAATCGGGCCATGCCGTACTTAGGTCGGACCTTGGCGTGCCTTCGGCTGGTATACCGTAACGAGGGAGCGGCCCGAGCACAGTCCGATTGTCGAGCCGAGCCGGTACCACCCCAATCAGACCGTACCGTGCTTGGGACGGACCAAATTAGCGTGCCTTCGACCGATCCACAGGCCTCGGCCCATATGGCCATTATATCTCCATCCGTGCCACACTTCCACACCGCAACTGGACCTTCTCACTTGCTCTTCGCGTGCGCCGTCCTGTCGCCACGGTTACGGCGCTCGCCGTCCCTCACTTGGCTCACGCTCAAATAAATTTTCACCAGCAAGAACATGGCAAATTAGAACTGATAAGCACGAAAGGATTTATTTTCGCCATTAATCGTAACTTCTGCATCCACTGGAATGTAAAATTAACACAAGATGTCTTTATTTTTATTTTCTACCGCTTCTTAACCATACAAAATCATCAAAAACACATGCGTGAATGCATGGTTGATCCACGAACAAACGGCACCAAACCAAGATGTGTGAAACGAAGAAGCAGCGCACAAGAAGATCATCGATCGGGTGAGCTAGTAGAAAACAACAGCACCACGTCGATCTTCTGTCAGTAGAGTACAGATACTACTACTAGCTAGCTACTTCCCTTGGCGTGCCGCAGCCGCGTCGTCCGGGCTCTTGTGGGCGTCGCGGCCGGCGGCAGGGTCGCCGTGCCCGACGGCGACCTTGGCCACCTCGGTGGCGGGCGTGCCAGGCCTCGCCTTCTGGTAGAGCACCAGGTAGCCGAGGACACCGAAGATGCCGAGGCCGGCCAGCGCCATGGTCCCTGGCCCGTACGGCATCCGGCCGCGCTGGTGCAGCACCTCCCCAGGGCCGTGGCCGCGTCCGGGCGGGCGCATGGAGGCCTCCACCCCGGCCGCCCGGACCTCCTCCGCGCTCATCTTGTGCGTGTCGGCGTTGCGCCGCCACTCCTCCGTGCCGCTCTTCGCCATTGATGCGTGATCTAGCTGTGCGTGTGGTTTTGTCTTTGGATGTGGGGCGTACCGTGCGTGCTCTCGCGAGCGGGACGTAAGTAGTAAGCGGCAAATTAAGGTTGGTTTTCATGGGAGGGCGTGAAGAAATAGAGGGCTACACGTAGAGCGGCAGGTGTTGGGCGCCAGCGAGGGCTGCGTGCCACCGCCATCTGCCTCTGCCGCGTGCTGCGTTTCGTGATTTGTTTACGTTGCGTAGAGTTATCCAGAACGTGACACGACGCCCAGCAGCCCACGTAATCCCCCGAGTTTCCTTCCGGAAGTGTCCACAGGATGGGCCCGTTGCCAACTGCCCTCACTGAGCTGTGTCTCCAGTTTTATTTCCACCAGGAGTAACCGGAAGTGATAATAAATCGGGAGTATGTTAAATATTATAGTAAGTTTTTTAAAAAAACTTTCATATGTAATAATTTAAAGTTTAACCGCACTGTAACCACACTATAACTGCACTATAACTTTTTAAAACTTGTATTCAACACTGTTTTGATTAGATACCACTTGGATCTTACATATAACCCGTGTGAAAAAAATTTCTAGCAATTTTTTTCTCTTTATGCATAAATCTTAAGGTGATTCCATGGAAGTTTTGAGAGAAAAAAACTAAATCTCTTATTCTTTCTTTTCTTCTCGTGTTGAGCTCTCGAATGTTATTGTTCACTCCCGATTTAGGAAATCGGAAATCTTATTTGTTTATTCGTAACAATCCCTGGATCAGTATTTGGTACACACATCCATAGCCGAATCACAACATATCACGGATGAATTCAGGCTAAAAGAATTAAGTGCTTACATTAGGGTTAGGCAGGCCAACTACTATCAGAGAACAACAGCGGAAAACAAAATAATACAAGGGCCCGGTTGACATGCCACGAGCAGTTGACTAGGGGAAACGAGACCTAGAATGTAACAGCACTCCGATCATCTTGTGAGTGTTGATGACCAAATTTGGTAATTCAAGTATCGGAGATAAGAATAAGATCAAAGAGAATTCAAGAGATTAGATCGTATCGGAAACAGAGTGAGAATCGGTTATAGTCCGGATCGGCTGAGGACAGGATCGGCAGAATTAGAATCGGACAGGGTTATCCGATTGAGCTGATTTTTGGAAATACTACTCGGTACACGTCATCGGGTTAAGTTAGAGTGCTTCGTACGGATTGCCATGCATGGATAGAGTCCTGAAGAGGCAATTGTATCTATTAATTAGGATATTTTATGTAATTTCCTTATAGATATTCCCGGTAAGAGTCCGCCTAAGAGACTTGTTTGTTAGTTGGATTTGTATTAGGTTAATATGAGTCGTGTCTGTGATGGACAATGTTTGTATTTTTAGGTATAAATATAATCCCGAGGTCTTGTAAATAATAACAACACACGTTCAATCAATTTCGGTGCATCGCCACCTTTATTTTCTACTTTTCGACAAGTTTGTGCTTTCAAGTCGTACTGCATCAATTTGATCTTCGACGAAAAGCTATATCTTGTTATAGCGGCTTACATTATTAGGGCTAGTGCTTAAATCTTTATGACATTCTAGTTCTATCTTGTAAACTTCCGAGTTATCATATACGTTATATAATTTAGATCGACAATGCAGTCTACTTGCATCGGCTGAATTCTTTTTAGGGTTTCGTCGATATCAGCTAGATTACTTTGTTGGTTTAGATTATATAATGTATCCACCATCCTGAAAAGACAACCATCGGCTTGATTTTCTAGATATCATGTTTCTCTTTATACTTAGTGCTGCATTGGTTAAGTCCAACCTATTAAGTCGTATTTAGAATCATGATATCTATCCCAATTGTCTATTTCTAAAGTAATATTGATGTATTGATTATGTAACATTGATCTCTACAGCTGATATACTAGTTTTAGGGTTAGTATCATCAATGACTATACCTTACAGCCGATTCATGCTTTATTGCATCGGCTAGGTTACATACGATATGAAATCGGCTGTCTGGCCGATGGACTATCGTTTACTAACTTTCTTTGCATATTTCTTCTTGTTGATTGCAGGATCAAATCAACTGGCACGCCCTTGAATCTGAAGAGCTAATTTTGGACCTGCACTAGAGTAAAGCAAATCTCTCAGGCCAGTGTGTGTTTTTTGCATCAACACACTTTTGGCATACCCAGTGGGACTTAGTATCATCATGTCTCCAAACATCACCGACGTCTCAGAAGAGAACATTCTGCCGATCACGATCGAGCAATTGAACGATGAGCAGAGAGAACAGATGAGATAGATGCTGGATCAACTTCAAAAACAATATCTGCATTCGTTCACGGTAACCCGACAAGGCACAGTTGTTCAAAGAACTAAAGTTGAGTTGCCAGCGATCGTGAAGCAAGACCCAAGTACATCCGGGACAACTGAAGAAAAAGATAAGCATCCCAAGGTCGAATCAAATGATGAGGAACACCACACTTTACAAGATCGCATTGATTCGGCTGTGCACCATGCCCTAGTCAACCAGTCTGGAGTACTTGTGAATACTTTGACAAATATGATCAGGTCAGTAGTCGACGGGACGATAGCCGAAGAGAAAGCTAAAGGACCCATATACTTACCAGATGGTACGTTCCCAAGCTACAGGACTGTGGAGACTGATATTAGCGGGAATCAACGGAGTCAGCAAATACTTCAAACCCAGGCTCCATAGGCTCTTATCTCTAGCACAAATATTCCGATAATCATGACAAAACCACAGCCGATTACTGGGGGGCAAGCATCAACTCAGTTGACGCCAGAGCAATTAATGAATATCCTCAATCCAAAACCACAAGTTGTTGACACCTCATATCAAATCCCTTCGGTTCCACAACAGCCGATTGGAGTTACTCAGCCGATAAGCCAACAGTATAGCACAGAGCAACTTCCATACGTATCGCCTCCAGGCATATCGGCTAGGTTCAATCATATGTATCAGCCTCATTCTCCACGACCTCAGCCGATCCAGTACGGTCAAATAGATCCAATTCAACAACAATATGGTGGAGCGACGCCTTAGCAGCCCTGGGCCGATATGATCGCTGACATCATGAGAGAACAGTTTGGGTTTAAACCTAAGGATAATGGCAACATGTATCGGCACCCATATCCAGAATACTTTGATCGGGTACCATTACCAAACCGATACAAGGTGCTGGCCTCTCCAAGTTTTCAGGGCAAAATAACATATCTACTTATAAGCATGTTAGCCGATTTTTAGCTAAATGTGGTGAGGCATTGGCTACAGAATCCCTCAGAGTGAGATTTTTTCCACTTGGTTTTCATCCCTACCTTACAATTATATCAGAAGTTGGGCCGATCTGGAAAAACAATTTCATAAATACTTTTTCAGTGGTGTGCAAGAGATGAAATTGTCAGACCTCGCAGCCATCAAGCAAAAATCAGATGAATCAGTTCCAGATTATATCCAACGATTCAGAGATGTGAGGAATAGATAGTATAGTCTAGCCTTGACAGATTCACAATTAGCCGATTTAGCCTTTCAAGGTTTGTTGGCACCGATAAGGGAAAGATTTTCGGCTCAGGACTTTGAGAGTTTAGCTCACCTAGCTCAGAAGATATCGGCTCACGAGACAAGATTTCAAGAAGCTAGAAAGTTCATCAAAAAGGCCAATAATGTCAATAATATCTACAGTTATGACTCTGATTCTGAAGATGATGACCCAGAAGTAAATGCAGTTGAATGGGCTAGGAACAAGAAGATAGTGGTTTGTCAATGGGTCAAGAATTCAGGAAAAGAAGAGAGATTTGATTTTGACATTACTAAAGCCGACAAGATTTTCGATCTTCTTCTTCAAGAAAAACAGATTCAACTGCCGGCAGGACATGTTATCCCATCGGCTGAAGAGTTAAAGAGGAGGAAATATTGCAAGTGGCACAATACAGGGTCTCACAGCACCAATGATTGCAAAATTTTCAGGCAACAGATCCAATAGGCTATCGAACAGGGGAAGATCAAGATTGACGAATCCAAGAGGCCGATGAAGATTGATGGACATCCTTTTCCAGTCAACATGGTATACTCTGGGTTTAATCGGAATTCAGCCAATGGAGGTAAATATTACACCAGAAACATCAGATCGGCTGGCATGATTAACAAACATCAAAAAAGGCGACAGAGGGAAGAAGAGTCATATTACTATGACGATGAAAAGTATTTCGATCCCCATTGGAGCTATGAATTTTTCAGGTTTTGTTGGAATGAAGGTATGAGGTTGCCATGTATTGAAGATTGTCCCGGGTGTTGTAATTCTGATGCACAATTTGTTTAAAGACCAAGCCGACAGAGTGCAAGTAAGCATCGACCGATTCAGAGAAAGTTGCCAGTTCATGAGAGACTTGGGCCAATCCAGCAAGATAATGATGACGATCACTCACAAAGAGAGCCCAAACATATGCAGCCTCAACGGTGCCCTCCTGGAATTTTTACCAAAAATCAAAAAAGGAGAGTTCAGAGGATGAGGAATAGGGAACAATTCCATGAGGTTAAAGGAGTACTCGAGCATCGGCTGAGGCAAAAAACAAAGAGGGTTTGGTGTGTGAAAAGTAAGGTAGTGCCAGCTGATGAAGTCCAAGCCGACCAAGAAAGAAGTCTCTCCAGAATAAGGGCAAGGGGGTGATGTCATTTGCAGTAAACATGGTTTTTATGTTGCCAGCCGAATATGCAACGGAATAAGTTGTTGAGCAAGATGATGAGTTGTCATCGGCTAAGTTGATTCTATCTCCACAGCAAGCTATCTTCGAGAAGCCCGAAGGAACTGATCATCGGCATCTCAAGCCATTGTATGTCAAGGGATTTGTTAACGGCAAGCCGATATCCAAGATGTTAGTCGATGGAGGGGCAGCTGCCAATTTGATGCCATATTCAACCTTTAGGACACTTGGGAAGAATTCAGAGGATTTGATCAAGACTAATATGATTTTGAAGGATTTTGGCGGGAATCCATCTGAGACCAAAGGAGTTTTGAATGTAGAGCTGACTATCGGCAGTAAAACAATTCCTACCACATTCTTTGTTATTGATGGAAAGGGTTCCTATAGTTTGTTGCTGGGAAGAGATTGGATCCATGCTAACTGTTGTATTCCCTCAACAATGCACCAGAGTTTGATTCAATGGCAAGGAGACTAAATCGAAATCGTGCCAGCCGATAGGTCAGTCAATGTAGCTAGTGCCGATTTATCTGTTTGGGAGATGGAAGAAATTGATTGTTTATCTGGAAAAAGTTAGGAAAGACAAGGAAAGAGTTGCTAGACATTATAATAAAAAAGTTGTGCCAAAGTCTTTTGAGGAGGGTGAACTTGTTTGGAAATTGGTGTTGCCGATAGGGGCTAGAGATAATAAATTCGGCAAGTGGTCACCGAATTGGGAAGGGCCTTTTCAGATTCACAAGTGTGTTTCTAAGGGGGCTTATATGTTGCAAGGTCTTGATAGAGACGTTTTTGGTAGATCACTTAATGGAAAATACTTGAAGAAATATTATCCAAGTGTTTGGATTGGGTCATAATCGGCTGAGTTCTGCCGATTCTTATCAATTGCCCTTAGACTTTTTTTTTGTCATAATCGGCTGTATGCTGCCGATGTATGCTGGCCGATATTTGTTATATCGCCCTTAGTCATGTTTAATTTTGCCTTTGTTTATCAACATGCCAAAATTAGGGGGGCATATATCAGATGAAAAGTATGGGATTTCAAAACTGGGATTTCAAAACAAAATACATTACTTGGCACAAAGGAGATTTGAGTATGTGTTACAAATGAAGTTTTCTAGCCGATTACATAGCTGATTACAAAAATTTCCTAAGTCCCTATTATAAGCTATCACTGAAATAGATAGCATTGGATAGCCGATATCGCCCTTTGTCGAATTTCTTCAACTTCTGCAATTGCTTGGGCGTCTTGAGCATCGGTGCCTGGAATAATCTTGAGGGACTTGGTCATATTGGCTACATTTTTTATAGCCGATTTCAGTTTTGCCTTTTGTTCTCCAACAGCCTTTGGAAGATCGGCTAGTTTCTGCTTCTCTATTGCAACCTTGGTATTGCATTCTTCAAGCTTGGCCAGGAGATTGATCCTTTCGGCTTCTAACTGATCTATAGTGGCTTTGATCGGCTCTTCGGCAAGTTGATCAAGTTTTGCTTTTTCGGTATGTACAAGTTGCCGATTTGCATGAATTGTAGCTTCGATACTTTTCTTCTCCAGCCGATCTGCTATTCTCTGTCTAGCCTTCTCCAGCTTGAATTGATGTTGTTCAAGATATACTGCTGGAGTAATGGTGTTTGATAATTCATCAGGGATTAAGGCTTGAATTTCTTGAAACCTGGCCTGGATAGAGTTACAGTCAACCACTAAGCTGTCTAGAGATGCTTCCAGCAGATGAGAGATGTCTTCAAGGTTTCTTTTCACATCATCGGCTAAAGGGGTTAGGGCCTTGCTTGTGGTTTCTCCTTCTGTTTGTTCATCAAGATAATCCTTAATATCAAAAGAGAATAAATCGGCTAGAACCTGCAAAAGGGAAAATAAAGGGGATATAAGTAACAGAGCATGTTATGTAGCTGATTTGAATTTTCTTAAGGATATAAGACTTACAGGAATAGCAAGAGTAGCAGTTTCTTCCTCCATAACATGATGGCTGCCTACAGCCGATGCAGTATGTTCACTTGAAATTGGTTGTGCTGGAGGCTATGGTGGAGAAGGAGGCTGACAAATTGAGAGTATTTAAACAAATGTTAACTGGTATCGGCTAAGATTAAGTTTGAAATTTGAAGAGTTGAGAATTACCAGAGGAATTTGAGCGGTTGGTTTAGCCGATACTGGTGCTGTTTTTTCTTCTCGGCTGGCCTTTTCTTCAACAAAGTGCAAAGTTTAAATAGTGAGATCGGTGATAAATGAAGAAATTTTGTAATAAAGGAGATGATCTTACTCTGGGTTGCCGAGAGAATACTGTTGGAGCAGCAGGAGTTGTAGGAGTCCTTTTGGGGGCTGGGGAAGCTGTTGGTGTTTTCTCTCCTACATCACTTAGTTCGGCTGCAGCTTCATCTATGGCTTGTTCGATTGCTGCTTCATCTAAGACTTCTTCAATGTCATCGGCTGGTTAAGCTGGTTGTTTCTTGGATTTCTTTTTTGCAGCCGGTGGCATCGCAGCCGATGCCTTGGTTTTTCTCTTCTTGCCTGCATCGGTTGGTTCCCTTATTTGCCCTTGAAGTAAACTTGAAGTCTTGGGGGCATGGTAGCCGATGCTGGGAGGAGCTAGACCACATCCATTGGGTAGCAGTCCTGCAGCATATTCAATGTCTTTGCCGCTTTTACTTGTGCGTGGAGGAGATGAATCTGTGGTCTAAGAAAACAAAGATAGCATATAAGGTTAAATGCAGAATCGGCTGATAAGTTCAAAATAGGAATTGGCAGAAGGAGTAAAGGAGTTACCTGAGGGATCATGTCAGGGAAGAGGTCTGTCATGTAGATTGTAGCCGATTGATGGAAAAGGTGTTGTTTCCATTCGGCCCACCATGCATTGAAAGCCTTACTCCTGAACATAGCTAGCTCAATGTTGTTGATACTACCAAGGGGAGGTCCTGGGATGTTGAGCAGCCGATCCATCATTAAAGTTGAAGTAATTTCTCCTCTGCACTGGATTTTATCGGCAAACCATAAGCCGATTGGTAGTTGACCCATGCCAACCTGTCTAGCTGAGCTCATTGGGTGATAGAATTCATATGATACTTTTATGTTTCTGCCTTGGTGGATGCCGACAGGAAGGATACATGGGCTTATGGCTGCAGCGAAGACTTCTTTGGACTTCTGAAATTTTTCGTGGTTGATTTCCTCAAATCTGAAGTCCGATGGCAGTTCAAAGCTAGCTGAATCCTCATAAAAAAACCAAACCCTGGCATTTTTCTGAAAGCCATCATAAAAACTAAAGAACCAGTCTTTTAGCAATTTGGCTAACAAGTTTGCTCCAGCATCGGCCGGTGTGGATGCATACTCTCCAAAGGATGTGCACCTCCGATGGGTGATTTCTTCTCCATCTTCATCAGTGATCGGCTCAAGTCTTAGGAATTCTGCTTCTGTCAGGGATGGCCAATTTACAGCTTTCATTGATACTAGATTTAACCAGGACTGGAGTAGCCACCAGGGACCACCTGCGCCAACTACAGAGCCGATGGCTAACTTAGCCTATGCATTGCTCAGAGTCTGATAGAGATAGCCGAGCAAGATTTTTCCTAAGGGGAATTGTTTCTTTTCTGCAAGAGCTTCGGCTATGTGTTGCCAATTGGAGGTTGGACCACAGCTAGATCCACAAAAGAGATATTTTTCCAGCCACATTAACAAAAAAGCAGTATGCTCTCGAGGGGTAACTGAGCCTTGTCCCATGTTGGTTGAAATAAAACCAGACCATCCTCATATGCTCTTGGTTTTGAAGTCAAATTTATTTCTGGAATTCAAGATCATGGGATTGGCCGATGAGGTGATATCTAGTCCAGTAAGCATGGTGATATCCAGTAGATTTGGAGTCATTGGTCCTTGGTTGAACATAAAAGCATTAACGGTGTTGGACCAGAAATATGTGGCAGAGGCCATCAACGGCTCATCCTTAGCCGAATTTGCCAGAGTAAGGGCTAGCGCTTGGCCGATTCCTATTTCATCTCAATGACTTTGCTTACTAGCCGATACGCGTTTATACCATGCGGGCCAGCTTTTCTCTAGGGATAGCCAAGATTTGAAAGTGTTCTTCCAATGCCCTAGATTTGGGTTCGCTAGTCTAAAAGAGATTCTGTTGGTTTCGGTAGAGATAAACTCAATAGGGTCCAGATTGCCGATTGGTCCAAGAAAGTAATTATTTTCATGGTTCAGACTGGGGACTGCAACTAAATTTGCGAGATGCTACAACAACAAAGCAGAAGAGAAAGAAAACGAATTAAGATTGCGGGAAACTAAATCTGTTAGATGAAAAGGGGATTTAGCCGATGGGAACTTACCTCTGCATACTCGGACGATGAAGCGGCGGAAGGAGCGGATGAGGAAGACATTGCCACGGGCGGAAGTTCGTCGGAGAAGGGGTTGTCTAGAGGTTGCTTCTATGCGCTGAGGAGATCGCCAGAGTCAGAGAAGATGGAATCACTAGAGCGGTGGAATAGTATAACGGTCTGAAGTTTCTCGCGGTCATCGGTTAGTTTAAAGCAGTGCGGTAACGGTCAAAAACGGAAAGTGTGATATTCTCTCGGAGATAAGATTTGGCAAATCCAAAACATTACCAAATATTCCGGACCTGGGGGGCATCTGTTGATGACCAAATTTGGTAATTCAAGTATCGGAGATAAGGATAGGATCAAAGAGAATTCAAGAGATTAGATCGTATCAGAAACAGAGTGAGAATCGGCTATAGTCCGGATCGGTTGAGGACAGGATCGGCAGAATCAGAATCGGACAGGGTTAGCCGATTGAGCCGATTTTGGAAATACGACTCGGTACACGTTATCGGGTTAAGTTAGAGTGCTTCATACGGATTGCCATGCACGGATAGAGTCCTGAAGAGGCAATTGTATCTATTAATTAGGATATTTTATGTAATTTCCTTATAGATATTCCCGGTAAGAGTCCGCCTAAGGGACTTGTTTGTTTGTTGGATTTGTATTAGGTTAATATGAGTCGTGTCTGTGATGGACAATGTTTGTATTTTCGGGTATAAATATAATCCCGAGGTCTTGTAAATAATAACAACACACGTTCAATCAATTTCGGCGCATCGCCACCTTTATTTTTTACTTTTCGACAAGTTTGTGCTTTCAAGTCGTGTTGCATCAATATTGTTGGTTTAGATTATATAATGTATCCACCATCCTGAAAAGGCAACCATCGGCTTGATTTTCTAGATATCATGCTTCTCTTTATACTTAATGCTGCATTGGTTAAGTCCAACCTATTAAGTCATATTTAGAATCATGATATCTAGCTTGCTTTATGGTTGTTAATAAGGATAGTATCGGGGTTTCAGCCAATCTTACCTGGTACAGATGTTTTACATTGTTTTATGCTTTGTTTAATGTTCTATATCTGCCCCTTATATCAAGATCTAATCTAATATAAATATATTGAACTTGATACCAATTTAATTGGTTATAGTTAAATATATTTGTTACTAGAGAATATCCTCATATAAAGTTGTATCGGAGTTATAGCCGATACATGCTTAAATCTAGATATCGGCTATGACATGAGTCTATATAATCGTTATTTCATGTTATTTTAGACTTGGGCAATTTATACTGTCTCGGTTCAGTCCGATCTATCCCAATTGCTTATTTCTAAAGTAATATTGATGTATTGATTATGTAACATTGATCTCTACAGCCGATATACTAGTTTTAGGGTTAGTATCATCAATGACTATACCTTACAGTCGATTCATGCTTTATTGCATCGGCTAGGTTACATACGATATGAAATCAGCTGTCTGGCCAATGGACTATCGTTTACTAACATTCTTTGCATATTTCTTCTTGTTGATTGCAGGATCAAATCATCTGGCACGCCCTTGAATCTGAAGAGCTAATTTTAGACCTGCACTAGAGTAAAGCAAATCTCTCAGGCCAGTGTGTGTTTTTTCAATCAACAGTGAGGTACACAAGCGCACTAACAAGGGCTTCTCTTCAAGCGCTCTGTTAAAAGATATATATAGATCAATAATAAGTACAAAAGTACTCAGCAAGCCACCACACAAAAAATGTAGTAATATACAGGGTACTACAAGGAGTGGCTATTGTTACTTTGCATAAAGCTGAGTTCACAAATATCATTTCACAAACATAAGACTTAGCATTGACTGATCAAATTTTAGTCCCATAGTTGCTTAACCAGTAGAGGTTCTGTCTACCATCCAAGGTTATATCAGGATGGCTTCCCGCCGCTGTCTCGTTATGATTTGCTAGGGTCTACCCTTTCTCGCCTCCCGAGAAGTTGATCACCCAGTCCAAAACAATATGCAAAATCCCAACCCATCAATTTAAGAATTTAGAGTCTAGCCAAGTGTAATACATGTTCCGGTGCTCAATATCCGTGAGCAGGGCTATTCAAATAGATTGGTTTACTCACACCGCAGTGGATGTACACTTTACCCGCACTTCGCGACTTGCCCAACACATGAGCCTTGCCCTAACACATGAGACGCATCACGGAAAAGCTTTTCAATAACCCCACATTGGTAGTACCCGCTCCTTGAACTTAAGTCCTCATCCACTCTAGGCGTCATATGTTTCTAGCAGTGAGAGTAGTTCTGGCGCTCCCCGGGAGGAAAGACTCACGCATGCATTAATTTATAATTAAGTTTAGATTTTCACATGGCGGTCCTACCGATGGTTATCCCCACCGTAGGCCCCCGCCTCTCACATACTTCATAAAATCCACTATGCATGGATACTGCCTCCGCTCAGCTATTTACTCCGCTAGGTCTATACCCATTCGAGAAGTATGGTTGTACTGGGGTGGTTTCATGCTTGGCTTCATGGCTCGGTCCTTAACTGACCAGGGACGGCACTAGCCTTTACCGGACACCACTCAAGTCTTCCAACCGCCCCAGTCGAAAACAGTTATTTAGTTTTATTTTTTCTTTCATAAATCATATCATCAATGGCATGGCAATGTGCGCTCATGTCTCCACATGCCGCATCTCAACTACCTTCCTAAAGGTAGTTGCCTGAGCATAAAGCATTTTGATAAATATGAATGTGCATGAGTCTAAAGTAGCATGGCTAAGCATTTGTCAAGTATTGAATAATCACACACGATATCATGGATTACAAGGATTGCATGGATAATCAATATCAAAGGCATGGCATATAGCAAAATAGGGCATTCACATATATTCATATAGCATGCAAACTTTATTTTAAATCAAAATAAGTTCGCAATAAGTTCAACATGCTCAAAGATTAGTGATGACTTGCCTGCTCATGATACACCTTACTTTTGATATAACCTTGATCAACCTTCACCTCCTGGAAGCTGCACACATTACCTCACAACTAACCGATAATTTCTATAATACGCAAGAAAGACCAATATTCAATTAACAATCAAATACGCATAAAGAAAATATAATGGTTAGGGGTCGAATCTAGGGTTGCTTATACTACTCATGCTTGCTAACAGATTTCAATATGCTAAGGGTTAAGGTTTCTAAATTTTCTATTGCCATGGTG
Source organism: Oryza punctata (assembly GCA_000573905.2). Taxonomy (NCBI): domain Eukaryota; kingdom Viridiplantae; phylum Streptophyta; class Magnoliopsida; order Poales; family Poaceae; genus Oryza; species Oryza punctata. The sequence goes on from CM002496.2 coordinate 3,660,432, forward strand.
GTTCATTTGGGAGTTAACCAATATAGTATAGATGAGATACACCACTGGCTAATCTGTGGTTTAGTCTAACTACTGGCTATGGAAGGATTATAGCTATACTGGTTTCTATCTGAATAAAATGGTCACACTCTAATAACTTAAGTATGGTCTGGTTTATAAACGTCGGATCAATGAATCATTTCAGTGAGTTATTTTGATTATTTTATCAATAGAGCCATTATTTTAATTATGGATAGATTTTACCCGATATTATAAAAGGTTAATAATTATCCATGCTTTATATGGTAGATTTGTGAGGTTGATAATATTCGATGTGCAGATTATCTTATTACATAATTTTACAATGAATAATCCTAATTCACCATTGGGCTACTATTATATGAGGTCAAGATTTATGATTAGTATTTTATCTATCTTAGATATTCTATCGCATAATTTACATTTTAGTAGGTACAACCATAAGTGACCGTATTACTATATGTGTAAACGGATGTACCGCACATGCGAGTCAAGGATGTATCATAAACACTTGCCACTTATTACAAGCTATAAAGTATATGTGTGCAAGAATATCCATGGGTCCGATTGCCTATTGTCCATGAGCTTTTCAATACAACTTTTACTGCATATGCAATTAGAATGGCTCTGTCTAGTTAATTAATGGATTACAACCAAATTATATATACACTACTCCATACAATATGATATTTATTAATTTCGTATAGATGATTTAATCACACTAGCGCTGTTATTATTTCTCAAAAATAGGCTATGAACTGACCTAAGTGTACTCATATTTTATCTACAAAATTACAAGGCTAAACTTTATTTAAATAACCTATAAGTCATGGGTTTAATCATATTTGGACCTAGTTTAATAAATGGCACTAGTATTTCCTATACTCCCATTAATTTGGAATACTGGTTATAATTTAATTTATTTGGTTGCTACAGTGACAAAACATGATAAAGATAATTATTTTACTGCACAAAATCCAGTTTTATTTATTAGCACACTATTTAGGTTAACTATTATCTAATCATTTGATATTAATTATTTTATAAATATAAATATATTTCATTAAATAATAAGTTACATATCATTGGAAAGCTCATGAATTTAGATGAATTTAGGTTCAAGTTTCACTCGAATCGGAGCTAAAATGAATAAGTTATGCTTGTTCAAACATTCAAATTTGAATTAAATCCAACAATTGTGAAAATGTACTATTCCTAATTGATTTACTTTTATCCGAAACCTTATCCATAACCTACCGTGGCTGACATGCGGGGTCTAGGGTTTATTTTCCTTTTTCCTACCAAATTATTTTTGTTAGGGATAAAATGGGTGGGCCCGGCTACTCTCTCTCCTATCTTCTTCCTCCTCTCCTCTCTGCTCTCTATTCTCTTTTCTCTGCTTCTCTCTCTTCTTTCTCCTCCCTCTCTCCTCTCCCTTCTCTGGTTCCTCTCTCCCAGCCGCGACGGCCCCTAGCCGCATGCAGCTGACGGTGAAAGGGGGGAAGGTGGCCTTACCCGGCAGCGGCGACCGGCGACGGCGGCGAGGAGCGGCGCGGTGTGGCGGGCGCACATGCGGCGACGGGGTGGAACGGGGCGGGGGTGGAAGGGGGTATGGAGGGGGAAGAGGAGCGTGGGGGCTCTTATAGGGGAGTGGGGAGAGGTGGCTGGCGCGGGCCGGATGGACGGGACGCGCGCGGGGCTCGAGGCGTGTGGGTCAGCGGTGCGGGGCGCGGCGCGGACGGCGACGGTGCGCGGGCGCGGAAAAGGCAGCAACGTGGCGACGCGACGTGTGGCGTGGGGCGGACGGGACGTGCGCGCGTGCGCGGAGCAGATGGCGACGCGGCGACGCGACGTGCGAGCGCGGGGCTCAAGGCGCAACGAGCGGTGCACAGGCGGTGATGCGATGCGGCACGGCACGCGCGTGGCTCGAGGCACGCGGACAGCGGCGCGCAGGGCTCGATGCAGGTGCGGGCGCGGGGGTGCGGGGTGGTCGAGGCACCGCGCGGCGAAGCGACGTTGGCGCGGCAATGTGACGTCGGCGCGGCGCACGGTGCGGACACAACGTGGCACCGGTACGGGAGGTGCTAGTGCTGTTGGCTAAAGTGGCTCGGTTGGGTTGGGCTCGGATCGAACAGATGGTGGGAAATGAACAGTGCCAGCTGGAAAAAGGAAAGGGAAGGAAAAAGAGGGAGAGGGAGGGGCTTAACTGCAAAAGTGGCTGTACAACTTGAATCAGAGCTTGTACTAATTCAACGATGACATGTTTTCAATCCAAATATTTTCTTTCAATCATCTATTTATTTATTTGTCTCTCCCCAAATGAATTTGCTTTAGATTAATTTGGATCTTGAGAGGATTTTAAATAGGAAATGGAGAGGATTGAATCCACAAATTTGCTAGGCAACCAAATTTAACATTTATTGTCCAAAAATCTAGATTTTACCCAAAAGTTGTGATGGCACAAATACATTTTTATTCCATTATTTAAATAAGGTTTAATCCCAAAGGTTGCCTAGATAATTTGGAGGTGTTGATATATCTTAAGAGTGTATTAAAATACTCTAAGTACACATAGAGATACCCCGATGCTCCATTTCTTTACATGACCATTTATTTTACTGGAATGAATTTTATGCCATGAGAGACTTTGATGAAAGCTATAAATATTAATTTAATTATTCCAGTGAAACACTCATATATAATAGGGTCATTGTAGTGGTGACCATTATTTCAGGTTCAAGTATTTAATATTTGATATATAATTTATATTACAGATGTTAATAATTATATTGTACTTATTTGGCTTGCTTTCTTCTGCATAAATATTTATGGGACTAATAATAAATAATGTATTCTTGTAAATTGTATTTATTATTTAGATGTGCATCTTTAATTTGATTTTCCATTGTGACAATTTACGGTTGGCCAAGCAATTACAACCATAACAACCAGCATGATGCAAAAGTTTGAAAAAGTTTGAAATTGTAGTGACTTTTATTATTACGAATTTTCAGTATGTTACAAACCTACCCCTTAAAGGAATCTTGTCCCCGAGATTCCGGTGGAACTACGGAGACATCAAACTAGCTCGAATATATAAATATAAATAATAATCGACGAACAAACATGCTAAGATAAGGTAGAAAATCCAAGATCTTCGTGGCTTCCAGACGTCATAAGTTGATGAGCGAAGCAAAGCGACACTCTTTGTACTTCCGCCGTCTTGGTCAGCAACGGACTTAGACGACAGTCTTGGGGCAGATGATCCATCCTTTCGCAGAGGAAGCAGGTGATCTTTGTTGTAGGGCATTCTCCGATTGGATGGTCTTGAGGCATTGAGTAACGCAATTGTTACCGTAGTGTCCTATCTCTCCGCAATGACTACATGCCTTAACCTTCAAAAGTTCTTTGGATGGTTCGTGAGCTTTGTTCTTTTCCGGACTAATCTGTGAAGGTCATGTTTCTTGTTCTTCATTGGTGCCTTGAATACATTCTATCGCATAGTGTCTGAATTGTCCACAAGAAAAGCAGCAGCCATCCCTCCTTGGTTGCCATAGTTGTAGACCTTCAACCTTTGCAGGCAAATCACCCATTTCTATTCCTATTTTAGTGAGATCAAGTTCAGCATAGGTTATTAATGACGATGTCTTTCTCTTCCGGTTCCTTTCCACCAGGGTTGTGTAGGTCTTTGTCTAGGAAATTGTTGGTACGGGGAATTTGAATAGACCTAATGGGCATTGGCGTCCGTATTATTCCAGCATTCATATTCCATATTGGGTTCCAAGGCAGATTCCTTCTCAGTCCATTTCCAAACCATTTTCGTGGACATTTATTGACATAATGTCCTTTCTCGCCACACCCAAAACATGTGACATTTGTCTTCCGTCCTATTAGAGTCAAGTGGTAGCTCCCATCTGTAGGATATTACTTTAGGTTGTTTAGGCCGATGGTGCACTCTTCAGGTTTTGGCAACAGTTAGACTCGTTCCTTATCACTAGAAACTTGGAGAGGATCTTCAGATAGTAGCATGGGTTGGTTTATCCCCATATTACGTAGGTCTTGTGAGTTGGAGGAATTCTTGTTTCTTCTTGTCAGTTGGTCCATGGTCTTCTCGTCCTGTAGTAGGTTACTCGGTTAGAAGTTACTAAGTTGAAGGTTAGTAAACTAAAATTCTTGATATCAATAGTAGCATGACAATGCTGAATTGTTGTCCTTCTTCATCTATTCAATCCTTCACTTCTTGATATTATATCATCCTACAAATTTCGTTGGTGAGGGTCGTGGTAGTATCTTGTGCAGTTTTACTGTCATATGATATTGAATATGCTCAAATCCTTATCCGAGGGTGAACAAAACCTTAATATATGGTATCCATTATACATATTCGTTCTCAAAAGTTGTTGATTCTCTTGAGGTTTTCTCATCATAGGCTACCCCCTTAAAAATGAGAAAGTTTGAAAGCAATTAAAAAGGAACATGCTCTTTCATTCACAAAGCAATTGAAATTGCCACATTATTTCCAATGACTTGGAAATGGTTTTTTTTACAAAGGTTTTGGAAAAGTTTCGCAATCATTATTTTTTTAAGCAAAGCTTTAGGCAATAGTTGTAGAAGTCTAGCTTGAAAAACCTTTTGAAAGAATGCTTTTGAAGGCATGCATTCAAAATTTGGTTCTGCGTGGAGTTTTATTTTAGATAATTTGGCAAAAGATATTTGGAATCAAAATTTGCAAAAACTTTTACACAGAAAGTTTTATTTTCAGACTGTTTCCAGAAATTGAATGAAATAAGAAGTGGTTTTAGAGACCCAATTCTTTACAACTACACACTACTCGAAATAGAACATCTCCTTTCATTTTGGCAATCATTTTGTAAAAGTGCATTTCAATTCTGAAAGCTAATTTGTTTCACAATATTTTTTTCAAAAGACCATCCATAAAATAAGGTTTTCAGGGGATTTAAACCTTATAAGTTTGATTTGTCCTTAGAAGTTTGAAATTCCAATAACTTTCTATTTCTTTCATCCTCTAGCCATGTATTCTTATCCACCTTCTAGCTTACAATGTTTCATTTATTAATATTTCCTAATCTGCATACCATCTTGTGTTTGTCTTTGATCCATAACCTTCAAATCCTAGTTTGCTTATGGAAACAATTAACAATCTTGCATGGCTTTCATATAGATACGCAGTCTGTTTCCCATAATTTGGTTGCCCTTCGTGATACTCCCATGCCACCGGAAATATTTTTGTGGTTACTAACGGCTTAGTCGAGCCTTCACTTCTACTGTATGAGGGTGTAACTAAAGGAAACTAGTACTAACAATTGTAAGTTGTCATGATCGATAAGTTAGTTGCTGATCTTTTCTTTTTCTTCGCTTTGGTTTCATACAATATGGTGCAATCGTCTAATTTTGAGGATGAAGTTTCGGCAACAATCAATAATATCCCTATAGCATCTTAATTTCTTTCGGTTTTATTCTACAATTTTGAAGTATAGGTGAGAGTACAGAACCAATATTTTTCAATCACAAGTGAAGTGGTAAGATAGCCTTGTCGAACGAGAGGTTGAGATGTAAGGTAAAAATAATTTTTCTTTTTGGCGCATCAGAATCAGATATTTTTCAAGAAAGGTAAGATGAGTCAACACTATTTGAATGTTTTCACATTTTTTTTCTACCATTTAAAAATAGCTTTGTAAAATATAGGGTCCGTAATCTAACGGCCATTTTATCGAGGGTCCCAACCTCGATATGCTCTGATACCAGCTCTATCGACCCTTGATTATATATGCACCAAAAGTGCCCCGTTGTAGATATGTTGGGGATATGATTTTAGATTTAATTCACAAAATTTAGTTTAGAGAACGGGTTTTGGGTCTCTCTTGGAATGCTCTAAGGATACCAAGAAAAGGGTAACTGATGCATCTCTTATCTTCAATAACAGCAAAATTCTCTAAGGCTTTGTTCTTCCCTCAATTTTCCCAACTCACCTCTCTCTTTTTCATACGCACGCTTTTCAAACTGCTAAACACGTTTTTCAAACTGAAAAACTGCTAAACGGTGTGTTTTTTGTAAAAAGTTTCTATACAAAAGTTACTTAAAATAATCAAATTAATCCATTTTTGAAAAAAATTAGCTAATACTTAATTAATCATTAGCACTAATGGACCGTTCCGTTTTCCGTGCGCACTGGGCGTGCTGGTTAACGAACTGCGTGCTGGTTAACGAACACAGCCTAATTAATAAACTGTTCTTGTATTAGCCTAGCACAATCCACACGTCTGGATTGAAATAGCATAATTGGTTAACTTGTTCATTAGCAACTGTTACATTCATGGGCCTAGCATAGTTACTAGTGAAAGTAAACACCACGACACCGAAAATTTACCCAAGTGACAAACATTGGTACATAAAGACTGAGCATAGGATTTTCATGAGCTGATCAAGAGTCCTTGAGCATATATCAAGTGTAACAACAGTAAACAAAAATCAAGAAGGGAAATGGGGAGAAAGTGAAACAAAAACTCAACCATGTATAATACTTATTTCCTTACAATCAGTACAGATCATGGTAGAAAGACAAGAAAGAATATAAGGGAGTTTTACCTAGCACCACTTATCTCAACTGCGTAGGGGAGCACAGGAGGCCTGAAGCATCTGCACCAACCACAGCAAGCTCACATATGGTACAAAACTGCCTTTCGATGGAAGGAACAAACCGGGATCCACAGTACGGGCAGGAAACATCCTTCTGGCCACGGTAAATTGGAACATATGTGGCACCACAGACAACAAATGGATTTCTGTAGTCATAGTTCAGCTCACAGGTATCCTTCTTGCCACTGCACTGTTGCTGCACCTGTCGGGCCCTCTTTGCTTGGCCCTCATTAGGGTTGTTCTCCAGCAGCATCCTTGCAAAGTGCTCTGCAGTAGCAAAGTTCTTTTGCTTGTAGCACAAACCCATAGCACTTCCAAGCACAAGCCTCATATGAACTCTCTGAAGCTTGCAGTTAGTGAAGCCGCCAATTCTTGTTGGCGGTTGACATCATCTCTCAACTCCTTCCTCTTAAGTTCCATCCTCAGGCCAAGAACATACTCCCTCACAATCTCGATCAACTCTTTCACTTCATCCACTTCCCTCCTCGAGTCTACCACGATAAGAGGGATGGTATGCAAGATGTTAAGGAACTGTCTCAGGGCTTCTGGGAACTTACCTTCTGTGGTGGCCTTGTAGGCAACCTTGAGTCTGTCTTTCATTTGTGAGAAGGTGGAAACAAGTGCAGGAGGGCCTCTCACATTAGGACTTGCAGACTCACTCCAACCTTTCTCAACAGCAACCGGAATAATGGGGGCAGTTGCAAGTGCATGAAGATATGAGTGGCTGCCCATGTGCAGATCAAGAAGTAGGGGCTTGAGGGGAGCAAAGTTTTTGATGCCCAATTGACGGCTAAGCAACCTCATTGCAGTGTCAAAGTTTCCTGCTGCTGCGTGCTCCCCAGCAAGAGAAGATTTCTGAGTCCAAATCTGGCTGACAGGAATGCCTGGAGGAGGAGCAACAAAGACCGCTGAGCGTGCATTACCGCATTTTTAGGGGTCTCTGCTTCAGGCGGAAGTTCCAGGTCTTCCTAGGTCCCAGCCACCTTCCTCGCCATCCTCCTCATTTGCTTCACCCTCCTCAGCATCAAAACCATCACCACCATTCGCCATCGCTTTGCTTGCATCAACCATATCCAGATCCTCATCACCCCAGTCAGCACCAGCAGCTTCATCATCTTCCTCAAGTTCAGCCTTCCCAGTAGCATCCAGTCCACCCTCAAAGATACCACGCATCACCCTAAGCAATGGCCAATCACCACTGGCTGTGAGAGGTGCAGGGGGGATCAAAAGAGAGCGAGCTTTTCCTTCAGGTAGAGAAGGAACATTTTCATCCAATTCAGCAGCAAGCCTATCAGCAATTTCTGTGAGTCCATGGGTGGCAGCAGTAATATAAGCAAGAGGTAGTTGTCCAGCATTCTCTAGGATCTCAACTCTCTTCGTAGCATCACAAGGATACAGAGCATTGTGGAATTGACCCATCAGGTCATTGTTCTGTCAAGCAATTTTGCACATGAACCCCACCTTGTCCATGTAACCAGTAATAAGATATAGGAAAGCAAGCCTCTCAAAATTCTTTGCACGTTGGTACGCATATTCCACAATACCAACGTTTCCCTGCCTCAGGGCCTCGATTCCTAACCAGTACCAGTGATCTTTGTCATCAATCTCTTTGGCAGAAGCAACTGCAATTTGGATGTTACCATTCTCAAGAGCTAGGTTAAATCTTGTCTTCTCATCTTTCACAAAGTGGAGGGCAACTTCTGGAAAGCCTTTCTGTTGCCAATAAGAAATCACAGCCTGCCCACACAGCTGGGAATTCTTAATCATACTCATCACATGATCATATCGTTTCCGTAGAAGGGCCAGCTTGAAAATGTATTCAGAAGCATCAACTGTGATCAGCTTGTTCTTTCCATCATGATCTAGGCAGAAAATATTAATCCCAATAACCCTTGTTATGTAAATAGGAACATCAAGGGTTTTAATGATCCCACTATCTCCATTGGGAAGACAGTACTTGATATGGTTCAAAGTATGTAAATAAACACACCATTCTCATCCCAGGCACCACTTTTCACACGGATGGTTTCATGCAGCGTACAACGATGGACAAGCTTCTTGTTTGCTATAACCACCGCATGCTTGCTCAGCAATGCAACAGATTCCATATCCCTCGACCAAACAACATATTTAACAGCAGGTGCCTGGAGCTTGCCAAGAATTAACCTTTGCTGCAGATCAAAGATGGTCACTCGGTCTTCAGCTTTGCACAGCAAGTTACCAGTCCCAGCATAATAAATTGCATAAGAGGGCTTTTCTTTACAATTTCATTCTTAAGATTCTTCACCAGAACTTGATTTCTACTCTTCTCGAGGACTGCAAACCTGTTGCGTGCCACAAAAACAGCTGACCCACCAGCTCCCTTCTTTGCCTCCTGCAAATAATCAGTCCTGCCGGCAGAATCCTTCGGAACTACATAGAGTTCATAGGAGCCTCCATCCACATCAGAGCAAATCAGGATGGCATTTTCAGTCGGACTGTACGACAGTGTCCTGGGTGACTGATTCAAACTGACCGATCCAGGTCTTCTTATTGGAGCCAACTGAACCTCCTTCTGTGTGGAGTATTCAAAGAACCGAAGAAAACGGTCCTTCACATAGAAGACAGTATCACCACTCACAGAGAAAGCTGCGCATTCCCTCTCTAATTTAAACACAATCATACCATTGTCATGACCAGCGGCAAGAAGATTCATCTCAGGGTGGGCAGCAAGAATCCAGAAACGATAATGTTCCCGCCTGAATGTTTGAATACCAGTTTGCTTGGTGGCATCCCAGACGCGAATGCTTTTGTCCTCTGAGTTGGACACAATGATATCTTGCTTTGCATGGAACATCACGCAGGACACATTATTCATGTGCCCCCGCAAAGTATCAACTTCCCAAGCCTTGGTGTCTGTCCAAAAATAGCACACCTAGATTGCATCATTTCAAATACCTCAGTAGTGGTATACATATAATAGTGTTTGGCCAGTCTACCAATGTGCAGAAGAATAAAGTGCTATGCAACAAGAGAGACCACCTTTAGTCACAGCCAAAGTGACATACTCTAGGTCAGGAGCTAGTTACTAATTGAGTAATTGTGAAACATGAAACATGTTTCTTGCATTCAGCTTGTTTGGTGACTAGTTATTTCTTCTGTGAAAGTATGATAAATTGAACAAAACAAATGAATTCATCATAAAACCAAATCCATTGTTTTGTAGTACTGTTATATGGAAGAACGAAAGGATAAAAACACAAATATGTAAGTGTTTATCAATGGAAAATGATAATCAAGAAGTTCAGGGCGTAGTAGCAGTATCACCATTCATTCTCCATAGCTTCACTTGCCGGTCATCTGCCCCAGAAACAATGAGCGGCAATGTGGAGTGAAATGATGCCCAGTTCACCCCACGGTCATACCCTTCCAACACATATTTTACAACTGCATCAACACCTCCAAACAGATCAGTGTTCATCTGGGTGAGGCGCAGGATGTCATCCACAGGTGACACCGCCTTCTTCCTCAAAGCACCAATATCCCATACACGGACAGTCTGATCCAGTGATGCTGACACAACCAGGTCCTCCTTGGGATGGAATGATACGCACATGACATAGTGTTTATGTCCAGTCAGCACAGCCACACATGTGCGTGACTGCCAGTTCCAGATCCGGATTGTCTGGTCATCACTAGCACTTACTATCCATGGGTACTCGTGGCGGAATTGTACGGTGCGAATGTAGTCAAGGTGCCCATGAAGTGTGAAGAGGCAGCGGTGTGTCTTGTAATTCCACACCTTAATCTTGTAATCATCACCTGCAATGCATCACAGAAATCTTAGAATAGTTGAGAAGTTCAAGAGTTCCACATTCCAGTCATATTAACCCACTGCTATGCCAGCGATATGACCAGACGGACACCAGTGTGACTTAGTTTCAGGTTTCAACAGATCCCAAAGTTGAGGTTTCAACAAATTCCAAAGTTTCATGATAGCACCTCGCCATTGCTAACTTGCTATGGTATCAGATTCACAACTATAAAAGCTGCTTCTCTCTGGTTAAGGCCTACACATCGACTCATATCTTACCTCTTGTTCGAAAGGATTGCGAAATCAATGGAGATCCCGGTCATAAGTAGAAATAAAATGTCACCTGAAGGTTTTAAACTTACATCAATTCACCAAACAGTTGGTCTTAAGCTAGCATGATAGAAGAAGCAACACCAGATCCGACCAACCAGGACCACTTGCACAACCAAACCACCACTATACATCAAACGCGACCTAATCGTAGACCTCGGGTGTTGCCATTGCAGCATGGAAGGGATCATGCTGCAGAAATCTAACGCCCTCAATACCGAGGTGGATCCGACGAACGTGAATGGCAAATAAATGAGCAGAGCAAATGGGCGAGATCTAATGATTGTTTTTACCTCCGGAGACGAAGAGAGGCTGGGTGGCGTGGAAATGGACGCCGCGGACGGGGCCGTCGTGCTCGTCGAAGCGGTCGAGGAGGGTGCCCATGCGGTTGTCCCACATCTGGATCACCCCGCTGTGGAGGCTGGCCAGGATCCATGGCCGCCGCGGGTGGAAGATCAGCCCTTGACACGGTTGCTCTTCGTCTCGAACTTGGTCAGCATCTTCGCTAGCCGTCCCCCAGCGCGGCGGCGGCAGGCGAAACCCCTAGCCGCTGAGGCGAGCGGAGGAGAGAGAGGAGACGGTGGATCTGATCTGGCGCGGGAAGGAGGTTGGGGGAGAGGATGATGGTATGGCCTTGGCCGACGGACGAAGGTGGGAGTGGGAGATCTGGGTTTCGGACGCGGTGGTGAGGTGGTGGAGGCGTGGACGCCGTTGGATCCGGAGACGGGAAGATCTGGACCGTTTGTGCGGTATGCCCGGGTTGTCAGCGGGCAGAAGTCACAAATCTAGCAACCAATTCATAAAAAATCAGGCGAACATCGAGTGAAACATTTAAAATATTTATGAAACACATTGAAAATACACGTTGAAATACATTGCAATTATATATGTAACTATGGGCTTTAATGATTTTTAAAACATTGTTGACAAAGTAGATCGCAATTACGGTATTTGTAGAGTACGGGGATCGTTGGTGCCAGGTATACGTGAGACTGAGGTAAAGAGATGGGAGATAAGGATTTTTATATAGGTTCGGACCTCTTAACTAGCAGGTAATAGCCCTACTCTTATTGGCCGAAGTCGATGTTGCTCTTATATATCAATAGTCAACGACAGGGTAGACTTCTTCCTTGAATATGAACTCGACGAGATAGAGGGTAGCGCTAGATCCCTCATGTCGGTTTCTGTGGCTCCAGATTGGGTCTATCTAGGCTTATCCCTAATGTTAGTATGTGTTGGTATGTATCCTGACTTGGCGTGTATTGTATTACACCCTCTCCTCCTAGGGGATCTTATATTTATACCCTCGGATGTCCCCTTGTCCAGAATTCATCAGGTGCACCGTTGTTTGCCAACACGTCGTGTGTAGCCGGTGGGCTAGCCACCCAGTGCGCTGCTCCTCCTTCAGCAAGTGGCGAGAGCAGCTCCGGGAGTCGGCACCAGTCACCTTTTGCCTCCCTTGCCACCTCCATCTTGGACAGGGCCGCCTCAACTTCTTCAATCAACGGTGGCTCAGATCGCAATGCTAGCTTGATGCGGTCGAAGGCTTGTCTCGTCGGCACAGTACGCACGGACCAGGCTTCATTCACCTTGGTGCCGAGGTCGCAGTTGTCATACCCTGGAGTTTCCCCTTCTAGCCTTAAAATCATTAAATAAACTGCCTCAGAGGAATTGTTTATTTAACCTAGAGCAAAATCCCAATTAATAAATGCACTTAATCAAGCGGAAATGGTATGGTGGAACTTTTCTTGAGTTTCCCATGTTAAAATGCATTAACAAGATTTTTAGTGGAATTTTCAGAGCCCTAGAAATAATTTTAACCAATTAAAAACCCTCTCTGCAATAATTAAATCCCATGAAAACCTCTTTTTCTTTTTCCTTTTCTTTTCCTCCCTTTCCCCCTTTTTTGGCCGTCGGCCCACTTCCCTCTACCGGTCGCCCGTGCACGCCCCTCCTTCCCGAGGCGACCCACGGCCGCAGCCCATGCCGCCCTCCCCCCTCGCTGAAGTCCACTCCTCCCTCCCTCACCCGGGCCACTGATAGGTGGGGCCCACCTGTCGGGCCCTTCCCCTTCCTCCCGCCGCCTGCACCGCCCACCGCCGCCGCGCCCACGCCTCGCCTGGCCGCCGCCTCCCCGCGTCGCCCGAGCCCGCGCCCGCGCGCCGCCCATTGGCCGTCGCCCCGCCGGCCGCCACCCCGCAACCACCGGCACCCACCTCCCCACGTCGCCCATGCCACCCGCACCCACTCCCCCACTCCGCACCGCCCGGGTCGCACCATGGAGCGTGGGATTCGAAACCGAATACCGGCTCTCTCTCCTCTCCCCACTATCTCACTCCGGCAAGAAATCCGGCCTCAACCGGCCACCCTGAGCTCCCCGGCCTCCTATAAAAACCCTCCCCATTTTCCCCTCTTCCTTCTCCCCCAAACGCCACCCACTCTCGTGCCCTCTCGCGCCGCCGCCGCCGCCGTCTTCCCCGACACTGGTGAGCTCCTACCCTCCTCTCCCCTCCACCGCCCGTGCCGCGCCGCCACGTCTCAGCCGCGCCACCCACGTTGCCTTCCGCTCGACCACCACGCCGCCCACGCGCTAGTGCCGGTCACCGCCGCCTCGCACCGCCCGCACCGTCCGCGCTGTCCGCCGCCTCGTGCTGCCCACCAGCCGCGTGGCCGCCACGTCGACGCTGCGCCCGCTGCCGTGGCACGCCGCCGCCCCGCCGGTCCCGTGGACTCAGTCCACCGTGGAATGGGTCCCGTGCCACCGACAGGTGGGGTCCACCTGTCGGTGCCGCCGCCCCTCCCTCCGCTGACATCAGCCCTGGGAATTATGGCGCAGTAATTTAAATAAGGCATTTTCTGTTATTAGTAAAAAACACAGTTAATCTTCTAAAACTCATAACTAATTCATTCGTGCTCCTTTTGAGGCCATTCAAATTGTAGACAATTCATAAAAATGCCAAGAATCCATTAAAAACGGTTTTGTTACCTGTTTCAGTAGACTTATAGCCTATTTGCTTGTATGATTTGTTTTTCGTTTAGATTCCGGTATTTCCGGTGCGCCTGTGTACTTCGAAGTTGTTGCCGAGGTCGATCCAGCGCAAGAGTAAGGCAAGTCATACTTTTTATTTGAGCATATCGTACCTAAGTTGTGAATATCTTATTTTTCTCTAAATATTGCATTGTTTTATAATGTCATTTGTGGGCTTAATTACCTATTGTACTCAGCCTTATGTTTCGATTATTCTGATCCTTTGATAGCTTGGGAAATAATTTGAGTAGTTTCTAGTTTAGGGGATGCTTAGCCATGCTTAGATCAAATAGCGCACTAAAGGGGGTCTTTCCACCTAATTATTTAGCATAGTCCCCATAATGATATTCTCATTTAAGTGACACCATAGTACTAATTAAATTAAAACATGACAAATGGTGGGTTGTGGGTGTGTGGTTTTGCTAGTTGCACCCAAGGCAATTAAGGACCAGTTCTCGGGAAACCCTGGAAGAATTATCGTACTTTCCACAAGCCTGCATGGGCAACGGCTGGGCTTGTAGTGTACTTTTTTCCTAGCTGACGCATCCAGGCAAGGGTGGGCGTGATGGGGTTGAGTTGGTGGGGGTTTACCCGTTGATCAGCTTCCGGATTCACCTAGGCACGAGAGGGGCCTGCTTGCCTTGGTTTAAAGGTGGGGGTGAAACCTGTGGTGTGGTGTGCTTGGCTAGGGAGGATTATGCAAAGGGGTCCTATCACAGTCCCTTTCCGGTGTACCATGTTGGTATGCCGGCGCACGGAAACGTGTTGTAGGGTTGTATCTTGTGGGTACAGTTGTGCACCTCTAATCAGATTAAAACTATTCGAATAGCCGTGCCCGCGGTTATGGGCGATCAACCAGATTCACCGTGATTAGTCATACCTCTAACAACTTGACTTAATGGAACTGGTGTAGCTCAGGTGGTGGTTTGGGTATGACTTATTGAGTACAGTGGGTAGTACTCAGTCTTGCTCTATCTTCCCCCACACCAGAGTTAGAGTATGTTTCCGATGGAGGCTATTCGGAGGAGTAGGCTTGTGGTTGTCGTCGAGGATACCCGTGGACTGGAGTCGCCACGCTGCAAGCGTCTAGTTATCTAGAATAGCTTGTTTATCTCTTTTCACTGCATTTATGTAAGATATTTTTATGGTGTTTGTAAGACGTGGATCTGTGTATCAACTTTGTTGTTTGTGTACCCTGGCCGGTCCTGGACAGGGGTTGAATGCACATTCTGCTTGGAATTCAGGTTAGCGAATCTCTGGGCGTGACAGCAGTTGAGGCCCTCTTCGGCAAGGAACACGGCCGGGGGAGGAGTCGGCCTTCTCAACATCGGGTCATCTTGCAGGTTTGCCAGCTTCTCCTGCAACGAGCGAGATAGAACGGTGAAGCGCAATTTATGCTCAGTTACCTCCTTGGAAGGGAAGATGAGTGGCGGTGGGGGCGACACATCCATAGCAGAGTAGCATCAGCCTCCACCACGGCCCCCATCACCCCACTCCCGGCACCGTGGGGAGCGGTCCCTCTCACACTGCCCATGCAGGCCCGTGAGCTTGCGGTCATGTCGGCCTCGCTAGGTATCACGGCCACGGCATCCCCTGCCGTAGCGGTCGTCATCATCGTCCCGTTTCCTCTAGGCATGTTCCCAATCATGGTCGGGGTGGTCATCATTGTAAGACCTCCGTGGCCGGCTACGGTCGCATTCTCGCTCTTTCCCTCTGCTCTGGTGGTGGTCGCCCTCGCCCCACTCATTGTCGCTGTTAGGGCGCTATGGCCGGGAACGGGGCGGGGATGGGTGGTGCGGAAACGTCTAGAATGTGTGCGCAGGCACTGGGTCGCTGTCTGCCACTCCGAGGTGCCACTTCGGCAATCGGCGCTTTGCCGTCGAGCAGACAGAGTGGTTGTTGAGGTCTACTGGCACGTAGAGTAGTCGTGAATCTCCTCGAGGTGGAGGAACACAAAGAACTTGTGGTCATGCTGCCAGTGCATCGGGGGCTTGTCAAGAACCAGGATCTCCTCGCGCTGGGTGTTGCACACCAAGCTGGTGAAGATCAACCACACACGCTTCAGGATAGAGCTTGGGTTGCTCGTCCATGCCCAAATGTCCATGGTGCGGGTAACTATAGGGTGTAAGGGGTTGGTGTCGATGTTCTCGAGCAAGTAGGTTCTCGAATGAGGTGCTCAACGGTGTTCGTGTCATGCCCAGAAATTTAGCCAAATTCCCAAACTTTTTTGTGTATTGAACCCCTGTCCAGGAATCAGCCAAGGTACACGAAATGACAAATTAATATGCAGATCCAAACGTAAATAAAGCGTAAATACTTACAGAAGAGACACTTAGTCCTCACATTGAAAGGAAAACAGCGGCAGCAGAAAAGGTGACAATCCTAGCGAGGCTTCAGCTCCACTCCATACGCAAAACTCAACTGGGGTATAAGCCTTGGTCCTCTAACTTCATCTTCAGCTCAGAAGCACTACACTTCTGAAAAGGGGAATAATAGCAAGGCTGAGTACAACCACCGTACTCAGCAAGCCACACCAATGATGCAAACGTGCAAGGGGAGACAAGGGAGGTTTGTGGCTATTTGCATAAAGGCGGTCGTAAACATTTATAGTTGAAAACAGTAAAACAGTTAACTAATTAAGTCAAGATTAAATCTCCACTGAACAACACTACACCACGTTGAACAGGCCCAACCATTCCACCTGAACTAAACCAGTTCGTTAAGTCATGTTAATTACTAAAGTGGAACTAATCACGGTGAAGCTGGTTGATTGCCCATAACCGCGAGCACGGCTATTCGAATTGTTTTAATCTAGCCAGAGGTGCACAACTGTACCCACAAGACACAACCCACCATCATGTCGTCGTGCTAAGCATGACACATCACCATGACGAGTGATTGTGACAAGACTCTTCACATAACTTCCCCTAACCAAGCGCAACACACCTCAGGTTTCGCCCCTACCTTTTAGCCAAGGAAGGCAGCCCCCCTCGTACCTAGGTGAATCTGGAAGCCGATCAATGGGTTAACCCCCACCGACCCAACCCCATCACGCCCACCCTTGCCTTGGAATGTCGGGAAGAGAAGAGCTATACTACAAGCCTAGTGTCACGCCCCGATCTGGCCCCGGATGGGAACTAGAACGGGACGCTCCAAATAAACCTGTAAGCCGATACCAGTCCCAGGAAAACAGTGCTGGTATCACAGGAAGATGAAATATCACAACCACAGCGGTCTCTTCATTAAGAATAGTCTTACAGTCATGTTGGGCAACGGATAGACCCCGTGCTCACAACTGCATTACAAAAGGGAAAGGCGGAAGCGAAGACTGGACCAAGACCACAAGCATAACTTGGAAACTACGTCGAAACCCGAAAGCTGCTCGAAGCCATCCTGCTCCTGCAAGAACTCCTCATCAGCGGGGTCCACCTCTTCTTCTTCGAGATCTGGGGGGGGTTATTTATATAGAGCAAGGGTGAGTACGGAGGGTACTCAACAAGTCTTGGGAATTAAGTGTATATTGCAAGCTTCATAGAACGGCTGTTTGTTTTCGCAATTGATTTGGTTTCAAACTTTTGAAATGATTTCTAGAGAAGTGCTTCTCAATGACTCGAGCCTGATAGTGCATCAAGCTCAGTCGGAGGTTGTGCAATGTATCAATCTTTCAAGAATCAAGATGTTGGCTCCCGGCCAAACGATTTTGACGGCCTCCCTGGCCAAGCGATTTTGTTGGCCTCCCTGGCCTAGCTGAACCCGTCAGCCACAATTGATCACAACGTCATCCAACCCATCAAGTCAATTTCACAAGCAGTAGTAAAACAAAACTACGCTAAGGAATCACCTCACATCCGCCCATAACCGTGGGCACGGCTGTTCGAACAGTTTAATAACCTTTGCAGATGGGGTACACTTTACCCACACGACGTTACTAGCCTGGGTCACCCAGCCCGTGCAGTACAGCCACGTCTGGTGACTTTGAGGCTTTCACGATAAGGCATTTCAAAGCCGACACAAGGTTGCCATATGCCAACGGGAGGGGTCCTCCGGACCAACAACAGGTTAGGTCCTAGACCATACTGTGCCAGGAAGCCCAGGGGTCCTCCCCGACACCACCCCGGCGAATCCACTTGTCCCTTGGCATCAAGGCTTCCCAGGCCCAGCTAGTTACTCGGCCAGGGGTGTCCCATTTCACCCATGTGGTCGCACTATTTATGTTTGGATGAAATCCCAAAGGATTCGGTCCTTAAGTGCAAGTACGGGAAGCGCACTCCCGGTGCGTTCCCGCACCACGATTTTATAAATCACTTTATTTTGCAGACACCGACCCAAGTGTCGGGTTTTTCCAAGTATTTCATAAACCCAAGTTTTACCCATCGTTGAAAATTTTAAATTTGAGAGGGTCCCCGATGTGCGTGCCCGAGGGCTCGGACATCGGTAACCGGTGGTTGACAAAGGTGGTACGGGTATTCAATAATCAAGGAAGGTATGTGCATCAAATGGGTTGGGCCGGCAGGTTATCTTGCAAACCGCGGCCAAATACAAACAGGTGTGTCCTAATCATGCATAGTTTACGAAATAAAAATACTTAGTTTCAAATTATGGGTGCAAGATGGTCAAAGGTGACTTGCCTTGCTCGAGGTCTTGAACTTGTTCTTCGAAATCCGCACACTGCGAGTCTTCGGGCTCCGATACTATACGCGAAATGAAAAGACTCAATAAACAGCGAAAAGAAAGCCCTAATAGAGACCCCTAAGTGTGCCATTAAGTAGATCTCGATTTTTGAGAGATTTTGGAAGTGGAACGGGGTCAATCGGACGAACGGTTGAAAAGATATGGATTTTCTAAGGTTAATTGATTTTTTGTCTAAAGGAAAAGGAATATTAAATTCCCTTGGAAAAGAAAAGGAAAGAGGGGTTGCTTTTGGACTTCTTCGGCGAACCGGGGCGCGGCCCAAGGGATTTGTTTGGCGCAGCCGGAGCTAACGGGTTGTGCGCGAGGAGGCGGCCCAACGGCCGAGAGGGACCAAGACGGCCCAGTGGCGCGGGAGGAGGGCGAGCAGGCCAGCGGCTGGGCGAGTGGGCCGGCCTTGCGGCGGCCCAGCTACGCGGGGGTAGCAGCGGCCAGGAGGGGCGAGCGGGCCGGCTGGGACGGCCCAGGGCAAGGCGGCCCGAGACGGATGGGAGAGAGAGATCCGGGGGGGAACCGGTCAAAGGGGTGGGGCCCACGGTGGGTCCCACCACCGTTTTTTTTCTTTTCTTCTTCTTCCTCCTCTTCTTCGTTCTTCTCCATTCTTCCGTTCCCTTCTTCTTTCTTCTCCAACGGACCGAGGCAGCGAGAGAGAGAGAGGGGAGGGGAGCAACGGCGGCCGGCAGTGGGGCGGCACCGAGTCCGGCCGGGCGGGCTCGGCGGCGGTGCGGAGGAGCAAGGGCGCGGCGCGGAAGGGCAAGGGCGCGGCTCGGCTACGCGCGTGGCGCGGCCGGCCGTGGCGACGGGCTAAGCAGCGCGACTCCAGCCTACGAAAGTGAGGGGGAGAGAAGGCGGCGGCGGGGGCGGTTACCGTGGGAGGAGAGGGGGTTGCCGAGCCGGGGAAGAGGAGGCGGATGGCGCGACCGGCGGTGAGCTCCGCGTGTCCGCGGCGGCGTCCGGCAGCGAGCGGCGAAGGGGTGATGGTGGCGCGGGAACGGCGGTGGCTGTGGCGCTCGGCTGCGGGAAGGGGAGGGCGACCGAAGGGGAGAGGAGAGGGGTCTTATAAGGGGTGGAGCGCGCGGGGATGGGGAAGCGGCGGCTTCACGGGCGCGCACGCGAGGCTAGCGCTCCAAGCGCTAGCGACCAACGCGGCGGCAGAGAGAAAGGATGCCGGCGATGGAAAAAGGGAAAAAGGGGGAGGAGAAAGGGGCTCTGCCCCTTGCCATTTCGGGAGGAGGAGGAGAGAGGAGGGGGCGGCGACGGCTCCGAGGCTGGCGGGCGCAGGCAGCAGAGGCAGGCGGGACCGACCACGACGCGCGGCGCGCGCGCGGGAGGCAACGGGCGCCCCAAACTCGAACGACGCCGGCGGGAAAGGAATCCGGCGAGAGAGAAAGGAGAGAAACGGTGAGAGAGAGAAGCAGAGAGAGAGAGAGAAAGGATTGCCGTGGGAGAGAAAGTGAGACTGGGCCGACGGAATTCGGCCCAAGGAACAGGAGGGAGGTAAATTAGACTTTTTGCTGAGAATTGATTTGGAGAAAATTTTGGATTTGAATTTGAATTTTGGATGGATATTTGGACAGTGGGTAACGAGATCTTGGCACACACACATAAACAGAAACAAACAAAACAAAAATGCGAAATTTCGAAATTAGGGTTTTAGGAAATTAGGTTTTTCCCTAAACTAACGCCGCGACGGATCGGGCGTTACACCAAGCAGTTGCCTATTCTTGCTTGTGGTAAGCGCGGTAAGTCTTCCAGGGTTTCCCAAGAACCAGTCCTTAATTGCCATGGGTGCGACTAGCAAAATCAGGCACCCACAACCCACCATTAAGCCATATTTAGTTGGTTAATTACAACCAATAAAACATGGTCAGATGTCACGAGCTTACAGCACATCAAGATACTAATAGTTGATAATGTGATTATCCCATTTTGTGAGCAACTAGAAATTAAGCATGGCTAAGCATAACATAATTCTAGCAAGATCAACATAAGTGACACAAGCTAGTCAAATTATCACCCAAGTTTAACAAAGGATGGGCAACAAGTAAATATGATACAAGCAATTAATAGGTAATTCCATAATCCCATGTAATTAAACACATGCAATTTTATTTGCAAACGATAAAACATTTATAAATTAGGTTCAACATGCTCAAGGGGAATGTGTGACTTGCCTTGCTTCTTCAAACAAATCCTCCGAACTCTTTTCCTTGCGATTATGATCTTCCGAAACGACAGAATATACACGTTGGCACGCAAAACGAGGAAAAACTCTAATAAAAACCAAATTAACATTACATGAAAAGTAATCCAACATGTAGATCTCAATTTTAGATGAATTTTGCAAGTTGAATGGCTCAATTTGGAGTTCGTATGAATTAATTATGAATTTTAGAAGATTTGAGCCATTTAAATGAATTTCTGGAAATATATTCGATTTATTGCGCAATTAATTATTATTTTGTTAAAGGAAAACAAAGAATTATAACATCAGCGTGGGGCGGGGCGCGGACCGAGTCAACCAAAGGTAGGCCCCATGCATCAGTGACTCAAAGGGAAGCCGGTTCACGGTGGACCGGGTCCATGGGTGCACAGTCCGTGCGTGCACCACGTGGCGCGCACGTGGCAGCCACGGTGGACCGGAGGAGGAGGTGGCGTCGACGTGGCTCCACGGTAGCACCCGCATGGGGCGGCACCAAGGCGGCTACGTGGACGGCCCGGATTCACCCGAGGGTGAATCCGACGGCGTGGGAGCAGCGGCCTGGGCACGGGCTTGGCCAGAACCAGCCCGGCCGAGCCATGGCAGGTGGCGGCGCACGGTCACCGGCGGCAGCCACCGGCGACATGAGGAGTGGCGGCACGTGGCTCGGGAGGCGCCACGGAAGCAGGGAGCAGGAGAGGGAAGCTCATTGAGCATGTGGGGCGGCGAGGAAGGCGACGCATGGAGCTCGGCGGCGAGGAGATGGCGGCGACACCCGCACGGGGTGACGACGACGGTGGCGATTTGGCGGAGGGGTTGCTGGGGATCCGGTGACCCTGGGGAAGGTGGCGGTGGCGATGCCGCAGCCTGGCTCGGCCTCAAGCGGCAACGGATGGTGGTGGCTTGGATTGGTGGCGAGGAGGGCGTTTCGGTGGCGACGAAGGGGAAAGGAGCAGCAGCTGGGCTCACGCTCGGAACGGCGAAGCCGGTGGCGCCAGTGGCGGGGCGCAGCGGCGGGAACGGCGAGAAGCGGTGACCGGATCACTCCGGCGAGTGGCAGCGATGCACGTGACGTGGAGAGCGCGGGAGCAGGTGCAGCGAGCTCAGGGAAGTTGAGTAAAAGAGAGAGAGGGGCACAGGGGTGCTTTTTATAGGGCCGGGTGAGCTCGGGCGTGGCCAGGAGAGGCGGAATCGTGGGGAGTGGGGCGGCGATGTGGGTGGGGTCGGTGGAACCGAATCCCGCGGGGAAGGTGGGGAAAAGGTGGGGGTGATGAGCGCGGGGAGTGGGAGGCGGCCGGCGACCACGTCCCACGCACATGCAGAGCGCGCGGGAGGTGGTGACGTAGGAGGGAGTGGCGGCGTCGCCGGTGGTTGGAGCGGCTGGAGGTAGGGGAAGACCCCGACAGGTGGGCCCCATCTGTTGGCAGTGCAAGGGAGGAGGGAGGCGGGTTGGACTTTTCAGCGGGGAGACATGGCAAGCGGGCCGGTGGGGGAAGAGGAGGCCGGCCCGAGGAAGGAGGAGGGGGCGTGCGGGCCGTGGGGAGGCGAAGGAGACTTGGGTCGAAAAAGGCCCAAGTACAAGGAAGGGGACTTTTAAATTGGTTTTTAATTTCTTTAATTGATGAAATGAACTTTGTAACATTTAAATTACTTCTTAAGCTCCGAAAATTTACGGGAAATTTCAGAGAGTATATTAAGGCACGGAGAATATAACAAAAATATTTCCGGCCATAATTTTTAAAGGAAAATTTAATTCTCTCATTATTTCACTTGATTAATTTGCTTAAACTTTTAATATAATGTCTAGAAATGCATTATTAAATGTTTTTTAATCTCGAACAAAAATCGGGGCGTGACAGTCCACCACCTACGCATGCCGAGATATGCCGTCGAGGTAGAGTCGCACTCAAAACATGATGGCGATGCCGAGGACCGACGGAGACTGCGCCACTGTATGAAATGGATTTCAATACCACGGCACTTAACAAAGCCCTTACGCAGTGACTCAATGCAGTGGCGACGATGCTCGAATTTGATGAGGAAGGCCACCGGGTGGTGTCACATGACTATGACCTCCCCTGACCGGAGTCTGAACTCCTCCAGGAAGGCAGCCTCCACTTGCTGCGTCGTGGTCGAAGCAGGCGCCTTGGCCGCCCAAGAGATGGAAGCGGTGCTATCCCATTCCTTTCGCTCGGCCTTCGTGGTGAAGGGCGTCGGGATGAAGCAAGTGTTCTCCGGCCGGGTCGCAGGTCCCTGCGAGCATCATCATGCGGAAAGATGTGGGTGGCGGCGGGGGTAGAGGCGACAACGGTGGGAGGTCGTTGGCCGGGGTGGGACGGGTTGGTGGCAGGGAGATTCTTGGCCGTGAGGCCCGCCGAACTGAGTGATATTGTTGCGAGGAGGCAGCAGGGGGTTGTTTGGCGGCGAAGCTCGGCAGACTGAGCGATGTTGCTGAAGGGAAGACAGTTGTGGTTGGGCGTAGCTTCACACTTTGTGGCTGGAAAGGTGGCAACGAATGCAACACACCGGGTCTCGGCACGTCGCCGCGCGGTGGTCTCTTGCAATGCAGATGAAGCACCTTCCCGCCGTCTGCTGGCATAAGAGGCGCAATGCAGGGGATTTGACCCGGCTGTTCAAGGAGGTGTGATGTCGAGTAGTATGGTGGCTTGAATTGGGGATTTGATGGGCTTGAGCCGGTCGTTGGGGAGGGATTGAAGACGCTGTACGGCATCACCAATGCTGGGGCTTGACATCTGTCCAGCCGGGGCGACGCAACATCGTCGTACCTGCGAGATGACCGCCTGCGACGCTAGCTCCATAGGAGTGGGTGGAGAGGACGTGCAGCTGGTGGCGTGGAGGGAGCTCCATGGCGGGATAGTTATGGTGGACTTCAAATTTTCTCGGGAAGGTTGGTGGCGAGACTCATGGGGCTCGTGAGACTTGAAGTTGGGGCAGGACGGGAGCTTGACTGCCTCAGCAAATGACCGCCGATGAGTGCTTGCCGGATCCAACATTTCTAGCACATGGGAGATGGCATCCGGCGACGACGCACGCCTGGATCTGGGTGGCGGTGGAGGTGGCGAATCGCGCTAGAACGAAGAGATGGGCTGGGGGCAACCTCGGCAGGCAAGAGGGAAGGTGGTGGCGTGGTCATGGGCGAGCGGAGGAGCTTGGGGAGCACGGGGAGTGGAGCTATGGTCGGCAGAGGAGTGTTGGCGGTGATGGTCGGCTCGGCAGCATCGTTGGTGTCCGGGACCGGTGACGGTTTCCTTGAGGCTGTGAAGAAGCGATCTAGTCGAGCGCGTGGGTGGCTGCCGAGACCAAAGCGGTGAGGTGGCCGCCGGGGCCGGGATGATCACCGGCGCTCGGTGGTCACCCATTAGTCGCCCGTCGGTTCGAGGAGACACGTTTTTAGTTAAAACTCTTTTTTTCTTAGTCATGTGGTTCTTTTTTTTGTTCTTGTACAGGATTGGATTTAGGCATTGAAACTTGAAGTCAATGCCCACGAGGTGGAAGTCGATCCGCCTGTGTTCCCGGGGCCACCACCGAACCAACAAACACGGCCACAAACTGTTCCGGGAGCGAATAATCAGATCGAGAAAAAGGAGAGGTCAACCTTAACACAAACAGATCAATAAGGCAGGAAGCCTCAAACATAGGAAAGAATTGATGGCGGCATCGCCGGCGGAACCAAAACTACTGAAACGGGAAGAACCGGCCGGACAGAAACAACAGCACAGAGGCAGCCGCAAATCCAATAGGCCCCAACCAAATTCCGGATAGAATGCATCAGGAAACACTATAACCTCGATACCCCTACATATCTGCACATTTCAAACACAACCCAAAAAACCAAATTTTCTCTTCTTAACGTTATATTACAAGAAAACACAAGGGTTCCATCGATTAAAAGGCAAGAGATAGATGCAGAGGACAAAGGTGCCATATTATTTAAATAGAAGAAGACCAGAAGGTTTAACCGTGGGACACGTGCCACCTATCAACCCCCCTAACCGGAAGCAGACATCTACCCCAACCGGCATGCAATCCACCCCCACGGCGCCAATCCAACAAATTAACCGGCGCACTGCGAACTACCAGTGATAACCGCCCACACGAGGAGCCATCAGCGCCTAATTACGACGTGTAAAGTAACGATAACCTGAAAAATATTCCAAAAATCAAGATTATCTGTGTGGGTACAGCAGTTATCAACTGATTATACAAATGCAACACTCTGAAAAACATATGCAATCTAGTCGATAGCTTCCAGATTTAGCTTTTCTTCCCGGTCAGTTCAACATTATATGGGTTGGATTGCCAAGAACTCCATAACTAAAATCTTGCAATCTTATCTCCCCTCAACAATTGTAATTGTCTTCCTATCTACAGAGTTCTGAAGTTCCTTGCTTCTCTGGGCAAAATAGAACGGCTGCTCTGGCGTTGGAAGCAGTGTGCTTCTTCTGCCCTCCAACACAGATACAATGTTTGACATGAGTGGCCTAGCATTTGGATTGTCCTGAACACACAACAGTGCGGTGTGGATGCAATGAAAAACTTCTTCGTGTGAGCAACTCTCCACAACCGATGAATCGACGAAATCTTTTGCTAACCCTTCTCTCCAGAGATTCCATGCCTGAAGAAAAAATAAATCAATTGTTTTAAACTTTTCTTTTGAAGTAAGTTTCAAACATACTGGTTTTAAGTATTTCCATCATGTCTGCTTACATAGATTATAAGATTTGGGAACTCCATGATGTGCTGAGCTGAGCTAATCCTTAAACCACTTACAATTTCCAATATCAGCACACCGAAGCTATATACATCTGATTTAACAGAAAAGAGGCCTTCCATTGCATACTCTGGAGACATATAACCACTAGTTGCATCGAGTTATCAACAAGACTGCTTCAGAGTTCAACATGTATAAATTTCATAAACAGTGTAATATAGTACTTACTATGTTCCGACAACTCGATTGGTATTTGCTTGTTCTTCGTGAGCATCAAAGATTCGTGCCATACCGAAATCAGATATCTTAGGACTCATATCTCCATCTAGCAAAATATTGCTTGCTTTGAGATCCCTATGAATAATCATCAATCTTGAATCTTCATGAAGATAGAGTAATCCTCTAGCCACTCCTTTTATTATATTGAATCGTGTCGGCCAATCAAGCAAACGCTTTTTTTCATAATCTGCTAAAACAGTAGTAGCTGAAACATAGCATCTGGTAATGCATATGTATTTTCAGTCTTGCTTTAACGAATTTGCAAGTAGAACATACCAAAAATGAAGGCATCTAAGCTTCTGTTTGGCAGATATTCATAAATAAGTAGTTTCTCATCACCTTCCACACAACAATATAAAAGCCTTACTAGGTTTTTGTGTTGCAGTTGAGCAATTAGAACCACTTCATTTTTGAACTCTCTCATCCCCTGTCCAGAACCCCTACTAAGCCTTTTGACAGCAACTTCAATGCTACCATGCAAGATTCCCTGCAGTATTGGGATAAGAACGTGAGGTTCATAACAACAGAAAATAAGTGTAATTTAAAAGAAACTTGCATCTTCAGTAGAGCCAACATATTAGGATTATTTTCCTTACCTTGTAAACTTTGCCAAAACCACCTTTTCCAAGTAAGTTGGATATTGAGAAATTGTTGGTTGCGGTGACTATTTCCTCAAAATTAATAAATGGAAGTTCGTGATGATCATGTTTAAGTTCATCACTAGTGTCTGTATCACCTATCATCATTCTCTTTTGATTTTCTTTATTTTCCTGTTTTCCTGGCAGATAAATCATGATGAACTCTTAGTACTGCACTGGCTGATACATCATGATTTAATTCTTAAGAGGGGCAGCACATGCGAAAAGAAGAATCAACACCAATCTATCTGAATGGAATTACTTGAGGGCAACTTAAAAACATTTGAATTACCTTTGAACATGCAGAACCATACAAGGAAAGCGGATATAATTATTAGCAACAAAGCTGCTGAAATTGCCGGTATAACTTTTACAATAACGCTCTTTCTCCTTTGCCTGAAAAAGAAAAACTACAAAATTTGTGCTCTGGGAGTATTGTGAACCATTACCTGAACTGTGTTATCTAAATGTCATGAGTAACCCACCATTTAATTCTATCAATATTTTTTCAAAGACTTTCCAGAGAAGTTCAATACTCATACAACATGCTGGCATATGAATACATTAGACATGGTACATCTACAAACACCAAAAGTCCAAAACTAAAAACAGAATGACAAGAGAAGGCACAAAATCTAGTAATGTACATATTAACATGATGGCATTTGAGAACTAATGTCAACCAGTGATTTTTGCTCTGTGAACCAAACGTCGATTATCTACAAGTTTCCAGCAGGTGAGCAGTGATTTCAGAGAGTTAATATGTGAGGCTTATCATGTAGATCTGAACGTCTAAAACAAGAGTAACAAAAAGTGAAACATACTTGACAACCCAGCAAGCCGGAGATATAGGTTCTCATTTCCAACACCGCCCTTCTCAACATCGATGAGAGGCCCGGTCCACATTAAGCACCTTGTTGCATCCCCATCCATGTTGCTGGTGCTTAGATTAGCATATGCATATGCTACACATGAGCAATTACTGCTGCACTGTTCTGCGCACTCATCGAAGCTTCTGTTCCACACGCGAAAGAATTTGTCTGGCACCTTCATTACTGGCAAGGTTAAGAAACCATCCCCTCCACCACACTGTAATGCACTTTTTCGCTGGCAACCTTGCGAAAAATTGGCTCTAGCCCACTCTGCTTTGTCATTATGATCAAATCCATCAAGGCATTTGCATGTGGGAATTGCCTCCATGTTATCACAGTAGCCGTATGCACCACAGTATCCATAAGTATTGCACTGGTTAGCTGGAGCGCGAGAAATGGTAGTTCATTCTGACAGGCTTGTATTCCATCCCAGTAGCATTACCTGTCCAGAGTAGTCCACCTTGTACCATACCCCTGAGGAACCATCTGAGAGTCCAAATGTTGAGTATGTCTCACCATCAATGCCATTGGAAATTGTTAAGTACATGAGAGAACTGACACTCTGGAGGTCCACATTAGAGACTACATAGCCACCCCACACTGTTGCACGCCAGTATGGGACTGAACCATTCCAGAGAAAGAACTGAAGGGGAGTGTCAGGGTCACTCCCTGCAGAGAAGCTCCCTCTAGATGGGTCTTCAGGGCTCTTCCAGGATACGATACGCTCTGATGGATGTGTCTTATGGCTTAGCTGGACCGGCATGCCAGCAAGTATGGCATCGCTTGGGTTTTCAAAGCTCTGCCACAACATCGCACCATTTGATGATAGGACCACAAGGTTGCCATTGTTGAGAAGTTTAGCTGAGGAGTTTCTGCTGACATACGTGTTTGCCGCCATCCAAAGGATGTGGCTATCGGTTTCAGACAGTACAAGGACGGAATTGTTAGCCATAGAAAGTTTCGCTGATGAAGCATGAGTGATTGGACTATCACGGTTGGCAACCCACACAACAGTGCACTGGGGAATATTGTTGAACCATATGCCAACATACATCATCTCTGTTGAGTTTGAGGGGGAGAAGAAGCCTAAGGCAAAGGTACCTTGGTCCGAGATGAGATTTTTCCCTGGAGTGAGCGTCATGCCAGGAGCAAGCATGCTGGTGGATGCGCAGAAAAACACCAAACTGAAGGGCCAAGAAATAAGGAGCAAAAAGATGATGCAGTGGAGAGGAAGCGGATGCATGGTCACAGCAAGAACAGTTTGGGCAACCAAATTAAATGGAGATGATGGAAAGAAATTAAGGGGAATAAATGGGAGTAAGTCCATTTAAGTCAGGACTCTTGCATGGTCACAAAATAGCAGTGCTGTTCTGTTTACCACCTGACAATACCTTGCTTCCCAAAGAAAGATAGTGAAGTATGAATATAATGTTCAGTTAGTCTAGTGAGTGTTTGGACTCGTTGACCAATTCTTGGCAATCAACATCAGGGTGGTAATTTCCAGGAAGTATGTATGAGTAGGTGAGAGTGCCAACTAACAGAAATAAAAAATAAATTTAAACTAGAGAAAAAACAAATTAATTTTATTGGCCAAGAAAAGGGAGAATAATAACAAATATTTTTTCACACAACTATAGAAATCTAACCACAGAAAGACTTATGTATGACGGATGTATCTCTTATTTCATCATGCTCAATCCAATAAAATCTAACAAGCAACACAGTTGCTATGAATAACCGGTCTGACTGATTCTTGGAATTGGACATCCACATTTCAAACATGGTTAACAAATATTTTTCCAACATCATATTTAATATTCAATGAAACTAGGTTGAAATGAAGAACCTGGAAAAATATCAAATAGTCAAAAAGCAGCACTCAATCCTCCTTGATAGCTCTATCTTAAGTTTGTTTATTTGTTTCGTACAAGCTAGCTTGTACATTGAACCCTAACCCTAGTGGATGCATGAACATGAGCTACCTTTCACAGTAGAAACAAGTTAAAGTAATGATATTACCATCTATTCTGCTTCAATGAACAATCGAGCAACCATAGATGAAATCCCTAATAACCGATCAGCAAATGCTATATGAGATAACGTCAGTCACAATTAAGCAACTGGAAAAGCAGCTTCTCCCTGCAATATTAAAACAGAATAGAACGGTCAACCAAACAATTAATGTTTCTGTTGACAATCCTTGGGTAGATTCCAGGAGACGGGCAAGGAACAGGAATCAAACATCATGATCTCCTCTGATCAACTTGTTGCAGATAATTTATAAAAATAAATGGGTTTTACATGGTCAAAACCGCATGCCAATGCTTAATTTAAATTGTATAAATGTTGAATAGGATGGTAGCAATGGTTGAAACAATAAACAATGTAAGACAAACAAATAAAAGTATATGTTTCATGAGTGACTACATGTACTGAAATCAAACAAATTATGATGTACTATATATTTTTATTCATCTGCATCTACCAAAAAAAATCGTGGAATGCACCAAAGTTTTTTTTTTGAATGATTTTGCAAATTGCTCTCTTCCCATCCTTCCGCAAGGCTTGAGACGATGTGCCCTCTTGGCAAATGTCAATGGCGAGGGCTGCTCGTGGTCTTCGCAGGCTGCGGTTGCATGTAGGTCGACACCGTCGGCCACCGGCGTGGGTCGCGCCATCGCCGACGATGGGGGTATCAGTACCAGGCGTAGGACGGGAGAAAACTCGGCGGCCATCAGCCCAGGGTAAAGGAAGCTCAGTTGCGGTGGCATCGACAGCAGGCTGGGCGGAGCTTGGGCGTGTGTTAGTGGTTTGGGGAGAAACAAGATGAGGAATGACTCGCATTCAGCCGAAGGTAAAACCCCCAATGAAGGTCTGTTTAGTACAACTCTAACTTCAGCTCCATCTCTCCTGGAGCTCAGTTAAAAAATTTCAGTTCCATCTAAAATGGAAGTGGAGTTAGGTGGAGTTCTCTCACAAAATGAACTAGAGAGGTGAAACTGGGTTTAGGCAGTTGGAGCTCTACTAAACGGGGTCAAAATAAGACAAAAAATTAGAGGTACATGAGATGGTCAGGAAATTTTTGGATTATTAATGTGAACCGGATTTTAAATTTTTTAGTTTGATTTCACAAGTATTTTTTTTACTTTCATTATCCAGCATTCTTTTAATCAGGAGTTCTGATTATTTGTAAAATCATAAAAATAAAAGAGTTTATGAATTTACTTAGTGATCCAAAACTCAGCGTCCTCTCCCTGGACGCGGACAGCGGCGAGGCCATCCTCGCGACGCTGTCAAGGACTACCTCGAAGCCACCCCCACAGCCATCGCAACTGGTGTCGGCGCCTCTGTCCCCAAGGAGAAGAGGCTCCCCAAATCAACAGAAACCATCATTGACGCCTACTCCGGGCTCCGCATTCGGAATCTCACGGCCTCGCCGCTCGAGATCACCAACCGCTTTGCGGATATCCGGTTCATGCACAGCTCCGCCATCAAGTAAGGTTCCTTTGCCTCCAGAGGCCACCCGCCTTGGGTGCTCGCTGGGTGTTGCCCCACTACTCGATTGCTGCGCAGGAACCTCACCGAGAGCGACAACTTCTCCAGCTGTTGGGCGACGACGGGGGTGTTTCTCAACAAGGGCTGCGCCGTGGGTGAGCGTGCAGGGGAAGGAATACAACATCTAGAAGATGAGCGTGCTCGACGACGCCGAGGTCTCGGTGTTCCTCTTCAGGGACGCCCACGCCCACTGCTCCGGCGCCTCCATCGGCGCGGTGTTCGCGCTGTTCAACTGCAATATCCGCATTGTCAACGGGTACCTAATTTGTCCATTTGCATTTTTTATTTGTTTTCTAAGCTGGAGAATGATTTTTCCTTATCAGAGTGATGCTGATTTGGGTGTTTTGCAGGGGAGAGGATTCTCCGTGAGCGCCGCTTCCGTGGGGCAGATGATGAAGATGGGGGTCTCCGTGGATTTCGGGATCTGCAAGGGGAAGAGGAAAGATGGAATAGGTTGCACCATAGCCATAAATAAGTATGCATTTTCTTCTGCAACGATGAGAACTTGTTTCAAAATGAACCTGTTGAGTTGTATCTGCTTTGCCAATAGTTTTCAGGAAGCTGTGAAATTTCTTTCTGGGTATGGCATTAACAAAATTCTAATATGCACTAATGCTGATATTAAGCTAATTTCAGTTTGCCTGGGTGGATTATGTTCTGGTTATTTCAGATAAATTTTCAAACATGAAAGCAATTTGTAACCGAACACCCATTTTATCATAAATTTGCATTTATATGTGGTTGTACTTAGATAACTAATTTTTACACCTGCTCACAAAAAGAAATAATTTCACAGCATTTCTTTTTGTGTGATATCTGAACCGAAAACCGGATGAACCTGCTTGTCTTTCATGGATGTAGCTATGGGCCTTTACTGAATATGCTCTGTTAATTTTCAGGCGTAAAGGATCATACTGCAAATTTCATTCATCGTTAAGGAGTACGGACATTGTAATTTCCAGCATTTTGCAACTCAAAATGGATGAACTTCACATGATGCATCTCGCTTGTTTCCTATTGGCAGAAGTCCTCACGGAAATACTCTACTGGCAGGGTAGAGCTTAAGGGCGGGTAAGTGAATTAGTGAACCCCCAAAGAAATATTCAATTTTCCCCTTGACGCAGTTTTAAAGATATCTTTTTTGGACTATGCATGCTATATTTTTCAGTAACTTCAAATTTTCTTCCAAACTTCGTTCAGAAAGGGATTTACATGGTCAATCCTCCCCAGAACGATCGAATCCAAGAAATCCAATACAACCAGCAAAAATGATGTCAATAGATGGGTTAAAAAGGGCTTTGAGGTATGAAATACTATCCCAGCTGCCATATTTGCATACTGTTCTGTTCAAATTTCTTGTTTTTTCCTGACAAAAGCCAACTTCAATTGCGAATGAAACTGTGTTGAAATATGGAAATGATTGTATTACAATTGTCCTCCTAGATAAAGTAAACACACACTCCATTTGTAGTTAAATCTTTTGGATGTCATGTGTGGTATGAAATGCTATGTAAATAGCACTGTCCTAGGAAATAACTTTTGTCTTGTGATACCTAGATTCCTAGAAGAATCCCCAAATGAATGGTGTAGAATGATGGCAGATTAGCAGATACCAATTACCATGCTAAATAGTTTATGAATTAGTTCTGATTTTGTTTTGCAGTAACGCAGATAGAGTGACTACTGAACCAGTCCCAAGGTATAATATTCCTTTCTCATATGTTACAGATACAAACCTACTTTTACTGGTGCGAAAATCAGAGTGGTGGGCTGATGGCTAGGCCGTGCCGCCTCAGGCAGGCTTGGAGGCTCGGTCACACGAACCTGTCGCCAATCGTCAATCAGCTGCTCCCTGTTCCCCATCGAGGTGTCGCCGAGATGACCTCGGGAACATCGGACCACAGGGGTGGATCTAAAGGGTAGGCTTCATTAGGCTTTAGCCTACCCTCCTTTTTTTAAAAAAAAATGTATACGGTATCTAAGTTGTAGATGGGTGGAAGTGGAAGAACAGGGAAAGGGTCGTCGGGAGCT
Organism: Oryza punctata; assembly: GCA_000573905.2. Lineage (NCBI taxonomy): Eukaryota > Viridiplantae > Streptophyta > Magnoliopsida > Poales > Poaceae > Oryza > Oryza punctata. The sequence goes on from CM002496.2 coordinate 3,693,254, forward strand.
TCGGGAAGATGAATAACAGCGCTTGAGAATAGGATTTAGGGTGAACAGGTATGCATCAAGGTTCCATTTGGAAAAAAATTTCACTCAGGCCATAGCACACTTTTCTAGCCCTTTTACATATTGACTCATTTAGGGTTGGACCAACGTATGGGGCGGCGGCTGATGGATGGAGCGGTCCGGCGCATCAGCGGCAAACAACGTGGTCACGAGGAGGCGAGGCGCCAAACGGCCCGGGTGACTCGACGCAGCGGCGGCAAGCAGTGGAGGTCACCGCTGCTTCGGCAGGCAGCGAATCGCATTGCTGCAAGGAGCTGGGTTGCTGCCTGCTAGGCTGCTAGGGCCTAGGGGGACGTCTGCGGTTCTTCTTGCTCGTTGTTTAACTATTGCTGAATGTAGTGCCATATTTTTGTAAAACATTAATGAATGCGCGGCGTGGGATGCTTTGCTGAATGCCAATGACAATGCCAATGACAAGAGAGAGATTTTTGTTACTGTTTCAGATACCAGAGTACTAACTTTATAAATTGCTAGCAATATTATACAAAATCCTGTTTGCTTCAGTCATGCACTTCAATTACGGACCCACTCCATTACAAAGTACTTAATTGTACTGTTACAAATCCAACTTTTACAAAGTGAAAGTATGTAATTACATATATATTGTTATAAATCCACCTAGAAATCATGTGTGTTTGTTTTAGAAAATGAGATAAATGCAGCCTATGTACACAGCTAGTTGAAATCATGGTGTTCATTAACTTGCGTTAACCTGTACGTATAATCAATTTTCCTATTTATAAGTCACGTGAACTGCTGTGTATATAAGTTTTTGAGTTCTTTTTAGAATTAATAAAACTAAAGAACAATTCAATCAATAATAGCTTTCTGATGGTGGTTTTGTTTGAGATATTTTCTGTCACGCCGCGCAACCACTTCTAGTGAAACCAAATTGCAGCATCACTTCTTGCGATGCGAAACAAAACAAGGCCTTAATATGGCGGTCCATTTGGCTCCCAAGCAATCTTTGCCATTGCTATAGCGTTGCTGTTTGATAAATCAAAGCGCAGACCTTATTGTATCATGCATATGGCAGCAATACCGTGCTCATGCTGGGGAAACACAGGTGACAGCGGTGGTACCTCTTTTCCCAAAAAAGAATAGCAAGCTTTTAGAAGCTCCGACTTATGCAGTTTTATCTAGTTCTTTTTACAGTTATATATCTCATAGTTAGGCCAACAAAAAGAGAGGCCTTGGTCCCCACGACAAAAAATTTAGGTGCAAATTATCTTTTCAAATTTTTATGATATAGTTATTATTAAGAATGTCATTTTCAAACACATCGTCTGCTTATTGGGTTATCTGCCACATCTAGAATTTAAATCTTGAAACTTGATTTTAAATTGATTTTTGAGTTTTTTATGGTAGCTTATTTTCTAGCACTAGTTTCAAACCGCAAATCATACAGACGTAAAATAGTTTACTCATAATTTTTTTTGGTAGTTGTAGCTTAATTAACTGATCAAACTAATAATCTCGTTTTGTTTTTCAAAAATTATTATTAGTGATGGGTTATACTCGTGAACGTTATTTTTAAAGTATGGGGATTATTGAAACCAAGGTGTACGCGAGAATTGGATCAAGCAGACAAAGAACAAGGATTTATATTGGTTCGGACCCTCGAGATAAGTAATAACCCTACTCCAATTTATATGTATTATGGATGGAAATACCACTCAAATTACAATGGGGAATAGGACGACTAGGCTAATCCGCCAGCTAGAAGTTGTTGCGAACAACCCGACGAGATCAATTCGGTGAATAGGACGCTGGATTCCTCCACATTGCTTCTGAATGTGGCTTTAGCTATGGCTTGTAACACGATGCCCTATGGAGCTTGTATATATAATCTAGATTATCTTCTTCTCTCCAAGTAGAATTCGAAGATATAGAATGAACTATGGGTCTAAGGAGACCTTATCTTCCTCGACTAGGATTCTAACACCTTCTATTCCGGAAAATAATTTCCTCTTTATCTGTTGTATTTTCTTATTAAAAGATACCTAAATAATTTCCTCTTTATATGTTGTATTTCCTTATTAAAAGACAAATATGGTACTGTTATATTTCATTAAACCGTGTATAGAAGATATGTCTTATCCTTGACACCGATAACTACATAGGTACATTTTGGTGATAATATTTCTAATGATGTTAACTGGTTAGAAATAAACTTTGAGTATTCACTTCGTTTTAAATCATTTGTCTTTCAAGGTTTGTTCTAAACATTGTAATTAATCTTTAACCATGTATTTCTATAAACTTATATAATTTAATACCATAAGATTTATATATTTTTTAGTTCACCATGAGATTCTTAATATGAGATACTTTATATAGTTTACATGTTAATCTACACATTTTTAAAAGTTAGTAGTGAAAGATATATTTGACTTTAGACGAATATAAAATGACAAGCAATTTGAAACGGATCAGTATAAGAGTTGACCAACTTTTAAAACTTTTGACAACTAATTTTATAAAAGAACATTTTTATCAAACCTAATAAGTTTGTAGTATTATGGTATTACTTATTAAGGTAAATATGCACGTAGCATTCTTTTTTAACTAATCATTTTGAGAGAAATTATTAATGCTCAAAGTTCCAAAGTATCTAAACGTCAATATTTATGAACGGAGGAAGTATTACTTTTTTTTTTTGCAAAAAGTTGATCCATTTCCCTGTTTCTGAAATAAATGTATACTTTTTCTAAGATGTATACTTTTTCTAAGAGTAAGAAATTTATAAATTAGAAAGGACTATATCGACGAGAATATGTACCGGATGCATTTGCCCTATCGAACCAAATAAGCTTACTATACAATCTACAGTTATCCTATCTATTTATGTACAAAAAAAAAGTAAGAAGAAAAGGGGTCAAGACATTTCCCGGCAAAAATTTCTACAAGCAAGAGTTCTCAAGCCAATATGTATCCCAATAGAAGTTACTCCGACTCCACAATTGCTCTGTCAGATCACTCACAAGAAGTGAGGAAATGATGAGATGCGAGGCAGGTGCGTCAGGAGATCCCCAAACGATTCTTGCCTCGGCGGCAATGAGGCATTGCTTCCACTGTCTGCTGACACCGGAAGCACATAAGGTTGGGGCTTCCTTTCTTGCATCTCGTTGTCACCGTGAATGCTGCTGCTGGGGTTTGTCTGGCCTGAACCTGAATCTCTCTGAATCAGGCTGCAGAGGGAGTTGACCCTTGACATGAGCATCCTTTCATCAGCTGCGTTGGTTATCTGGGAATCATTGAGGAGTTGTCTGGTAAGCTCATCAAATGTCAGTTTACCCATTGATCCATCACCATCGTCGATGATCTGGGAGCTGCCCAAGAGGAATCGGGTTATTCCATCTAATGTTACTTTACTTGATGTGGGATCCCCACGATGAACTGCAGGTAGGTTCCCTGAATACATCTGTCTGTAGATATGATTCCCAATGTGATCTGCAATCTCACTTTTGGACATGGAGCGCCTTATTCCTGGTACCTTGATACCGTTCCAATTATAGATGCTTTCTTGCCGTTCGCGATCACCAGAAGCAGCATCTTGGTTAATCACTTGAGTACCACTAACTGGAATGGCGAAAAACACATTATTAGCAAAATTATTCCCACTAGAAACACAGAAGTCTAATATTCTTAATATTATATAGCAAATATACTGGCGAAACATTTGTGAAATAGATAAAACAAATTAAATTTGGCCAATATTAACAGACTTGTCTGGTCCTAAGCAGTGACCTCCAGTGAGTGAGAAAAGAATTCATGATAGCTAACACCAGAAATATAGTCTAATTTGAAAGGCGTGATTTTCATATTTCATTGACATATCTGGATGTTTTCAGATTTCAATGGAATATAAGATACAAGTAATGGATTTTGTAGTTCACCTGAACCAGGGAAATGTTGAAGTAACTTGTCTGGTGTTCCTGTCAGCTGTCTGGCTTCAACATCTATCCTACCTGATGCAGAATGAGGTGGTAACAGTTCTGTAAATCTTTGGGGAGCTAACTGATCGCCATCATCTTTATGCTCAAAATCTTGGCCTTTCATGCCCTCTGCATCTTCAAATATAGAAGACTTTGATTCAAAGTACGGATTATCCAAATTGATGTCGTTCTGCTGGCTTAGTGAATATAGACGTGGGTCACAATGAACAAGCTTCTCAACATGCTTATTCATCATTCCTGGCGGGCACTGAAGAAAATGCCTCCTGACATAAATGATAGTCAAAAGTCAACTCACCACTCAGCAGTATTAGGAAATTAGTCAGCATAAACAACTGTGAAACCAATTCGTTGTGATAGCTGTCTGATTTTTCTTTTCATAATGGTCCCTCATGATTATGGAATAAATCCAAAATGCCATCAAAATATCCCTAGTTAGACAAAAGGGAAAAATGAGCACCATATTTGCGAACATAGTGGCATCCATTTCAAAATTATGCACACATGTTACCAACGTGTCATTCATTTTTACTACCTGTGAATGCTTGCTTGTCCACCAGTGAAATCAGATGTTGCCTGCCATAAAGTGTGTTTCCTTGGCTGTGGATTGGTTTCTCGAAAGAAAAGTGGCTGCCGGGACAACTGAACAGAGCACAAAAGAGACAATTAGCAGAAGCAATGATATGCCAAAAAAAAAAGAACTCATAAAGGGCAAACTACACAGAAATTTTAGATCAATGATTAGCATCGTAATGCAGTTTCACAAGGTTTGGCTAAATCTAGCTTCGTCTCATATATGTTATTGCCAATAGGCATGGTTTATGGTAGGTTGAGCTAATAATTGGTTTATCTGTAAAAACTTACTGCAATCTCCAAGATCCCAGGTTCGTTTTCTGGAGAAACCACCTTCATAGCACAGATGTCAGACCACTGTATCTCAATCTTGCTCTTCAGACCACCATCCAGTATTTCCCACACAAGTTTATGCTTTGCAAAATAGCATTTTGCAACCAGATCGCCTTCATACCTTGACACCCACTGTTCATAGAGTTTGAACCACAAACAAATCAATTTTCATCATAGATGAACAAAACAATATAGAATACTTACTATAAATAAAACCTACAACTAAACACCAGTACACAAGAAACATTGCCTAATGTAATCGTTGAAACAGAGATTGAGTCAGCGATCAGCCCAAATGTCAACAATAGAAAGTGTCATCATGGGTGTGATATGAAAAAAAGGTGTATGCAGTATGCACCTTGCATCTAAGCAGAAAAACAACAAGCTGACATAATTTCCAAAATGATAGTTCTCTTTCTTGATAAATCATGAGTGTAAGAAAGGAGTGTGGTTCCCAAGCCAGGCACCACTGCCCCAGTCACATAAAATGCAAAAACGATGTTTGTGTGATGAACTTTGGATCATCATTGGGTAAACATATGGTAGGAAGGTAGGTTGGAGGGCGACGACTTGAAGCAGAACTGCGCTAGCCACTAGGTGAAGGAGAGAACTGAATGGGGGAGAATCAATCTAGGGTATTCCCATGGGAAAGAGTTAGTTTACCGACCAGGACTTCTTTATTCATCTGTGCTTAATAAAAACGGATACAAACTCATCCTTAGATAGATGGGATGACTTGACGCTTAATAAATAAGCTCCTACTCAAACCACCAAATAAACCTAAGACATAAGAATCCAAACCACCAAAATGGCAAATTAACCTATTCTCTATTAAGGAAACCAAATGTCATGTGTACAATGCACCGTGAATAATACTGTATGCTACAGTGCACCATACAGGTACTGTTTCTCTGGGAGGCCCTATCCTCTGTATTAGCTTTATTTCCCTTTTATTATGCGTTTTACAGAGCCTCCCAAAAAAAGAGAGACTTTACAAAGTAATATTTCTTTAAAATACACCTGAAAAAGGTATCACACTTTGCTAAATGCTATTAGAAGCCTCTTGTCACTTTATTATTTTTCTCTAATTCTAGCAGGTCCATTGGACATGATACCTCTAGAATTATCCAAACAAAGCATTTCCTTCTGTCATCTCAGACTTTGTGGTGGCTTTTAAAAAGAGCCAATAAATCAACATCATATTGGAATCGCCAGAGATTTCCACTACCTAGATTGAACGGATCAGAACATGGTAATCACAAACTGTCTATTGGATCCTCACACAATGCATATCAATAATTATGACTTTTTTATTTTAAATAGAAATTTTATGGTCCTTGAGGTACCAAATTTTACACCAGAAAATGTGGACCATAAAATCACTCTATTTTAAAAGCATTCAACACATTCACATATATTGCTTTCAAATTCTTCCTAGCAATCATACATCAAGAAGTATTGCAAATGTGAGTGCCAACTTGCAGTCTAATGTTCTTTTTTTTTTGGTAAGTAATGTAAAATCATATATGGAGTGTCAAAATTAGAGAAGACTATGCAACATGCCAACATAAATGGATGCATATAGAAAAGCCACTAACCTCCCAAGATCCAATTCTTAGAACAGAACCAGGGAAATTGGAAGCCTTCAATTTCTCTGAGGCACTAGCGGTCCCACTATGCTGGACATCTTTGGCCTTACCAGCCTGCACAAGCTTCATTTGGATCAAATCCACCAGAGAGGGGCTCTTCCTCAGCCGCAAGCCCAGTGGGCTAGGCTCATCAAGGAAACCATGTTGTGATGACTGCTGATTGGACACACTAGCACCGTCTGTGCTCCAGTACTGCATGACACCATGAGAAAACGCAATATATGATTAAACACAGAACAGTAAAGCAAGGTAACCAATAGTACATCCCATTTCTCACTTTTAAATTTGAACTATTTGTATACAAGAACTAATTTAGAATTTCACAGTACAACGTTACGAACTAATATATAACCTTTACTTGTCCAATAAAGTTTTATGTACTAAGTGGCAAAAATTGGAAAAAGTGTGTTTCTCAGATAGAGAAAATTACAAAATTCCTGAAAGATCAATTAACTAAACACAAAAAAAAAGATTGGTTCATTTGTTAGATGGACAGAGGAATCAGTAACGGTAACGGAGAACAGAGTTCTATAAGTGAAAAGCTCAGCATGCCAATTATTAAATCCAAATGATGAATGCATGTGATTAGAAGTAGCAATATCATACGAAGAACGGAAACCAGTTCCAGTAATGCACCAAGAAAGATTTGTGATTTGATTTGAAGCAGCACATTTATGCCATTTACAAGCAGGGAAAGTATCAGGTGCAACCCCTCAATTGAGTGGAAACATGCAACCTATTTCTGTGCAAATAGCCCTTATCCTGCGATGGCGTTCGGAATGTTTGCATGACAACAAGTGAAAAGGAACAAACAGATATAGCAACAATAATAAAGGGCAAACAGATATAAGAAGTAGGACAGTAATTTCTCCCATTGCTAAAAGAATATTAGGTGAAGTATGTAAAAAAATGAAGATTACAAGCAAAGAAAAGCAACCCCAAAAAAAATGATAGATCAGCTTTTTAAATCCAAAGCAGCATGAAATCAAATAGTGCAGCTACGAGTTTCACACAAACACACACAATAAAAAAGAGAAAAGGTCCAGCAAGTGGGCTGCTCCCCAGAAGATTAGACAGATCAACATTTAAATGTTAGTAATAAGTTTTAATTGACGAGGAAAAAAACTAAGGTAAACTTTAATTCACGAGGAGAAAAGCTAAAGTAAAGTTTAATAACTACCAATCCAAATCCAAAAGGACTGTGTAGTATGAAGTGACCGCCGATGGAGACCTGTATAGTGAGAGACATAATACCCAAATTGGAAGACTCCGCACGTCAATATCTAAGCCAAACTATGGATGGATGGATTGGTAAGCAATACAGGTAAATATCTTGGCAAGTACAGAAATCGAATCTACTCTTACCTAGTAAGATTGGAAGGACTTTGATGGGATAAAGTCACAAATACCCTTTCATTTGGACTCACCAAATTCAGAATTCTCATGTAATATAATGCTCAAAAGTGATGAACATGACAAATTGCCCACTGAGAAAAGAAAAGGATGTCTCATGCGAATCAAACTTTTAACCAATGATCATTTTTGTTTTGGGAACGAACTGAGGCAATAATCAATTAACATTTAACAGCAAGGCGAGAAATGTTAATTGATCGTCACTTCCTCGTCACAACCCGATAAAAGATGGAGAAACAAACTCCAAGGAATTACTAGTAGAAGCGTAATTTGCGTAAATATTTTGAACTCTCCAGAAAAGAATCGAGGAATGGTGGGTTTTGTGATTCAATAATACTGTAAGCTACAATAATAAATTACTCCTAAACAGTAGTGGTACTACTAGTAAGTAGCTGATAATAAATGAAATTCTTCCCGTATGCATGCGAAATTTCCTACTAGTAGAGTCGATGAAAGGAACACCGAAGCAACAGGAACAGGAGAGCGAACACACCTGTAGAGCAAGGCGGGACCTCTTGTGGAACGGCGACGCCTCCGCCTGTGCCGCCGCGTCGCCGGCGTCCAGCGCCTCCTCCTTGACCTCCCGCCGCAGCTTCCCCTGGTGCGGCAGATGAACCATCATCTCTCCGCCGCCGGCGCACTTGTGGCTCGTTCGTTTCCCAACCAGAATAGCAAAAGAGAAGGAACGGAGAGACGTAGACGAGGTGGTTTGTAGGGAGAGCGAAACCCGGGCGAGCAGTCGATCCGGATTTTACTCAGTGTTGTGCTCCACCGCGAATTTACCAGACTGCCCCCACCTGCGTCCCTGCTGCTTTGGCGGCTCTACTACTCCGGTCTAATCATAGATCCTGTTTGGCATAGCTCCAGCTCCACCTAAATTGAGAGTGAAGCTGGGTGGAGCTCTCTCATAAAATGAAGAGAGGTGGAGCTGAGTTTAGGCAGCTCCACAACTCCACTCCAGACCCAACTCCTGGAGTTAAATTTAAGAGTTGGAGCTGTATCAAACAGACCCTTACTACCAATTACTCTCTCCATCCTAAATTATAAGGCATATATTGTTTACATGATCTTCAATAATATATTTTGATCATTAGTTTATTCCATATTATTTTCCCAATGAATATAAAATTAGCATCACATGAAAATACGAATATAGTAATATAACATGCATAATATTTAATATATATATGGTTAGTATGATTATTAGTCAAAAGTTACCGAGTTTGATTTTTCTTAAAAAAGAGGCGTCATGTAATTTGGGACGGAGAGAGTACCATTTATACATATTTTTAAGTACTATAATATGTTTAATCTCATCCTAAATTACTAAATTTTATGACGAAGGGAATAAAGAGGTATTTGATTATCGGTCATACTTTGTCATAGCCTCACAGGTTGCCACGCATAAGATTAGGCAAGTTTAACTAGCCACGGTTGTGACAAGTTCTCTTCCAACAAATTGGGTTCCATAGTTTAATGACTAAAAAAAGTAGCAAATTTTTTTAGGCTTGCTAATATGTGGTTAAGGATTTGATCACCTCAATTTAGATAAGTGTGGTATTTTTTGGCAAATGGTGGTAAAGATTTAAAAAAATGGATTCTGTCCTATACATACATGAGGAAGGTAATAAAAAGAAAGAAGAATATGGTTGGGAACCAAACAAACCCTAAGTTTTTCCACTAAGTGAATTACCCTATATTTTATTTAATGTGAGTATACATGGAAGAGAATCAAGAGACCTATAGAATTTAACTCGCTCGCATGCACAACAAACTAGCGCTTAACTATCACACTCTCACCGATTTCGTAAATTCTTAATGTTTTGGATAAGATTAAGGTTGAATTTTTATAACTTTGATTATCAATAATTTTAAAACTATTTAGTTCAAAGATACTAGAACAACATACATCAATTTGTCTTACAACATACTATAATAAAAGTAAAAATATATTATTTATTATATATATTGAAAAAAATATAGTCACATATATATTTTGGAAGCCGTGTCATTGTCTAAAACATCAATAAGTATGAAACCAACGAGGGCTATATGCATGCATGCAGACTCAATTTTGCATAGATATAATAATACTGTTCATCAAACAAAAAACCCATGGATATACGATGGTTAATTTAAAAATTCTGATTTTTTTACCTGAAAAATTTTAATTTTTTGTTGTACCGGGTATGGAATGAAGTAATTGTACCTATAGGGCAAAAGCGTCAGACGACTCAATTCGCACGAGGCAGGAGTGGGGCCCATGGGGGCTCTACGTTGCACCGCCAGCGCAACACGTGGCCGCTGCCCGCGTTTGTTGTTTTGAGAGGCAAAGGAATGAAGGACGTGACGTGGTTGGTGGACGTGACATGGACGCTCCTCTTCGGTACTATCAGTTCCATTTGATCCATTCCGTTTGAGGGAGTATACTACTCTACTGGTATGTGGCTTAGCTTGTGGATTATGGATAAGATCATGGCTAGCTGTCACCATCCATAAAGCGACAAATTATTGGGGCAGAAAGAAAACCTGACTTGGGACTGACATGGGAGTACGGTATATCGTTTTTTTCTTTCCTGCCTTTGATTTGTTTCCCTTTTCTATTGTAAAGTGTAAATATTTTCTTTTATTGGTATTAGTGTTACGGAAATACAGCAGCTATGTCAAGTACTCAAGTTTAATACTAGATCATTTCACCACGAAAAAATCTAATCAGTTAAACTACACTAATTGAGCTATGCTGTTATAGGGTACAAACTAATCATTATGGTTCAAACCGAAGAGAATAGCTAATTTTAGGACTGGGGAGTAGTAGATAATTATCTATATTACCTCTATTCTTTAAAAAAAATCTTAAAACTTCAAATTATTACTCCCCCACCCTAAAATATAACAATTTCTAGGAGTGAATTTCTCCTAAAGGTCTTCTTTGAACAACTTACAAACCTTACGTGCTATGGTAATATTGGCATATTTCACCTTGATATAAAGTAAATAGGGAAATATATTACAATAATGGTACCAACAAATGCCACAAATATACCACATCTTGAAATGCCATACTATATATGAACGAATATGATAATATCGACGACCAACTTCCTTTCCGCAGGCAAATTAGTGAGCAAACGTCAAGAAAAGATCAGCGACCCGAACCTGAAATAAATAAGACAGTAACAAAAGCTATAGCACCGGAAAATAGCTACTTGAGGTTGAATTACATAATATAATGATACAACATGCCGAGCTGTTCACAAAAATCAAAACTGGAAAATGACGCACCCTTCATGTAGAGCACGCCAAGCTGTATCAGCATTTGTCAGAACAATCGCCCGAACCATTCGAATATGACTCGGGCACTTTTACCATAACTACAGAGTAACGATGATTTAAACTTTTCTCCCCGTGCAATCTGTAGACACTGCCAAGTGCTCCACTGATCGGATTTGGGAAAGCATAGAAGATACGTTTGAATCTTTGATGTACAAGTGCCATGGCACACCTTCAATAAGAACAAGAAATATGTGAGCAACTGAACAGAAAGCACAAACATGATGCCATACTTCAGTTATAACTTACATTGAGCAAGGTTCCCAGACTAGGTAAATGTCAAATCCTTTACAAAGGTATGGTCTGGTTTCTGACAAGTCATCGCAGCTTGCTTCATGTGCAAATTTTTTGTCGTCCTGAAGTTCAATTCTGACTTTAGCCAAAAGGAGGAGAAACAATACTGATAAAGGCAACATCGAAAAGGTAGAAAATATGAGTAACAAAGCTCACTTTTCTATCCACCTTTAGTCGTTTTGCTGATTCATTAACAGAATAATACTCCATATTTCCATCTGAGTTTGGTTTGGTTGATGATATAATTGAAGGGAACATCACTTTATCCCTCTCCGCAGCATTTTCAATCGCAACTATGGCAGCATGTCTCAGAGGGTGCCATGGAAAACCACCTTCACAGGGCAATGACTTCTGCTCAGACGGCCTTGGTTTCATCCATCCCCAAGGGTTTAAACATGAGGCTTCCATATTCAGGCTGTTGCATTTAGAAACGTTGGATTTTGACAGGAACAACCTGCTCCCTTTCTTCTCAGTTGCTTCAAGTGATGAGAGGGGGCTGTCTGAATTCAATTCAGCATATTTGTTACTTTTTAAACTATCATGTTGGAGCGTTTGGTCTGTAGCCTTTGCAATAATCTGCATGGTTGATGGATCAACAATAACAGCAGCATTGCCCACCTGGTACAAGCAAAGAACCCATGTCGAATTAAACATAATTATTTGATCTACACTGAAGTAAACAGCAGAGCATGACAGACATCATATGCATGTCCAGCAGTTTCATGTTAAAGGAAGCACAGATATGGACATGGTGCTTAATAACAAGGATTTAGATCTTCTCCAATAGAGGATAAATACTTGTTCTCAAGCATATGTACCTCACAATTTATTAAATTTGTTAGGTTCGATGCCACCCAATACTACAAAAATGTCTTATTACTAGCTCCTTAAATTATCACAGGTAATAACTATATTGAGGAAGGAATGACATCAGGCCTGAACTGGAGGGCTTTAGGAGAGAACAGGGTTTACCTTATCGTTTGGGCTGGGGTTACCGCACCCCCATGGCAGCGCAATGACCGCGGTAACTGCGTGATAACCACTGGAAACCGCACAAAAATCGCCTCCAAAAATTTGAATTCAAAAATTTGACGGTTTCGTGGTTACCGCGAGGTTTGTCGCGGTTACCGCGCGGTTTGACGCGGTAATCGCGATATTTGCACGGTAACCGCGATATTTGTAGAAAACATGAAAAAATGAAAAAAATCTAAAAAAATGAAAAATATTTAAATGCGTGTAGAAATTGGGGAAGAATATATAAGATACATGCAAACCTCCTAACTTGTGGATGTAAAATACAAAAATGAAGCCCAATACATTTTTCTTTTTTCTATTTCCTAAACAATTATCGGTTTTGCTCCAAATTTGATTTTATCTTACTCTTTTTCAAAAACTTTCTTTACCATCTACCATTAAAAATCAAAAACTACATCCATGACTTTTTTTTGGATTTTTTTTATTTTTTCCAAAAATTTGAATTTACTCAGAATTTCTCAAACTCTAACCGTGGTAACCGATCACCTCCCCCCGCGCTAAGCGTGGTAACCGTGATTACCGCGCGATAACATGAACCCTGGGAGAGAAACCCTAGGCTGGGGTGATATTTAAAACAGAGAAACTACTACACTGATCTTTCTTGATTCACAATGATAACTGGCTCATGTAGTGGAAATGGCATCTAAAGGACACACGAGATTTGAAAGAAATTCCAAAAGATAAGAACTAGATATAGGTAGCAAGTTGGATACAACTTATATTGCTCATCATGTATCCTAAACCATATTTTCTTCCCGCATCATAGCCCGCCATGATCCTGTCTACCTGTGTCTTTCCCTAGTCCCTACACAACCACTGCACCACCATCCACACTACTGTTTCGATGTTGATGTCATCCGCAGTTGACAACCAGCTGTAATTCTCAACTTTGAGTGCTACATCTACACTTTGTCCACATCCAGAATTTTCCTTTATATCCAGGTTAACAATAAAGGAATGCATCTGAGTTATGGATGGTAGCTATTTGAAATCTGATTATGGATCAAAACTTTATTATCCAATACTCAAAAGGAGAGAAGAAACATGGGAACATATCATCCTAGTCCCTTATTTTGCGTCAATGCCATAGACAGCAGTAAGCATATTACTATTCACGTATGTGAAGGACAAAGATGGCAAATGATATATCTTCTCTCGTTGTAAAACCACTTCAGTGTGATGGTTGAAGCCCTTGGTAGCCTCATGAAACCTAGAGTAGATGACAACATTCATGAGACCATGACATGTTACGTGAGAGATTCCTTAGAGAAGGTTCAGAAGGGTGAACATGGGGGCTGGGCTCATGCAAATATGGAATGTGGCAAAGGTCAGAGTAGCCAATGTGGCAATCCCACACAAGACACTCTACATGCTCCACACCATGAAACCTAAGTCAATGGCATGGAGGAGGTGGCCAGGTAACGACGATAGCCTTGAACGTGGTACCTATGTATACATGTTCATCACTTCTATGAACATGCTTTCAAGCTACATTTCATCCCAAGATGAACACAAGGTGACTTTGTTCTTGATGTAGGATTGGCCCAATCTCCAGGTGAGAATGATAATTTTGATTAGGAAGAGAATGACCTAATATGACTAAACACCAAACTTGCTAAACCGCTCTACAAGTTGTTATTAGTTGTGCTAAGACAGCTGCAAGAATAACAAAGTAAAGAATGATTATTCGATGAGGTATTGAAGTTAAAGAACACAGACTAATATAATAGTCTGACTGAATTATTAGTCACCATGGGTTCTGAAGTTACAATCACTGACTGATTAACACCAGTGAAGCACTCAAGGCAATCGGAACTAGACAAAACCTGAAACAGCTAGCAAGAGAAGGGGCCTAGAATCAGCATCAGATTGCTTACAGGAATTTATATTTGTGATCATACATATCCGGATCATTGAAATCATATCCACCAAAACCATGGCTATCCTTTTCAGCAGATGGTCAGGACAAAATTCCTCATCAAATGGAGGAAGGCTCAGAAACCATAATTAATGGCTTCAATACAAATGTAACGTGAGATTGCACAACTAAAGGTGATGAGGCCATATGCAAGGAATATATATGAGAATGATACTTTCATTATTATTCTTTCTCAATTCACACTTTCATTATTATTCTTTCTCAATTCACTACCTGAGTTAACAAGCTGGCTACTGCCAGTTCTATAAACTTTGATATACGCATGAACGTCTTTCTCATAGGTAGATAACCAATGATGTTCAATTGTTCATGTTAACCCACTGGTTAACAACTTAACATCCTAAAGAAACATGCAAGCACAGTGCCCACACCAGGTGGAATACTATATTTATAACATAGCAAGAAAGGAATACTTTAAAAACAACAGTAAAGTCACCTCAGATAACTGCAGTGCAGTTCTCATGCAATTAAATATTGATGGCAATTCACTCTCTTTGAATCCAGATACACCATCCAAGCTGCAAGTAACAAAATGGCTATCAGCACAGCTGTAAAACAAAATGCAATAAAACATGCTCCAGCTAATTTTTGGTTTATTGGTTCATTGCAAGTCCAACTCAACTGAATATGTGGAGGAGAAATTAGTATTATCAATATTTGTATTGTAAGGTATAATGATAACTAGGAAGAGATGATATTGTATGGTACAGATGACCCTGGTTTCACTGCCATCCAGAAATGATACAAAGCGAGATAACACTTGGCACCTACATTTTTCACCTATGACCCTAACTCTCTAAGTACATTTTACATTGATATATGGTCATAGCTACAAAGACGATATTTTGGCACTAAATGCAGTTAATACTCTTGATGTGGTAGTCCACTGTCAAGAAAAAAAAAATCAAAGATGACCCTTCAATAGTTTCAACCATGGAACTTTGAACCCTCAAATGATACACCTCTAAATATGATGAAAATGACAGTGTTCCTGCGCATTTGTAAGCTGTAGTTTTTCTTTCCACACCAGATTACACTCCAGTCACAAGGCAATCTAATTATGAGTGGGACAAATCATCCACAAAATCGATTTTGATAAACAGCTAACCTGAAACAGATTAAGGCATGTTAGGATCTCTTCCCTAGCTTGGGAAAGCCTTTCTCAACAAGGCCAGTAAGCCAACAAGTTAAGTGGCTTGATGGGACAATTACTCGGTCTACTTGGTATGACAGTTTACAAGGTAGTTAAATGATAGTGATTAAAATGTTTTTTTGCTAGTGCTTAGCAAGCTTATGGTTTAGTTCTAGGACTTAAAAGGTATGTCAAGAACATGTCGATCATTGAATTTAGCCATATGATAGCTTTCGGTTGCTGATTTGATATTAAAGTTAATTAGAAACTACTCCTGTCGGTCTTGAAAACATGTTGTTTTGGTCTTTTTGATGTGTTTCAAGTAAAAATTTAAGAACTTTGAACCTCAATATCTTTTTAGTATGTAGGTTGCATGCATGAGAATAATATGTGTAGATTTGTTGCAGAAAAATACTTTCATAAAATTATAACATTATCGGGTCATAGAAATATCTTGGAACAGAAATTTGAGGTCAAAGTTGTTCCAGGTCATGTAAGCATCCAAAACAAGAGAGTAACTATATAGTGATGTGATGGTAGGATAGATCTTAATTTTGTGGCAGGGATTCAGTGACGAGGCATAGTCCTTGCAGATTTGATAAAGTGATTGAGTAAGAGCAATGCATTGCATATTTCTTTGATATTATGTGAATATACATACATAAATGGAAAATATAAATAGGCAAACCAGATATTTAGGCTGACTAAGACCCGTATTACCATATACTCACCGCTACAAGGTGAGTGACAGTACTTGTTACTGAGTTTAATAACCATGGTTACTTAAATATTCATCAGAATAAAACATAATGTGATCTGTGCAGAAACATACTCGTGTGGGGGATGATAAGATGTTGGCCAAAGTTTGCATTGTTCCTCCCACTCCTCTTTTGAAGTAGCAGGAAACCTCGCAACCTGTGAAAGATTTCTAGCAACAAAATAATATATGATAGGCCTAATATAAAGACAGATTCATATCGTAAGAAGATAGCAAAATCTTCTTACTAATCAATTGCTTGAAGAATGATACTCCCCTGTCACAAACAAGTGACATTTTGGTGCATGTGCACTTGTGCGGATATACTTTGGCTATCAACACGATCTCTACGAATTAGATTGCACACAAGAAAATGATATTTGCAGATTGTTTTGGAGCATACTGTATTTTTGAATATACCATAACTTTCATTTGGAGACCGTTTCGATGTCCAAACATTCCTTGTGACTGGAAGGATTACCTAAAGGTAAAATGCTACTTCCTCCGCTTCATATTATAAGTCTTTTGACTCTTTTTCTAGTCAAACTTCTTTAAGTTTGACCCATTTTTAGAAAAATATAGTAATATTTTCAACACAAAACAACATATTATCAAAATATATTCAATGTTTGATTTAATGAAACTAACTTAATATTTTAGATATTGTTATTTTTTTCTATAAACTTAGTCAAACTTAATAAAGTTTGACTAGAAAAAAGTCAAACGACTTATAATATGAAACGGAGGGAGTATATCTTTATCTATTATTACTACTATGATCCATATATTCCTTAGATGTTAATGGATTCAGGAGGATTAAATATCACTTCACATGGCCTATAGGTCACACAAAGAAACAGGTAAGGATTTGACACGGAATAATCACTATCTTGGTGGATAATTTCCATAGAAGTAAAACTAGAGACCAATAATTTTGATCTTGATGAATATATGACATGATTAAGTTAGTAAAGAAGTCCAATATGCCTACAAAAACAACAGAGAACTAAAATTTCCGAACTCCCAAGGTTAACAGCAGTACTTACTTTTGCAATGAAAGTATTCAATTCGTAGGTAACTACTATCTTTTTTACATCTTGAGGAAACATTTCGCTACAATGTTCAGGCCCAGTTGCAAGGCATAAGATGATTGATAACTCAGATTTTTCTGTCAAGGAAAAGATAATCAAATTATAAAAGTAAACAGAGAAGTGTTCCAACATAATTACCCAGGAACCAACTTAAAACATTTGTAGGCTGGTCAGTTTTATATCCATATTCTAGCAATGGATCAGCATGTACTAGCCTAATCTTACACTTCTTCTTAGGCAGAATCAATGGAAAACACTATGAGCTTCTAGATTTTAGTTCCACTAATAATATTAGTTCCCAGTTCTGCTGCTTTATTAGGTAAAGACTAAGTTTCTTGAAAATAAGGTTCAGCATCTCACATGACAATATCAGCATTAAAGATTGAAGAGTACCGTTGAATGAGGAATCAAATTATATATTTAACTTGTTGAAGAGAGAGCCTGCTGATAAATTCCACCAAGGTAATATATAATCATTTATAGGTTGCGAAATCCACATTTAAGATAGTTTTGTTACACTTGCACTCATATACTATAATTCTGGGGGCAATATGTTAGTATCTCAATGGTTACTCTCATCGATGAGAGGATGGCACTTAAGATGGGGGTAATTTTCTGGTTTTTCTTTTCTCACAAACTGAAAGCCATACCAACCCGAGAGGTTGGGGATACATATTTATAGCCCTGAGAAGGGACCTAGGATACTACACAGATGCTGTGAAACTGAAAGCAGATGCTGCTGCAGAAAACTGAAAGCTGAAAGCTGCTGCAGGAAAACTGAAAGCAGATGCTGCTGCAGATGCTGTCCTAAAAGCTGAAAAGCAAAAAGAACACTAAGACCAACAGCACAGCGAACACTAAGACCAACAGCACAGCACAAGCACAAGACTTATTCATCATTCTCCCCCTAAGTCTGGTGCGTCGTCTTGTGAGGAAGTTGGGCCATCCCGATCCTAGAGCAAAACTCGAGGAACTTGACCCTCCCAAGGGGCTTGGTGAGCAGGTCCGCAAGCTGGTCCTTGGTGTTAATGTAGCTCGCCTTGATGCTCCCTTCTTCCAAGCAGCCTCGGATGAAGTGGTACCTCACCCGGATGTGCTTGCTCCGTTCATGAAAAAGGGGGTTCTTTGTTAGAGCCAGAGCAGATTTGCTGTCCACCCGGAGCTCCACCGCTCCAATGTCTCTATCGAGGAGATCACCAAGTAGTCGTGCAAGCCAGAGCGTCTGGGTTGAAGCGGTGGAGGCCACCATGTACTCGGCCTCGCAGCTGGACAGGGCCACCACCTGCTTTGACCAACTGCCAGCTAACGAGGCACTCTCCGAGGAAGAAGAGAATCCCGCTCGTGCTCTTGCTGGTTTCGATGTCGCCGGCATCGTCGCTGTCGCTGTACCCGACAAAGTGTGCCTTGCCAGGACACCTCGGGTAATAGAGACCGTGGTCGAGAGTCCCCGCGAAGTAGCGGATGATACTCTTCACAGCCTGCTGGTGCTCCGTCGTCGGTCGTTGCATGAACCGACTAACATAGCCGACGGAGAATGCCAAGTCCGGCCGTGTGTGGGTGAGGTAGCGAAGGCTCCCCACAAGACGCTGGTACTGCGTAGCGTCCACCTCCTCTGTCGTGCTGTCGCGGCTCAGCTTCAGTCTCTCCTCCATCGGAGTGAGCTGGGTTGCAATCGGTGAGCCCAGCCAGCTCAACGACGCGCTTGGCGTAGGCGGTCTGTCGAAGCGTGATCCCGGAGTCATCCTGGTGCACCTCGATCCCCAAATAGGAGAGAGGCCCCAGATCAATCATCTGGAAGGTGGCCTTCATCTCTTCCTTGAACACCGCCACCTCCGCATCCTTGGTGCCAGTGATCACCAAGTCGTCAACGTAGACACCCACCAGCAGGGCATTTCCTCCATTGCCCCGCTGGTAGATGGCCACCTCGTGCGGGCTTTGCTCGAAGCCCATCCCCTTGAGCGTGGAATCCAACTTGGCATTCCACGCCCTCGGTGCCTACCGCAAGCCGTAGAGGGCCTTGTGCAGGCGTAGCACCTTGCCCTCCTTGCCGGGGATCACAAAACCCGGCGGCTGGTACACGTAGACCTCCTTCAAGTCGCCGTTCAAAAACGCGGACTTGACGTCCATGTGATGGACGCACCAGCCTTCCTGAGCAGCCAGCGCAAGGAGGAGTCGCACGGACTCCATCCGTGCCACGGGGGCGAAGGCATCGTCGAAGTCAACCCCCTCCTGCTGCACGAAACCGCATGCCACCAAGCGAGCCTTGTGCTTGACGATGGCTCCAGCTTCATCCCTCTTCAGCTTGAACACCCACTTAAGGGTGATCGCACGGTGACCACGAGGGAGGTCAGCAAGCTCCCAGGTGCGGTTCTCCTCAACCGCGTCCATCTCCGACTGCATCGCGGCACGCCATGCTGTGTTTCTCGCCCTCCGCGAAAGACCGAGGCTCACCGTCGTCGCACGCAAGGTGCAACTGCGCCTCCAAGTCGCGAGGCACCAGTCCCGGCACCGGCTGGTCGCCGAGAAGGTCCTCCATCGTGCGGTACCGTAGCTGCTCGCCGTCGTGGTACGCGTCGATGCGCTCCTCGTCGTGGGAGAGTGGAGTAGCGAACTCCACCGGACTGTGCTCAACACGAGCTGGCGTCGAAGTAGACGTGCCCGTAGGGGTGGCTGTTGGTGCTGGAGTGCGTGGGGTCGCCGGTTGTGGTGGTGTCGGCGAAGAACTCGTCGCAGCCGAAGTCGTAGCTCGAGAGTGTCGCTGCCGGAGTCGGTGGAGGCTCGGGGACTGGGGTAGGCACGCTCGGTGAAGAAGAGCTGCCTACTCCCCCAGCTCCCTCGAAGTGGACGTACTCGACAGTGAAGTCGTCGTACGTCGGGGTCGAGCCGTCGTCCACCGCCTTGTCCCATGCCCACCCTTGCCCTTCGTCGAACACTACGTCGCGCGCCGCACGCACACGCTGTCTCCGGGTCGAGAATACGGTAGGCCTTCGAGCCCTCCGCGTAGCCGATGAACACTCCTAGGGTGCTCCTCTCGTCGAGCTTGCCGATGTGGCCGAGCTCCTTGGCGAACGCGAAGCAGCCGAAGACCCGCAGGTGGGAGACCGCCGGCTTGCGCCCAAGCCAAGCCTCGTACAGTGTCCTACCATTGAGGGCCTTGGTAGGCGAGCGGTTGAGGATGTAGACGACCGTCACCACCGCCTCTCCCCAGAAGATGGCCGGCATCCCCCTCTGCTTGAGGAGAGCTCGAGCCATCCCCACAACCGTCTGGTTGCGCCGCTCGACGATGCCGTTCTGCTGCGGGCTGTACGGCACGGTGTAGTGGTGTTGAATGCCCTCATCAGCGCAATACGACGCGAATTCAACCGCCGTGAATTCGCCGCCGTTGTTGGTGCGCAGCACGCACAACTTGCGGCCGCACTCCGCCTCCGCAGCAACCTGCGCGCGCCTGATGGCGTCCGCAGCCTCTCCCTTGTTGCCGAGGACCATCACCCACATGTAGCGGGAGAGGTCGTCGACGAGCAGCAGGAAGTAACGTCGTCCTCCTGGTGTGGCCGGTGTCACTGGGCCACACAAGTCCCCGTGCATGAGCTCGAGCCGCTCCTTGGCTCGGAAGCTCGTCTGCTGGGGAAAGGGGAGCCGCCTCTGCTTCGTTAGGACGCAGACGTCGCAGAGCTGCTCCACGTGATCAAGGCACGGCAGGCCTCGTACCATCTCCTTGGCACTGAGCTGCTTCATGGCCTCGAAGTGGAGGTGCCCGAAGCGCTCGTGCCACTGCCACGCCTCGTCGTCCCGACGAGTGGCAAGGCAAACAGGTTGTGCCACCTGCATGTTGAAAACGTAGAGTCGATTGGTGCCTTGGCAAGAAGGCGACGACGGCGATCCCAAATCCTCATGACTCCGTGCTCGACCAATATGCGTGAACCGCTCTCATCCAGCTGTCCCACGCTGATGATAGGAGTTCCTCAACGCGGGGATGTAGTAGACTCCAGTGAGCAGCCTGTGCTTACCGGACTTGGCGGTGAAGGTGACGGAGTCGACGCCCTTGATCTCCACGCCGGAGGCATCCCCAAACTTGACGAAACCTCGGACGCTGGAGTCAAGCTCGGTGAAGAACTCCCGCCGGCCAGTCATGTGATGGGTGGCACCGGTGTCGAGGTACCACCCATCAGCCTTGTCGTTGCCGAAACTGTCGCCGAGGAAAGCGTGTACCTTCGGCTCGTCGAGGTGGAGGAAAGCCGTTGCGGCCAGGGGACAATTATGTAGAAATAGCGCGATAGGCACGAAGTGAGCATTCCAGTGCCAAATGGCGTGCATGCCGCTGGAGATAGCTCGATGCTCGCGTGTGCCAGGAGCAGAGCCGGCTCTTCCTCCACCTGTGCGACGTGGGCCTGGCCGCGTCGTGGCTGTCGACAGTCTTTGGCCCAATGGCCAAGCTTGCCACAGTTGCGGCAGGCGTCGTGTCGTGCCGGCTTGTGATTGCCGACGGCGCCGCCTTGGGCGCCTCTGCGAGCGCCACCCTCGGCGCGTTTTCGCGCCCACCGCAGCTTGAAACCCTCCGCGCGCCTTGCGCGGCTTGCGGCCGCCTATCGAGGGAGAGGACTCCCCCTTCCTCCCGTCACCTTGACAGGCCTCCCACTGCTCCCGAGTGAGATGGAGCTTCCCGCCAATGGTGACAGGCCCCGAGAGAGGCTGTGGCTCATCGCTGTCGATGACCTTGAGGCGACCTATCGCCTCCTCGATCGACATCGTGGAGAGGTCCAGCGGAGACTCGATCGAGTGAGCGACCTGCCTGTACTTCTCTGGGACGCACCGGAAGAGATTCTCGACGGTTCTCTCCTCGTCGTAGGTGTCATCGCCATACTGCACCATCTTCTGCAGCAGGGTGTTAAGATGGAGGGCAAAGTCATCAACATCCTCACCTGGCTTGAAGGCCAGGCTCTCCCACTCCTTGCAAAGCACCTGCAGTGTGGACTTGCGGGCGCGGTCGCTACCGATGCGTGCCGCAGCGATGGCGTCCAAGGCCTCCTTGGCAGTCCGCTTCTGAGAAAGCGAGAACTGCATCTCGGGCGGGACTGTTGCGATGAGTGCATCTAGCGCCCGTCGATCTTCGTCGTAGTCGACGTCGCCATACCTAACTGCCTCCCACATGTGCCGCACCTGGAGCCTCACCCTCATGACCGCAGCCCACTCGATGTAGTTGGTTTTGGTGTGGGTAGGCCACCCACCGCCAGGACCAAAGTCCCTGACCACCGTCTGAATGCCGTGGTGGCCATGGCGCCGGTCAGGGGAGGGAGAGCCGCGCTGCCTGCGAGGGCCGCGCTCTCTGTCGAACCAGCCACCTCCACCGGGAGTGCCGCCGCCGCGCGCGTGCTCTGGGCTACCGCCGGCACGCCCGCGCCCGTCTGGGTTCCCATCGGCGGGCGCGCGGTCCCTTGGGCCGCCGCCGCCGGGGTGGTGGGCTACTGCCCACCGCTCTGCCTGCTCCCGCGCCCTTCCTCTTGCCAGCTCCTCAAGCTCCCTGTGGGCGGTGATGTCGCCGGCGATGGAGCCGTTGATGCTGCTGCGCAAGGTCTCAACCTCTACCTCCGCCGCACGTGCCGCATCTTCCGCCTCCTCTGCTTCAGCCTCTGCCCTGGCCGCTGCCAACTCCGCTGTCGCCAGTCTGGCCGCCCTCGCTACTGCTGCAGCGGTCTGTGCTGTTGCTCGCCTGCGCTCTTCTACCGTGGCGAGCTCGGCGTCCTGCTGGCGTCGTGTGCTCGAGGCGACCGAGCGCCGAGACCGTACGTCGGACATGGCACGCCTCCGGGGGGCTGCTGCGTGGAGAAGGGAAAGGGAGAGGGGAAGGGGCAGCCGATGCTGCTGCTGCTGGCTGAGTGCTCACTGGAGCTTGGGAGGGGGAGGAGCAAGAAATGTTCAGCCTACAGGAAAGTATGGCTCTGATACCAGTTGTTAGTATCTCAATGGTTACTCTCATCGATGAGGATGGCACTCAAGATGGGGCAATTTTCTGGTTTTTCTTTTCTCAAACTGAAAGCCATACCAACCCGAGGGGTTGGGGATACATATTTATAGCCCTGAGAAGGGACCTAGGATACTACACAGATGCTGTGAAACTGAAAGTAGATGCTGCTGCTGCTGCAAAGCTAAAAGCAGATGCTGCTGCTGCAGAGAAACTGAAAGCTGCTGCAGAAAACTGAAAGCTGAAAGCTGCTGCAGGAAAACTGAAAGTAGATGCTGCTGCAGATGCTGTCCTAAAAGCTGAAAAGCGAAAAGAACACTGAGACCAACAGCACAGCACACACTAAGACCAACAGCACAGCACAAGCACAAGACTTATTCATCACAACACCACCCTCAACCCCTGGTATTCACAATGACAGACCAAATTAAGCTCAATCTGAAAAGGTGGAGCTTTGCATGTTGAATTGATGATTTGGCTTCATATAAGCTGCCGTGCACATGCATGCACAAGTTTTTACAACAGTAGATCCAAAGCTGCTATAATGTAGATGGGAAAAAGTTGGAAAGTACATAAACAAACCATCTATTTTTTTTTTGGTGTTGGATGTGTGGCCAGTATTACAGTGTATGGATGAATAGTGAAGCTGGACCAAATTATAAAGTAGATGGACATATCATGGAACTGATTGAAAAAAGATAAAAGAACATTTACCACCATATTCACAGCACCGACGCACCCGTTTTACATGCCGAAGATTCTCCAGTGGGCATGCATGACTCAATTGCCTGAAACCCAGTCACATTGATAACATCACTGCTCTCAATATAGCCCATTTGTTAATTAGAGTCAAACCGTAACAAAAAAAAAACAGCACAAGAAAAGAGGAGACAAACATGTCAAATAAATGAGTGAAATACACGGCCGGTCCTTAAACTTGTGAGGTGGTGTCACTTAGGTCCCTAAACTTGAAAATTGGACGTTTAGGTCCGTGAACTTGGTTTAATGTACAAACCCTGGTTCAATCGCCCTTTGACCACGTTTGACCGCCAACGTGGCACCCCACGCAAGCAACACTTTTGCGCTCAACCCCCTCCACATCACAGCACGTCACACATACCTCCTTGTAACTATAATCAGGGTTTAAATTCCAGAACTATCGGACTCCCCTCGATACGATATTATTTCGGCTGAAATTTTTAATTTTTTAAAAACTTTTCGTGAATTTTGGCAATATTTGTTCAAATTTGACTAAATTTTGTTCAAAATTTTGGAAATTTCGCCATATCGGCACCCCCCGATACAAATACCGAAAAATGAAAGATTGAACCCTGGCTATAGTGACACCTAAATCCCCTAAAAAAATTCCCCAAATCCTTCTTCCTTCTCATTTTTTTCCTTGCATGTATAGAAAATGTGGCCCGGGTTAGCAATTGCCATTGCTCTGCGCTCCACAATGCCCTTATCCTTGCACAACGAGCACTTGATCAACGGTACCTTCTTCCGGCGACTGCAAGACGAGGACGAGCTTGGAGAATCCATGGGGATGCCGAGTGCAAGCCGCATTGCGCCGCCTCCCGCCGCTAATCGGGCCGCACTGTGCCACCACTAACCTCGCAGCATTGCATCATCTCTAGCCGCTACCTCGCCACCTCCCGCTACTAACCTCACCATCGAAACCCTAGCCTATTTGGGGATATTTTGGGGGATTCGGGTTGGAATGTCAAAGCAAGTTATGCAAGAAGATATATGCGGAGGGGGCTGAGCGCAAAAGGGTTGCTTGCGTGGCGCGCCACGTTGGCGGTCAAACGCAGTCAAAGGACGATTGGATCGGGGGTGGTACATTAAACCAAGTTCACGGACCTAAGTGACACCACCACACAAGTTTAGGGACCAATCATGTATTTCACTAAATAAAGATTCACATGCCATTTAGACATCAGAAATTGAGCAACTGTGATACATAATTCAAACTTCCTATTTGAAGAAACTATCAACAAAACTATTAAAATTCCAATTTCATGCCAACATACGAATTGCAATCAATATATGTACATTCTTAATAATTAAATCACTACATAAGCTTCTGTTAAATATTAAGTTGGGGTTTAGATTCTGAATCCCAATGGTTCCTGAAATGAATTAAAAAAATATGTATTCAATCTTTTTGACAAGAAGTATTCAAATTAAGATTTTTATTTAACTCTAGACGATAACAAAGAAAAAGTCCTATCAAGAGAAATTAAATTCGAAATTTAATGTTATAAAATTCATAGTACAGGGTACAGCGTAACCTAAAACGATGCCATCTCTCTGTTTTTTATCGACTAAATCACGCAGAACAGAGTAAACAATCCATTCAAGTTCTTGGTAAATTCAGTGCTAAATTCCTGAATTGTAATTTGTCAATGAGAATGCTATAATTAGCATTAAAAAGGAGAAAATGTGGAGTTCCAGTCCTTTACCGAATGAGACTATTGGCTAACTTGGGCTCAATCTTGGCAGCAATCACTTCAACTGCCAAAGAAAATAAATAAGAAATAACACTATGAAACTAGCATAGGAAAAAAATAACTAGATTGAATAAAACAGAAACCTGTAGAGCCACGGAGGGAGGGAGTTGGGTTGCCTGGGATCTCAGTGAGTTCCCATGCCATGGAGACCAATTCACAAGGTAAACTGGAGCCGAGAACAAGAGATCTTAGGCAGAGGTTTTAAGATAGACATGCCAACAAAAATGAAAAAACAAGGATGCACACATTTTGCCTCAGTAATGCATCAAAGTTCACTGGACTCAAATGCTTAACCATAGATCAAAGAATCAACTGGCCCCACATGTTTATCAAGTGCATCAGCTTTCTTCCAATTTCCAACCACCCTTAACAAAATTACTACTTCCCCATTCCTATTCATGTCTTTCCCAAATACCAAAACATACAATGACAGCAGTGACTTATTCGCATCCAGTCATTCACAAATCACAAATTAGCAACGTGAGCTTGAGATATCAGCCTATTAGCAATGAGGCATGAGCTATCACCTACTGACCTTCAATTGCCAATTGAAGTCGTCGAGTAGGAGCCTGGGATGTGGAGGCGTGTAGTGCCGGAGCGGGGAGTAGCCAGGAATTTTTGGTTGGGTAGTCCTACTTCAAAGGTTCACATATCAAAAATTTCCGAACACCGCAAATCCCATATGCAAGTAAAAATTTAGTTAAAATGTGATAAAAATAAAGCAATAATATCTTTGAACATCAATAATCGACTAATTTTAAAAAGCATGTTCAAAATGTGCAAGTTCAAACGATGCAATATCCCCATTCCTCTTCATGTTTTACAAATCCTACAAACTACAATGCCAGCGAATCAGCAGCACATTCACTGACTCATCATAGATGAGTGGGCCCAGGATTTTAAAGTTGTGTATTCAAAATGTAAAAGGGTAGAAATTTTTTTTACAGCAAAAGACTGATGTTTGACATGTATAATATCACACAATTTATTAGTGTGTATATTCTATAGCGGATATAACACAAACTTGAGCATAATTTCATATATTCATAGAATTTCCATATAAATCCTACATTGTTTGACATATAGAATTACAAAACTACTAATTTACAATTTTTCAACATATCAATATAAAATAGAACATGGCAAATGATAATAAATAAATCTTATAATTTAGAGGACAATTTGCTGATGCTTATTTTTTTAAAAAAAAATGAGTGATGCTATCCTCATCCTTAACTTGCAAGAAGATATCCCTTTCAATAAATGTAACCAAGCAACCATTCAAGTATTTTTGCCCCATCTTGCTTCTTAAATTGTTTTACATAGTTCATTGAAGAAAATCCCTTCATGTCTCTAGTTCTATTGATGTATGCAAACTAACAAAATGTAAAGTCGCAGCACATACAGAATTGGAGCCATGGAACAAACCTGAGACAAACAGACAGCCACAGCTAGGGGTGAAAACAGGTCGGGTTGGGTCGGATCTCACCCTTCCAATATCCTAACCCACATTTTATAATTGGAATTGGGTCAAACACAGATAGTGTCGAACACGGATACAAACTCGGATAATGTCGAGAAAAATACAGAACGAATAGGTACCAAAACGAATACCCACACTATGGGTTGGAGGGAGAAGCAGCACGACAGCAGGTGTCCGGCGAGGTAGCGACGGCGACCGGCACAGGTCGTGCAGCTGCGGTGGCGACGGGTGCAGTGGGAGGCGGCGGGCGTGGGCGCGGCCGCACAGCGGTGTGACGGGCCGGCTGCGGCAGCGCGGCGGACCGGCGGCGGCGGCGCGGCAGGCTGGCGGTGGCGGCACGTCTCCAGTCTCCTGATTTTCTCTCGCCTCTCCCGACTCCCAGTCTCCCTCTCGGTGACTCGGGTCTCTCTTCTATTCCTATTTTCTAGGGTTAGTGTTGTGCCGGTGGGTTGTTGGGCCTGGTGGTGGTGATGGTTAGTGAACTGGTGGTTGGTCTTTTGGTTAGGCCACCATATAATATAATACTGGTAATATACTATATCAAATTGAGTAATATCCGTGATTTTGATAAGATAATCCGTATCTATCGGATACTGCGCTCCTGAACCCGATCCCATATCCGTCAAAAAGTAACCCGTATTCTAACCCTATATCCGTATAAAGTCCCGGTACCCAAATTTGTACCGAGATAATGCGGCTGGGCGGGCGGTCGAGAAATACTCGCCCCGTTTTCACCCCTAGCCACAGCGGCACGTTCCTACGGGCCCGCGCCACCGCTTGCCGCCACAATACAGATTTTATTATGGTCTGAAATAGAAATACAATACAACGGAATACTTTGTTACATGTTAGCTTCCTTTAAGCCTATATTCTCGTGAAGCTCTTCAATTGATTGTATAGCTCCTAAACTTGAACCTATAAACCTATAAAACAACATGAATGTGCCTGGACACACGTGGCGTGCAGTGCGGAGTCGGAGGACGCCAAGGCAGGCGCTAAGTCTGTGAGGTGCATAGGCAGCGTTGATGGCGGGCGGACGGCTGTTGCGGCGGTGTTGGGGATGGCTGCAGCTTAGGGAGTTGGGGGCGGATGGGGCATGGAAAAAGTACATTTGAGGTCTCTCACTTATCACCGAATTACAAAATCGTCCCTTAACCAAAAAAAACTAGATATATGGAATCCCTCAACTTACAAAACCGGGTCACACTAGGTCCTTAGGTGGTATTGACCCCGGTTTTGTCCTACGTAGCGGCTAAGTCAACGTGGGACTCACGTGGCCCCACATGTCAGGGTGACCATGTCATCACCCTATCTCTTACCCCTCTTCTCTCCCTTTCTCCTCTCTCTTAGTTTTTTCCTTGTCTGGAGGGGCAGCCGGTGGGTGGGGAGGAGGCCGGTGGGGCGAGGCGGGAGAGGAGGAGGCCTAGCTGCCGGTGACGGGCGATGAGGCGGAGGCGGCGACATGGGAGCAGGTGTTCGACCGCCTTGGTTTGACCCCGGATGCCATGACCTCGCCCGTGGCGGATGGTGACGGCAAGCGCGTGGCGGCGTGGGCATGGTGGTGAGCAGCCGAGGGCGGCGACGCGGAGGTGGAGTGGAAGTTGGGCTTTGCTAAGATACCGTGGAGGCGGCGGGCGGCGGAGGCGTAAGTGCGTGCGGCTGACTCGATGGTGGGGAAGGTGTCGAGCGAGACCACCGCAGAGCTCGCCCTTGCCTCTGCCTCCGCGCTCACCGCCATGCTCTAGCCCCACTCCGACCCTCCCTATGCTCCCCCTTCGCTCTCCTCCCGTGCTCCCGCCATCGACACACTCCTCTTCTCCCTCGTCGCCGTTGCTAGACCTCCTCCTTTCCTTTTTGTTGTGTGCTTATAGTGGTTACCTTTGTTCGTTGTATGCTCCACAAAAAGTGAGGTAGGCGGCAGGTGCTGACAACCCTGCCAGTTCTTTGTATCCTTCCATGTTCAGGTACATAATAGAGCCATAGACCAGACTCAGCTTGGCAGAGTAGGGGAGAGCTAGTGCCCAAAGAAATTGATAGGATTTTACCTTTGACTGAAGTCTAGTAAATTAACCCATATGAGTCCTCTCTAGCCTAAGCCTACCATTAGTTCTTGTCCTTTGATAGAATCCTGTTCCTAGATATACACACATGTTCCCTATGATTCGATACTCTTGGAATACTCTAAGGTGAAGTGCTTACAGCGGTATCCGTGATCTTGCGGATTTATCTGTGATCGTAACAAATATCAACAAGCATTTCTGGCGCCGTTGCCAGGGAACGGTTGTTGTATCGTTGTCAAACTTGGTTCATCCTTGTATCTTTTCTTTTCCTTTATTCATTTCTCTTCTTACCTACCATGGAGCATCAATCTATTCAAAATCTTTCTGCTCCAAGGGCTGAGGTCTGTGAGCCACCTTTTTCTTCAAAACCCATCCATTCATCTGGCTAAGAACTTTGCCCTGGCTTTATAGCCATGGTTCGGGAACAATCCTTCTCGAGGCACGAAAGTGAAAATCCCTAACATCATTTGCGAGAGATTGAGCAACTGTGTTCATGTCTGACAATCGCGGGCATGACACAAGAAACCTTAAAGTGGAAATTGTAGGATCGCACAAGACAAAACAAACCTACCAGAGGGGGGTGAATGGTAGGGAAAAATAAAAAACCCAAAAATCTTTTGCGGAATTAACGATTACCCTTGAACGAAGACATCGACGAAGTCCTGTCGCCGCCGGTCGAACCGCCTTCCTACCGCCGGTCAGACCGCCCAGACACCCACAGTCAGACCGCCGCTATCCCACCGGTCAGACCGCGCGCACACCTGCGGTTAGACCGTCGGGACCCAGAAACACTGGTAGATGATAAACTCGAAGATGTAGATTGAAAATTTTCGACTTTATTGCATCAACTAGTGTTTACAAAGTGCACCAACAGCACTCCTCACCAAAATCTCAAACTAAATTTGAAACCCTAACTTTCTCTCAACTCTAGTCTCTCTAAAACCGATACTGGGAGGCCTCACCCTCCCTCTCTATTTATACATGAAGTAGGCTGTATAAAGCCCACGAATCTAACACAACTTAGGACTCCTAACCCACGTAGGAAACCTTCTCTTGCAAGTAAACAACTTATCTCTTTCCTTATCTCAATCAAACTTCCCAAATTCGGACTCCCTTCCAAATTCGACTCCTCTTTCCATACGTACACAATCCCTCTTGTATACCATATGGATTTTTTCATCACCACGTGCATTGTCCTCTAGCCTTTAGTATCCCGCATGATCTCATGATCCCTGGACATCAACTTCTCCCAAGTCGACTCCGATCTATCACCGGCAACACTCTCCCGAGGCCTCAAGCAACACCTGCACATGCAACAACCAAGAAACCATATTCTGAGCCCAAGTTCATCCCAACTTGACTCACATTAGTATAACAACAGTATCCATACGCATAGAAACCATCTAGAAGCCATCCTGCCGGTCAGACCATCGGGTCGGCCGGTCTGACCGCCGCAACACCTGCGGTCTAACCGGCGGCACTCAGCCGGTCTAACCGCCAGGGTCAACCGAAACTGCACACTTCACAAAATCAACCATCTCAAAAATCTCCAAATTAACATTAGCAAACCACCAGTATTTTCATCACAAAATCTAAATCAACTCCTTGATTCTACAGAAATTATTTTCTTTCTCTCTTATAGAGGGTTGAATCAATGGTACACCCATACCATAAGAAAACTACATGGTGAATGGGAGGAACAAAAAGTAGGTTCTGCTTGCTTTCTTCCCGTTAACCCGTGTAGTCGCTCTACGTATGGAGGTGCTTGGCTTCCGACAAAATGAGAAGGAATTCATTAGTGCAACCTGGGCTCGTTTCTCCTTGTTATTTCAAGACGACCTAGACTTGTCTCTACCCAATCACGTGTTGTTACAACATTTCCACTCGGGTTTAGGCAAGAAGTCTGCCATGTATCTCGATACTTCCGATGGAGGATCGTTCGCACACAAAACGACGTTAGAAGGAAGGGAACTGTTGGATCGTATCCTGGAGAACATCTCCTTCGTTCGTTGCAAAACCATCCTGGAAATCGAGGATACACATGAGGAGCCATCGACGGATGAACCGGAGTAGACAACCGTCCACACCCCATGATTTGACCATTGAATCATCACCCAAACCTTGGGAACCGAAGGAAGAAGAAATTCCGCCTTCGGACTTCCCATTCCAGTTTGAGGGCGATCCCTAGGCTTGGTTTAGGTGGTTGGGGTATGGCTAGGTAAGGACTTGTTATGAGCTTGTATGACTTGTAGGTCACACCTGTGTGCGTGTGAACAAATTGATCCTTGTTCATTTCGTATGGGTAAAGTTGTACACCTCTGATCATAGCAAAAAACTATTTTAATAGCCGTGTCGACGGTTACGGGTGACAGATGATGTGTGCCTCATTCATGTTAGCACCAAACTTGGGTGCTACTATGGCTTGGTTTAGTCATAGATGGGTGAATGATAAGTGGTAAATAATTATTTGGACAATGGTGGCTTATGGATGTTGTTTAGAACATCGGTTGTGTTCATTTTCATTTTAATTTCAGATTTATATGCTTGTTATTCTAAATTTCAGATTGTAGTGTTTTACAAATGCTTATGATTTAAACTTACTATTTACTCAACACAATTAGCTTTATGCAAAACTGAACCACTTAGTCATTTTTGTTGATGTAAAAACTTGCATACTACTTTGTACTATCATATATGGGGTAAGTCTTCGAAGTAACTTTCGTACTCATGTTGCTATTTTTAGGTGAGGATGTCGACGTTGATGATATGCTTTCTTACGTTCACAGATAAATCTGCAAGTGCACGGATACCGCTATAACATTTCACTCATGAGTATTCCCAAGGCTATCGTATTTATATTCCGCAGGGAAGGCGGTGGCGTAAGATATATTTTATACACCATTAATCAATCTATAATTAATTCACCTTAGGCTAAACAGAGGGTTAGGATAAATAATGATATAATTAGTGGACACACAGGAGATTCACCTCTATATTAGTGTTTAGTAGAAAAGAGCAGTCGAGACTACGATAAAACAGTACTTCTATACTAATCATGCCTAGTATACACTTAACATATACATGGTTACAACATATGATTTAGTTTCAGGCACCCAGGTACTACCGAGAGACCATTCTTACGTCGTACTCGAACTTGGAGGAATACAAAGGATGGACAGGGCTATCATCACCTGCCATCTACCTCACTTTCCATGGGGCACACCCGCAACCAACGATATTTATCTAACCTAAGCACCATGCTTATGCTAGTAAATAATATCACTAACTGCCCCAGTACTTCCACCCTTTGGATGGACAAGTTAAGCCTAGAGCAACCCATAAAGGTGATTGGACCATTACCGTAACATGGATCGACTAGCCTAGGTTGAAGCAGATATACGAAATATATAATACTCATAAAACATATATTCAATAAAGAAATACATAAACTATGAGCATAAATAAATAAGGAAGATAATTATAATAATTCAACTATAGTCTTACAAAAAGAATGAAGTACTAAAGATATAGCGGAATCTCCAAGAAGACTATAGGACCGAAGTTTTAAGCTTATTTCTACTAAAACTTTAGAGAATACAATAGATAGATAGAGAGAATTGCTCCTTGCGTTGTGTATTGCAAGTGAGGGAATGACCTCCTTAAATAGGTTGCTTATGATGGTTGGGGAGGTCGGTAACTCCCACAACCATCATTGGGTGCCAACCAGGAAGCTACATGTGGAGGGCCATGATGAGAGGAAGCTGAGGCGGTTCGGTCGAACCAAAGGTTCGACTGAACCCTCGACACCGCCTTTTTCCATTGCCTCTCACAAGAGGATGATGGGTGGGCCCCTATGACGGTTCCTAGTGGTTTGGCCCCACTTTGTTAGTTTGAGCTGACTTGTGGGCTCCTCAATCCGTGTGCTCGCACGTGATTCGTTGGAGGTGTGTTTCTTCGCATGCCGGTTTCATTTCTTCTTCACTTTGATGTATGTTCTCTGTATCCATCTTAATCCTCCAAGTCTAGTACAACTACATTATTTATTACTAATATAAATATAAGAAATTCTAGTTCTCTCTTTATTTATTATGGTAGTTGATAGTCGAAATTGGTACTTAACGACCATCAATACTCTACTAGTATCCCACCGAGGATGATGAGGGTAGTGTATAGTTGCAGCGTCACTCTTTTCCTGGTTGATTGCCCTTGTGGGATTATTGGCACCATGGGTTCTTTTTCATTTTTGTGAATTTATGAGACTTTCGCTACTATCTTTTGTATTGTATGACGGGTTTATGACAACTAGATTAAATAACATGTACAATGTTGTCCTCTTATCCATACTAGTAATATGCCCGTGCTAAATGCTACGGTGCAATATATTTGTCTTTATTAACTTCTAAATTTTCATGTTAGTAAAAAAAACATTTTTCTGTGGTCTGTGCAATTGAGTTTTAATTCAATTCACATCATATATCAAATATATTTAATATAAAGTACAACAATATGATATTGCGTGGGTACAATAAAACTTTATGAGACTTAATTATATGTAATCACTTCAGTATATGATATAGAAGGGCAATATATGTTTAAAATAATATGTTAAAAAAGTGTAGAGTTATTCCATTATTTGTTGCGGGCACAAAATAAAGCATTTGATACATATATAGAATATACCTTGTAGGTAAATAACTATCCTAATATTTAGCATTTGCGATACACTTAAGAGATTCTCATGCACCGCTAGGAATGTTACTTTCACACTCATTTTGCAAGTACATCAATAGATGTAGTAAAAATTGTTGCCTTAGCTCATCACCGTCTTGCAAATGCATTTGTTTATATAATAAATAACTATATTATAAAATATAATATAATATTCTAAATGATCAATTCTAGTTGGGTTTGACCTTAAAAGCCGGCAAATGTAATGCTCCATTTTCCAGCCTCGCATGAAGAGATGTACGAGATAACCCGACAAGTTCCTAAGAAATTTAAATTTTTAGCTAACTTGCGTTGCATAAATAAATTTATTGGTTTGAACAACTTTTTAGAAGGAAACTTACTTGTCAAGCACCGGATTTGTGACTATTAAATGGTGCCACAAGTTGATATCCTTAGTCCACCTAGAGCCAGGACATGCCACAAGCATTGCTTCGCTGAAGTACTTGGTAATCTCTAACTATTTTATGGTATATCTCATATTTAGGTTGTTCTTATATGCTGGATTTAGCGGATTAGGGTCTAGTACATAGATTGTTCTGCTTTCTTGGTCCAGTATGACCAGGATAAAGCTTCCAGCGACACATACTGGTATATAAGAATCTGGAAAAAGTCAACCGTCAAGATAATATAAAAACACGGCTATAAAAGAACAAAGGATAAACAGCTTACCGATTTGCATCGTGCAACTTTATAGTGGATTTCCGACCAGCTACCGACCGACTCTGCAAGATCTATTTTTTTATGGAACTTCGGGCATACACCAAATCCAGTAGCAATCTATATGATGTATAATAATTGTTTAAAACATAAAAAAGAAGTTAATATTGGGTAGATTATAAAAACTGTAAGTCCAGGCAATGCTTTGTTATTGCTTCGTTTGTTTTGTGAACCATCTGGATTTTTTCATACATGAACTTATGTATGGACAGGTTGAAGCAATCAGGGTCCAGTGGTTCATCCTTCTTTAGTATTGATTGAAGTTTTGTGAGACTCAATTCAATGGTGTGCGGGTGTGAACTTTGCATCCATATGCTCCTACCAATCAATAAGAAAATAAGTTAGTGCACATTTGAACTATAGAGTGGATACATTATATTGTTGATGCAAAAAACATACATTAGTCTGAGAGATCTGCTTAACTCTAGTGCAGGTCCAAATCTTGCTTTTGAGTTCAGGGCGTGCCAATTGGTTTGATCATGCAACTAATAAGAATAAACAAAGAAATATTATTAGTAAACGATAATCGATCGGCTATAGAGCTGATGTTGTATCGCCTTATGACCTAGTCGATGCAGTAAAGATGAATCGGACTTGATGTAAATTTATAAGCACAAGTAAACCCTAAAGTCGCTTCTCGCTTCATTGGCTGTAAAGATCAACATTATATAATCTATATGTTAATATCACTTTAGAAATCAATAATTGGGATAGATCGGACTCAACCGAGACAATATAAATTGCTTAGATCCAAAATAACATGAAATAAAGATTACACATGTTTATATCATAGCCGATGTCCAAGTTTAAGCATGTACCAGCTATAGCTCCGATACAACCTTATAATGGGATATCATCTTATAATAAATATATTAAACTAATATCAACTAAATTGATAATAAGCTTAATATATTTAAATAGTTGAGATCCCAATATAAAGAGCATATACAACTTGTTGAACAAGATAAAGATCAAAGTAAAACAATTGTACCATATAAGATCGGCTGAAACTCCGATACTATCCTTATTAACAATCATAAAACAGGCTAGAGATTATGGTTCTAAGCACGACTTAGTAGATCAAATCTAACTGATGCATAAGTATGAAAAGAAACATAATATCTAGACAATCAAGCCGATGCTTGTCTTTTCGGGATGGTGGATACCTTAGTAATCTGAATCAACGAGATCTATTTAAGTTATATTGATATTACCCTTGAGAAGGTATAATCAATACAGTTAAATATATCTATCAATTAGATTATTTAAGACATATGATAACAGACAAGTTATCTCTTATCGAAGATCGAAGCCGATGTAGCCCGACTCGAAGACAAGAACTCATCGAGAATTGCGAAAAGTAAAAGTGTGGCGATGCGCCGAGAGTTTATTGAACTGGTGTTGATTATTCATAAGGTCTCGAGCATATATTTATACCCTGAAAGTATAACTTGTCCATATCAGACACGACTCAAACTTTCCTAACTTAACTCTAACTGACAAACAAGTCCCTTAGGTGGACTCTTACCAAAATATCTCTAAAGAAATTATATAATATCCTAATTAATAGATACAATCGCCCAATCTTGGACTCTATCCTTATCTGGCAATATCATTGAAGCCCTTCATTTGAATCCGATATTGATCATGTAACCAAACTCGCCAATATTGACTGTATCGGCTAACCATATTGAACTCGGTATCAGCTGATACAGACTTCCAGCCAATGTAGACTTTGTTTCCGAAAATATCGCATCTTTCCCAAATCCACTTCAGTATTTATCTCCAAATCCGATCCATATCTTACCAAGTTTGGTCGTTAACATATATATAAGTGGCTTACTCCAAGGTTTCAGCACAATTTATTTGTTGTATGTAGAGGAAAAGGCCGTATATCAACTCCTGTAAACTCATCGCAGAAACAACAGAGAGGAGGGAATTATATTTGTGATTTTCGGTTGTTGAGCGTACTTTAGATTCCTTCATGTCCCATCTAGAGTTGATTTCTCTTTAACGTTTGCCGAATATCACAACATCATCTGAATTATCTGTAATATCGGAAGTCTTGGCCACCATATTTGTTTTCCAACACAGTAAAATACTGGCTAACTTGTACCTAAAAAGTTTCATATCTTCTTGCATAGTAAATAGTAACTTCATTTAATAGAAAAAGTAGATAAAATATATGATCAACTATAGGGTAGATTATGTTAATAAATACACCTGTGTAACAAGATGAGAAAGTGTATCTCCAGTAAAATACTCCATAAATTTGAGTATGAACAGTCCACATGAAGAACTACATCATTGTAAAACATGAGTACAACAATCAAAAAATAAAACAAGAGTGCACAAGTTAAAAATATATCATTTATCTTATTTTAATATTCCAAGAGATATGATTTGTAGTATACCCATCTCCTTGAAATTTCTTTTGTAGTTGTTCTACAATCGGCCATGTCACGACATTTAGATCGGCCAAGTCATGTTGTGCAATGATATCATGATTATGTATTCTTTGTATCTATTCAATTATTATATTTGCGATTAGCAATAGAGAAATGAATTGCAATCTAAGTAAACAAGAGTTAACATGCCATATACACTTATCACTTTATGGAGGTCAACACGATCGAAGTCCCGACAGAGAATCAAGTACTTGTATCTCTTGTTTTTTTGTTGACAACCGCTAAATACCAATAAACATTTCCGCTATTTATTGGAAGAAACATCTAAACAAGTCATCGAGTTAGTATACAGACATGCATATAATAGCAAACTTAAATCCTATCAAATTTAGAGAGCCAAACATTACCCGTTCATGAAAAAGGTAGTTCTTCACTATCTTTGTAATAAAGTTATCACTCTCTTTATCTATCCTGTAGACCTCATCTCGTTTTAGCATGGAATAAGAAAGGGATTTTCATAATACACTTTCTCATCGGTCTTTTCTTGCTCCTTTATACTGTATGTATGCACTGATGACCTATAGATTCAATACAAATATTTAGCTACTTGATAGTTAAATAAATATTAACGTTGCATTCTCATTTTTAGTTGTACTTACATCGTCATTCAAAAATTCATTTCCAGTGAGAAGGCACGATAGGTGACGTTTTTTGACATAAAAATCTCCCACGTTCACCAACGTGTAATTTTCAGCCGATACCTCAATCGTCTATTGAGCAATTAGATCCTGGTTGGTTAATTCATAATATGTAAAAATTAAAAGGAAAAAAGTTATTACTGATGACAAGAAGTTATAGGTAGATGATACTAAACATATGTCAAACAATAATGTACCTTGAGGGAGGTGGTCATAAGTTTGGCCAATTATATATCGTATCGATTTCGATGGTACGATATTACCTGGCACGCTGACTTTGGATCCCACATGCTCCCCTGACTCCTTATCCTATAATAAAGATATGTATTATCCTAAAAAATATTATGCTAAAAAAATATGAAATGAAATATTGACTAAGAGGGTTAATCAATTAGTGCAACACGCTCATAGAGTTTTAAACGAAGTGGAATTACATGCAATGATTCATGTGGTTTTGTTTTTTCTACACAATTAGACAATAAAAGTATTTATAAGTGGCCATCGAGTGGAACAATGATAAGAGTGATGAGAAAGGGAACACTTTTAGCAATGGTGATATACATTCCCGATACGGTTTGAGAGGTGCACTGGCTCTGATAATCACTTCGCATACCAAGTGCAGGGGACAACTCTAAAGTTGACTTTGGTGGTTCTGCATTGGAGAAAGCAAGGAACCTAGTTATATTGCCTAAATACCAAAATCACTTATCAAAATGTACGCATGCACGTGTAAATTAATCGTAGTACCTTCTTCCTCCCGGTCTATGTTAATTATATCGATATAGACTGGCTACATATACCCGCATAAACTGCTAACATATGTAAGTATATAACTTATTCATACACTTCTCAAAGTACACTATAGTTATACACATAAAAAAAATAAAATGGACAGTCCATTTTAATATGAATAAAAAATCATAAAATAAAATATTCGGAGTAATGCATATGAAAAATGCATCTGAGCTCTACGTAGTGCCCTTGTTTTTTCCACTGTATAATAAAAAGAATATATAGACGGTATAAACTACCCATCGAACAAATTAAAGTTCTAAAAATAATATATGATCATGTTGCCAATGAAAAAATAATTGTACTACAAAATCCACAGTATAAAATAAAAAAAATCTGCCACATCATCTCCCAATTTGAAATAATATTTTGTTTGGCAATTTAATTTTTTAGGCTTCGTCCATACAGTTTAAAAATGTAACAACCATTCAAATTTTAATTCATTCATGGTATAATAAAAATTTTAATTGTACTCCAAAAATCCACCGTAAAATATATACAGATGATTGTGGTGTGCTGCATTGGAAAAAAAACAAGGAACCTAGTTACATCTAACCTAATTACCAAAATCACTTATGAAACTGTGCATGATGCGAACATAAATTAATCATCCTATCATCTTTCTCCCGATCTCTAATATATAGAAATAGAATGGCTACAAATACATACATAAACAGTTTCATAGATGGTCAATTGTAATTATAAAAGAAAAATCTCAATATCAGAGCTAGAAAATAAAAATAGTGATTTACTTTTTTTTTGCATGTGCTGTAGGCGTTAATCTATCTGTAGGGCTAAATTAAATTGACATTCAGTGCCATGCCAACTAACATTAATATTTTCATAATTTTACATGTCACAGAAATATAATTATCCAAAGAAATTATGTGTAAGCTATTGGCAGATTTAAATAGATTGAAACGCAATAAAAGCATGCGTACTACCCTTACTTTTGGAACTTGTTTTTTCAATGCCCGAACTGCATTTATATCACCGGGAAGAGCGTCTTGATTTACCTGAGTACGTCATGGTATATTAAGTACAACATATAAAAATATTTTACATTATTCTATCATATTCTAAGAGTTTGGAGCTGATTTAAAAAAATTGTATTAAACAACGTAGAAAATTAGAAATGAACATGTCCAACGTCCATGCACAAAACATAAAAAACAGAGCTACCACTGAGAGCAGCCACATTAACCACTTCAACATTGCATTAATCTAATCTTAGTAAATTGTTGTTAAATGTTGTATCGCAAACATGCGGTTTTTTAAATTGGGCACATCCATTTTATAAAGTGATTATATAACCAAGCAAATCTGTTTTATAAAGTGAAACGGATGAAGCACTAAATTATAATTAAACGCTCCATAATTTTATAGCTACCTCCTAATATATGCTTAACCGAATACTCAATATTAATATTCAACTTAAACACACAAGAGAATGAACCAAGTGATTTATCTTATATGGGACATTGTATGATGGCGGCGCTAAAGATAATGGTTGTGTCAGCGATAGCGGCAAAGCCAGTGGTGGTTGTGGCGGAGTTGGCAGTGGCGGTGGCAAAGTCGATGATGATTCATCCATCGAAAGGCACGTGAAAAACAGCGGCCAGGGGTGGAACAATTAAAATTAGATGAAAATGATTATATCAGTCTAATCATGCATGTGTGGTAGCATGCGTGCACCTGTCCTTACCTATATGTTCGAGAATGTTTATGTTCGAGAATGTTTAAATTGATTATGTGCTCCCTGCACCACGTAGCAACATGCAACAGCAGCAACAACATGAGCACGTTGCACGTGGATTGATTAATATCGGTGTCGGCATCAGCAGATGATCAAGGTAAATTAAAATAACGATAACGGCAGCAGCAGCAACAAGAAAATTCAGCAGCAGCGGCACCTCACCGGAAAAAGGCCACCGGCCGGCAGCAGCGGCAGCAAGGGACGACGTGTGTGTGTCTATATATATATATATATGTATGTATATATGTATATATATGCATATATATATATATGTGTATATATGTATATATATATGCATATATATATATGTATATATATATATATATATATATAACTCAGAAGATTACAATTCAGAAGACTACCCAAGAATAACACCCTATAAAGCACAAAAGGATAATATAGGGTGCGGTGAATGATATATTCCTGTGAAGAATTGACATATTCCTGTGAAGAATAAACTTTCGGTGGAAAGGCTTCAACTTTAGCCACCTCTCGTGAAGCCATAGTAGCAAAAAGATAAGCGGGAGGTACAGGCGACGCCACTCCTGGCCTCTATAAAAGGAGACGAAGGCCTTCACTCCGAACAACAACGAGCACACCATCCAGAAAACAAGCTATCATCGCGCTCTCATCCTCCTTTCCGCCTTTCCGCCTCTCTTAGTAGTAGTCCTTCTAGTCTACCTTGCTTAATATATAGAAGCAAGGAGTTGTAAGATAAAGCTGTGTAAGGTAAGAAGAACTTGTTTGTATCTACCTTCGGGGTTCCAGAAAGGGAAAACCGTATGTAAGCCTACCTGTTTAAATATGAAGTAATTTTTTTTAAGTATCTCTGTCTGTTTGTTCTAGACTAGCGTTTATGCTAAGGATCCTATAGGAGAAAACCTCTTCGGTTGTTCTCGTTTTTAGCCTGCATCCTGCATAGGCGTGTAGAGAACCTTGTGTCCGCAGAGAAGTGTTCCCTTCGGTGGAACTGTCTGGGGAGACGGTAAACTCTTGGCTAGATCAAATGTGACTAGGGATATTTAATTTAAGTTTACTTCTAATAAGATAGATAGGTGAGGCATACGGTGAGTACTGAGTAGGACTTTAAATCCTCTGAATCAAGCGACCGGCTGTTTTCGATTCGCCACCCAGCAAAGATCCTGAAAATATAAGTAAAAATTTCCGAGTGAATAGTGTGAATAGTAATCGTGAATAGTGTGAATAGTAACCGTGAACAGTAAACCGTGAATGGTGTGAACAGTGAATAGTAACCGTGAATAGTGAGTGAATAGTGATAAGCAAATATAAAAAGCGTAGTGAACAGCAAATATATTTCATAGTGCATAAAATATAAGTGGTATCAGAGCCTGGTAATCATAGAGAAGCTAAATTTAGAAGCTAATATTGGAAAGGTTATAAATACCAAAGATAATATCAATATAAGGTGTAAATTAAGCCATACCGAAGAACATAGTTGGCACTCTAATAATAGCCAACTAAATTTAATTGTTGATTTAATATATAATTTCTATATAAATTGGGGTAAGAGACAAGAAGATTTCGAGCAAAAAGTCGAAGACATATATAAAGAACAAAAGCTGATTGTAGAACAATACTCTTTTCTTAATAATAACTTGAATATTGCATTAAAGCTGTTAGAAGAATATAAGACTAGACAAAATAAAATTTTACAAAATTGTGATTATATTAAAGAATCATTAGACAAAATTAACTCTAGTAAAGGAAAGGAAATAGTTTTGGCTTCATCAGGTATAGTCTCATCTTCGCAAGCCATTAATTCAGAAAAATGGACTTATCTAGGAGTCTCTTTAGAAGAATAGCAAGCAGAGATGATAGTTGTTCTGATAAACAAAAAAGCAAATATGAAGACATAGATGAGCTGGAAGATGTTGCACAAGTAGATAAACAGCTTGAAAGATATTAACGAGATACTTTAAGGGCAATAATACCTTAACAAGTATATTGCATGGGATTTTTTGAGAATAAGAATGGGTTATATAGAATATCTAGAGAAGTAGAATTAAGTGTCCTAACAAAACCAGTAGAATTAAAAATAGTAGCTAAAGAGTTTGAAAATGGATTAAAATATTCAGGATATAAGTATATTCGCCAAGGTATGTATATAATAGGAATCAAAGGAATGACAAGAAAGAAATTAGGAGCTAAAGTTTTAATAACCTTATTAGATAAAAGATGGGACACAATAAATAAAGCATCGCTAGGATATCTAGAAGGAGATATGAATGAAAATATGTTGATAACTTATATAGAACCTGACTTAATGATGCTTGTAAAAGAATTTATAGATAAAATGAGTTTTGGTTTTCAAACAAAAGGATACGAAGAATTTAAAGGAACAAATTTGTTAATAAGTATAGAATTTATAGGAAGATTGACTAATAGAAGTGCCTCCAAATATAAAATCAATGTAAATGATGTGATTGAAAAAATGCATTCTAAAGGAATAAAATTCATGAGCCCTTTGACTATAAACTCTGAAGAAAGAGTAGGAGAAAAATGGCCAATTAGCGAATTTATA
The DNA here is from genome assembly GCA_000573905.2 of Oryza punctata. Classification (NCBI taxonomy): domain Eukaryota; kingdom Viridiplantae; phylum Streptophyta; class Magnoliopsida; order Poales; family Poaceae; genus Oryza; species Oryza punctata. The sequence goes on from CM002496.2 coordinate 3,736,469, forward strand.
AAAAGTAAGACCTTGAGTCAGCCTGAAAACTTTATAAGTTACCAAGATAACAAAGGGAATGTTAGTATTAGATTTATAAATTATAAATCCAGAACCACAGATGATTTAGATACAGAATCATCTGATAGAAATATTATAGATAACAAAAGACATAGTATTTCTGAATTTATGGAAAAATTAGATCATGAAAGTAAAATAAAATATTATGAATATAAATTAAAAGATATAGCAGAAGAATATAATAACTCTATGAAAAGTGAGTGGCCTAAAATTAGAGACAAAGAACTTTACTTCTACAGAGAACTATCCAGGATAAAGAAACTAAAAAAGGATAAAATCATGGCCATAGAAACCCTCAGAACCAGGAAATTAAAGTAGAACAAATAAAGTTGAAAGAGCCAAGAGAAGACAACAAAGAAAAACAAAGGTTAGGTAAAGAATTAAGTGAAGAAGAGCAATGGGAAGAGAACGAGAAATTATTTCTAGAAAGTTATGAAGAAGAGAATAATCTGATAGAGGAAATACATAATATAGACGAAGACAATGCAAGACAATATGATGATTTTATAGACTCATTAGATGAGATAGGATTGCATAACCTAGATAATGCAATGGAAGCCATGGAAGTAGAATTAGGAACAGGAAAAAGGAAAAGATATGGAGAGGGTTCTGTTAAAAAATGAAGGAGAAAGAGAAAGACCAGCTAGGGTAGCAGGAAGATGGCCCCCAGAAAAAGAAGAGTATTCATATAACTATTTCCCAGGACAGTATAGACACATGGGCACTAAAAGAAGAGACTTTGAAAAACCAATAAAATTTCAAAATCAAAAAAGTGATGGGGCTATACTAAATCTAGCAGCACATGATCCCATAGACTGGCCAAATATCATTAGTATTTGGAAGGGGTTAATAGTTCAAAAATATATACAAAATCAGCACAATATAGGAAATAAAGTGGAGGATATGATAACTTATTTAGAAACATTTTTAGGAGAATCTGCTAAAGTCTTATGGGAACAATGGGTTGAAAAGAATCGTAATAACTATGAAGAGCTAAAAAGAGCCGGAAGTAATCCTCACAATTTTGCAAATATAGTATCTAATATTATCATAACTGAAGACCCAGAATTAGGGTACACAACTTTGCAAATTGAAAGATTAAAAGAAATAGGAAAGTTAACATTAACAAGCTGGAAAGGTATAAAAGAATTTTCCCAACATTATCTATATAATGCAACAACTGCTAAGCAAGGATACAATAAGGAAATAGTTGAGAGATATTTTAATAAACTGCCTGACCCATTAGGTAGTATGATTTTTGAGGAATATAAAAAGGAAACTGAAGGAGCTGAAATTAATATTTCTCAAGCTATAACTTTCGTGTTCAAACAATTAAAGAAGATATGCACAGGAATACAAGCCCAAAAGGTCAATGAAACATTCTGATTATAATTTTTGCAATAAAATAGTACAAATACCTTTATCATATGGAGAAGATAGGCCTAGAAATAAAAGAAACCATAGGCATCAAAGTAGAAATAATAATAATAATATAAGGACAAGGAAAAGGTATTTCTTAAGAAGATCAGTTAATAGGGCACCTTTCCTACATAAGAGAAATGTAAGAAGATATAATCCAAAGAAAACCTATGATAGAACGTGCAGGTGTTTCATATGTAATTCACCTGACCATTTAAGTAGAACTTGCCCAAATAAAGATCAAAGAGATATTCTAGTAAATATGAAGAACAAGAGAGAGTTTTAATTATAGATAGCGTAAATGGAAATATATTAGTTTGCGATGATGAAATAAAAGATGACGAATCAATATATTCTATTATAGAAACAGACGAAATTGAAAACACCAATGAAGAGTATGAATCAACCGATGAAGAATTAGATTTAATTGATGAACTAGCAGGTTTAAAAATAGAAATGATGGATCAATTAAATTGTGAACACGATTGGATTAGAGGGAAAGGTGATTATTATATTGAATGTGCTTTTTTGCATCTATTACCCAAGCCAAGACAATAGAGTAACATGTAGTATATGCCTAAAACAAGCTTGTGCTGAATGTATAAAGGCAAATAAACAAAAATGGAGAAAAAAATAGAATTATAATCAGATGAAAGAATATTATCTAGTAGAGTACGAGTTTTAGAGAATAGAATAAATAAATTAGAAGTAGAACTAGAGAACCTAAAAATTAACTATGATATTAAGGCATTACCAGAAAATAAGGACATATAAAACACCGAATTTAAAGAGCAACTGATAACACTAAAAGACAATAATACTGCTAAAATAATTCAACTAAAAGATACCATAACTAATTTTGGAAATAAATATATAGTAAAATTGCTTTTTAAAGATATTTTGGGAATAAGAATACCGGTAAAAGTAAAATTATCACCCAAGGTATCATATAAAATATTAGCACTAGTAGACACGGGGTGTACAAAAAATATTATTCATGATAAGTACTTCATAAAATGTCCAGACATAGTTCATGCAATTGATGATAGTAAGGCAGAAGTCTCTACAGACATGTCCGGAATAAAGAAAATTCATAATCAGTTAGCTTATAATGTTGAAGTATACATTAATGGAACTAAATATATAATAGATGAGATTACAATAAGAAACCTGTCCATGATAAATGATGACATGATAATTGGCTTAAGGTTTTTACAACAATCGGTACAATACATGAGCAAGGAATTACTTTTATCCCTTATCAAAACAATGTTCCATACATCTCAGAGGTACGAAAGCGTGGTGGAACCTCCTCCAAACTCGAGATCTCCTCCAAAATTGACAACCTTGAAGCACCCAAGCTTGAGTCTATTAATGAATATGAGCTTAGTGAGAATATAGACAACTATTATATATCAAATTCCAATATAGAGTGCATAGGGCTACAAGCATTTGCACCAAATTGGTATCGGGATATTAAGTCTAAAAGGGATATAGAAAGGATTGTTCAAAGATTAGAGGACCAATAGAAGCAACTCCGAAAGATATAGAAGAATTTAAGATGCATATAGAAGAACTGCTGAAACTAGGAGCAATAAGAGAAAGTAGAAGTCCACATAGGTCTGCAGCATTTATAGTAAGAAATCATGCAGAAGAAGTTAGAGGTAAATCTAGGATGGTCATAAATTATAAAAGACTAAATGATAATACTATAGAAGATGCCTATAATATCCCAAATAAGTAAGAATGGATCAATAGGATACAAGGCAGCAAATATTTCTCGAAATTTGATTTAAAAGTTGGATTTTGGCAAGTAAAAATGGCAGAAGAATTGTCACACCCTAAAAATCTCTAAATTATAAGTTGTTGTTTAAATGGAATTAGTAGAAACGATTTTAAAAGCCTAGAAGAAAAGATCTAATTTTGAGTCAATAAATTCCAATATAAAAGTGGGCTAGATAAAACTTTAATAAATAATTTTCTTGTTTCAGTTATTCCTAGATTTTTCTGGGATTTATTTGAGCCAAAAAAATTATTTTTTTAATCAATGGAATTGCATTTCATGCAACACTTAAAAAGAAAAATAGTTTAACCTCTCTCTTTTGGTTTTGGGCCAAAAGCTCATTTTCTTTTTCCCTCTCCCCTCCTCTCTTCGGCCTGGGCTGCAGCCCAGCCAGCCCACCAGCTGAGCCGCCCCTCTCTCCTTCTCTCTCTCTCTAGCGCGCCTGCAGGTGGGACCCCCATGTCGGGATCGTCTTCTTCCTTGCGCCTGCAACCGAGCCGAGAACCCGAGCGCTACAAGCTGCCGCCCCTTCCAAAATTGCTCCGTTTCTTGCCCGATTTGATTAAATTGGTAGAGGGGAAATAATCCCCTTGATCTCCTCTATCTCTTTTCTATAGAAAGTTTAATCTAATTTGCTTGGAAATCGCCAGATTCGAGATCGATTCGGACTCGTTCTTTCCTTCCTAACCCTAGTTTTTCCTTCTCCGATTCCGGTTGCCTTGCACCGAGCCGCGGCCCCTGCCCCTATAAAATGGACCCCCCTGGACCTCCTCTATCCGCCACTGCCTTCGCCCTAGCCCCTCGTCGACCGTGGAGCCCTAGCCGCTGCTGCTTGTGCGCCGTCGTCGCCGGGAAAATTTTCAGCCGAGCGTTGCTGTCGTTTCGATCGCCGCCGTCGCTCGGGAGGACCACCATTGGGTTCGCAGCAAGGAGAGGAAGCCCGGCCACCCACTCGTCTCCGCCGAAAGCCGTCGGAACGTCGCCACCACCGCCGACCCTAGCACTGCTTGCTGTCTGTTCATTGCCGGCCGTTTTTGTTTTTTTAGGTGAATTTTGGTCAAACTTCGGAAATTCATAACTAAATCATCGTAACTCGGATTCAAGTGGTTCAAGTTGCTAATTCATCTAAAATCGAGATCTACATGTTAAAAATATCCACATGTACTGTTTATGCTTGTTTTTGTACTGTTTTATTGATTTTGTTCATTTGCTTTAGTTTCCGACGTTCCGAAGGAGAGCGTTTACGTGGAGGAAGGTTCCGAAGTGTTTCACAAAGCTCAAGGCAAGTCACCCAGATCCTAAATACCCTTTGAGCATGTTGATCCCATTTAAAGCTATTTGTTTTTATTCAACTACCGCATTTATTTTTGAATGTCATCGGGTGGGAACAACCTATTGTCCTTGCTAAAGCCCCTTTGTTTTGATTACCTTTACTTTGTCACCGGGTTGAGAAGTAGCGGAGATAAGCTCACGGGGGTCGCTGAGGAGTCCATGCCTTGTTTTATAAGGGGGTGATTATGATCCAGGAATGGTGCACTGCTTTGAATTGCATTATGCAGAGGGTAATGTCACAATCTCTATTCGGGTACTTGCTAAGTATCACGACGCATGGTTGACATGATGTTGAGGTTGTGTCTTGTGGGTACAGTGGTACGCCTCTGGCCAGAGTAGAACTATTCGAATAGCCGTGCCCGCGGTCATGGGCGAGTCTAACAATGTCTTTTGTGATTAGTCTCACACTTCTCACCATAATAAATGATTTTGTAATTGGTAACAATTTGATTAGCTCCTGGTTTGGAATGGCATATTCCTGGTTTGGAGATAGGTCTGTACAGCCGGGAATGGTTGTTCAGAATGGTTGGGCCTGTGCAACGGGTGTGTTGCATAGCGTTGGATTAATATTGTTTAATTAAATACTTTACTGTTTTGCTAAATTCTGTAGTATTTATTAAATGCCATTTACGCAAATGAGACTATATTATGTCGTCCGTTGTTATCCCTTGCACTTGCATATTTGCTGCGTGGCTTGCTGACTATACTATATACTCACCTTGCAATCATTCATCAGAGGAGGAGTTCTATAGTGATGCTGAAGGTGTGGAGGATTAGGCGTAGCTCTGGTCAAGATGCTTGTGGATTGGAGTCACCTGCGTTATTTATTTTATATTCCGCTGCTTAGATCTTTATTGTTTGAGAGGAACTATCTACCTCTGTAATGACTTTATATTCGTCGATTAATTAGATAAATATTGCACTCTATTATCAATTTGTTATTGTGTGCCTCGGCTGATTCCTGGACGAGGGTTTACACACATGTAAGCGTTTGGAGTTTTGGATAGAAATTCCGGGCGTGACAAGTTGGTATCAGAGCCTCCTTGACCCTAGGTTATGCCAAATGGTTACCCATAGAAGCCCTCTAAAAATATTGAAAAAAATAGGATTGTTCTCCTCTCTTTCTTTTTTAATTAAACCAAGCTAATGGCACATGCAGATTATAGTCTCTTTAATTGTTCTTATTCAAAATTTATTTATTCCTGTGTTGTTAGTACTGTACATCTATTACTGTACTAATGCCTATTTACCAGCAAAAGTTTTACAACATTATTTTTATTTATCTAATTATGTTGCAATTAGTATGCTGGATTTATAACTCTATTTTCTTTTATTTTGAATATCTGTCATTCAAAAGTGCAAAAGTTTATAATCCTGTTTCAACTTTCTCATATTATCTGCAAGGCTAGTTTACTTTATTTATATTTCGCTTTGATTTTCTAACTCTATCTAAATTAATCCAAAAACTTGTGCTATTAATTGGATAAATGTCTTAACTCTCTCCTTTCATTTGTCTTTAGATGCCGCTCTTCAAGCCTGAATACTTGTTTGGTTTTGAGGGTTTTGTTCGGGAGCTGCGTACGATGTCCTTCGCTATAGGATTCGGGACTGCCCCTCTGTATGCCCAGATTCCCCATGATCGCGATGAAGAGAAGTGCCGCGTCAAGGTCACCTTGAACAGTGATCGTGAAGATATCCCATCGGTGATGTTTGAAGCTGGAGGGAAAAGCTATCCTCACGCTTGTCAGGAGGTGGCAAGGATCACCATAGGAGAGCTTCACGACCGCTACGATGAGCAGTTGGCTGACACGGAGTATCGCTACCATCCCCGTCAGCCCCAGGGAAGTAACCGTGGCAGCTACGTTGATCCTGAAGGACTTGAGAATGATGCTACCACAAGACATTTGGTCGTGATGCTTTGGGCCATGGAGAGACCCGCGCTGACATCGTGTTGGCTGCTCAAGCTCGTGAAGACCGGAACCGTGGCAAGATATGTAAGCTGCAGGACAAGGTTGATCGTCTGGAAAAGGAACTGGCGGAATTGAAGGGAGTAGCGCCACCCCAGAAGGCCAGGGTTCGTCTTACGGCAAGGAAGAGAGCCCTTTTTGTTCCCCGCTACCAGCTGGCGCCCAAGGTTTGTGTGGTGGCAAGAAAAGCTGTCCCAGCCCCAGCGGATCCTCCGGTCATCATTTTGAGTGATGATGAGGAAGAAGGCCAAGAACGCACTCATTCAGAGGTCGAGTGGGGTGCTACTCAAGATAACGAGGAGGAGCCGAACGAGCCTTCAGTCAACTCCGATGCCAGGAAGACCTAGACGTTTTAAGTCGTTGCCTTAGTTCGTTGTGTTAGTTTGCTTGCTTAAGTTTGGTTGTGTGTGTGGGTCTTGCATGTGGTTTACATCGTTGGTGGGATGTAAAGGCATGCATTTGCTTGCTTTTGAGTGTTAGGAAGTTGGTGAGTTAAATGGTGTGAGAGTCTTCAGTTATATGTAATAATGAAAACTCAGTTCAGATCAATAAAAGTCAAGAAGAAATTAGTTCCATGTCCTAAGTGGTTTTTCCCCCTTGCTTCCCTCCTTATGCTCTTATCTCTGCCAGATGGTGAACACTCGCAGCAATGGAAATGGGTCTAACAACAACAACAATGGCGAGAATCCCACACTTGCCCAAGTCCTTGCTCAACAAGCTCAACTTATGAACATGATGATGCAACAACTCCAGAACCAACAAAACCAAGGGAACAATCATGCTCCTCCCCAGAACAAGTTAGCAGATTTTCTTCGTGTGAGGCCACCCACTTTTTCCAGCACTACCAATCCGGTTGAGGCTAGTGATTGGCTGCACGTCATAAAAAAGAAGTTGGACCTGCTTCAGTGCACTGACCAAGAAAAAGTCTCCTTCGCTTCGCATTAGCTTCATGGCCCTGCCTCTGAGTGGTGGGATCATTTCCATCTCAATAGAGTTACTACTGAACCAATCACTTGGCTTGAGTTTACTGCTGCTTTCAAGAAGACTCATGTACCATCGGGAGTGGTGTCTCTCAAGAAGAAGGAGTTCAGGGCGCTCACTCAGGGATCTCGTTCCGTCACCGAGTATCTGCATGAGTTCAATCGTTTGGCCCGTTATGCTCCAAAGGATGTCCGCACTGACAAAGAGCGCCAAGAGAAGTTCTTGGAAGGACTGAATGATGAGCTATCTTACCCACTGATGACTGGGGATTATTCTGATTTCCAGAAGTTGGTGGATAAGGCCATTCGCCAGGAAGATAAGTACAACCGTATGGAACAGAAGAAACGCAGGATTGCTCACTTCAAGGCTCAGCAAGGGAATAGTCAGAGGCCACGTCTTACTATGGGACCTCAGGCAGCACCACCAGGAGGATCTTCATCGGTTGTTCGCCCACAGCGCCAGTTCTACAACAACAATGCTGGCAATAACAACCGTAACCAAGCTCCACGTCCTACCGCAACCCCAGTCCAGCACCAGTCTGTCAGGAGGGAGCAAGGAAACAAGCCAGTAGTGTGCTTCAATTGTGGCGAACCAGGTCATTATTCCGACAAGTGTCCGAAGCCTCGACGTGTGAAGATTGTTCCTGTGCAGAATAACTCCACAGCACCAGCATCAAAGGCTCGTGTCAACCATGTTGCTGCTTCAGAAGCCCAGGGTGCTCCAGATATGATTTTGGGTACGTTCCCTGTTAACTCAGTTCCTGCAACAGTGCTTTTCGATTCTGGTGCTACACATTCCTTTTTGTCTATGAGTTTTGCGGGAAATCATGGGATGGATAGAAGATCTTAGACGTCCTTTGATGGTTAGTACTCCCAGTAATCAAGCCCTCTCATCACAACGTAGCCCTTCTGTTAGAATAGAGATTCAAGGTGTTCCATTTCTGGCCAACCTTATTTGGTTAGAGTCCAAAGACCTTGATGTCATCCTAGGGATGGACTGGTTAGCTAGATATAAAGGTGTGATAGACTGTGCTAATAGAAAGGTAACTCTCACCAGCAATGATGGTCAAGTTGTAACTGTTCACGCTTTGCCTTCCGAACCTTTAAGGTCGAGCTGGAACCAAATAACTTTGCAAGAGATTCCCATAGTATGGGATTATCCTGAGGTGTTCCCGGATGATTTACCTGGTATGCCGCCTAAGAGAGATGTAGAATTCAGAATAGATCTGGTACCAGGGACAACCCCAATTCATAAGAGGCCTTACAGAATGGCAGCCAATGAATTAGCAGAGGTGAAGAGACAAATAGATGATCTGCTTCAGAAACGATATATTAGACCAAACTCGTCTTCATGGGGAGCTCCAGTCATTTTTGTGGAAAAGAAGGATCATACTCCGAGGATGTGTGTGGATTATCGTGCATTGAATGATGTGACCATCAAGAATAAGTACCCTCTGCCTAGAATTGATGATTTGTTTGACCAGCTTAAAGGTGCCACCGTTTTCTCCAAGATTGACCTTCGATCCGGGTATCATCAGTTGAGAATCAAAGAGAAAGATATACCTAAGACGGCCTTTACCACTCGGTATGGGTTGTTTGAATGTACTGTTATGTCTTTCGGACTTACCAATGCCCTTGTTTTCTTCATGAACTTGATGAATAAGGTGTTTATGGAATATCTGGACAAGTTTGTGGTGGTCTTCATTGATGACATTCTCATCTACTCCCAAACCAGAGAAGAGCATGAAGAACATCTTCGCCTTGCACTAGAGAAGCTACGAGAACATCAGCTGTATGCCAAGTTTAGCAAATGTGAATTTTGGCTGTCTGAAGTAAAGTTTCTTGGGCACGTCATTTCAGCCGGAGGAGTTGCCGTTGATCCTAGTAATATGGAATCCGTAACTAATTGGAAACAACCAAGGACAGTTTCAGAGATTCGTAGTTTCCTGGGTCTTGCAGGCTACTACCGGAGGTTCATAGAGAATTTCTCCAAGATTGCTAAGCCCATGACTCGTATGCTTCAGAAGGACGTGAAGTACAAGTGGTCAGAAGAATGTGAGCAGAGTTTCCAAGAGTTGAAAAACCGCCTTATATCAGCACCCATTTTGATCTTGCCTGATCCAAAGAAGGGTTTTCAAGTGTATTGTGATGCATCTAAGCTTGGGTTAGGTTGTGTTTTGATGCAAGATGGGAAGGTGGTTTCCTATGCGTCCCCACGAGAAGAATTACCCTACCCATGATCTTGAGTTAGCTGCAGTGGTTCATGCCTTGAAGATTTGGCGTCACTACCTATTTGGTACTCGTACGGAGGTGTACACGGATCACAAGAGTTTGAAGTATATCTTTACCCAGCCGGATCTGAATATGCGACAACGGAGATGGTTGGAACTAATCAAGGATTATGACATGGGTATACATTATCACCCGGGGAAGGCTAATGTTGTAGCAGATGCCCTCAGCAGGAAAGGCTATTGCCATGCTACAGAAGGACGACAGTTGCCGAGGGAGTTATGCAAGGAATTTGAAAGACTGAATTTGGGAATCGTCAGTAGAGGTTTTGTTGCAGCTTTAGAAGTGAAGCCCACTCTCATGGATCAAGTTAGAGAAGCTCAAATCAACGACTCTGATATTCAAGAGATCAAGAAGTATATGAGGAGAGGAAAGGCCATCGGTTACTTAGAAGATGAGCAAGGAACTGTGTGGTTGGGTGAAAGAATTTGTGTCCCTAACAACAAAGAATTAAAAGATACAATCCTGAAGGAAGCTCATGACACTCTATACTCGATTCACCCTGGTAGTACCAAGATGTACCAAGATCGTAGGGAGAAGTTTTGGTGGGCAAGTATGAAGCGTGAGATAGCAGAGTATGTAGCTGTGTGTGATGTATGTCGACGAGTCAAGGCAGAACATCAGAAACCCGCAGGTTTGCTGCAACCCTTGAAGATACCAGAATGGAAGTGGGAGGAAATTGGGATGGATTTCATCACTGGTCTGCCCAGAACATCGTCTGGCCATGATTCTATTTGGGTGATAGTCGACAGGCTTACCAAAGTTGCTCATTTCATCCCTGTGAGGACAACATATTCTGGAAATCGTTTGGCGGAATTGTATATGGCAAGGATTGTGTGTTTACATGGTGTTCCTAAAAGAATAGTATCCGATCGAGGTAGCCAGTTTACTTCAAAGTTCTGGCAGAAACTTCATGAGGAGATGGGTTCTAAGCTGAATTTCAGTACAACATATCATCCGCAGATAGACGGACAAACTGAAAGGGTGAATCAGATTTTGGAAGATATGTTGAGACCTTGTGTTTTAGACTTCGGTGGAAGTTGGGATAAGAATTTGCCTTACGCAGAATTCTCATACAACAACAGTTACCAAGCTAGTCTTCAAATGGCCCCTTATGAAGCATTGTATGGTCGGAAGTGCCGTACTCCACTTTTGTGGGATCAAACGGGGGAATTTCAGGTTTTCGGAACTGATATTCTTAGGGAAGCAGAAGAGAAAGTAAAGATCATTCAAGAAAGATTGTGTATAGCCCAGTCTCGTCATAAGAGCTATGCTGACAATCACCGCAGGGATTTGAGTTTCGAGGAAGGGGATCATGTGTACCTTCGTGTCACGCCTCTTCGGGGAGTTCATCGTTTTCACACCAAAGGGAAATTGGCGCCGCGTTTTGTCGGACCTTATAAGATTGTCAGTAGAAGAGGAGAGGTCGCTTATCAGTTGGAGTTACCTCAGTCTTTGGCAGGTGTTCATAATGTGTTCCATGTGTCGCAGCTGAAAAAGTGTTTAAGGGTACCCACTGAAGAAGCTAATCCTGAGCAGATAGAAATCCATGAGGATCTGACCTATATCGAGAAACCAATTCGTATCTTGGAGACATATGAGAGAAGAACCAGGAATCAAGTTATTCATTTCTGCAAGGTCCAATGGAGTAACCACTCGGAAGAAGAAGCTACCTGGGAACGAGAAGATGAATTAAAGTCAGCTCATCCGCATCTTTTTGCTAGCTCTTCCGAATCTCGTGGACGAGATTCTGTTTAATGGGGTAGGTTTGTCACACCCTAAAAATCTCTAAATTATAAATTGTTGTTTAAATGGAATTAGTAGAAACGATTTTAAAAGCCTAGAAGAAAAGATCTAATTTTGAGTCAATAAGTTCCAATATAAAAGTGGGCTAGATAAAACATTAATAAATACTTTTCTTGTTTCAATTATTCCTTGATTTTTCTGGCATTTATTTGAGCGAAAAAAAGTATTTTTTAATCAATGGAATTGCATTTCATGCAACACTTAAAAACAAAAATAGTTTAACCTCTCTCTTTTGGTTTTGGGCCAAAAGCCCATTTTCTTTTTCCCTCTCCCCTCCTCTCTTCGGCCTGGGCTGCAGCCCAGCCAGCCCACCAGCTGAGCCGCTCCTCTCTCCCTCTCTCCCTAGCGCGCCTGCAGGTGGGACCCCCATGTCGGGATCGTCTTCTTCCTTGCGCCTGCAACCGAGCCGAGAACCCGAGCGCTACAAGCTGCCGCCCCTTCCAAAATTGCTCCGTTTCTTGCCCGATTTGATTAAATTGGTAGAGGGGAAATAATCCCCTTGATCTCCTCTCTCTTTTCTATAGAAAGTTTATTCTAATTTGCTTGGAAATATTCCTGGTTTGGAGATAGGTCTGTACAGCCGGGAATGGTTGTTCAGAATGGTTGGGCCTGTGCAACGGGTGTGTTGCATAGCGTTGGATTAATATTGTTTAATTAAATACTTTACTATTTTGCTAAATTCTGTAGTATTTATTAAATGCCATTTATGCAAATGAGACTATATTATGTCGTCCGTTGTTATCCCTTGCACTTGCATATTTGCTGCATGGCTTGCTGAGTATACTATATACTCACCTTGCAATCATTCATCAGAGGAGGAGTTCTACGGTGATGCTGAAGGTGTGGAGGATTAGGCGTAGCTCTGGTCAAGATGCTTGTGGATTGGAGTCACCTGCGTTATTTATTTTATATTCCGCTGCTTAGATCTTTATTGTTTGAGAGAAACTATCTACCTCTGTAATGACTTTATATTCATCGATTAATTAGATAAATATTGCACTCTATTATCAATTTGTTATTGTGTGCTTCGGCTGATTCCTGGACGAGGGTTTACACACATGTAAGCGTTTGGAGTTTTGGATAGAAATTCCGGGCGTGACAAGAATCTATAGAATGGACGGCATTCACCTGTCCCCAGGGACACTATGAATGGCTTGTGATGCCGCTAGGATTAAAAAATGCGCTTGCCTTATTTCAAAGAAAAATGTAAAATATTTTTAACGATAATCAAGAATTTGTGTTAGTATATATAGATGACCTGTTAATATTTTCAAAAACTTACAAGGACCACATTGCTCATCTAGAACTATTTTTTAAGAAAGGTTGAGCAAAATGGATTAATCCTATCAAAGAAGAAGATGGAAATATGCAAAGAAAAAATTAGCTTTCTTGGACATGAAATAGGAGAAGGCAAAATTCATTTGCAAGAACATATTGCGAAGAAAATTTTACAATTTCCTGATGCTATGAATGATAAAAAGAAACTACAACAATTTTCAGGAATTGTAAATTATGCTAGAAATCACATCAATAATTTAGCAAAGCTAGCAGGACATTTATATGCTAAATTAAGAAAAAATGGTCAGAGATATTTTAATTCTGAAGACATTAAGTTAGTAAGATTAATAAAAGAAAAGGTGAGAGAACTAAAACCTCTAGAATTACCATTAGAAGAGAGTTACTTTATCATTGAGACTGATGCATCACAACAAGGTTGGGGTGCTATATTAAAGCAAAGACCTACTAAATTTTCTGCTAAAACAGAAGAAAAAATATGTAGGTATGCTTCTGGAAGTTATAAATTAAAAACTATCAATAATACAGATAGAGAGATCATGGCAATAATCAATGCAATCAATGCCTTTAGGCTATATTTAGGGTTTAAAGAATTCACGGTTAGAACTGATTGTGAAGCCATTTGTAGATACTATAATCAGCTTAATAGCATGTAAAGCTCAACTAGAAGATGGGTTTTATTTGAAGATATTATTACAGGAAATGGCTATAAAGTTATATTTGAACATATTAAGGGGAAAGATAATAACTTGCCTGACATGCTTTCTCGTCTACCCTTATTGCAGGTATGAGAAGATCAATGAATTACAGCGGAATCGAATGCTTTACATTTGGAGATGACAACAAACTCAGAATATTCCCACCAAATTCATACAAATTCAAGCCAAAGGACCATATAATCTTAGATGAAGTTCAAGAATGCATATTGGATAATTTTTGGTACCAATACAATAATAAAAGGGAAGAAAAAGGATATATGCTATCAATATTGAATAGTCTCTCAGAATATTTTCACCTAATAAATGGGATGTTAATGCCAGTCAACGAAGAACATGAAATAATACAACAGAAGCCTATATATGTTGTATTTGATGGAAAGCTCCTGGGGGTCTACATATCTTTTGAAGAAATTGTGGCGCAAAAGATAGATGCTAAATTAATGGGAGGATTATCTTGGAGGAAATATAAGGACATTGATGAAGCACTAAGCCAAGCTAGAAAAGTATTAGGAATAAATTATTATCTAGAACCTGCCGCGAAAGAATATATTCAAAAATTAAAAAAAGCTAAAGGAAAGAAGGCTCCAGAAATACCCACTAAGATGACTATAAAAGAAGAAGGGTTTTCTAAAAAACCCACATACAAGGAATGCCTAACAAAAGGGATGGATCCATTAGATGGAGAATATATTGATTGGAAGATAATAGAAAAATTCGAAGAAGCTTCCCCACAATTAAAGAAAGAATTAAAGGAAGAAATACTTTGGGCGTGGAAGAAGAATAAAAGTAACTCAGAAGATTACAATTCAGAAGACTACCCAAGAATAACACCCTATAAAGCACAAAAGGACAATATAGGGTGCGGTGAATGACATATTCCTGTGAAGAATTGACATATTCCTGTGAAGAATAAACTTTCGGTGGAAAGGCTTCAACTTTAGCCACCTCTCGTGAAGCCACAGTAGCAAAGAGATAAGCGGGAGGTACAGGCGACGCCACTCCTGGCCTCTATAAAAGGAGACGAAGGCCTTCACTCCGAACAACAACGAGCACACCATCCAGAAAACAAGCTATCATCGTGCTCTCATCCTCCTTTCCGCCTTTCCGCCTCTCTTAGTAGTAGTCCTTCTAGTCTACCTTGCTTAATATATAGAAGCAAGGAGTTGTAAGATAAAGCTGTGTAAGGTAAGAAGAACTTGTTTGTATCTACCTTCGGGGTTCCCGAAAGGGAAAACCGTATGTAAGCCTACCTGTTTAAATATGAAGTAATTTTTCTTAAGTATCTCTGTCTGTTTGTTCTAGACTAGCGTTTATGCTAAGGACCCTATAGGAGAAAACCTCTTCGGTTGTTCTCGTTTTTAGCCTGCATCCTGCATAGGCGTGTAGAGAACCTTGTGTCCGCATAGAAGTGTTCCCTTCGGGTGGAACTACCTGGGGAGATGGTAAACTCTTGGCTAGATCAAATGTGTCTAGGCAGAGATACTTAAGAAAAATTACTTCATATTTAAACAGGTAGGCTTACATACGGTTTTCCCTTTCGGGAACCCCGAAGGTAGAAACAAACAAGTTCTTCTTACCTTACACAGCTTTATCTTACAACTCCTTGCTTCTATATATTAAGCAAGGTAGACTAGAAGGACTACTACTAAGAGAGGCGGAAAGGAGGATGAGAGCGTGATGATAGCTTGTTTTCTGGATTGTGTGCTCTTTGTTGTTCGGAGTGAAGGCCTTCGTCTCCTTTTAAGTATCCCTAGTCACATTTGATCTAGCCAAGAGTTTACCTATGCAAGAGTTTGGACACAAGGTTCTCTACACGCCTATGCAAGATGCAGGCTATATATATATATATATATATATAGCAAAACTATTCTATACCCCCTCCATCCCAAGGGACAAACCCACCTCACCTCCCTTCTAATAGTCTAAAATTTACATCCCACCTCAGTCAAAGGTCGGTGAATGCACCCCCACGTCGGTCAAACCCTAGCCAAACTGCCTACTGACTCCCCCCCACCCACCTCTTCTCAGCTCTCATCTCGCGGAACAGTGCAATAATGCAATGACCATTGTGCAGTAATACTGTATCTTACGTGTAGTAACAAAACTCAAATATAGTGGAAATATAGTCATGACGGATCTACTTTTGATAAGCATTTTTTTCTAGCATCATGGTGCAAACGTTCTTAAAACCATACATCACGTGAGAGATATTATTCTTCGAAGGTTGGTCTTTTTAAAATTTAACTCTCCACAAGTAGTAATACTATAGCATTATTTGTTACTATTGTCTACTGTACGTTACTACAATCTCATCACAACGTTACTATAAGATTGCAGTAAAGACTAAGTTTGCAGTAACAAAGTGTCCTATTGTAATTCTTGGATAGTGTTACTGCATAAACATGTGGTAACATCTAATAGTCATGTAGTAACACTTCCATTTTGTGGAGTAATTCAGTTCTCGTCTCGTAACAACGGCGTAGTAACACGACGGTCATCGTGCAGTAACAAGATTGCTTTCCACAATAACGACGTCAAAAAGTAGTCATGATGGATCTAGTTTCGTTAAGCAGTTTTTTACGAACAATATGGTGCAAATGGATTAGAAAAACAAGATATGATGTGAGAGATATTGCTCTCTAAAGATAGAGACTTACCTCTTTTCAGTTCTCGTTTCACGGGAACGGTGTAGTAACACGATGGTTAATGTGCAGTAACATGACTGGTTTATGTAGTAACGATGTCAACAAAAATAGTCATGATGGATTTAGTTTTATTAAATATTTTTTTATGAACATTATGGTACAAACGGCTTAGAAAACAAGATAGGATTTGAGATATATTGATCTCTAAAGATTAAGGTTTAAAGGTTTTTAGATCTACACAAGCAGTAATACCGCTATTACTATTACACGTTCTCTGTTACTGCAATTTTCATCACGATGTTACTGCCGGAAGTGCAGTAATAGACTATAAGTGTCGGATGGTAAACTCCGCAGCGGGGGACTGTGCAGGCCCCCCTTTTTGAGTTCGGCCTAGGACACAGAAGGGAGGCTTTTTCCCGGTCCCGATTCCGGTGCGCCGGCGAGATGGAGAGATCACGAGAGAGAGAGAGAGGATAGTGACACACAAGCAAGTATACAGGTTCGGGCCACCGGCGAGGTGTAATACCCTACTCCTGTGAGGTGGACTATTTGTGTAAGCTTACGCCCTCCAGAGTTGGTCTAAGCTAGAAGCCATCCAGAGAGAAGAACTCAGGGAGGCGAATCCCTTTCCTCTAGGCCTGGGCCTCCTTTTATATCTCAAGGGGACACCACATGGGTCGGACAGGCTATAATCTAGAGAAGGGGAAAATGATACAATTAAGAGCCACACTGTGGCTCGCGGCCGAAGTCTTCCGTCCTGTAGCACCAGCAAGACTCCTGTCAGGCCACCCATCATGAAGAATGACGCTGCATGTCATTCTTCATTAAACGACTGAAGGCTTGCTTGTTCAACTGTAGGCTGTACGGTGCGCCAGGTGATTAGACCTGATGTACCAACTCCGGCGAGGCACGTGAGCCGGAGCGGCTCACACAATCCTGATGTGACCCGACGAGAAGCGCAGCGTACCTACCAGGCGTGCACCGGCGTGCGCGGTACTGTGCGCTATCCCGTCGGTCATTCGGACCGGTCGCACATCGGTCAGCTGACTGCGACCGGTGTCAGATGCATGCGTGCGTGTCACTCTGCATTCAATGCGGCACGCGCGCACGCAGGCGCATTATGGCTGCCTCGCTACTAATGGAGGAGGGTGAGCGGTGGGGGCGCTCACCTACCCCATCATACGTGGCGGCAGCCCGAGGGGGTCGAGGGAGCCCGACCCTTGCCATGATACTCCCCGAGGGGACACTATGCCCTAGGAGGGTGGCCACCACGTCACCCTCGGGCCCGATCCCCGCTCGGAGGGATGGCCACGTGGGCGCACGGGCTGCCTCAGGCCCAAAGTTGGCATACCCCTGGGCCCATGACACCGACAGTAGCCCCCGGCGTAAAGCCTGTGGGGGACCCCACGGTAGGATGACCAGGCTTTGCACCAACTCGTCGACCCGGTGTGAAGTAGGCAGATGAGAAGTTGCCAGTTTTTACGTGGAGAGAACACCTCTCAGCAATAATGGGCCGCCACCCCGTAATGGCCTCATTATCCGGGGCGTAATCAAAAATGCCTCATGACGGTAATGGGCCGCTATCCCGTAACGGCCCCATTATTGAGGGCGGCGTGCAAAATGGGGCACGTCTGTTCGCACGCCTAAAGTGGCGATGATGGCGTATCTCTCGGCAACCGCGCACGCCTTTAAGGCAGACACGATCTGCCCCTCTATCTCCGTGACGGTAGAGGCGTTCCGCACGCGCACTGGAAACAGAGTAGCGGGGATGATGAAGTGCGCGAAAAAATCGAGGGGGCAAGATAGTGGGCACGGGAAACGAGGAGCTGGGCACAGCAGCGGCTGGGGTATAAAGGGCGTCGAGAAGGGGGTTCTCCCCTTCCTTCGCCACTTTTTCCCAGCATAGCTTTCCTGCGCCCTTGCTTTCCCCTCTTCCCAGTGCCCTTCTCGCCGCACACTCTTTTTTCGCATCCACATTCCTTAGAGCGATGGCGCGGGGATCTTCTCCGATCGAGGGCAGCGTGCTGCTGCCATCGCGCTTCACCAATGACTGCATGGCCAGCCTGCCGCGCAAGTTCATGTCGGCGGTGGCCGATCGGGAGATGGTGGTGCTGAGCGAAGCGTCCTCGGCGCCGCAGTTCCCCGAGCGGGCCGTCTTCTTCCTCCCCTTCACCATGGCGGGGCTCATCCCGCCATTCTCAGGTTTCTTCCTGGAGGTGCTGAACTACTACAACCTCCAGATGGGCCACCTCACCCCCAATGCCGTAATGACGTTGGCCATCTTCGCACATCTGTGCGAGATATTTGTGGGGGTGAGGCCCACGCTCCGACTATTCCGGTGGTTCTACACCGCCCAGTCGGTGTCGCTGTCGACGGAAATCGGCGGCTGCTATTTCTAGCCGCGGCGCCCAGGGCCTCACCGGCGCGATGGTGTTTGGAGATTACACCCGCCACCGCATCACCCCGCTCCAGGAGTGCAGGCGGAGCGCCTGGGCATACAACGGCCCTGAGGACTCGGTCCAATCGCACCCGGGCCGCGACTGGGATTGGAGCCCGGAGGATCTTCGGGTGGTGGTCCAGCGCGTGCTGAATCTCAGCACGATGGAGCCATCCCTGATCCCGACGGTGTGCTCCCCCTATGCAGTGACTGGGACCGCGAGAGAATCCGGGCCATTATGGTCGTGATCGGGGCTTCGGGGGACCGGGGCCACGACGGTGCCGGGGGCAGCCGCAGCGGAGGAGGAGTGCGGCCCTCTTCCGGCGAGGGCCGCTCGTCGGCCCCCCATGGTAGCAGCTGCGGGGGCAGCCACCCGAAGACCCCAAGGGGAAAAGGAAGCACGGGGGAGCTCCCCTCCCCCATCTCCGCCCCGAGGGGTTTGTGCCGAGAGCGCCCCAGGGAGCCGATTGGCGGGTGGTTCGCCGCCGCCGCCCGGGGGAGAGAAAAAGAAGAAGCGGCTCCACAAGCTGGGAGAGACCGCACCCCGACAGGGGTCAGAGCCTGGCAAGGGGGGTTTCATAGAGCACCCCAAGTGGACGTTCAAGTGTCCAGCGACCAGGTACAATCTCATTCCCAACAGGGGTCGCCTTCTCTCTTCTTTTCGCTCTCGTTCTTATATATTTTGCTCTACTCTTGGTCTCTCTTACTCAGCAACCTCCCACCTCGGGGAGCCTCCCCGCCAATCCAAGACCGGCCGGCCAGCTGGGGCTGAGGCCGCGGGGCGGTCGGCTGACGAGGCGGCCCGCCAGGCAGCCAATCTGTGGGCGGCTGAAGCACGCCTGCGGGAGGCCGAAGAAGCCGCCCGCGAGGCGGCCCGCGCCCAACAGGCCGAGGCGGCCACCCGGGAGGCTGGAAAGGCCCGCGCGTGGGAGGAGGCGGGGGCCCGCGCCCAAGAGGAGGCGGAGGCCCGCGCCCGAGAAGAGGCGGAGGTGGTTTGGCTCCGGTAGCTGGTGCTGGCCAGCCGGGACGGTAGCGGCACCCCAGGGCCCGATGCCGACCAAGCCCCCGAGGCCGAGTGAGCCCCCGAGGCTGGCAATGCCCCCGAGCCTGGCTGAGTCCCCAAGGGCGAGCCCGAGACTCCGCTGGGGTCGGGCCGCCGGAGGTCTTCCTCCGCCGCCACGCCGCTGGGTGCAGAGCCCCTGCTCCAGGCCATGGATGGGCTCAACGCCCAGCTACAATTCCTGGCGGGGGAGCGGGCCAAACTAGCCACCGAGTGGGAGCGGCTAGCCGAGGGGCACCGCTCCCTGGAGAGCATGGTGGAGGCGGGCCGGAAGGCCTACGTCGCTCAGCTCGCGTCGATTGACGTGCACACCGATGCGCTGGCGGAAATCACCAGGGAGGTGGAGGAGGAGAGGGTCGCAGCGCTTGCCACGATCGAGGCCATGGAGATGAGCACCTCGGACCTACGCCGGCAGTTCGAGGCGCTCTCCACCAACCTGTCGTGCCGGTACGACGCCGCCCTGGCCCGGGAGCAGAGGGCGGCCGAGGCAGAAGCCGCCATCCAGCGGCGCGAGGATGGCATAGCGGCGCGTGCCAAGAACATCCGCATCCGCGCCGAAGAGCCCAAGGCGCGGGAGGAGACGCTGGCGACGCATGAAGCCGCCGCCGAGGAGATGGAGGCCGCGCTCCGTCTCAGCGATGCCGCCTTCACCGAGCAGCTCCAAGCCCTTGTGGAGTCCGAGGACGCCAACCGACGGTGGTCCGAGGAGCTGCGCATCCGCGAGGAGCACGCAGCCCTGGTCATCGGCCGCGAGGCCGAGGTCCTTAGGCGGGAAGAGGCCATAATGGCGCGGGAGCTCGCCCAGTTGGAGAGCGCTCGTGCCGAGCGGGTCGCCTTGGACAAACGCGCCGCCGAGCTCGATGCGCGTGCCAAGGAAGCCGAGAAGGCCGCGGAGATGGCTCGGAGCACTGGGGTGGCCAAGGGGCAGAGCGACCTCGCCGCCCGCCTTGCCACGGCCGAGGAGAACGCCACCGCACTCCAGAGCTGCTGACGGCCCGCGACGGGGAGGTCGAGGCGCTCAAGCTGGCGAAGGATATGGCCCCCGGCATGCTCCAGGATACCGTCACGAAGTTGGAGCGCGCCGCGCACGAGGCGGGGGTCTGGATGGGCCAGATCTACGCCTTCGGCAACACGCCGGCCGGGGTCACCCACCGTCTCACCGTCTTGGCGGAAAGCCTCGGGCGGTTCCCGGGGGAGATCGAGGAGACCATTAAGGCCTCCTCGAAAGCCCTCGCCGAGGGGGCCGTGGAGCTGGTACTGGCTAGCTGCCAGGCCCGCGACCCGAATTTCTCCCCGTGGGCGGTCTTTGATGACTTCCCGCCGGGAACCGAGGCGGTGGCTCGCGCCCAAGTCCGGGAGGTCGCTCGGGAGGTTGTCCACGCCTTCGAGGGGACGACCCCCTGGTTCGCCTTGCCGCCAGCTTCCACGACAACGGTGCTGATGACGATGACGAGGCTGGCGACGATAGCAAGGACGGCGGCGAGGCGTGACTCCACAGGCCGAGGCCCACGGCCAGCAGCCCCTCCACCTTTTTCTTTTTCTTGCACTTTTATATATTCGGCCCTCGGGCCGATCATGTAATAAATGACATTTCGCCTTATGCTTGTATTCCCATTTCCTGCAATGAATATATCATGATTTCGTGTTAGTTCATCATTTCGTCTTGTGATCCAACTGTGCCTTCCTTGTTGAGCTGTTCGGTGTTTTGTCTTAAGCGGCAGTTCGGGTTCGGGCCGCAATCCCAAGTGATAAGAACCGAAACTAGAGCACTTGGGGAGTTCCACATGTCGAGACTGGCCAGGCCAAGAGAATGATGACCGGGGTAAGTGCGGACCCGATTGTGGGCCATTGGCGAGTTCCCCCGGAGTTCAACATGTCTCGGGGCACGGCTCGCTCTTGGCCGTCTTCCATGGCCAGTCTAACCAAGCCCGGCCGGGGGACACCGATCACTCGAAACAGCCCCTCCCACATGGGCCAGAGTTTGCTCAGTCCAGCACGCGTTTGGACGCGGCGTAGGACGAGATCGTTTACGCTGAGCGATCGGGCCCGGACATGGCGCTGATGGTAGTGCCTTAGGCTCTGCTGGTAGCGCGCGGCCCGAAAGGTGGTGCGTCGCCTTCGTTTTTCCAGGTAGTCGAGGTCGTCCCGTCGGAGGGGCTCTTGATTTGCCTCGTTGTACAGTGCTGCTCGTGGAGATCCCAGGGTGAGCTCGGATTGGAGGACCGCCTCCACGCCATAAACCAGGAAAAACGGTGTTTCTCCTGTGGCATGGCTCGGGGTCGTGCTGTTGGCCCATAGCACCGCTGGCAACTTGTCGATCCACGAGTCGCCGTGTTTCTTGAGGACGTTGTACGTCTTTGTCTTGAGGCCCTTGAGGATTTCCGCGTTGGCACGCTCCACTTGACCATTGCTCTTGGGGTGGGCGGGAGAGGCGAAACAGAGCTTGATGCCCATGTCCTCGCAGTAGTCGCTGAATAGTTCACTTGTGAACTGGGTGCCGTTGTCCGTAATGATACGGTTGGGCACCCCGAACCGGGCAGTGATACCCTTGATGAACTTGAGGGCTGAGTGCTTGTCGATCTTGATGACCGGGTAGGCCTCGGGCCATTTGGTGAACTTGTCGATGGCAACGTAGAGGTACTTGTACTCGCCCAATGCTTTCTTGAATGGACCCAAGATGTCCAGCCCCCAGACCGCAAAGGGCCATGAGAGCGGGATGGTCTGGAGGGCCTGGGCCGGCAGATGCTGCGTTTGCTTGCGTAGAATTGGCACGCCTTGCATTGCCTGACTAGATCGGCCGCATCCTGGAGCGCCGTGGGCCAGTAGAAACCCTGCCGGAAGGCCTTGCCGACCAAGGTGCGCGAGTGAAATGAGTGCCGTCCTCGCCTTCATGGACATCAGCGAGAAGCTCGACGCCACGGTCCCGAGGGATGCATTTGAGGAGGACTCCGTTGGCACCGCGTCGGTAGAGGGCCCCCTCTACCAACACGTACCGCTTGGAGATGCGGATGACGCGCTCGCTCCCCTCGTGATCCTCGGGGAGAGTCTCATCTGTGAGGAATGCCCGAATCTTAGTCATCCAGGCAATTTGTCTTGGGGGGTCGGGTTCGACCCCTTCGGGCCTCGGGGGCATGGACTCCCACGGGCCCCGAGGCTGACGTGGCAGCATCCGAATCCCCTGGGGGATCAAGACGCGTCGACGGCTGGGTTAGCCTTTCTTCAAAGGCACCCGGTGGGGTTGGGGTGCGTGATGAAGGGAGACGAGACAGCTCATCAGCGAGCGTGTTGTCTCACCTAGGCACGTGCCGTAGTTCTAACCCGTCGAAATGGCGCTCCATACTCGCACCTCGCGGACGTAGGCCTCCATTTGCGGGTCGCAGCAGCGGTACTCCTTGGAGACCTTGTTCACGACCAACTGAGAGTTACCTAGAACCAAGAGGCGGCAGATCCCCATTCCAACCGCCGCTCTGAGTTCCGCAAGGAGCCCCTCATACTCCGCCAAGTTGTTGGTTGTCCGAAAATCGAGGCGAACCAAGTATTTGAGGATATCCCCGCTTGGTGAGGTCAAAGTGACCCCAGCACCAACTCCCTAGAGGGCGAGCGAGCCGTTAAACTGCATCACCCAATGAAGGCTGGTGGCCTGTTTTGCGGGATCGGCTCCGGCCTCGAGGTCGAGAAACCCGAGGTCAGGTTCGGGGGTCGGGCTCCACTCTGCCACGAAATCGGCGATGGCTTGACTCTTAATTGCGTGGCGTGGTTCAAAGTGAAGATCGAACTCAGAGAGTTCAATGGCCCACTTGACCACTCGCCCGATCGCCTCTCGGTTATGGAGAATTTGCCCGAGGGTGTAGGACGTTACCACCGTAACCCAGTGCGCCTGAAAATAATGGCGCAATTTCCTCGAGGCCACCAGAACTGCGTAGAGTAATTTCTGGGCCTAAGGATACCGAGTTTTGGCATCCTGCAACGCCTTGCTAACGAAATAAACCGGCTGCTGCACCTTTCAGCGAGGCCTAGTTTCTTCGCTATGGGCGTCAGATCCCGCACACCGATGATGGGAGGGGCCGCCCTGGGCCCACTCCACCTCCATGCTGGTGGCCTCAGGGTCAGACGGTGTCGGGCCGCTCCTCCCCTCAGTGGCCTCGGGGCCTTCCTGGGGACGGGGGGCTCCTGACGGCGTCTGACGAGGGGACGGAGGGCCATCGTCAATCTGGGGGGCCTCGGGGCCCTCGCCTGGCCGACGGGCTCCTTCGTCACCCTCTGGCCCGGGCTGTGCCAACATGGGTCGGTGGGGTGCGGACCGAGGACATTCCTCAGAACGCTCCACCACCAGCGCTGCGCTGAGTACTTGTGGGGTCACCGCCAAGTAGAGCAGCAGTGGCTCCTCGGGCTCGGGGGCAACTAGGACCGGAGGAGAGCTGAGATACACCTTCAACTGGTTGTGGGCTTGCTCAGCTTCCTCCGTCCATTTAAACGGCCCGGAGCGTTTGAGGAGCTTAAATAGGGGTAGCGCCTTCTCTCCCAACCTCGATATAAACCGACTAAGGTGCCCATGCATCCAGTGACGCGTTGGACGTCCCTAAGCTTGCTGGGGGGGCACATCCTATTTATCGCGCTAATCTTCTTGGGGTTGGCCTCTATGCCTCGGGCTGAGACCAAAAACCCGAGAAGTTTGCCCGCAAGCACGCCGAACACGCACTTTTCGGGGTTCAGCTTCATGCGCGTGGAGCGCAGACTCTCGAAGGTCTCTGCATCTGAGAGGAGTGTCTCTTGGTTGCGTGTTTTCACAACCAAGTCATCGACGAACGCCTCAACATTACACCCTATTTGACTACCCAAAGTAATACGAGTAGTGCGCTGAAAAGTAGGACCTGCATTCTTTAAACCAAAAGGCATAGTCGTATAACAATTTGTACCTACAGGAGTAATGAATGCAGTTTTTTCCTCATCCTTCCTAGCCATGCGAATCTGATGATACCCTAAGTATGCATCTAAGAAACACAAAAGGTCGCACCCCGCAGTGGAGTCGACAATCTGATCTATGCGTGGCAGGGGATAAGGGTCCTTAGGACATGCTTTGTTGAGGTCGGTGTAGTCGATGCACATCCGGAGCTTGTTGTTCACCTTGGGGATGATGACTGGGTTCACCAGCCACTCCGAATGGACGACCTCTCGAATGAATCCGGCCTCCAGCAAGCGCGCCACCTCCTCACGGATGAAGGCTTGACGCTCGGGGGCCTGTCACCGTACTTTTTGCCGGACGGGCCTCGCGCCCAGCTATACGGCCAGACGGTGCTCGATCACCTCCCTGGGGACCCCGGGCATGTCCGACGGCTTCCACGCGAAGACGTCAGTGTTTGCCCACAGGAAGGAGACGAGCGCGTCTCCCTATTTGCCGTCCAGTTGACCACCAATTTTGACGGTCTTGGATGGGTCGCCGGCCAACGCCACCTCCTTGATAGGGACCTCGTCGCCCGAGGTCATGCGCTTCCTCGGGGCATGGGACGAGGAGGTCTCGGGCCTCTCGTCGCCGCCCGTGGGCTTTGGAACCGCGGCGAGGTCACTTGCGCGCTGCTCCGTGCAAGCTAGTGCGATCTTGAGATTGCTGTTGATGGTGATGGGGCCACGGGGGCCCGACATCTTCATCTGGAGGTAGGTGTAATGGGTGGCCGCCATGAACTTCACCAACACAGGCCTCCCTAGGACCGCATTGTAAGGCATATTGAGATCCACCACATCGAAGTCTATCTGCTCGGTGCGGAAGTTGTCGGGGCCACCGAACGTGACCGGGAGGTCAATGTGACCTCGAGGCCATGTGTGCCCTGGCGTCACGCCGATGATCGACAGGGACGGCAGGAGCTTCATCCCCGGGACCTTGATGAGGTCATAAGCCGCGGGGGAAAGAATGTTGAGGGTGGCACCGCCGTCTATCAGGATGCGCCTCAACTTAACATTGCAAACGGTGGGGGAGACCACCATCGCAATTTGTCCACCCCGGGCCACCCACGAGGGGTGGTCGTTTTGATTGAAGGTGAGCGGGACCTCTGACCACCGAGCCCGCCGTGAGGCCTCATGGGTGGGGACCGCAGCCAGAAGCTCGTGCTTCATGGTTTTGAAGCTGCGGTGGGAAGCATGAGCACGTGCTCCCCCATCCATGGTGGCGACGGTGGCCTCAGGCTCTTGGAAGCCTAAGTCGTTGCCGCCATCATCGTCGGCGGGGGCCTTTTGCTTGGCCTCACGTCGCCGATCGCGGGTAGGAGCCGTGGGGCCCTAGCCCTCACGGCCATGTCCCCGCTCCTCCCCCACTTCTTGACGCGTTAGGCCAAACCCTTGACCGCGCGACATTCGGTGAGGTCGTGGAGGGAGGTGTTGTGCACGGAGCACCACTTGCTAGCCTGGCGCTCTCGCCCAGGGGCGGCGGTGCTCCTTCTGCCGTCTTCCGCGGCCCTCCCCTTGCGCGGGGGCCGCGGAGCGCCTTTGGCGGCGAGGACATGCCCCTCGTCACTGGAGCGGGCGGTTCTCTTCTTCTTCCTCTTTTCTTGCTGCCCAGAACGGGCAGCAGACCCAGGGGCGGCCGCAGCCGCCGCACCAGAGCCAGAGGAGTTCCAGGTCCACGCCTCCTCCTTTCGGGCCACACGGTCCGCGAGCTCAAAGAGCTGCGCGGTGGTCTGGGGCTCCTTGGAGGTGATCTTTTCTAGCATGCGGTTGTGCCGCACGCCCCCCCTGAATGCGTATATCACCGTATGCGCGGGGATACAGGGGATGGTGTTGCGGACCTGGCAGAACCGTTATATGTATGACCGGAGGGACTCATCGTCCCTTCGCTGCACTGCGTGCAGGTTGGCTTCCTCTCCTGGGCGTGGATATGTGCCCTGAAAGTTCGTAATGAACTGTTGGCACAAATCCTCCCAGGAGTGGATCGAGGCGGGTGGCAAGTTCATGAGCCAACCCCGCGCTTGGCCTTTTAGGGCCATGGGAAAATAATTTGCCATGACCCTATCGTCACCCCCCACCGCCTCGATTCCAGTCGTATATATCTGGAGAAACTCGGTGTGGTTGACGCTGCCATCGTATTTTTCCGGGATGCTGGGCCGGAACTTTGGGGGCCATCGGACACTCCGAAAACTCGCCACAAATGCACGACATCCAGCCCCAACGATGGGGGAAACGGGGGGCCTACCTTAATGGCCGCTAGGGCGCACGGTGGCTGTGGACGCGGCGCCCTCTCCCGTTTGGGTGGCGCGGCGCTCATCGCGCCGGCGCTCGATGCTGAGCCAGGCATCCGGCTCATCATATAGACCCTCGTGACGCCCGCGAGTAGCCGTGGGCGTCGACGAGGGAAGCGAGGACGAGCGGCGGGCGTGGGCTGCCGCTCGCCGTGCTCTTCGCCTTGCCGACGAAGAGGCTGCGGTCGCGGTACCGGACGATCCGGCTGCCGATGAGCGACCGTCGGTGTCCAGCTGCTGGTGCGCCGCCTTGACCAGGTTGGCCACGTCGTCCAGCCAACGCTGGACGGGGGCCTCCGGGTCCACGGCAATGGGCGGATGGCGCAGGAGCGCTCCCGCCGCCTGGAAGGCACCCTGAGGAGTGCCGCCGTCATTGTAGGCCAGACGGCGGCGCGCCTTGGGGTGGTGCCGCCGCTCATCACTAGGCCGGGGGAGGTGGTAGAGCCCTCCGGCTCCTTCCGTGCTCCCCCCGCTTGGGACTCCGGCGAGGAGGCGGTGACGGGGTCTGTACTCGGCGACGGGGGTGCAGCTCTCCGCCATCGTCGCTGACGCTCAGTGTGGGCATATGGAGTACCGCCTCTTCAGCCATAGGGCTGACTCAGCGATGCTTGGCGCTCACGGCAAGTGTGGGAACCGGGAAAAAACGCCTTTGCGCCCCTACCTGGCACGCCAGCTGTCGGATGGTAAACTCCGCAGCGGGGGACTGTGCAGGCCCCCCTTTTTGAGTTCGGCCCAGGGCGCAGAAGGGAGGCTTTTTCCCGGTCCCGATTCCAGTGCGCTGGCGAGATGGAGAGATCGCGAGAGAGAGAGGACAGTGACACAAGCAAGTATACAGGTTCGGGCTACCGGCGAGACGTAATACCCTACTCCTGTGAGGTGGACTATTTGTGTAAGCTTACGCCCTCCAGAGTTGGTCTCAGCTAGAAGCCATCCAGAGAGTAGAACTCAGGGAGCCGAATCCCTTTTCTCTAGGCCTGGGCCTCCTTTTATATCTCAAGGGGACACCACATGGGCCGGACAGGCTATAATTTAGAGAAAGGGAAAAGGATACAATTAAGAGCCACACTGTGGCTCGCGGCTGAAGTCTTCCATCCTGTAGCGCCGGCATGACTCCTGTTAGGCCGCACATCATGAAGAATGACGCTGCATGTCATTCTTCATTAAACGACTGAAGACTTGCTTGTTCAACCGTAGGCTGTGCGGTGCGCTAGGTGATTAGACCTGACGTACCAACTCCGGTGAGGCATGTGAGCCGGAGCGGCTCACACAATCCTGATGTGACCCGACGGGAAGCGCAGCGTACCAACCAGGCGTGCGCCAGCGTGCGCGGTACTGTGCGCTGTCCCGTCGGTCATTCGGACCGGTCGCACACCAGTCAGTTGACTGCGACCGGTGTCAGATGCATACGTGCGTGTCACTCCGCATTCAATGCGGCACGCGTGCGCGCAGGCGCATTACGGCTGCCTCGCTATTAATGGAGATAGGTGAGCGGTGGGGGCGCTCACCTACCCCATCATACGTGGCGGCAGCCCGAGGGGGTCGGGGGAGCCCAACCCCTGCCATGATACTCCCCGAGGGGGCACTGTGCCGTGGGAGGGTGGCCATCACATCACCCTCGGGCTCGATACCCGCTCGGAGGGATGGCCACGTGGGTGCACGGGGCCGCCTCAGACCCAAAGTTGGCATACCCCTGGGCCCATGACACCGATAATAAGTTTTGCAGTAACGTACCATGTTACTGTACTTTTTCGATAACGTAATCATAGTAACAAGGTATAATTCCTACAGTAACATAATTGATTTGTTTTCAGAAAATTTCAACAGATATATAAAGCAAATAGATAGTGATATCTAATCACATTGTGTCATAAGGTGAATTGATTAGGAGAGCTTCCCATTAAACCATGAGATCATGTATTCAAATCTTGAATTCACCAAATTATTTTTAATTTTTCTAGAAAGAGAAGAAAAAAGATTTATTGCTGAGAGAAGGGAGGAGGGCATCGGGGGAGCGAAAAAAGAAAAAGGAGAAGGAGGTGGAGGGCGCCGGGAGGGCGGGAGGAAGAGGGGAGCGAAAAAAAAGGAGAAGGGGGGTGCCGGGAGGAAGAGGGGAGCGAAAAAAAGAAAAAGGAGAAGGGAGTGGAGGGTGCCGGGAGGGCGGGAGGAAGAGGGGAGCGAAAAAAGGAGAAGGGGTGGAGGGCGGGAGGGAGAGGGGATAGAGGAAGGGGGAGGGGGTATATAATAGTTATATTATAGGGGGTGTAGAATAGTCTTGGCCTATATATATATATATATATATATATATATGTATGTATGTTGGTTATTAAATAAGGAAAGTGTTTCTTGATTGGCTCAGATTGGTTGGCAAAAATTCCCAAAAGATTGATCCGGTGGTATTTGAGCACCAGCTTAAAGGATGGAATTTCAAACCTTTCTTTTAAATAGTTGTCCAGAAAAATATTTTTAAACTAGGAGATGATGTCGCAAATAATTTTTACGTTGGCAGTGCGATGTTTAGCACAATTATTTTTCCATTGGCACGATAAACATATATTTTGTTCAAACTTTAATTCGTTGGATGAGTAATACGAAGATATTTTACACGGTCCATATGCGCTTAATTAATTAAATATGAAATATTTTTAGTTGTACGGATGAACCCTATAAAAAAATATTATCAAAAAAATTCAAAATGGGAGATGATGGGGCAGATACTTTTAAATTTTATGCAATGGATTTTTGGAGTACACTTATTTTTCCATTGTCACGACGAGAATATATATATTATTTTTTCACCGTATCTTTTTTCATTATATAGGGCAGTGGCGGTTGTGGTGGAGTCAGCGTCAACGAAAGTGGCGACGGTGGCTCTGCTAAAGTCGATGACGATTTATCTATCAAAGGGCACGTCAAAATAGGGATGGAGCATGATTATATCGATCTAAACATGCATGTGTGATAGCACAGTTATTTTTCACGTTGGCAGTGCAATTTTTTCATTAGCACGACAAGCATATATGTTTGGTTCAAACAGACGAGTAATATGACGATATTTTTACATGGACCATATGTACTGTCGTTCGCCTATTATACCGTCAATTAAATAAATATGAAAGATTTTTACCTTTTCAGTTGTACTTTTCAGTTGTACGGACCAACCTGAAAAAAAATCAATCTGGGAGACCATCCATTTTAAATATTTTTACCCTTTTCTCTGGAATAATTTAAATCATATTAAAACAGACAGTCCATTTCAATTTTTTTTATATGTATGAGTATAGTATACTTTGTGACTTGTATACACAAATTATCGCGTGCATTTTTTTATATAACGGATTTTGACCTGCTTCTTTTACGAATTTACCAAACAAAAAATATAATTCAAACTAGGAGTATTACTTTGGTCCTCATAATCGAATTTGCCTTTTTTTTTTTATAAAAAGGTCACTTGCGACTTTTTTTTCGTGCAATGATCATTTTACAACATATACACTGCAGGAAACTCATCTTGGTACATTGTTAAAAAAAATAGACAGGCAACGATCTATATAACATTTCAAAAGTATGTCAGATTTATCAATGATATCACATTGTTCCAGCTATTGAATAGAAGACGCAGCAAACAAACACTCCTACTTATATATATCAAGATTGGAAAAAAAAAGATGTGAACCAGTTCCTTCAATGTTGGATCAGCCATTGAACAGATCAAGCATGCACGTTTCCAATGATCTCATAAAGTGCCTTAAACATTAAACTAAAGTGTACCAAAACATGGAAATGAAAATCACATAGTTATGGTTTTTCAATGTTAAATAACACATTATTACATTCCAGTGCACTTATAAGCACACAATCACAGAGCATTAAAAACTGACTTTAAACTAAGCATTCCTATTATTTGTTTTGAACGAAGATTTTGAATCAAAAACTTCGGCAATGTGAAGCCATCTTCTTACAATATCTGTCGAGGAAGTCAAGTTGACTTCCCGTTGACTACATACCACTGAAAGTCTGTATTTTCAAATATATAGTCATGCCTTAGTTCTAGTGGTGAAAATAGAGCAGATTCGGACGGATAGTGGTCATACCACTATCCTAAACCATATTTTTCAAGCGGCTGCAGATAGTGTGCAGATGTGAATACGGAGTGGATTGTTTCAAATGTCAGAAATGGTTTGGAGTCAATGCGGACCCGGTTTGGAAATGGATTAAATTTATCAGATGTTACGTGTGTATGCAAGCAATACATCATTCAGTTAGCAATGCAAGGGACTAAAATGCAATAATCAATGAATGACCCATCTTAATAATTATGAACTTAAAGTGCTAAACAACATGAATACATTATATCCATAATATAAAAATACAGCTAAACAAGTGTGAGATAGACGGTGAAAGACCTCGGATTAAGGAATTTAGGTTAATTGATGAATTAAGCTATTAGATGGGCCAACTCATGTTATATGCTACAGATAGAGTGGTTACAAGGGTTGATAAATTCGGATTATCCGGCAAACGGCCTATTGGATAATCCGGTAGAAATGTCGGATAATCCGCATCCGCTGGATTTTAGAGACACTATATCCGCATCCGCATCGTACTTTCCGCATCCGCATCCATATTCATCGGATTTCTAAAAACCCATATCATATCCTCGTTTCGGACGGATTCGAAGCGAATCGGACGGATAATATCCGATCCGTTTTCACCCGTACTTAGTTCATCTAAAAATGGAACATAGATTGATCGGTGGATACAAAAGGCTTTATAGGGATACTCACTCTATAATTCATGCACTTTATGGTACCTTGGATTGAAATGAAATTGGCTATGATCCGAAGACTTCAAGCACCCTGCTTTCATCAAGAAGTAATTATACGGGTAGTTCGGTAAATCTGAGATGGGGTTAATTCTTCCTTAACATGGTGAAACTACATGCAAGTGAATACTGCTCTTTGCAGCACATTTTTTCTGAACTGCTTTTGTCAAACTAATGTTTGTTATTTATGCTATCATTTTACTAATTTCATACTTGGCATGCATTGATCCTAACATTCCTGTGTATCAACCTGATCCTACCATTTTATTAATTATACAGGTTTGCAACCACAGTGTCCTGATTGCCATCTGATAGAGATAGTGTACTATTTAGCAGGTCAGAGAATGGATGTTGTGCTTTGAACTATATACTGAACCAGGAACACAGTATTTGTAAGTGCGATTCACCAGTGCACCTCAGATGGTAATGGACAGCTAATTTTGCAAATGTGCAAGTAAAGGGATCAATTAATATAATGAGAACCAGTGAATAGAAATTTTGGCTCCAAGGTATACACATAAGGAAAATTCTAGCTTTTGCCCACAAAAAGCATTTCAAACAATGCAAATCTAGAGGACATTTTTACCAGCCAAACGATGAGGCCCTCAGGTAGCATGTCTCCAGCATAGGGTTGTCATTTTAAACATATCAGCATATGCTGCTATATGCTGCTGCTCAATGAGCAAGTGTAATGTGTGACCTATTGGTAACAAAACAAGTGGTTCCAAATTTCTAACTTAGATTATTGACCTCCTTAGTTCATCTTAATTGCTACAATGGACAACTCTTTGGGCATTTCATCAAACATACGTTGAAGACATGAAAAGTTGGTATATTCAAGCCCACCATTCTCATTATGGAGCAAATCAAATGGATCAATTATTATAATATATCTATATTTTCTTTTCAAAACAAAATATATCTATAACCACTGTAGACAAATGTAGCAGGACTTTCTCGAATACACTACAATACGTGTGGTCCAATTGCAGCATAGTTCCAACAACAACGTGATTGTTAGCAATCGTGGAAACCCATTGGAGCACATGAGTGGTCAGATGGTTAGCGTAAACTCCAATAACCACAAGGTCACACCTTCAAATTTAGACAATGCATAAAAAAAAGCTTATAATGGTGCATATGGATAATTGTAAGGATGGATGGATTAAAAGGATAGAGGATTGGCATCCCCAATTTCTATTTCACTGAAGGAGCATATGGGAAGACAGAACTGAGGGTGTACAAAAACATCTTTGCACTTTGAGGTAATGAAAGTTAAATAAATCACATCTGAAGAATTATGCTTTCTAGCATGCATGAGAAGTATAAAAAGTACAAAGATAATAATTGTTAGAACAAAAAATAAGTTCATAAATATTGTCATTTTTCTATGGTGTTCGAATGTATAATTGGAATGGTCCATATATACTGTTTTACATACAGAAAGAAAGATCACTGCTGCTATGCTGCTGGGCATGAGCACTTTGGCCCAAAACACCTTTGGGATCCTATAAAAAAAAGAACACCATTGGGATACACGAAGCCCTGATTTCAACAATTAAAACATGGTTGATACTAATTAAATCCATCTTTTGGGATCCTAAAGCAATTAAAACATGATTGATACTCATGCCCAGACCATGTGCAGGAACAAACCAGATTTCAACACTTATTGCAGAAGGAACACTTTCTGTTCTCACAAATATGTCAAGCATTTTCCTTTTCATCTTAATACTGCTGGCCTAACCATATCAAGGATATGATAGAAATGAAGCACATCAGTTCTAGCTTGTTTACCATGAAATCAAGAAAACAAAGCTAATGGAATGTAACTACATAATCAATTTTACATATACCAGACCATATAAACAAAGCTAATGTAATGTAACTACATAAGTAGTGTTTCTTTTCTACTAAAATCCACAGATAAACCTCCCAATTTTTGAAATGCAGACATACAGATGCCCAGATTTCTTTTCTTTTTTCCTCATTTCCTAAAGGGATAAGTCCATTTTACACCCTCGAACTTTTTCGTTTGTCTAAATGACACCCTCAACTCTAAAACCGGATATTTGACCCCTCCAACTTTCAATACAGTGCAAAAGACTCCCCCGGTGGCTTTCTACCCAGTTTTCCATACAAGGATGCCACGTCAGATGCCACAGGTATAAATTAGCGGGACCCATATGTCAGTCCGGCCTTGTTCTTACTCCTTCCCCTTTCTCCCCCACTCTCTCTCCCCTACCGGTGAAGACCACCGCACCCCCAGCGGCAAGCTGCGCCACTAGCTCCTCCATGAGCTCGCCAAGGGAGGAGATGAGGTTGCCTCCAACTCTAGCCACGGCACGGGGAAAATGCAGTGGCGACTCTTCTCCACATTCGGCTCCCCATCTATGGCTAGAGGAGGAGGAGGCGCTTGGTGGGTGGGTCAGAGTCGGGGCATGGAGGAGGTGATGTGGACAAGGGTTCCCGATCTTCCGAAAGGTTCTGATAATTAACAATTTGGTGGAGTCGCGACACAAATCGATCCGGCTTCTTGAACGAGCACGTTCCCAAACCCCGCAATCGCAGCACCACGTCTCCTCTGGTTATCAACCGTATCGAAGGCCAGTTGACCTCGCCAAGAAGGCTAATCTCTGCTTGCGAATCGAAGAACACAAACAAGAACAAAGAAAGATTGCAACCAAAATTGCAGATGAATGATTAAGCTCACAAGTTGGGGTCTTACAAACCAATCTAGCGGCGAAACTGTTCTTCACAGATTAATCTAAGCAAAACCCAAAAACTAAAGATGACGACAGCTACTGATATATGCAGTTTAGGGTCGTGCAAGCACCCATTGACGCAACCCTAATGGGCTCCAACACGATACACGGCCTAAAGGCCCAAATACGGTGTCGCAGCGCCGGAACAGATTCTGAACGTCAACCTGTTCGGTCAATTTCCGATGAATCGTAACGAATTTGGACATGGGACCAGAACCATTGGAAAAGTTATCTTCTTAGCTTTCCATCCATATAAAGAACGCCCCAATCCGAGCATGTATGCAACCTGCGCGCCCGTTTTAGTGCAAACTGGTCCTGGACTCCGAAACAGACTCGAAGTCGACTTGGTTTGGGCCTGCACCTTGACTTGAACGTCCTCGCTGATCCTTCACAATTTAAGTCCTTCTCTAAGTGTTTCCTTGTCCTCTCCATTGTTCCTAATCATAATATAATCGTTAGGTAGCAATCTATTCTCAAAATCATATAAAGAAGAACTTAGGAATGAGCTCACCTCTAAATTCAATTGTCGTGCGCGAGCTCTTGTGATTGGACCATGAGTGACCAATGGAGGATTGTTGTGTATATCCGAAGGAATGATGTCCGCATCATCCTCCCCCTCTTGAATTGAAGTCGTTCTCGACTCAAGCTCATCTTCTTCTCCCAAGTATGGCTTCAAATCTGAAATGTTAAACGTGGGACTAACCCCAAACTCGGGAGGCAACTCAAGTTTATATGCATTATCATTAATCTTCTCAACAATTTTGAAAGGACCATCAGCTCTAGGCATCAACTTGGACTTTCGCAATTCTGGAAATCTATCATTTCTCACGTGCAACCAAACTAAATCACCCGGTTCAAGCTTCACTTCTTGCCTACCTTTGCTACCAGCAATTCTATACTTTTCATTCATCTTTTCAATGTTGTGCTTAGTTGTCTCATGCATTTTCAAAATAAAATCAGCACATGCGTTAGCATTATTGTGAACCCTCTCACTAGTAGGTAGAGACAAAATATCAATAGGAGCACGAGGGTTGAAACCATACATTACCTGAAAAGGACTTACCTTGGTAGTAGAATGTGTTGCCCGATTGCATGAAAATTCCACATGTAGCAAACATTCCTCCCACATCTTTAAATTTTTCTTCAAAATAGCCCTCAACATTGTGCCCAAAGTGCGGTTAACTACCTCCGTTTGTCCATCTGTTTGTGGTGACATGTAGTAGAAAACAATAGCTTTGTACCCAACTTGTTCCATAGAGTACGCAAAAAGTGACTAAGGAATTTTGCATCACGATCTGAAACAATAGTAGAGGGCATACCATGCAAACGAACAATCTCATGGAAAAAGAGGTCAGGAATATGAATAGCATCATCACTTTTATGACATGGTATGAAGTGTGCCATCTTAGAAAATCGATCGACCACAACAAAAATACTATCCCTCCCCCTCTTAGTCCTAGGCAATCCCAAAACAAAGTCCATAGAAATATCTGCCCAAGGAATAGAAGGAACATGAAGAGACATATACAAACCGTGTGGATTCAAACGAGACATAACTTTTGGACAAGTGGTGCAGCATGCCACAAACCTCTCAACATCTCTCCTCATCTTTGGCCAAAGGAAATGTGAAGCCAAAACATCCTCCATCTTCTTAGCTCCAAAGTGTCCCATCAATCCTCCTCCATGCGCTTCTTGTATCAACAAAAGATGAACGAACCCAACTGGAACGCATAGACGGTTAACTCGAAACACAAATCCATCATTGATCACAAATTTATTCCAAGTACGTCCCTCTTTACAATTCAACATCACTTCATTAAATTCAGAATCAAGCGCATATTGTTCTTTAATTGATTCAAGTCCAAAAATCCGACAATCAAGTTGGGACAACAAAGTATAACGTCTAGACAAAGCATCAGCAATCACATTATCCTTCCCTTTCTTGTGTTTGATTTCATAAAGAAAAGATTCAATAAATTCAACCCATTTAGCATGTCTACGATTCAAATTATTTTGAGAGCCAAGATACTTAAGTGATTCATGATCAGAATGAATAACAAATTCTTTAGGCCACAAATAATGACGCCACGTCTCTAACGAACATACAAGAGCTTACAATTCCTTATCATACGTGGAATAATTCAAAATAGGGCCATGCAACTTCTCCCTAAAGTATGCAACAAGTTTATCATCTTGCATCAAAACACCTCCTAGGCCAACTCCACTAGCATCACATTCTAACTGAAAAGTCTTACCGAAGTTTGGAAGTTTGAGCAAAGGTGCGTGTGTAAGCTTGTCCTTCAAAGTGACAAAAGACTCATCCTGTGTTTTTCCCCAATGGAAGACCACCCCTTTCTTCGTCAACTCATTCAAGGGTGCCGTGTCTTCTGGATGTCCACCGGCTTTGCTGCCGTTCACTTCCTCATTGTATGGTTGTCGAGTCTCCAATGCAGCAACCCGATCAGTTAGCGTATACACCCTCTTGTCCAACCTCTCCATATGTTTGCCAAGATCGAGTTTAATGATGGCTTCTTGGACAGCCCTTGTGACTGCCTCCGTCATCTCTTTTTGGACAACCCTTGTGATTGCATCTCCTACAACAGTTCGTAGTTGCTCTTGACTGACACAGTCAGCAAAATCCTTGGGAGTCGTCTCCTCATCGTGTCCTACCATTGAAACACCAAAACAGCAACCAACGGTGAAGGTTATCCCTAATAATCTACTACGCAGGTGTAATGGTGCCTCTCAACAACTCAGCAATATGGAGCACCTTACCAAGCCCTTATAAGGTTCTTACTAGCAAAGTAAAGGATACCTGGAAGGCGTAGTCAGCGATTGCAAGGATCAAGAACCTGTGCTATCTAGAAATAATATGTAGAGCAAGGAAGGCCAAATATATGTGAGTGGTACACAATCCAATGACAGATAGTAATGCTGAATAAAAAAAAATCCCAAGTCACTTGCCCTCAGTTGCTGGTCTACTCATGTCCTAAACAATAGTGGTACCAATGATGGCGCAAAGGAATATGACACTGGTAAACAGCTAGGACAGATGGACAGGCACGCTTCGGCGAGTTTTAGCAGAAACAGCAAAACCGCAAGGCTGATAAGCTCAACAGAGCACGTCGTGAGCTCGAGGCACTAGTGGAAATCAGCTTTTCTTTTTTTTATTTTATTTTCTTTTATTTTTTTCTTTTCCAGGAGCACGAAAATAGGCACACCACAGAGTTACAGCTCAATCAGAGTTGATATGTAGCCTATGGAATTTTCTGAAACCACTATTAAGAAAGTGCAGAAACTTTAGATCTCGAACAGATAATTTTGCAAGCCAAATTTCGGAATTCTGATTTCAACAAACCCGCCTTAAACGGATGTAAATTTTTTCTCTTATCCGAAAAGTTAAATTTTGCCTGATTCTGAGTCTGTAGTCAAAAGTTATGGCTGTTTGAAGTTGGGACTTCCGACTAGGTTTTCCAGAGGGGATATAACCTAATCGGTTTTGGCGATGGAGATGGATATGGTGGCAGTGGAGTTTGGGAAGGTGTTCTGGTGTTGCGTGGTGATCTTGGTATGTGTTTATGATGGTGGAAACGGTTTCTCAAAGGATGAACCCTAACAAACATGGTGAAGAAGGTGGTGGCTAGGGTTACAAAGGAAAACACACGACAAGACTAAAACACGAACTAATCCAGCAACAAGAACTTAAACTAGGACTCAAACTCAACACTACGGACTCTGAAAAGGATCATGCAAAGGCTAAACACGGTCTAGGTTAAGGAGAGACTATCGACTACAATTTTTTTGGCTTTTCTGTAGACTCTAGGATAACGACGAAAGAAAAAACTAAACTAGGGTAAAGAAACTGAGTGAACCTGACGGTGAACCCAGAGCTCTGATACCACTTGATGTGGACAAGGGTTCCCGATCTTCCGAAAGGTTCTGATAATCAACGATTTGGTGGAGTCGCGACACAAATCGATCCGGCTTCTTGAACAAGCACGTTCACGAACCCCGCAATCGCAGCACCACATCTCCTCTGGTTATCAACTGTACCGAAGGCCGCTTGACCTCGCTAAGAAGGCTAATCCCTGCTTGTGAATCTAAGAACACAAACAAGAACAAAGAAAGATTGCAACCAAAATTGCAGATGAATGATTAAGCTCACAAGTTGGGGTCTTATAAACCGATCTAGCGGCAAAACTGTTCTTGACAGATTAATCTAAGCAAAACCCAAAAACTCAAGATGACGATGGCTACTGATATATGCAGTTTAGCGTCGTGCAAGCACCCCTTGACGCAACCCTAATGGGCTCCAACATGATACATGTCCCAAAGGCCCAAATACGGCGTCGCAGCGCCGGAACAGATTCTGAACGTCAACTTGTTCGGTCAATTCCGTATGACTTGTAACGAATTTGGACATGGGACCAGAACCATCGGAAAGTTTATTTTCTTACTTTCCATCCATATAAAGAACGCCCCAATTCGAGCACGTATGCAACCTGGGCGCCTGTTTTAGTGCAGACTGATCCTGAACTCCGAAACAGACTCGAAGTCGACTTGGTTTGGGCCTGCACCTTGACTTGAACATCCTCGCTGATCCTTCACGACTCTAAGTCCTTCTCTAAGTGTTTCCTTGTCCTCTCCATTGTTCCTAATCATAATATAATCGTTAGGTAGCAATCTATTCTCAAAATCATATAAAGAAGAACTTAGGAATGAGCTCACCTCTAAATTCAATTGTCGTGCGCGAGCTCTTGTGATTGGACCTTGAGTGACCAATGGAGGATTGTTGTGTATATCCGATGGAATGATGTCCGCATCAGGAGGAGCTCGGGGAGACTGCGGGTAGCCGGAGCTCGAGCTTGCCGGCTCATGCAGGAGGAGGCGCTCAGGAAGGCGGGTTGCGCCTTGATCCGCCAAGCTCTCCCTCCCCGATCTCGCTGCCCCTGGTCTTCGCGATGGGTTGCGCGAGAGGAGGCAGTGGGGCTTGAGGTGGTGGTGGCGGAGAAGAAGCAGCGCTGCAGGTGGCGGCGAGGCGAGACAATCAGCGTCGAGATCTGGGCCCATGCCGTCCTCCAGAGCACAAGACCAAGCCATGCTGGCGGAGGAGGCGGCACTCACGACGTGCTCGGGCGAAGGCGGTGGCACGGGGAAGAAGCGGTGCTCGGGGAAACGGCGGGAAGTCGGAGCTTGAGCTTGCCGGCGCATAGAGGAGGAGGCGCTCGGGGAGGAGGGAGGGAGGGGTGGGTATGCCTCCATCGGCCGCAGCAGCATCGACATCGACCATCCGCTCCTCTGCGGCGGCCACTCGCTGTCCCTAGCTGCTGTGATGACACCACCTCCGCTCAAGATGGAGCTCAGGACAGGCAATGTCGGCGGTGCGGAGACCCTAACCTGACATTTGCTGAGCTCGGAGAAGATGGGTATGGTGGCGAGCTCGCCCTCGCCGGAGCTGCAGCTACCCATGGTGGTCCTTGCTGGGAAGATGAAAAGGGGAAGAGCCGAAGAGGATGAGGACGAACGTGCTGACATGCGGGTCTCACTACTTTGTACAGTTGGCATCCAACGTGACATCCCAGTGGACAAAAACCAGGTAGAAATCAGCTTTGGGGGGTCATTTGCACGGTATTGAAAGTTGGAGGGGTTTGGATGTCCGATTTTAAAGTTGGGGTGTGTGTTTTAGACATAGTGAAAAGTTCGGAGATGTAGAATGGACTTATCCCTTTCCTAAATAAAAATCTTAATTTGTTTCATATGAATAAAAATAATCTTATAAGTACCATTTCCGATTTATTTTAGCCATACATGATTGAAAAGAAATACTCCTTGCCTTTAGATAATCCATTCAACTAGCCATAAAAGTTTAGTGGTGAACAAACAATTACTTTTTACGAATGAATGAGTTAAGGCCTGATTATTTTATGGACAAATACATACCTCGTGTCCAGGAGAGTGACCTCTCTATAGAGTCGATGATAAACGCGTTGAAGTGGACCCAAATAAACAATTACACCAACAATGTCTGCAAAAAAAGTGTCAGCTAGTATATCATTGAATACACAATTCAACATTTTTCTAGCAATATAAGCTGCAATATTAAAAACTTACCCACGAATGTCTTATTACGATATTGTGGTTAATATATTGAAATGTGTTAACCGTGATTGTGGATACACTGAGGATAAGTGGCTATTTATGCGTGTATGAATCCCACTCATCCAAATACGTGTGTTGGTCACATTGGACACTTGATATTATATTACCTAGGGTGCCCACTCAAGAGGTCTCACGGCGGCTAGATCCCGCGTGTTGTATTCAGTGATGGCTAGGAGATAGGGTTTCGATTTCTGAAATTTTTATTTTTTTTTGGTGATTTTTGCCGGCGACTTAAGTTGACTGTCTGCGATTTTTTTTCATGTGTGATTGTGCTGCTCACTTGGAAAAATGCTGATTTTTACATACACGTGGGCGGAGGCAGGACCGCCCAGCCGTTTGCGGAATTAGGTTTTGGCCATTTGCAAAGATCATTTGTGCAGCAGTGTTGCACCCACGGATAATTATTATAAATCATTTATTTATTCAGCCATTGAGCTATCAGCACAAAAGATATTCCACGTCTTCATAGCGTAAAATTTAAGGCAACAATGACTTGAAACTGAATTTTCCAAGTCTCCCTTGTTGACTAGCCCAGTAGCAATCCTGTATATTAAAATAACCAATCCATCCTCCGTCCTGGCTTTAGAAAAAGTTGTCAGCAATTAAGTAGATCCATCGAGCTTCCTTGCAAACTCGTAGCTATGCCTATGGCAGCCAAAACAAGCGCAAGCTTCTCATCATGCTTTAGCTTCCTGAAGGAAGCCCTAGTCCTCCCAACTCAGAACCCCAAGCTCTTCACACCCGTCTTCCTCCTCATCGCGCTCCCTACCTTGTCCTCGCCACCAATGTCCTCTTCGTCCAGCCACTGTCCATGGACATGGCCCAACTTGCAATCAAGCTCCAGACC
Source organism: Oryza punctata (assembly GCA_000573905.2). Taxonomy (NCBI): domain Eukaryota; kingdom Viridiplantae; phylum Streptophyta; class Magnoliopsida; order Poales; family Poaceae; genus Oryza; species Oryza punctata. The sequence goes on from CM002496.2 coordinate 3,778,081, forward strand.
ATCGACCCCTCCAGCGCCGAGTACCGCATGATCCTGGAGGAGCTGAAACATGAAGTTACACAGCTCATCCTCGTCGTCATCGCCGTCGACCTCGTCGCTTTGGTGCTTGGCTTCGTCAATCAGTGCGTCGGGTTCTTCGCGGCCTCCTCCACCTACTCGGGCGACCGCTATTCGCTCCCGGAGCTCCTTCGCAAGGCGATGAAGGGGAATCTCAAGGGTCCTCTCATAACCATCGCCATGGTCACCGTACTTGGGGTCACATACATGGCGCTCCTCGGTGTTATACTCTATTCCGTCATGCAACAACACTTGATCAAGGTGCTCTCCGTCCAAGTCATCCTCTTCGTCGTCGGTTTCCTCGCCTTCCTCTACTTCAACGTCGTCGGCATGGTGAGCGTCGCCGTGTCGGTGGCCGACACGGAGCGCCGCGGGATCCGGGCACTCCGGCAGGCGTGGCGGCTGATGACGCGGGTGAGGAGGAAGGAGGGTCTCGTGCTGTTGGTCTTCGTCTGCCTCGTGTCGATAGCTGTCAGCACGGTGAACCTGGTCGCTGCTGCGTACACGAACAAGGACATGGCAGTGGGGCTATGCCTCTTGGCCGTGTATGCTCTGCTGTCTGGTGCAGAGCAGCTGTTCTACTTTGCAGCAGCCACGGTGTACTACTACCAAGCAATGGACAGCAAGGGACAGGCCGTGGATTATGCATATGCCAATATCCCTACCGGTGAAGCAAATTGCTGGTTGGTATGGAGAGGAAAGAAATGAGCTTATTAGTATCTGTCTGTGTCATTATGCAATGGTGTATATACATGCGTATTATGTTGTGTATGACACATGTGCATTATCATTATTAATTAGTGATCAGAACAACAATCGCCCTTATTGTTATGCTGATCACCACTCGAGTTAGTCGTTATAATTAACATTGTGGGCTTCACTCATTTTTATATTCATGCTACAAGCTTTTGGGTCCTACCTATTTTTTGTGTGCAAGCTTCCCAAACTACTAAACAATGTATTTTATATAAAAATTATATATAGAAGTTTCTTAAGAAAATAAAAATAAATCCATTTATAGTGTATAGTTAATATTTAATCAATAATGCACTAATGACCTAACTTATTTTGTGTTCCCTTAATAAGCTTCACACAGTTCTCACGAGCGACGCTGTGGTGAACGGCGAGCTAAGGCTATTCGCTGCAAATCCGGACCTCAATTTGCACTCAGGGATGGCGTGGGCATGGCGAGATCGAAGTCAAACTTTCCTGCATCGAGCAGCATCTTAGGCAACTCACATGGGAGGACGGCTAGGTGGGGTTGAGCATCATCGCGATGGCCACCGTGCTGACCCATTGGGTGTCGATGAGCACATAGACGACATGACCTGCATCTGGATGGAGATGGTGGAGGACCTGAATGAGTGAAGCTTGTTGGCCTTGTGGGCAAAATCGCGAAGAAGCAGATGCAACGCGCACAACCGACCTCGTCCTTGCAGAGGAGAGGCGAGTCCTGTACTACCACTCCGGATCTGTGCCTAGGCCGCCGCCCACCACTTGTCAATGTCTCTAGGTGGACTTAGCTCCAAGTGCGAGAGAAATATAGGGAGAGCTAGGAAGCCAAGGAGGAAGAAGGGAGGAGGATAGTGTCTCACATATGGTCCCTAGCTAGTAAGATTTTGTTTTAATTTACCAGATAATTTTGCTGATTGGATGGGCACATGACCAAATGACTTTCACATACGTGCTAAATCAGGTAAAGACACCTGGGAATGTGCCCTTTTTTGTGCACTCGCGTGTGGTGGGGTGGGGAGAGGGGTGCGGGGGAATTCGTCCGTTTTATAAGTTAAATAAGAGTTAATATAGCTAACTACTAGCTTCAAAAATTAAAATATTATCTATAAACAATCTAATAGCTCACTCATCATACAATAGTTAGCTGTAGATATATAATGCATCATCAATACCTAATTCACCTATCTTTCTTATTCTCGTATAGTTTATTAGAGCTCGTGCTGCAACTGGCTATAAATATGTAACCTATTTTTCTTATCTCTCCCCTCCTCTCTCCTTCACATAAGTAGATATGATGTGACAACTTGTACAACCCTATGTAGTACTCTCTTCTCCCATCCACATCATTACTCATTCCTACGTGATACTCTTAGAGGTAGCATATTATCAGCGTCATGGGCTCAGGGATATGCTGACTTAGGGCTTGAGGCGGCCCCTTGCATCCACATGGCCATCCCCCGAAGGGGGATTGGGCCCGAGGGTGACGTGGCGGCCGCCGTCCCTACTTCCCGGCTCCCCCCGCTCGCTGCTGTAACAGGGGTCGGGCTCACCCGACCCCCTCGGGCTGCCGCCAAGTGCGCCGGGGTAGGCGAGCGCCCCTAGCGCTCACCTAACCCCATTAATAGCGATACAGGCGGAGTGCGCCTACACGCGCGCGTGCCGCATTAAATGCGAGTAGACACGCACGCGCGCGTTTGACAGCGGTCATGGCTGGCTGACCGGTCTGTGACCGGTGCGAATGACCGATGGGACGCGGCACAGTGCCAGGAGTGATGGTCTCACGCCGTTAGGTACGCTGCACATCCCGTTGGGTCACATCAAAACCATGGGAGCCGTCCCTTGCTCTCTTATCCAGCCGGAGTTGGTGAGCCAGGTCCAATCACATGGCGCGTGCCGCCATGTACGGGCGAGGCACGTAAGTCTCCGGCCATTTAATGAAGAATGATGCGCTGTGTCGTTTGCATTGATAGGCAGCCTGACAAGGGACACGTCGACATTACGGTGCAGGCGACTTCTGTGCCAAGCAACAGGGCTGCCTCTAAATGTAAAGCATTTTTTCCTTTTCTCTAGAGAAGTAGTCTGTTTGGCCCATATGGTGTCCCCTTGGGAGTATAAAAGGAGGCTCAGGCCTAGAGAAAAGGGGTTCAATCCCTAAGAAAAGAACACATATAATCCACCGCACACAGGACTAGGGTATTACGCCTCCCCGGCGGCCCGAACCTGTATAATTCCTCGTGTCACGTACTTTCTCGTGAGAAAAACGCTCTACACCCCGGTGCACCGGAGTGCCAAACCGTGTCTTGCGCCCCAGGCCGAACTCACAACGGGGGCCCTCGCAGTCTCCTGTTCAGGCACTTGTTCTCCGTCAGCTGGCACGCCAGGTTGGGGCGCGTATACGCGTTTTCGGCTCCCACTTCTTTCCGTGTGCACCATGTTTCGCTGAGTCAGCCCCATGGCTGAAGAGGCGGTGGTGTACACCCCCACTCTGAGTGCTAGCGACGATGGCGGAGAGCTGCATCCTCGCCGTCGAGCTCACACCCCGTCGCCGCCCCCTCGCCGGAGTCCTGGGCGGGGAAAGGCTCCGGAGATGCCAGAGGGCTCTGCCACCTCGCCGTCACCTGGTGATGGAGGGCGGCACCGCCCTAAGGCGCGCCGCCGTCTGGTCTACGGCGACGGTGGTACTCCTCAGGGTGCCCTCCAAGCTGCGGGAGCGCTTCTGCGCCACCCACCCATCGCCTCTGACCCGAAAGCCCCAGTCCAGCGCTGGCTGGATGATGTGGTCAACCTAGTCAAGGCTGCACAACAGCAGCTGGACACCGGCGGGCGATCGTCGGCGGCTGGATCGTCCGGCACCGCAATGCCTGCCTCTTCGTCTGCAAGGCCTACACCCACCGTTCGTCCCCACTCCCCTCGTCGACACCCACACCCGTTCATGGGCATCACAAGAGAATGTATGGTAGGCTGAACGCCCGCCTCAGCATTGAGCGCCGCACCACCCAAACGGGGGAGGGCGCCGCCTCCACGGTGGCGGTTCGCCCCTCCGGTCATAAGGGCCGGCCCCCCGTATATCCCGTCGTCGGGGCTGGATGCTGGGCTTTTGTGGTGAGTCTTCGGAATGTCCGATGGCCCCCAAAATTCCGGCCCAGCATTCCCGAGAAATACGACGGCAGCGTCAACCCCACTGAGTTTCTCTAGATCTATACGACTGGAATAGAGGCGGCGGGGGGTGACGATAGGGTCATGGTGAACTTCTTTCCCATGGCCCTAAAAGGCCAAGCGCGGGGTTGGCTCATGAATCTGCCACCCGCCTCGGTCCACTCCTGCAAGGATTTGTGCCAACAGTTCACTACGAACTTCTAGGGCACATATCCGCGCCCAGGAGAAGAAGCAGACCTGCACGCGGTGTAGCGGAGGGATGATGAGTCCCACCAGTCATATATTCAGCGGTTTTGCCAGGTCCACAACACCATCCCGTGCATCCCCGCGCACGCGGTGATATACGTGTTTAGGGGAGGCGTGTGACACAACCGCATGTTGGAGAAGATAGCCTCCAAGGAGCCCCAGACCACCCCGCAGCTTTTTGAGCTCGCGGATCGTGTGGTCCGAAAGGAGGAGGCCTGGACCTGGAACTCCTCCGGCTCTAGCGCGGCAGCTGCGGCTGCCCTCGAGTCCGCTGCCTATTCTGCGCGGCGGGAAAAGAGGAGGAAGAAAAGGTCAGCCCGGTCCGACGACGAGGGCCATGTCCTCACCGCCGAAGGCCTCGCGTCCCCAGCGCAAGGGGAGGGCCGCGGCGGACGGGAGGAAGGATGCCAGCGCTCCCAGCCGAGAGCGCCCAGTGGGCAAATGGTGCTCTGTGCACAACACCTCCCTCCACGACCTCGCTGACTACCGTGCGGTCAAGAGCCTAGCCGAGCGCGTCAGGAAGTGGGGGGAGGAGCAGGAGTAGGGCGCCATGAGGGCAAGGCCCCGACAACTCCTGCCCGCGACCGGCGAAGCGAGGCCAAGCAGAAGGCCCCCGCCGATGATGGTGACAACGACGACCTGGGCTTCCAGGAGCCCGAGGCCACCGTCGCCAGCATAGATGGGGGAGCATGCGCTCATGCTTCCCGCCGTAGCTTCAAGACCATGAAGCGTGAGCTTCTGGCTGCGGTCCCCACTCACAAGGCTACACGGTGGGCGCGGTGGTCGGAGGTCTCGCTCACCTTCGATCAGACCGACCACCCACCGTGCGTCGCCCGGGGTGGGCAGATTGCGATGGTGGTTTCCCCCACCATCTGCAATGCCAAGTTGAGGGGCATCCTGATAGATGGCGGCGCCGCCCTCAACATCCTCTCCCCCACAGCCTTTGGTGTTATCAAGGCCTCGGGGATGAAGCTCCGGCCATCCCTGACAATCATCGGTGTGACACCGGGACACACATGGCCCAGGGCCACATCGACCTCCCGGTCACCTTTGGTGGCCCTGACAATTTCCGCACCGACCGGATTAACTTCGATGTGGCGAATCTCAATCTGCCCTACAACGGGGTGCTGGGGAGGCCCGCGTTGGTGAAATTCATGGTGGCAACCCACTACGCCTACCTCCAGATGAAGATGCCGGGCCCGTGCGGCCCCATCACCATTTACCGTGATCTCAAGATCGCGTTGGCCTGCGGGAGCAGCGCGCGAGCAACCTCGCCGCGGTCCCAAAGCGCGTGGGCGGAGACGAAAGGCCCGAGGCCTCTCTGTCTCACACCCCGAGGAAGCGGATGACCTCAAGCGATGAGATCCCCGTGAAGGAGGTGGCGCTGGCTGGCGATCCGTCCAAGACCGTCAACATTGATGGTAGCCTGGACGGCAATTAGGAAGACACGCTCGTCTCCTTCCTGCGGGCAAATGCCGATGTTTTCGCGTGGAAGCCGTCGGATATGCCCGGGGTCCCCAGGGAGGTGATCGAGCACCGTCTGGCTGTGCGATAGGATGCAAGGCCCATCCGGCAAAAAGTGCGGCGACATGCCCCTGAGTGCCAGGCCTTCATCCGTGAAGAAGTGGCGCGTCTCCTGGAGGCCGGGTTCATCCGAGAGGTCATACATCCGGAGTGGCTCGCGAACCCGGTCGTCGTCCCCAAGGCGAACGACATGCTCCGGATGTGCATCGACTACACCTACCTCAATAAGGCATGTCCCAAGGACCCTTATCCCATACCACGCATAGATCAGATTGTCGACTCCTCTGCGGGGTGCGACCTTTTGTGTTTTCTAGATGCATACTCAGGCTATCATCAGATTCGCATGGCTAGGGAGGATGAGGAAAAAATTGCATTTATTACTCCTGTAGGCACTTATTGTTACACAACTATGCCTTTCGGTTTAAAGAATGCAGGCCCTACTTTTCAGTGCACTACTCGTATTACTTTGGGTAGTCAAATAGGGCGCAATGTTGAGGCGTACATCGATGACTTGGTTGTGAAAACGCGCAACCAAGAGACGTTGCTCTCGGATTTAGCGAAAACCTTTGAAAGGCTCCGCTCCATGCGCATGAAGATGAACCCCGAAAAATGTGTGTTCGGCGTGCCTGTGGGTAAACTTCTCGGGTTCTTGGTCTCTGCCCAAGGCATAGAGGCCAACCCCGAGAAGATTAGCGCGATAAATAGGATGCACCACCCAGCAAACTTAGGGATGTGTAGTGTGTCACGGGATGCATGGTTGCCCTAAGCCGGTTTATATCGAGGCTAGGAGAGAAGGCGCTACCCCTATTTAAGCTCCTCAAGCGCTCCGGGCCGTTTAGAGTCGATGGAAGAAGCTGAGCGAGCCCTCAACCAGTTGAAGGCCTACCTCAGCTCCTCCCGGTCCTGGTAGCCCTGGAGCTCGAGGAGCCGCTGCTGATCTACTTTGCGGCGACCCCGCAAGTAGTTAGCATGGCGCTAGTGGTGGAGCGCACCGAGGAAGACCCTCAGGCCATGCTCCGCCGCCCCATGTTGGATCGGCCTAGGTCTGTTGACGACGAAATTTGGTAAATCATACATCGAATTTGGAGTTAAGACCGAAGCGGATTTGGAAGGGAATCGGTAACAGAAACAGAGTATAAATCGGCTTCAGAACTGCATCGGCTGATATTGAATCGGACAAGGAAGCCGATGTAGCTGATTCCGACAAGGGGATGTTGGAACCATTGTCGGGTTCGTTTAAAGCACTTCGTGAGGATTGCCATGTATGGATTGAGTCCGAAAAAGGCAATTGTATCTATTAATTAGGAATAGTTTGTTAGTTTCCTTTTATCTTTAGGAAAGTGTGTTTAGTGTTCGATAAGGACTTTATGTGTTTCCTTTTATCTTTAGGAAAGTTTGAGTCGTGTCCGATGTGGACAAGTATCTACCCATGGGTATAAATATGTACACCCGGGGTCTATGTAAATTATCTCTCGATCAATACAACTTCGGCGCATCGCCACCTTTTACCTTCTACTTTCGACAAGTTCTTCTTTCAAGTTGGGCTGCATCGACTTCGACCTCCGACGAGGAATAAGGCTTGTTATGGCGGCTTGCGTTATCGGGATTAGTGCTTCCATCGCTTCGACGCTCTAATCTTGTTCATGTAAGTCGTCGAGTTATCATATACGTTATATAATCTAGATTGACAATGTTTTCTACTTGCATCGGCCGATCTCTATCTAGGGTTTTGTCGATATCGGCTAGATTACTTTGTTGATTTAGATTATATAATGTATCCACCACCCTGAAAATCAGTCAAATGCTTGATTGTCTAGATATTATGTTTCTTTTCATACTTAGTGCTGCATCAGTTAAGTTTGATCTACTAAGTCGTGCTTAGAACCATAATCTCTAGCCTGCTTCTTGATTGTCAATAAGGGTTTCATCGGGGTTTCAGCCGATGAGTTATCTGGACGTTGCATCGGCTTACAAGGATTACTTACAAAGTTGGTTTTAGCCGATGACAACAAAGGTTTCACTGTTTATATAATCATTTGGATCTATTAACATCGGACCACCAGCCGATAAATGCTTCAACCTTCGGATCAGTGCTTATTTAATCTATCATTATTAGCCGATTGGTTTCTACTGGATTATATTATTTTATTTTCATCAGCCGATTATCTTTATGTCATTATTTACTCAAGTATCAAGATCTATACTGGATATCGGCTGGTATCGGCATCGGCTGGAATCACTCCATCGGCTTGTCAGCTGATCGGCTATCTTTTGATTTTCAATTTATATATCTTGTCAGTTGCAGGATCAAACTGACTGGCACGCCCTCATCTCATTATTATTTTGGACCTGCACTGGAGCTAAGCAGATCTCCCAGGCCATCGTGTTTTTACGTCAACAAGGTCAGAGGGCAACGAGGGAGCCCCTCAGCCAGGCGAGGGCCCCAGGGCCCCCCGATTGATGGTGTCCCTTTGTCCCCTCGTCAGACGGCGTCAGGCATCGCTGGTCCCCAGGAAGGCCCCGAGGCCACTGAGGGGAGGAGCGGCCTGACACCTTCTGGCCCCGAGGCCACCAACATGGAGATGGAGTGGGCCCATCGCGGCCCCTCCCACCATCAGTGTGCGGGATCTGACGCCCATAACGAGAAGGCTAGGCCCCGCCGAAAGGTGCAGCGGCCAGTTTATTTCGTTAGTGAGGCATTGCGGGATGCCAAGACCCAATACCCTCAAACCTAGAAATTGCTTTACACAATTCTGGTGACTTCGAGGAAGCTGCGCCATTATTTTCAAGCACACCGAGTCACGGTGGTGACGTCCTACCCCCTCGGGCAAATCCTACGCAACCGACAGGGGACCGGGCAAGTGGTCAAGTGGGCCATTGAACTCTCTGAGTTCGATCTCCACTTCGAACCACGCCACACGATTAAGAGTCAGGCCCTCGCCGATTTTGTGGCAGAGTGGACCTCGACCCCCGAACCCGACCTCGGGTTCCCCGACCCCGAGGCTAGAGCTGATCCCTCGCAAACGTCCCCCGACCCCCATTGGGTGATGCAGTTTGATGGCTCGTTCACCCTCCAGTGTGCTGGCGCCAGGGTCACTTTGACCTCACCGAATGGGGACATCATCAAATACATGATTCGCTTGGATTTCCAGGCAACCAATAATATGGCGGAGTATGAGGGACTCCTTGCGGCACTCAGAGCGGTGGCTGGAATGGGGATCCGCCGCCTCTTGGTTCTTGGTGACTCCCAGCTAGTCGTGAACCAGGTCTCCAAGGAATACCGCTGCTCTGACCCACAAATGGAGGCCTACGTCCGCGAAGTGTGGCGTATGGAGCGCCATTTTGACGGGTTAGAACTACGGCACGTGCCCAGGCGGGACAATGCGCTCGCTGACGAGCTCTCAAGGCTCGCCTCGTCACACGCCCTGACCCCACTGGGTGCCTTTGAAGAAAGGCTTACCCAACCGTCGGCGCGTCTTGATCCCCCGGGGGACTCGGACGCTGCCACGTCACCCTCGGGGCCCGATGGAGTCTAGGCCCCGAGGCTCGAGGGGGTCGAGCCCGACCCCCCACGACAAATCAACTCGATGACTGAGATCCAGGCGTTTCTCAAAAATCAAACTCTCCTCGAGGATCGCGAAGGGAGCGAGCGAGTCGCCTGCATCTCCAAGAGGTACGTGTTGGTAGAAGGGGCTCTCTACCGGCGCGGTGCCAATGGAGTCCTCCTCAAATGCATCTCTCGGGAGCATGGCATCGAGCTTCTCGCTGACGTCCATGAAGGCGAGTGCGGCGCCCACTCCACCTCGCGCACCTTGGTCAGCAAGGCCTTTTGACAGGGTTTCTACTGGCCGACAGCACTCCACGATGCAGCCGATCTGGTCCGGTGGTGCAGGGCGTGTCAATTCCACACAAGGCAAACGCATCTGCCGGCCCAGGCCCTGCAGACCATCCTGCTCTCATGGCCCTTCGCGGTCTGGGGGCAGGACATCTTGGGTCCTTTCATGAAAGCCTTGGGTGGATATGAGTACCTGTACGTTGCCATCGACAAATTCACCAAGTGGCCTGAGGCCTACCCGGTCATCAAGATCGATAAGCACTCGGCCCTTAAATTCATCAAGGGCATCACTGCTCGGTTCAGGGTGCCTAACCTTATCATCATGGACAATGGCACCCAGTTCACAAGTGAATTGTTTGGCGACTATACGACATGGGCATCAAGCTCAGTTTCACCTCACCCGCCCACCCCAAGAGCAATGGTCAAGTGGAGCGCGCCAATGCGGAAATCCTCAAGGGCCTCAAGACCAAGACGTACAACATCCTCAAGAAACATGGCAATTCATGGATCGACGAGCTACCAGCGGTGCTATGGGCGAACCGGACTACCCCAAGCCGTACAACAGGAGAAACCCCGTTTTTCCTGGTTTACGGCGCGGAGGCGGTCCTCCCATCCGAGCTCACCCTGAGATCCCCTCGGGCCGCCATGTACAATGAGGCTGATCAAGAGCAGCTCCAACGGGACGACCTCGACTACCTTGAAGAGCGAAGGCGGTGCGCTGCCTTCCAGGCCGCGTGTTAAGCAGAGCTTACGGCGCTATCATCAGCGCCATGTCCGGGCCTGGTCACTCAACGTAAATGATCTCGTCCTACGCCGCGTCCAGACGCGTGCCGGACTGAGCAAATTCTCACCCATGTGGGAGGGGATGTTTAGAGTGATCGGTGTCCCCCGGTCGGACTCGGTCAGGCTAGCCACGGAAGATGGCACAGAGTTGCCTAACCCGTGGAACATTGAGCACCTTCATCGCTTCTACCCGTAAAGGAGTCGTTGTTGTGCCTCGGGCTCGGGCCAACCCCGCATGCCCCCTCAGGCATGCAGGATTGGCCGCGGGCTACCACTATCAATATACCCCCTTTTGTCATTATTTTTTAAATAATAAGAAAGCATCTTCCTCTATATCCGAACGGCTGTGACTGTTTTGTGTTTTCTGACGGATGTTTTGACTCAACCCGGGGTGCTCGTTTTCGATTTGCTCCTGATGACTCGGACCGCCTAGACGCCAACGAGGCCTAGACCGAGCCGTGCCCCGGGACACGGCAAACCCCGGGGGGCATCGGCAATGACTTACGAACGGGTCGCCACTAACCCCCGGTCATCGTGTTCCCGGTGTGGCTAGCCTCGACACGTGGAACTCCCCAAGTGCACTAGTTCCGGTCCCTGTCACTTGGGACAGCAACCCGGGCCCGAGCCCTCGCTCGATTCAAAAAATCAGACAGATCGACGAAATAGTCCATTCGATTCACAGGCATAATCACAAGCTAACATAGGATTAAATTATTCATCCATTGCAGGCAAAATTAAAGCAGAGTGTTCAAACACGAAGCGAATGGAATAAGGAGTGCTGATTATTAAAAGGTCGTCACGAAGGCCTTATGAACATGATGAAACAAAAAGAAGAGGAAGGGAGGAGGAGGTAGCGTCTACTGGTGTCAGCCCGCTCGGTCATGCCTCGTCGTCACCGTCGCAGTCGCCGCCATCATCGTCGCCATCATCCTCATTGTCGGAGGCCAGCGCAAGGGTGAACCGAGGAGCCGTCCCCTCGAAACTGTGGACGATCTCCCAGGCGGCCTCCCGGACTTGGGCGCACGCGGTGGCCTTGGTCCCCGGTGGGAAGTCGTCGAAGACTGCCCACGGTGAGAACTCGGGGTCACGGGCCTGCTAGCTTGCTCGCAGTAGCTCAACTGCCCCCTGGGCGAGGCCCCACGAGGAAGACTTGATGGTCTCCTCGATCTCCTCGGGGAGCCTCTCCAGGTCCTCGGCCATGTCAGCGAGCCGTTGGTAACGAAACTGTACCTGCGGGTGGACGGTTGAAGGTCTACTCTGGGGCTTGATGAAGCCCCCCTTGCTGGGCTCGGTCCCCTTGCAGGGCGCGGTCTCCCCCAGCTTGCGGAGCCGTCTTTTCTTCTTTTCCCCCACGGGCGGGGGTGTTGGTGAGCCGCTCTCCGAGCGCCTCCCCGAGGCACGCTCGGCGCCCCCTCGAGGTGGAGATGGGGGAGGGCTCCCCCCGGCTTTGCGCTTCCCCTTGGCGTCACCGGGGCAGCTGCCCTCGGAACTACCGCCGTGGGGGGCCGACGCGTGGCCCTCGCCGGAAGAGCGCCGCTCTTCTCCTCCGTTGCGGCTACCACCGGCGCTGTCATGGCCCTATGGGGGTCAGTCCCCCGAGGCGCTGACCGCGTCCATGATCACCCGGAAGCTGTCGCGGTCAGGGTCGCTGCAGAGGGGGAGGATCCTTGCTGGGATCAGGGATGGCTCCACCGTGGTAAGGTTCAGCACGCGTTGGATCACCACCCAGAGGTCCTCCGGACCCTAGTCCCAGTTGCGGCCTGGATGCGACCCGACGGGGTCCTCGGAGCCAGCGTACGCCCAGGCGTCCCGAGCATGTTGCTGGAGCGGGGCGATGCGGTGGCGGAGATAGTCCCCAAAGACCATAGCACCGGTGAGGCCCTGGGCACGCAGGCCGGCCAGATGGTCTAGGACCACATCGTACGCGTCCCCGAGCGTGACGGTCGACCACCATGTTGGTTTTTGCATCGGCGGTCGGTTTGGGAGCCGGAGGCGGCGCTCGTCAGGAAGGCCGGTGTAAAACCAGTTGCTCTCCCAGTCGTCCCACTTCTTGCGCAGGACGCACGGGATATATCGCTGTGCCGCCTACGCGCGCGGTTTGAAGTAGCAGTCGCTGACCTCCGTCACCAGCGGCACGGACTGCACGGTGATAAACCACCGGAACAGCCGGAGAGTGGGCCTCACCCCCACGAACATCTCGCACAAGTGTGAGAAGATGGCCAACGTCATCACGACGTTGGGGGTGAGGTGCGCCATCTGGAGGTCGTAGTACTCCAGGACGTCCAAGAAAAAGCTTGAGAATGGCGGGATTATCCCCGCCATGGCGAAGGAGAGGAAGAACACCGACCGGTGGGAATATTGCGGCGCCTGGTGCACCTCACCCAGCACCACAACCTCCCGGTCGAGCACCGCCGGCATGAACTTGCACGGCAGGCTGGCCACCCTCTCGTTGATAATACGAGAAGACAGCAGCACGCTGCCATCGACTGGTGATGAGCCCCGTGCCATCGCACTGGAAGAGGATGGGCACGAGAAAGAGAGTGAGCGGCGAAGAGAAGTGCAGGAGAACGAGGAAAGCTAGGGCGCAAGGAGGCTGTGTCGGGCAAAAGTGGCGAAGGAAGGGATGAATCCCCTCCTCATCACCCTTTATACCCTGGCCACCGCCGTGCCCGGCTCCTCGTTTCCCGCGCCCACTAACTCGTCTCCTCGATTATCGTGCGCACTCCCTCCACTAGCCACACTACCCCGTTTCAGCGCGCGTGCGAAATCCCGCTGCCGTCACGGGGTTAGAGAGGCAGATCGCGTCCGCATTAATTGCACGCGGTTACCAAAAGATACGCCATCATCACAACCCCGGATGGATAGATGGACGTGCCTCGGTTTGCGCCGCCCTGGATAATGGGGCCGTTATGAAGTGATGGCCCATTATCGCTGAGAGGCGTCTTTTCCTGTGTAAAAACCGCGACCGTCCATTTTCACCGAGAACCTAGGCCCACGTAACACCGGATCGATAGGGTGGCGTCAAGCCTGGTCGCCCCTTTAAGTGGGTCCCCGCAGGCCTTACGCCAGGGGCTACTGTCGGCATCATGGGCCTAGGGGTATGCTGACTTAGGGCTTGAGGTGGCTCCTTGCACCCACGTGGCCATCCCCCGAGGGGGGATTGGGCCCTAGGGTGACGTGGCGGCCGCCCTCCCTATTTCCCGGCTCCCCCGCTCGCCACTGTAACAGGGGTCGGGCTGCCGCCACGTGCGTCGGGATAGGCGAGCGCCCCTAGCGCTCACCTAACCCCATTAATGTCGATACAGGCGGAGTGCGCCTGCGCGCGCGCGCGTGTCGCATTAAATGCGAGTAGACACGCACGCGCGTGTCTGACAGCGGTCATGGCAAGCTGACCGGTCTGTGACCGGTGCGAATGACCGATGGGACGCGGCACAGTGCCGGGCGTGACGGTCGCACGCTGTTAGGTACGCTGCACGTCCCGTTGGGTCACATCAAAACCATGGGAGCCATCCCTTGCTCTCTTATCCAGCCGGAGATGGTGAGGCAGGTCCAATCACATGACGCGTGTCACCATGTACGGGCGAGGCGCGTAAGTCTCCGGTCATTTAAAGAATGATGCGTTGTATCGTTGGCGTTGATAGGTAGCCTGACATGGGTTACGTCGATATTACGGTGCAGGTGACTTCTGTGCCAAGCAACAGGGCTGCCTCTAAATGTAAAGCATTTTTCCTTTTCTCTAGAGAAGTAGCCTATTTGGCCCATGTGGTGTCCCTTTGGGAGTATAAAAGGAGGCCCAGGCCTAGAGAAAAGGGGTTCGATCCCTGAGAAAAGAACACATATAATCCACCACACACAAGAGTAGGGTATTATGTCTCCCCGGCGGCCCGAACCTGTATAATTCCTCGTGTCACGTACTTTCTCGTTGGAAAACACTCTACACCCCGGCGCACCGGAGTGCCGAATCGCGTCTCTCTGTTGACAACCAAATTTGGTAATTCAAACATCGGAGATCAAGATGGAATCGAAGAGGATTGAAGAGATAAGATCGTATCGGAAAGCAGAGTGAGAATCGGCTGTGGTCCGAATCGGCTGTGAACTGGATCGGCAGAGTCAGAGTCGGACTGGGTTAGCCGATTGAGCCGATTTCGGTAATATAACTTGGTGTACGTCATCAGGTTGTGTTAACGTGTTTCATATGGATTGTCATGCACGGATAGAGTCCTGAGGAGGCAATTGTATCTATTAATTAGGATATTTTATGTAATTTCCTTATAGATATTCCCGGTAAGATTCCGCCTAAGGGACTTGTTCGTTAGTTGGATTTGTATTAGGATAATATGAGTCGTGTCCGTAGTGGACAATGTTTGTATTTCGGGTATAAATATAATCCCGAGGTCTTGTAAAGAACAACAACACACGTTCAATCAATCTCGGTGCATCGCCAACCTTTGTTTCTGTTCTCGATAAGTTTGTGCTTTCGAGTCGTGCTGCATCAATTTGATCTTCGGCGAAAAGGTATATCTTGTCATGGCGAGTTACATCATTAGGGCTAGTGCTTACATCTTTATGACACTCTAGTTATTTGTTGTGATTCTCCGAGTTATCATATATGTTATATAACTTAGATCAACAATGCAATCTACTTGTATCGGCCAGATTCTTTTAGGGTTTTGTCGATATCGGCTAGATCACTTTGTTAATCTAGGTTATATAATGTATCTACCATCCCGAAAAGGCAACCATCGGCTTGTTTTTCTTGTTGATTGCAGGATCAAATCAACTGGCACGCCCTTGAATCTGAAACCCTAATTTTGGACCTACACTAGAGTAAAGCAAACCTCTCAGGCCAGTGTGTGTTTTCTGCATCAACACGCTTTTGGCACGCCCAGTAGGATGCAAAAAACACACACTGGCCTGAGAGGTTTGCTTTACTCTAGTGCAGGTCCAAAATTAGGGTTTCAGATTCAAGGGCGTGCCAGTTGATTTGATCCTGCAATCAACAAGAAAAACATGCAAAGAATATCAGTAAACGACAGACAATCGGTCATAGGGCCGATTTCATATCGTATGTGACCTAGCCGATGCAATAAAGCATGAATCGGCTGTGAGGTATAGTCAATGATACAACTAACTTTAAAACTAGTATATCGGCTGGAAAGATCAGTGTTACATAATCAATAAATCAATATTACTTTAGAAGTAAGCAATTGGGATAGATCGGACTGAACCAAGACAGTATAAATTGCCCAAGTCTAAAGATAACATGAAATAATGATTATGCAGATTGATGTCATAGCTGATATCTAGGTTTAAGTATGTATCGGCTATAGCTCCGATACAACCTTATATTAGGATATTCTCTAGTAATAAATATATTAAACTATGATCAATTAGATTGATATGAAGCTCAATATATTTATATTAGATTAGATCCTGATATAAGGGGCAGATATAGAACATTAAACAAAGCATAAAACAATGTAAAACATCTATATCAGGTAAGATCGGCTGAAACCCCGATACTATCCTTATTAACAACCATTAAGCAGGTTAGATATCATGACTCTAGATACGACATAATAGGTTGGACTGAACCAATGCAGCATTAAGTATAAATAGAAGCATGAGATCTAAAGAATCAAGCCGATGGTTGCCTTTTCGGGATGGTAGATACATTATATAACCTAGATTAACAAAGTGATCTAGCCGATATCGACAAAACCCTAAAAGAATCTGGCCGATACAAGTAGATTGCATTGTTGATCTAAGTTATATAACATATATGATAACTCGGAGAATCACAACAAATAACTAGAGTGTCATAAAGATGTAAGCACTAGCCCTAATGATGTAACTCGCCATGACAAGATATACCTTTTCGCCGAAGATCAAATTGATGCAGCACGACTCGAAAGCACAAACTTATCGAGAACAGAAACAAAGGTTGGCGATGCGCCGAGATTGATTGAACGTGTGTTGTTGTTCTTTACAAGACCTCGGGATTATATTTATACCCGAAATACAAACATTGTCCACCACGGACACGACTCATATTATCCTAATACAAATCCAACTAACGAACAAGTCCCTTAGGCGGAATCTTACCGGGAATATCTATAAGGAAATTACATAAAATATCCTAATTAATAGATACAATTGTCTTCTCAGGACTCTATCCGTGCATGACAATCCATATGAAACACGTTAACACAACCTGATGACGTACACCAAGTTATATTACCGAAATCGGCTCAATCGGCTAACCCAGTCCGACTCTGACTCTGCCGATCCAGTTCACAGCCGATTCTCACTCTGCTTTCCGATACGATCTTATCTCTTCAATTCTCTTCGATTCCATCTTGATCTCCGATGTTTGAATTACCAAATTTGGTCGTCAACACTCGCGCCCCAGGCCGAACTCACAAAGGGGGGGCCCTCACAGTCCCCTGTTGTTGAGGAGCTTGTTCTCCGTCACATATGAAGTATCATGGCACTCGCTCTTAATTGCACATGCCCTCATCTCTTCAATTTCATATATGATATAAGTAGCCATCAAATAAATATGAAAACTACCAAATAAATATAAAATAACGGGAAAAAATTGTCTGAAGAGTACCTAATTGGTTAGAACTTTCCATGCCACACGGCCTCACGGCAAAATTCATGTCCCATGGGGGAAAAGAAAACAGGTGCTCGATGGAGAGAATCAAACTTGCTAGCTAGGGTCGTCCAAAATCAACCAAGTTAGAACCGTGAATTAATTGCCGTATGTAATAAGGAAGCACTTGTCCACAGTATTTATTACTAACTAAAATTTGTAGAATAGAAAAGGCTATCCATGACTATATCTTGCAACCCTATACTATACGTAATTAAGATATAGGGACTAACGTACCTGAACAATTCAGACTTCTTCCCGCCTACCACAGGTCAATATGTCGAATATGTCTATGTTGTTAATTTCTTCTCCTCCACTCTACGCGTTATTCACCAATATATAACCATGTTTAATTAGTTTTTGTTCCCACATCTCCACCATTCCATCGATCCTTGTCTGTATAGCATCCTTACAAGCTGGCCATGGCCACCGTGCAAAGATCGACTCCACCGTTCTACAGCTTCCTAAAGGAAGGTTTCCTCCTCCCTAGCCGCAACCGGAGCCTGTTCGTGGCGGTCTTCGTGCTCGTCGCCGCTTCCACGTCGGTTCTCCTCCTCGTCAATGACTTCGCCGTCCAGCCCATCGCCGAGGAGATCCTCCTCGACGTCAAGGCTCTCAACACCACCGACCCCATGAGCCCGGACTTCACCAAGCTCGTCAAAGAAATCCAGGACGAAACCCGGGAGCTGATGATCGCCACCGCGGCCTACTCACTGTTCGCCGTCGTCATCGGCTTCGCCATCCGGATTATCATCCTCTTCGCCGCTGTGGCCACGTTCTCCGGCGAGCAGCACACCTTTGGCACGCTGTTGGGCAAAGCCAGGACGCAGCTCAAGGGCCCGTTGCTGACGCTTGCCTTTGTATTCGTCTTGGAGTTCGCCTACGTCGTGCTTCTGGCTGCCATGGCCGGACTCCTCGCCTTCCTCATGGTGAAGAAGTACTACGTTTCGTTTCTTCTACTGTCGCTGTTCGTCCTCGTCGGTTTCATCTTCCTCGTCTACTTCTCCGTCCTCTGCTCCTTCAGCGTCGTAGTGTCCGTGGCTGAGCCCGGGTGCCACGGCGCCGGCGCGTTCGGGCGGGCGTGGAGGCTGGTGAAAGAGAAGAAGCGGCGTGCCCTGCTCTTTGTCATCGCCATCTCCGTGCTTGCTGCCATCGTCTTGCCGGTATACAAGCTCGCCATGGCATGCGCGCGGAGCAGCATCGTTGCTGGGTTGCTTCTTGGCCTTGTCTACGCGATCCTGATGGGCGCCGTGGAATTGTTCGGTGTTTGCTCCCTCACCGCGTTCTACTACGAGTGCAAGGAAAGCAACGAGGTGGTTTCAACTGATCAGTACGTCAGAGTGTCTACTGATGAACAACCTAAGCCTTGAAATTACTAGCGTTAATGTTGGACTATTAATTACTGTGCTCTGTTGTTTTTTCTTCCCTGAATACATTGTGTGGTGAATATATGTAAGAATTAATCAGGTTTCCGGTGCAATACAATGTTTTTTTTTCCCTTTCCTGTTTCGTTACTTATCAGTTGTTTGACTTTCAGTTCTTAATTTATCATTCGTCTCAAGTTAGATTTACATTATTCCAAACGAAAAGTTGTGGATATGCAGCTCGGCGTAGTTTCTTTTAAGATTGTTTACCGGATTATTGAAACATCAACCGTGTTTGTTCTTATGCTTCAAAAATTTTTAAAAACTTTTTTCTACTGTACTGTACTGTTTAAAAGTTAAGTTTATTTATCAATCAAAATATTTAATTTATATCTATAATTAAGTAGATAATTCACAGTAATAATTAGCTCAATAATATGTTTTAAACTGGGATATTTTATAGGATGGAGCAATATATATGTTTGACTCCGTCAAAAGTTATGATGATATTGCTAACAACATAGAAATGATGACTATGAAACTAATAACTAATTTTCCATTGGATATCCCAAAGTCCCCAGTCAAGGGCGAGCTTCTAAGATACCAGGTCAATGTTTATCTCTTCGTACGTACACTTGTACATTTTCCTCTGGTCAATATTGTCTGCTCTCTTGATACGTTGCGCCGCAGTGGAAAAATTGAAATTTCAATCGCAAGAACACATGCATTCTTCTGAGTGGCTACGGACACTAAGCAGCACAAGAATATCTGAAATAAATACTCTCTTCGTTTCAAATTATGTTGTGATATATTTGTTCCGAATTAGACATTTTAATTTGTAACCATCAATTTTTATAAACTCATATAGGTTAATATCATAAGATTGAACCTCTCGCAGTCACTACACCACCCCTTCATTAGTTATCACCCGAAGCGAAACACGGTTAACCTCGCCGATAAAGCTATCTCCTGCAAACGAATTGAGAACACAAGAAGAGAGTATAAATGCAATCTGAATATATTAGAAATTTAAGATGAGTCTCACAAGTTGGGGTTCTAGAAACCGATATCTAGCAGCGAAACTGCAATGACAGAATAATTTAAGCAGAACCCAATCCTAATTCGATGATGGCTACTGATTAAATAGGTACCTAGGACCCCTGAACGCGTCCTAATAGAGTCCAACACAATACACGGTCCAACGGGCATAAAGATGGTGACATAGCACCCAGATGGATTCTAGATGCTATCTTGTTTCGATGATTCTTGTTGACTTAGAAGTCATTTTGACATGAGAGCAGACCACCAGAAAGGTGGCCTCGTTAGCTTTTCATACATATGTAGAACATCAAAAACGGAGTCTGAATGAGATCCAAGCAGCACTTTTAGTGTGCTCCTGCATGACAAGGTGGGCTCAAACTTGATATGAACTGGGCCTCCATCTCCTAGCCTCGTGCATATCTAAAGGAGTGATGTCTTTACCAGGTACCATGTAGATAGGCTTGAGGATATGATGATACGGGAGTATCGTGTCACAGTAAGTGAAGGGAGTGGATTAGGCGGCACATATGGTTTCCTTCGATGGTGATGGCGGACCGGATCTGACGCACCAAGGACCCCACTTCATCCTTGTGCTTTGTAAAACGGAAATATCATATCACCACCCAATAGAAGGATATCACACTTTTCAAAGAGTGTTCTTGTCGACGGGCTATACCCGACGAGAGTATTTTGTAGTATGGGGGACGTTGATACCAGGGTATACGCAAGATAGAGCTTTTTATACAACGGGTCCCCTATTGATGGGTAATAGTCCTATTTTTGTTGGCAGAAGCCGGTTTTACCATTATATATCGATCTCTTACCAGTACAATGGGGAAAACAACATAATATAGTCTGCTAGTATAGAGGCGTAAAGCTCGAGCAGGGTGATCCACGGCTAGCTGTTGTTGGCTTATACATTCAAATGTATAAGCCGACCATAGTAGAATCCCCTAAGGGGCCGATTTGTCGGAATAGAAAACTTAGTCGATGTGGCAGCTGATAAAGTTGAAGATGGAATTTCTATTCGGTTTTTTCGTAAGTAATTTCGTCTTACTTGGGGAGACTTAAGTCTTCTTCTAGGTTTTGGCAAAACTTGTAAAATCAATCTTTCGAAGGCAACGCCCAAATTTGATAAACACAAGTTTTGGCAAAGTGTCACAGGTGAATCATTCTGCAAAATGCCTAGAACAAATGAGATCCATAACCCTATTGTAAGGCTTATGCATAAGTGGTTTGTTTTGACTTTGCTTCATAGAGCTGGTATTAGAGTTGTGCTTGAAGTTGAGCTGATGATCTTATATGCCATGTTTAAGAAAATAAAAGTTTCTCTTGTACAATTCATGATTCGCCAAAGTTTAGAAAATTTTAAGCTCACCTATCCAATGGAGTGTACATCTTTAGTTTCTCGTATAGCATATGAAGTAGAAGTTATGAGTGGTGCTCAAATCGCTTACATTTCAACTCATCGCTCCTATGTTAATGAGACATTTTTAATACAAGGGCATACACTCAAATCTAGGCCAGATGATTCACTTATATTTTTCTTTCCTGGTTGTGCAAATAAAATCCCGTTACCTAACTCGGGGTTTTCTTTGTACAACTGTCAAAAGCTAACCATCCCTCTCGCGTATATTATAGCATCAATGATCTCGTGTTAGAAAATTTTAACCAAGGTAGGTGATCAAGCCGACAATTTTCCCACGGAAATTATTTGTCGCAACCCTTTTACCAAATGATCGGGCGTGATCGGTAATCGGTGGGAGACAATCTACTAGTGTATATTTAGGGCTATTGTAGCTAATGACATTTGGTGTAGTGTTTGACCTTTACCTGCTAGGATGCTCGATGTTCGAGTGGACGCTAGATTATTTCATGAAAAATATTTTCTAGAAGACAAAAGATATAACAAAGAATATCAAATCTGTACTCATAAAGCTGTGGATATAATGAGAAGATTCAGATCAAATATCGGGTACTACGTGTCAATGTTACAGATAAAGCATATCTCTTATACATGGGTTCGTGTTATAGGGAAATATCACATAATTTTATATGGGAAGGAATACTTAGTTATGGAGATAAGGTGGATTCGGAAGTAAAATGTCTTCGAAGGAATAGAAGGTATCATAGTCCAATCTGGAGAAGATAAGGTTTCCTCGGTCCGTACCTTGCCCAAGTTCTTTGAGTCATACATGGAGAAGAATGTGATCACTGATATAAATATAAGACCCTCGTGGAGGAGGGTCATCGAATGACAAGTCAAAGTCAGAGCCACATTGTGAGACAATTCGGAGTAAGCTGAAACCCTAATCGTCGACTTCTACTCGTCGAGACGTATTCAGTGGGTTTTACTCTGCAGATCACAATTGTCCACATATTCCTCCATTGTAACATGTGTGGTACTTTTTTCCCATCAACATATATAAACTGGAGTAGGATTATTACTCATAGAGAACCCAAACTAGTATAAACCCTTGTCCCATGTTTTCTTGATACGATCTCGCGTATATTATAGCATCAACGATCTCCGTACACTACAGGTACCGTTGTCGGATATACCCTGTCCACACTAAGTTTTTTTAGACCAGCACGATTTACCCTTGTCTTCTTTTATTTATATAAAAAAGAGCAAGCTCCTCCCTTTCCCCTTGGAAGCAGTATTAGATGGTAGTCGGTCTAACATAAAATAAGATCGCAAAATAGATATTGTATAAAAAATACAGTCACAATAAATGGAAGAGCTACAAATGTGAAACTCACAAATGAAATCAACCTAGTCCGATCTTCATACCGTGATTCGGTAGTCTTTCATGCATTGTCTAGTTCCCCAGTTAACCATCAGCCCATCATCACTGTATCCCAATATCAACAAAGACGTCCACACATGTTGAGTGTAACTAGTGAAGAGAAAAGAGAGGAAAAAGGAGGGATATGTTAAACCCCGCACACTAGTACCCTAACTCATACGGATAAAACAACAATAATGCCATACCACAGTCAATAGTCAAACAAAGCAGAGTTGACTGACCAGCCCCTAAATTCCAAGTCGTCTCTGGAGTGGACTGACCCCTGCCGTCCTGAGACCAATGGACGATGAATGACGACGTTTACGCCACCAAATCGACTGCTCACTGCACACAGACTACTACTACCATTCTATCGAAGCAGCAACCACTTCATATCTCATATACACACGAATCTGTCTCCCTCATTAGCAGTTCAGCCTCCGGCCCTCAGCACGCCATGATCGCCACCGCAGCAACGAGCTCCTCCTCCTCCTCGTCTTCGTCCCCTTGCATCACCTTCATAGCGGAATCGATGATCCTCCCCACTCGAAACATCAGGCTCTTTGCACCCATCTTCCTTCTAATCTTCTGCCACACCTTCATCTTCCTCGGTCTCGCTGCCATCCACGTCAACCCTCTCACGGCCTCCTTGGACGACATCCACTCCCTCGCGGCCGGCGTCCTTGTGCATGTCTACGTGCCAAAGAACACCACCGATGATGGCCACGCCACAGCGACCGATTCCCTTATTCGAGGTCACGCCATCGTCTACCTTGCGTACCTCGTGAGCAGGCTCACCGTGCAGGTCGTTGCGGTTGTCGCCGGCTGCACGACCTACTCCGGCGAGCGGCTCTCCTTCACCGAGCTGCTCGGCTGGGAGGTGGCAACCACGGAGAGAATCAGAGGACCACTCATCACCGCCATGTTCATGGGCCTCGTCGACCTCTCCACGGCAACTCTCCTCGTCCTAGCGGCACGACTGACAACCTTCGTGGGCGGCACAGGCATGGTGTCCATCTTAGGCTACCTACTGTTCCTCGTCGCTCTCGTCTTCTACATCCACCTCGGCGCTGTCATCCCGGTGAGCATCGCCGTGTCATCGGCGGAAGGACGCTGGGCAGCGCCGGCGCTCTGGTTGGCGTGGCGACTCATGAAAGCGAGGAGGAAGGAGGCCGGTGTTCTCACACTCATCGCATGCCTCGTTCCTGCCGCTATTTGCCCGGTGTACACCATTGCTGCTGCCTTGTCAGACGAGCTATTTTTTACATTCTACGTATGGCTGATGGGTGTAGTGTTTGGTTTCTTCCTTCTGCCGGTTGCTCTGCAGCTGCTCTCCACGACGGCAGCCACGGTGTTCTACTACCACTGCGTGGAAGCCCAAGTGGTCGCTCGTTTATGTGCCAAGGTGTCAGTTGATGACAGTGATGTAGTAGTTCATGTTTGATTGAGTTCCTTCTATTCATCACATTTTTTACGATAGTCTCTATTGTTAGCTCAACCGATCTAAGACCTTTCATATTGTTTTTCACACGCATTGATGCTACCTGCTAATCGAAATAACTAGACCATGAAGATCATAAAGGATAAGATAAATGTGATGATAGGAAAGAAGGTACAATGGGCAAGTGGAGTCACATTTTTACGTGTTGCGAGAATGCACTGTTACATATGGAGTCGAGGAGAATGCATTTAGCTACTTACTGGGATAGCTATTGCTTAAGCTTTTATTTGCAACACGTTTGGTGCAGGCTCTTTGGGTACCTCGCTGTAAAGCAACAAAACCAAAGGTGGCATAGTGATACTACTATTAGGAAATCGGCGACCCATGAAGGCCTAGCCTGGTTATCCAGTTATCCACTAGTTGGGTCCGTCACTAAGTATGAAAACTATATATGGTTATGCCTAAATATAGAGGAGAGGAGTCTCATACACCTTGAAGGATGAAAGAATGAATGAAAGAGTGTCTCACCCATACATCTTGTGTTTGCATTTCCTGTAGAATTATGCAATCCCCCTTGGACTACACTGTAGCATAAGGGGATTGCATAATACGTTATCAACACGATATTATACCAGAGACTGAGAAAGAAGAAGGGTAAGAATCTGTATATTCATTTTGCATCTCGCTGGTCTAATCGTGAAAACAAACTCCCCTCCCAATCCTGGTTCGATTTTTAGTTTTTCCTGGAGAGTTTCCACCACCGACTTTGAGTCGTCGGCAAAGCCCGATTGGGGATTTCTCGGAACGGCTAGCCGGCCGTGCGCGTTTTAACTGCACCATGCGGGCCATGCACACCCATCACGCTGGTGCCATATGGCAGCAAGCCCTCGAGCCACCAGCAAAAGGCGCGCGAACCGTCGCGCACCAGCGGAGCACCCTGCAAGGCGCTGGCCGGAGAGGACGAAGAAAATGAAACACAAGAAGAAGAAAAACAGAAAGAAAGGGCCAGGCCACGCCAACAGGCGCCGCCGCTCTGGCCGCCTCGTCTCCCCGGACACCGCGCTGCCCTAGCCGCCGTGCCCCGCAGATTGCATGCGCCGCCGCATCCGCCGAGACCAGCGCCGGCCCGCGCCACAGTACACCACCTCTCGCGGAAACACGACGACCGTGTTCCGACCCGCGTGCCCTGCGTCCGTGCCCACGGGTCGCTCGCTGGCTGCGCACGGACCGCCTTTTGCGCTGGTCGATCGCCCCGTCGCGCTGGTCACCTACTGCACAACCGGCCGATCGCCCCGTCGCGCCGACCGTCGAATGCATCGGCATGCACGACATATGCAGCGCAATCGTGAAGAGAAGAGAAGAAAAAGAAAAGAGCGCGCAATGGCGATGTCGGCCGTCGCCGCACCGCCAACAGCACCGGTGCCCGACCGCCGTACGTGCCCGCGTCCAGCCGCCGCACGGCTGAGCTGAGCCGCACCGAGCAGCACCGCCATCGCACGGCCATGTCGTGCTCATCGCCACACGGCCTTGTCTAGCCGCATCACCGCTGCCTGGCCACGATCCGCGCCATCCCAGCCACCGGCGTAACCGCGGCGCGCCGCTGAGGCCGCCATTCCTTTCCCGGCAAGGTCGACGGGAGGAGGAAGAATAGGAAAGAGAAATAAGAAAGAAAAGGAAAGAAGAAGAAAGGAAAAGTGAAGGAAAAAAAAGGAAAGAATCTTCTGATTTTTCAAAATGGCACTTGCAATTTTGGGAAATTAAGTTCATATTTTCAGGGGTAGAAAATTTGCGTTAAAAACCCAAACTTATATGAAAATGCATAAGGGCCACAAAAATTGCAAAAAACAATGAAAAATCATATTATCGCATAATAGACCTATAGGATTTTGAATTTTGATCCCGACATAGCAAGTTGAGGCACTTTTATTTCCGATGTTTATGATTATAAAATTTATTTATCGTATTTATGATTATTGATTATTTGTAATGATTTTATTACCTTTAATTAATATCCTTACGGTAAAATATATAGAATTGCACATAATTGTAGAATCAAGGAGTTGATTTTTATTTTGTGATGAAAATATTGGTGGTTTGCTAATGTTAATTTGGAGCTTTTTGAGATGGTTGATTTTGTGAAGTGTGCAGTTTCGGTTGACCCTGGCGGTCAGACCGGCTGAGTGGCGCCGGTCAGACCGCAGGTGGTGTGGCGGTCAGACCGGCCGACCCGACGGTCTGACCGGCAGGATCCTGATCAATGTCGGTTTCGGGTTGTTTTGTTGGATTTGGATATTTCCTTCGGGAATTTAGCTTCTAGATGGTTTCTATGCGTATGGATACTGTTGTTATACTAATGTGAGTCAAGTTAGGACGAACTTGGGCTCGGAATATGGTTTCTTGGTTGTTGCATGTGCAGGTGTTGCTTGAGGCCTCGGGAGAGTGTTGCCGGTGATAGATCGGAGTCAACTTGGGAGAAGTTGATGTCCAGGGATCATGAGATCATGCGGGATACTGAAGGCTGGAGGATAATGCACGTGGTGATGAAGAAATCCATATGGTATACAAGACGGATTGTGTACGTATGGAAAGAGGAGTCGAATTTGGAAGGGAGTCCGAATTTGGGAAGTTTGATTGAGATAAGGAAAGAGATAAGTTGTTTACTTGCAAGAGAGGGTTTCCTACGTGGGTTAGGAGTCCTAAATTGTGTTAGATTCGTGGGTTTTGCACAGTCTACTTCATGTATAAATAGAGAGGAAGGGTGAGGTCTCCTTGTATCGGTTTTAGAGAGACTAGAGGTGAGAGAAAGTTAGGGTTTCGAATTTAGTTCGAGATTTTGGTGAGGAGTGCTGTTGGTGCACTTTGTAAACACTAGTTGATGCAATAAAGTCGAAAAGTTTCAATCTACATCTTCAAGTTTGTCATCTACTGGTGTTTCTGGGTCCCGACGGTCTAACCGGAGGTGTGTGCGCGGTCTGACCGGCGGGATAGCGGCAGTCTGACCGAGGGTGTCCGAGCGGTCTGACCGGCGAGGCTACGGCGGTCTGACCAGCGGCAGGAGGGTTGTTTAACCGGCGGCGACAGGACTTCGTCGACGTCTTTGTTCGAGGGTAATCTTTAATTCCGCAAAAGATTTTTGGGTTTTTGGTTTTCCCTACCATTCACCCCCCTCTGGTAGGTTTGTTTGATCTTGTGCGATCCTACAAGTGGTATCAGAGCCACATTTTTCTATTTGATCTTTATCGGTCTTTAGATTTGTTGCCATGGCTGAAAATTTTTCAAGCAAACCTCATATTTACAATGGAGTTGATTTTGATTATTGGAAGAAAAAGATGGAGTCTTACATTACATCTCAAAGCTATGATATCTGGATGAAAGTTGCTACAGTTTGTGAGATCCCTGATCGTATTGAAACGATTGCCCAGAAAACTGATTTTGAAAACAATTGTAAAGCACGGAATGTTCTTCTTAGTGGGATTTCTCGTTCTGATTTTGATCGTGTTTCACATCTTGCAACTGCTAATGAGATTTGGAAAGCTTTAAATAATTTTCATACTGGATCTACTAACATTAAGGAGTTGCGAAAAGATGTTTTCAAAAAGGACTACATTAAATTTGAGATGAGTTCGGGTGAGTCTTTGGATGATTATTTGGGACGTTTCAATAAAATTTTGAGTGATCTTAGATCTGTTAATGATTCTTATGATGTTAACTATTCTCAATCTGAGGTTGCTCGTCACTTTATGAATGGTCTTGATATGAGAGTTTGGGATGTTAAAGTGACTTCTATTCAGGAATCTGTTAACATGAACACTTTGACTTTGGATGTTCTCTATACTAAATTGAAAACATATGAGATGAATATTCTTTCAAAAAGAACAGATTCGAAATCTACTGGATCTTCTTTGGATACTTCTCCTAAAGATGTACTTGCTGTTTTTAATGCCATGTCCGATGATCAACTGGAAGAGATCAGTGAGGAGGACTTGGTTTTGGTTGCTAACAGATTTTCTCGAGCTATGTGTAATGTCAGGTACAGGAAAAGAGGAGGACCACCTCGTTGCTTTCATTGTGGAGGACTTGGTCATCTTCGAGCTCATTGTCCCAAGGTTGGAAGGAATCCAAAGGAAGAATCTCAAGATGAAACCAAGAACACCAAGTAGAACAAGAAGCAATTCAAGAACATGAAGATGAAGAAGTTCTATCAGAAGGCGCTTGATGAGGCATTTGCAGCTGTGCAAGAATCAAGTGATGTTGAGTTTGAAAGTGATGAAGATGATGATAAGGGGAACAAAGGCAAGAATGATGTTTGTCTCATGGCTAGAAGCGTGGATGAAGTTTCTGACTCTGATATTGAGGTAACACATATTCCTAGTGTTGAATATCTTCAAGAAGTGATTGCTAGACTTGGTTACAAAATTTCTAAATTTGAGAAAAAAATTAGTCAACATGAAACTACTATTGAGTCTCTCAATGCTGAAAATTCTAGAATAAAATCTCTTGTTTCTGATAATGATGAATGTAAGTCTTGTGAGGTTTTATTTGAAGAAATTGAAGCTGTTAGAAATGTTAATAGGTCTCATGTTAAAAAGATTAAGAAATTTGAATCTTGTCTTACTTTGAGCTTTGCCATGAAAACTAGATTGGTTGATGAATTGTTTTTGACTAAGAGAGCTTCGAATAAATGTCAAATTGCTTTGTTTGCTAGTTCGATGTTTAATTTGATTAGCTCTAAGAGGATTAAACGATCTAGTGAAAAACCTTGTTTGACATGTGTTGCTAATAAGATGAAACTAAAAGATGCTGTAGGTCATGTTAAACACTTGGAGGAAATTGTCAAACAAGATGAGGTGCTTTCTTGTTCGACTTGTAGAAAACAAAAAGGTCTTTTGGATGCTTGTAAAAATTGTGCTAATCTTACTCAAGAGGTTTTTTACTTAAAAAGTTCTTTGCAAAGATTTTCTGATGGTAAAAAGAACCTCAACATGATTCTTGATCAATCTAGGGTTAGCACACACAATCGTGGTTTAGGTTTTGATCTTTATGCTCATCATACTAGACATCCTCCTGTTGTTTTAGGTGTTGGTGCTAGAGGTGGTGAAATTTTGCTTAAACCTGAGGCTAAGAACACTGTGTTTAAATCTGCTAGCATCATGACTTCTTTGAGTACATCATCTTCAAAAACCAATGTTGTTCATGCAAAACCTTCTATTGCTACTTGTGTTGCTAAGTCATCTATTTCTACAAATACTTCTAATCATCATGAAAAATATAGTTGTTCGTTTTGTGGAAAAGATGGTCATCTTGTTGGTTTCTGTTTTAGACTTGCTAGAAAACAGAAAAAGGAACGGGAAATTGCTTTTGCGAAAAAGAGATGGCAAAAACCACGTTTTGTCACTAGACAGGCGGTCAGATCGCAGCAGTACAGGCGGTCAGACCGGCGCTTTACCCCCGGTCAGACCGGCGGTAAGCCTTTGGTCAGACCGTAGGTACCTCCGCGGTCAGACCGGCCTCGGGTAGATTTTTCTAACAGGAAACGGTGTGAATTTTCTACTGGTTATACTCCTGTTGGTTCTGGTCGTGTGTCTCAGTACCGGATTCCTAAATTTTTATTATCTAACCCCACTACTGAGGCTTCGACTTCTGCTTGTGTGTAGGCACTTTTGGCGAGGAAGGATAACATGTGGATTGTGGATTCTGGTTGTTCGCGACACATGACCGGTGATAAAAATTGGTTCTCCTCCCTCAAGAAGGCATCAAGGAAGGATTCAATCATCTTCGGTGATGCTTCTACTAGTATGATCACTGGTACTGGATCTGTCAAGGTAAGTGACAAGTTTAGATTGAATGATGTCGCTTTGGTTGAGAATTTGAAGTACAATTTGCTCTCCGTTTCTCAAATTGTGGATGATGATTTTGATGTGTTGTTCAAGAAAACTGGAAGTAAGGTCTTTAATTCTTCTGGCGATGTTGTGCTTAATGTTTCTCGTTATGGAAGAGTTTTTAAGGCTGATTTTGAAAGAAGTGTTTCTTCAGAGATTACATGTCTTGTTGCAAAATTTTCTAAAGATGTGATGTTTTGGCATTGTAGACTTGGACATGTAGGCTTTGATCATCTCACTAGACTTAGTGGTTATGATCTCGTTCGTGGTTTGCCTAAACTTAAGAAAGATCTTGATTTGGTTTGTTCGCCATGTCATCATGCTAAGATGGTTGCTTCTTCACATACTCCTATTATTTCTGTGATGACGGATGCACCGGGACAGCTACTACATATGGACACTGTTGGGCCGGCTAGAGTGCAATCCGTTGGAGGAAAGTGGTATGTGTTGGTTATTGTTGACGATTTCTCTCGATATTCTTGGGTTTATTCCATGGCTACTAAGGATGAGGCGTTTGAACACTTTAAAAGTTTGTGTCTTCGTTTGGCTCTTGAACTTTCTGGATCTTTAAGAACTATTCGAAGTGATAATGGTGGTGAGTTAAAAAATGCTTCTTTTGAGAATTTTTGCAAAGAAAAAGGTCTTGAACATCAATTTTCGTCTCCATGGATTCCTCAACAAAATGGTGTTGTTGAAAGAAAGAATCGTTCTTTGGTTGAAATGTCTAGGACTATGCTTGATGAGTATCATACACCTAGGAGATTTTGGGCTGAAGTTGTTAACACTGCTTGTTATATTTCCAATCGTGTTTTCTTGAGATCAAAACTTGGAAAAACTTCTTATGAGCTTCGCTTTGGTCATACACCTAAAATTTCACATTTGCGTGTTTTTGGGTGTAAGTGCTTTGTGTTGAAATCAGGAAATTTGGACAAATTTGAGTCACGTTCCACTGATGGGCTTATGCTTGGTTACTTTGCATATTCTCGAGGTTATCGTGTCTTGTTTTAGACACTAACAGAATTGTTGAGACTTGCGAAGTTACTTTTGATGAGGCTAGTCCTGGAGCTAGACCCGAAATTTCAGATACATTATCACAGGTTCAGGGGGAGGATATTTTCGTGGAGGAAAGCGACGACGAGGAAGACGACGAACCGACGGCTGGTCAGACCGGGCCTTCGGCCGGTCAGACCGTTGACCCACCTCCGGTCAGACCGCAGGCAGAGGAGCGGTCAGACCGGCCAGGGGGTTCATCTTCGGGTTCGTCAGGTGCTGAAAATAGAGGACCTCCAGAAGTTTCTACTTCGTCAAACTATGGTGAACACGAAATTTCGTCAGATGTTATTGCTCCACTTCATATTCAACGACGACATCCTCTAGAACAGATAATAGGTAACATTGGAGAACGTACCACAAGGTCTAAGGTAACAACTCGTGATACTCATGTGAATTCTGCATTTGTTGCTACTTTTGAACCCAAAGATGTTACTCATGCCTTAACTGATGAATCGTGGATCAATGCCATGCATGAAGAACTTGAGAATTTTGAAAGAAACAAAGTTTGGTCTTTAGTTGAACCTCCTATTGGTCATAATATCATTGGAACTAAATGGGTTTTCAAAAACAAACAAAATGAGGATGGTTTGATTGTGAGAAATAAGGCTAGGCTTGTTGCTCAGGCTTTTACTCAAATGGAGGGGTTGGATTATGATGAAACTTTTGCTACTGTTGCTAGAATTGAAGTAATTAGACGTTTGTTGGCTTTTGCTGCTTCAAAAGGTTTTAAATTGTTTCCAATGGATGTGAAAAGTGCTTTTCTTAATGGTTATATACAGGAGAAAGTTTATGTAAAACAACCACCCGGTTTTGAAAATCCTGATTTTTCCAACCATGTTTTTCGTTTGTCAAAAGCTTTGTATGGTTTGAAACAAGCTCCAAGGGCATGGTATGATCGATTGAAAAACTTTTTGCTTGCTAAAGGTTTTACAATGGGAAAAGTGGATAAAACACTCTTTGTTCTCAAGCATGGTAGTGATCAACTTTTTGTTCAGATTTATGTGGATGATACCATCTTTGGTTGTTCATCTCACCCTTTGGTTGTGGAGTTTGCTGAAACTATGCACAGAGAATTTGAAATGAGTATGATGGGAGAATTGACTTACTTTTTAGGACTTCAAATAAAGCAAGTGAAGCAAGGTACGTTTGTGCATCAAATGAAGTACACCAAGGATCTTTTAAGGCGCTTCAAGATGGCGGATTGCAAGCCAATTTCTACACCAATGGGATCAACTGCTGTGTTGGATCCATGAAGATGGTGAAGTTGTGGATCAAAAGGAGTATAGGAGCATGATTGGATCTTTGCTCTATCTCACTGCTTCGAGACCGGACATTCAATTTGCTGTATGTTTGTGTGCTCGTTTTCAAGCTTCTCCACGTGCTTCAGATCGTCAAGCTGTTAAAAGCATCATGAGGTACTCGCAACATACTCTAGAATTTGGAATTTGGTATTCTACATCTTCTATATCCTTGAGTGGTTATTCGGATGCGGATTTTGGTGGTTGTAGAATTGATAGGAAAAGTACAAGTGGAACATATCATTTTCTTGGTACTTCGTTGATTGTTTGGTCTTCTAGGAAACAATCTAATGTTGCTCAATCAACTGCTGAGTCTGAATATGCTGCTGCTGCTAGTTGTTGCTCAATCAGTAGGAATCAAGCCGATGGGACTAGATATCATCCAAGAGGTGTCAAATCGGTTAGCATGATCAATAAATATCGGAAAAGGCGCCAAAGGGAAGAGGAGTCATGTTATCATAGTGATGAAAGATATTTTGATCTACATTGGAGTTGTGAATTTTTTAGATTTTACTGGAATGAAGGGATGAGGTTACCATCTATTGAAGATTGTCCTGGCTGCAGTGATCCTGATGTTCAATATGTTCAAAGACCAAGCCGACAGAATACCGGTGTGCATCAGCCGATTCAGCAAAGGCCATCAGTTCATGAGAGGCTTGGGCCGATCCAACAAGACTATCACGGAGACGATTTGCAAGAAAGAACTGGAAATATGCAACTGCAATGGTGTCCTCCTGGAATTTTTCACTAAGTCAGAAAAGACGAGTCCAAAGGATGAGGAATAGGGAGCAATTCCAGGAAGTTGAAGATGAGATCGAACATTGGCTACGGCGTATAAAGAAAGTTTGGCACGTGAAGAGCAAGATTGTTTCAGCCGATGAGGTCCAACCGATTAAGACAGGAGTCTTAAAAATAAGGGCAAAGAGGTTGCATATTCCTCGATAAACATGGTTTTTATGCTACCAGCAGAAAATGCAGTTGAACAAGTGGTGGAGTAGGAAGATGAGTCACAATCGGCTAAGTTGATATTGTCGCCGCAACAAGCTGTTTTCGAGAAGCCAGAAGGAACTGATCATCGGTAGCTCAAGTCTTTGTACGTCAAGGGGTTTGTTAATGGGAAGCCCCGATGTCAAAGATGCTGGTTGATGGAGGAGCGGCCGTCAACTTGATGCCATACTCAACTTTCAGGAAGCTTGGGAAGAATTCAGATGATTTGATCAAGACCAACATGATTTTGAAGGATTTTGTAGGGAATCCATCTGAAACTAAGTGAGTTTTGAATGTGGAATTGACCATCGGCAGCAAGACAATTTCTACTACATTCTTTGTTATTCATGGGAAGGGTTCCTACAGTCTGTTGCTGGGAAGAGATTGGATCCATGCTAACAGTTGTATTCCTTCAACTATGCATCAAAGTTTGATTCAATGGCAAGGAGACCAGATCGAAATCGTGCCAGCTGACAGGTCAGTTAATGTAGCTAGTGCCAATTTGTCTGTTTGGGAGATGGAAGTAATTGATTATTTATCTGGAAAATTTTGGCAAGGAGATTATCTAAAAGTTTCTAATTATCATATACAACAAACAGGAGATGGAGAGCCCCAATTGTTATTTTGAGGGTGTCGTGTAGGGTTCCAATTTCTATACAAAGGATACTGTAAATGATCTTGATGGCAAACTCGGGCAAGGATTTATGTCGGCCAATGAATTAGAAGAAGTAGACATTGGACCAGGTGATAGGCCTAGGCCGACATATATTAGTAAAGGTTTGACAAAGGAATTTAAATGTAAATTAATAGCACTTTTGAAAGAATATAAAGACTGTTTTGCCTGGGAATACTATGAAATGTCAGGACTTAGCCGATCAATTGTTGAACATCGGCTCCCTATTAAACCAGGCTATCGGCCGTACAAGCAAACCCCAAGATGTTGTAAAGCTATATGATGCTATCAAGGCCGAAATTACAAGACTTTATGATGCTAATTTTATTAGACCATGCCGATATGCTGAGTGGATTTCAAACATAGTACCCGTGATCAAGAAGAACGGCAAGCTTAGAGTTTGTATTGATTTTTGAGATTTGAATAAGGCTACTCCCAAGGATGAATACCCAATGCCGATTGCCGATCAGTTGGTTGATGCAGCATCTGGACGCAAGATTATTAGTTTCATGGATGGTAATGCAAGATACAATAAAAATTTTATGGCTGAGGAAGACATTCACAAGACTGTTTTTCCATGTCCTGGTGCAATTGGTTTGTATGAGTGGGTTGTCATGACTTTTGGATTGAGGAGTGCTGGTGCTACATATCAAAGAGCTATGAACTACATATTTGATGATCTTATCGGCTTGTTGGTTGAAATTTTATTGATGATGTGGTGGTCAAGTCTAAGGAAATTGATGAGCATATAGCTGATTTAAAAAGAGTTTTGGAAAGAGCAAGGAAATATGGATTGAGGATAAATCCAACTAAGTGTGTTTTTGGTGTATCAGCTGGGCAGTTCCATGGATTTTCGGTTCATAAGAGGGGGATTGAGATACCTCAGAGGAGTATTAATGCTATCAAAGATATAAAACCTTCAGAAGATAAGACTAAACTGCAGTCATTGATCGGCAAGATTAATTTTGTTCGGCGATTCATATCAAATTTGTCTGGTCGAATAGAGCCGTGCACACCATTGCTAAGGTTGAAAGCCGATCAAGAGTTTGTTTGGGGGGAAAAGCAGCAAAAGGCTTTGGATAACATCAAGGAATATTTGAGTACTCCTCCAGTTCTTATTCCACCACAGAAAGGGCTTCCTTTTAAGTTATATTTGTCAGCTGATCAGAACTCTATCGGCTCAGTTTTGATCCAAGAGGTTGAAGGTAAAGAACGATTCATATTTTATCTAATTAGAAGGCTTTTGGATGCAGAAAACAGATATTCACCTGTGGAGAAGTTGTGTCTTTGCTTGTATTTTTCTTACACAAAGCTGAGGTATTATTTACTTTCCAATGAATGCACTATAGTGTGTAAGGCCGATGTGGTACGTTACATGCTATCGGCTCTAGTTTTGAAGGGAAGAATTAGGAAGTGGATTTTTGCTTTGTCAGAGTTTGACTTAAGGTATGAATCGGTAAGGCAGTAAAAGGGCAGGTGATAGCTGATTTCATAGTTGAGCACAGGGATAATTCAATTGATCATGTTGATATTATGTCATGGATTTTGTTTTTCGATGGATCAGTTTGCATTCATGGATGTGGTATCGGCTTAGTGATTATATCGCCTAGGGGGCAAGTTTTCAATTTGCTTTTACTATCAAACCTTATTCCACTAATAATCAAGCTGAGTATGAGGCTGTCTTGAAGGGATTACAGTTGCTCAAGGAGGTTGAAGCCGATGCTGTTGAAATCATGGGTGATTCATTGTTGGTGATTAGTCAATTATCTGGAGAATATGAGTGCAAGAATGATGTCTTGATGGTTTATAATGAGAAGTGTCAAGAGTTGATGAAGACCTTCAGGATAGTTACTTTGAAGCATAATCCTAGAGAGCAAAATGTTGAAGCTAATGATCTAGCTCAGGGAGCATCAGGTTACAAGCCGATGATGAAGGATGTTGAGCTTGAAGTTGCATGTCTGCCAGCCGATGATTGGAGGTTTGAGATATTTGAATATTTAAAGAATCCTTCTAAATCGGTTTCCAGGAAATTAAGATATAAAGCTCTCAAGTATATTTTGTTGGACGATACATTGTACTATCGGACCATTGATGGAGTTTTGTTGAGATGTTTAAGCCTAGATGAAGCAAAGATAGTCATGTGTGAAGTACATGAGGGAATATATGGGACTCATCAATCGGCTCATAAGATGAAGTGGCTCATTAGAAGAGTAGGATATTTTTGACCGACAATGCTGGAGGATTGCTATAGATATTATAAAGGATGTCAAGATTGTCAGAAGTTTGGAGCTATTCAAAGAGCACCAGCATCGGCTATGAATCCAATTATCAAGCCATGGCCGTTCAGAGGTTGGGGTATTGATATGATTGGCCAGATCAATCCACCATCAAGTAAATATCACAAATTCATATTGGTTGCCACTGATTATTTTACTAAGTGGGTTGAGGCTATTCCTTTGAAGAAAGTTGAGACCAAAGATGCCATAGAGTTTGTTAAAGAGCATATTATATACAGATTTGGTTTGCCTCAAACGATAACAACTGATCAAGGGTCTATTTATGTGTCCGATGAGTTTGTTCATTTTGCCGATAGTATGGGGATTAAGTTGTTAAATTCTTCACCATATTATGCACAAGCTAGTGGGCAGGCTGAGGCATCTAACAAGAGCTTGATCAAGTTGGTTAAGAGGAAGATTGCTGAATATCCTAAGAAGTGACATACTATATTGGCTGAAGCATTATGGTCCTATCGGATGGCTTGTGATGGTGTTATTCAAGTTCCTCCATATCAGTTGGTTTATGGGCATGAAGCTGTATTACCATGGGAAACTAACATCGGCTCCAGAAAGATTTCTTTACAAGATGAATTGACTGCTGATGATTATCATAACTTGATGGTTGATGAGTCAGAAGATTTGGTTGAATCTAGATTGCGTGCTCTTGAAAAGGTTAGAAATGATAAAGAAAGGGTTGCTAGGAATTATAATAAAAAGGTTGTGCCAAAGTCTTTTGAGGAAGATGAGCTTGTTTGGAAGTTGGTGTTGCCGATAGGAGCACGAGATAGCAAATTTGGGAAGTGGTCACCGAATTGGGAAGGACCTTTTCAGATTCATAAATGTGTCTATAAAGGAGCTTATATGTTAAAATGACTTGATGGAGAAATTTTTGGATGAGCTCTTAATGGAAAATATTTGAAGAAATACTACCCAAGTGTTTGGATTGGTTCATA
Source organism: Oryza punctata (assembly GCA_000573905.2). Classification (NCBI taxonomy): domain Eukaryota; kingdom Viridiplantae; phylum Streptophyta; class Magnoliopsida; order Poales; family Poaceae; genus Oryza; species Oryza punctata. The sequence continues at coordinate 3,814,829 of CM002496.2, forward strand.
ATCGGCTGAGTTATGCCGATGTATGGTTAACAGCCGATGTGGTTACATCGCCTCTAGGTGGTTGATATTTTTATCGTCCTTGGATTGTTTTATATAAGGTTAAAACACTGGAGATTTTGAGAGAGATTTTTTAGCAAAATTTTGAGAGAGATTTTTGAGCAATTTTTTGAGCAAAATTTTACAAGACAGATTGACCAACTCATGTCAGCTCGATGGCCAATGCAGATAGAGTTATAGTTACATTAGTACCAATAGTTTACAATTGAAGTATTCATTACATTATGATAGATATTTCTGGATAGCCGATATTGCTTTCTACCTAATTTGCTCTATTTCATCTAGTGCTTGAGCATCGGCTGCATCTGTACCAGGGATTGGTTTAAGGGATTTGCTCAAAGAAGATAGATGCTTGACAGATTTCTTCAGCTTCGCCTTTTGGACTTCAATGGCTTTAGGCAGATCAACTAGCTTTTGCTCTTTAGATGTTATTTCAGCTCTGCTAGCTTCAAGTTGTGCTAGCAGATTGGCTTCTTTTTTCTTCAGTCTCTCAATATTCTGTTGTGTTGAGCTTGGGCTAGCTTCCAACTCATCTAACTTAGTCTTCTAGTTGTTGACTTGTTGTTGGCTGGTTTGAATGGTAGCTTCAAGAGCAGAACGTTCCAGTCGATCAGCAATCCTTTGTCTGGCTCTCTCGAGTTTGAAGCAATGTTGCTCAAGAAAGACTGCTGGAGAAACCATGTCAATGCGTTCATCAGGGATTTGATCTTGGATTTCTTGGAATCTTGCCCTGATTGGCCCACAATCTACAACCAGCGCATCTAAAGAAGCATTGAGCCGATCGGCAATATCAGCTAATTTGTTCTTTAAGTCTTTAGATACAGGAGATGTTGCCTTGCTGGTTGTTTCCTCTTCTTGCTCATCTAAGAATTGCTTAATATCGAAAGAAAACATATTGGCTAAGAGCTAAAGAGAAGGGAATATTGTTAAGTGATGATGTTAGGATTAGCCGATATACATGAAGTTTGAGTGTATACTTACAGGAATTTGAGGAGCTGAAGTTGTAGCGATGATCTCTTCATCATGACGGCTTGTTGCGGCCGATAGAGTATGTTCACTTGAGGGTTGATGAGGAGATGATGGTTGAGGAGGCTGAAATAATAACAAGTGTTGTTCAGTATCGGCTAAAAGTGAAAACAGAATTGAGATGGGTAAAAATTACCGATGCTGGTGGTGGAGTTGGCTTCCTTCTAACAACAACTTGTTTCTTCTTTGGCTGAAAGGAATAATTAAGTTAGGAATCATGAGTTATAAAGAGGAATAGAGGTGTTAGAATATTTGTACCTGTGCTTTTCGAGGGTGACGTTTTGGAGGACTTGGAGTTTTGACAGCTTTGGATTGGATAGCTGGTGGAGTATCGGCTCTGGGTATTGTAGCCTCGGCAGTTTCACTGATTTGAGCAGCTGCTTCATTAATGGCTTCCTCCAACTCGATCTCTTTCAAGTATTCTTCTACTTCTTGATCCAGAGGAGGATTTTCATCAGCTGCCTTCTTTTGTTTCTTGATGGGCTTCTGAGTGATAGATGGTTTAATAGCAGCTTGCTTTGTCCTTTTGCGTTTATCACCTGCTTGCATCGGCTCTCTGAATTGATCCTGGAGAAGGGTGGTTGTCTTAGGAGCGTTGAAGCCGATAGCAGAAGGAGCTGGACCACAACCATTAGGGAGTTTTGCTGCAGCGTATTCTATTGGCTTGTCACTTCGGCTGATGAGAGGAGGAGGTGAATCCGATGTCTGCAAGAGGAAATGAAGAACGTTGAGTATTAAGAGGTTGATGAAATAAAGATAAAGGTTGTAAGAGGAAATAACTTACTAGGGGAGCCAGGTCTGGTAGTATCTTGATAAGATATGTTTGAGCCGGTAGATGGAATATGTGAGTTTTCCATTTAGACCACCATCTATCAAACAGGATGCTTCTCATCAATGTGATATTGAACCTATCGATGCTGCCAAGGGGAGGACCAGAGATATTTAACGGTTTATCCATCAATAGAGCTAATACAATTTCTCCTCTGGTTTGGATCTTGTCATAATAGTACAAACCGATAGGAAGTTGTCCCAGGCAAAGTTGCCTTGCTGCTACCATCGGATGATAAAATTCATAAGATGCCTGTATGTTCCTGCCTTGAGATATGCCAGTAGGAAGGACGCAGGGGGAGATTGTAGCAGTCAGGATTTCTCTTGGTTTTTCAAATCTTTCATCATTAAGCTCATCCAGTCTGAAATCAGCTGGTAGTTCATATTTGAAGAAGGATTCATAAGCAAATAAGATTCTGTTGTCTCTTGGAAATCCATCATAGAAGTTTCCAAACCAATTTTGAAAATGTTCAGCCAATGGACCTGAACCAGTATAGTTGGTGGTTGCCTCTCCAAAAGACATGCATCTACGCACTGGACTAGATTCATCATCACTGTTTGGATCGGCTAGCGATGGGAACTCTGCTTCGTTAAGTGATGGTCTTAATGCCACTTTCAAAGTGTGCAGGATGAGCCAGAGCTGCACAAACCACCATGGGCCGCCTGTACTAACACTTGAGTCTATAATTGGTAAACTGCACCTAGCAGATATTTGCCCAGAGGGAACTGTTTCTTTGATACAATGGCTTCAGCTAGGTGTTGCCAATTGGCTGTTGGACCACAGGTAAAGCCACAAAAGAGAAATTTGTCTAACCATATTAAGAGGAAAGCTGTGTGCTCTCTAGCCAATACAGGGCCTATTCCTATGTTGTCTGTAATGAAGCCTGACCACCCTCCAATGTTTTTGGTTTTGAACCTATGACTGCATTTGGTTTTTAAGCTGATGGGATTGGCTAATGTGGTAATATCCAGACCAGTAATCATGGTGATATCAAGTAAGGTGGGGGTCATCAGCCCATGATTGAACATGAAGGCGTTCATGGTATCAGACCAGAAGTATGCAGCAGAGGACATCATCGGCTCATCTTTCTTCATATCGGCTATAGACAAAGATAGACATTGGGCTATTCCTATCTCATCCTAATGGTCTTATTTGCTTGCTGTAATTCTTCTGTACCAATTGGTCCATCCACCTACTTGAGATGGCCAAGATCTGAAGGTGGCTGTCCAATGGGTCAAAGATGGGTTTGACTGTCTAAAGGGGATCCTTTCTGTTTCTGCGTTGATTGTAAAAGTTGGATCTATATCGCCTACTGGACCAAAGAAGAAATGACTGGGATCTTTAAGGCTTCGGATGGCTACTTGGTGAACTAGGTGCTACAAGATTGAAAAGATAGATTGAGGGCAGGAAGTAAACAGGAAAACACAAGATGAGTTTTGGGCCGATGAAACTTACCTCGGGAAATTCCTTGGCTGGGGTGCTTGATGGGCTCGATGAAGACGCCGTTGAGGCCCAAAAAATCATCGCCGGGAGTGGGTTCGTCGATGTGGTCACCGGAGAAGATGAGAGCAATCGTCGGGGTTAGCGTAGATGGTTTGGTGGCTTAAGCGGTGAAAACGGAGTTAACGCCGTGAAAACTCCGGAAAGGTGGTTGGTATTTATGAAATTAGGTGCGTAACGGTCACAGGGGTAACCCTAGATTTTCGCGGGGTTGAAGAGATAAATCCGTTGCATTATATAATACTTCGGAATTGGGGGGCATGTGTTGACGATGAAATTTGGCATGCATATGAATCGGAAACGAAGTATAGTTCAAAGCGGAATTGGTGATATGTGGGATTCTCGGAAACAGAGTACGCATCGGCTGGAAGACCGTATCGGCTGGAACCGAGTCCGATCTGTTATAGCCAATATGGCCGATATTGCATGTGAAGTCAATATCGGGTTCGAGGAAGAGTTTGAGACGATGATGCCAAACAAGGATAGAGTCCAGAGTTGGCAAATGTATCTATTAATTAGGATTATCTATAATTTCCTTATAGATATTTTCGGTAAGAGTCCGCCTAAGGGACTTGTTTGCTAGTTAGATTTGTATTAGGACAATATGAGTCATGTCAATCTTGGACAATATTTGTATTTTCGGGTATAAATATAGACCCGAGATCTTATGAAAAAAACAACAACAGTTCAATCAATCTCGGCACATCGCCAAACCTTTTACTTTTCTACTTTCGACAAGTTCTTGCTTTCGAGTCGAGCTGCATCAGTTTGATCTTCGGCGAAGAGGTAAGTCTTGTTATGGCGGTTTGCATTATCGGAATTAGTGCTTACATCTTTATGACACTCTAATTCTATCTTGTAAATCTCCGAGTTATCATATATGTTATAGAACTTAGATTGACAATGCTATCTATCCATATCGGCCGATCTCTATCTAGGGTTTTATCGACAACGGCTAGATCAACTTGTTGGTTTGAATTATATAATGTATCCACCATCCCGAGAAGGCAGTCATCGGCTTGAGTGTCTAGATGTTATGTTTCCTTTCATACTTAATGCTGCATCAGTTAAGTTTGATCTAGTAAGTTGTGTTTAGAATCATGATCTCTAGCCTGCTTTATGGTTGTTAATAAGGATAGTATCGAGGTTTCAGCCGATCTTATCTGGTATAGTTGTTTTACATAGTTTCATGCTTTGTTTAATATGCTATATCTGCCCCTTATATCATGATCTAATCTAATATAAATATATCAGACTTGTTGTTAATCTAATTAACGTTAGTTAGATATATTTGTTGCAAGAGAATATCCTAATATAAGGTTGTATCGGAGTAAATCTCTCAGGCCAGTGTGTGTTTTTTGCATCAACACTAGCACAGTTAATAATGAAATCAACACGAGCAACTAGCATGGTGCATTTACCTCAATGAAAGAAGAGGAAAAATGAGAATAGAACATAGGTCAAGGCAAACAATCTAAAACATGAACACAAAAAGAAAAGGACGATCCTCATAGCACACCCATCATGAATTGAGGGTGAGAACTCCTAGCCCATTTGCATGGATATGGACATAGAATCTCTTATGCTAGACATGATTGGCCCTGAAATTTATGTCAGAATATAAGATCAGTGCCATAGCTACAGAGCAAGAAGCTTGCTATGAAGTTAATTGAATCCGACGTATTGAAATACTTCGTTGAACCAATCTACTTAGTCATCATTTGTTGCAATTTTTTAATAGAATATTGAATTAAATAAATGGTTTTTGCCCAAGTAGAGCACACATTTTTCCATGTAATAAAGAATTATTTCCAATATAAAGTATTATATTTAGGGCATTTACTATTTTGTTGCTATTTTCTAGCACATGACTATAATGCTTTGTATTTTGAGTAGCGTCCAAACATAAAAGAAAAGGAATGAATTGTGTAAACACAAATAACACTTTAAGAGAAAAGGTATTTCAAGATACATAGAAACCGGAAATATTATGATCTTTGCTAGCAGCAGCAATTGAATTTGTTGGCCTAGAAAGTGTCACGGTCATATTACCTACTGAACAATTTTGCACTTTATAGAATCATTTATTGTCCATCACCCCCTTGAATTCTCTGAAAGTGCGTCCATTTGGGCTGCACTACCTTCTAGCAACGGAATACCAAATATCCGGACGAACGGAATAAGAATATGAATTGCAATATTTGCTGTCACTGTTGTAATACCCGCAATATGACAGAACATGTAGTCTTGAAAGCAGCAAATTCTAAAGAAAATTCAGACCATTGGCATGAACATCTGCTCTGCAACTATTGTTGTTGCATTTACTTGGTTTATGTGCATATCCCACTATCGTAGTGCATTGCAAAAGGCCCTCTCTGAAAAGTCAGGAACTTTGAATGGAGATAGTTATGAATTATTTCTAGTCATTTAGGGTGTGGAATGAGCCCCTAGATACGAAATATCAAGAAATATGATAGTAGGAAGGGACTAATGCATGTTACATTGCACTAGTGAATGCAAACTAAGTAACAGAAGTATACGTAAAGAATTGAAACTATCAAATAAATTTGTGATTACTTTTGTGGTTACGAAGAGTTTGAATAAGTTGCATGAATGAAATGCACCAGAGTAGGGTGAAATGCTGAAGAAAGTAAAGGTATCCCTCGTCTTATCCAGAGGCCTCGAATAATAAAACAATAGGACAGGAAACTTTGGCTCCTCATGCCCCTAAAGTAACTGGAGACATCTAGTGAAAAAATGGCAAGAGGGATTATCATACGCAAAGTCACAAAAGTACCCCACCGAATAGAAGGGGAGCCAGTTGAGATCTGGCAAGCGGTATGGAACCTCAGAACATGCGTGCCACATCTTTCCACCAAGGAAATATCAGCAGTTGGAGTGCGCACCAACACTGGTACACTAAAAGAATCATGCCCACATCAAGAAAAGCATTAAGCAAGAAAAAGAAGCATATGAGAAATGCGTATCCTCATATTTCCATGGATACTCGCATAGAGTCTCATACAACCAATAGAAATTGGCAATGTGACCTACTATGGGCAATGTTTCCTTTAGACAAGAAAACTCATTGGTAGTCAACCAGGAGTTGAAAAGAAAACTCAACCTGAATATTGACAACATTGAAGATACACTCAATGGATGCTCTTCAGGAGCTTGGATCGGACACTTGCATAACAGTACATGAAGAAGTACTAAGTCTTGAACCAACATAGAACGAATATAATAATGTCGAAAGAATCGGAGAAACAAATTCGTTTGCTTTTGAATTTGAGTTTGATTTGAAATAAAATGTTTGGCTGAATCCAAATCACGCTTAAGCTTGCAGCTAAAAGCATGCGATAGATGAAAGACTAGTACATCAGTCCAACCACTCTTAAAAAGTGTTCAAGGTGCATGGCTTTGGAGTAGTCAATTAGCGCGAAAATTGGGATAGGAATTCCCAATAACAATTGTGTAATAGAAACACTCAAATACTTGGCTAATTGCACTAAACCGAACTAAGCATCATTGAACTATACAGAGCCTCGGCATGGCTTTGAGAGATGGTTAACCCGCTCAAGCAATCGTGGTTAGAAAACTATCTCAACCCCTATCATTGATGAAATTAAAGCAGCATATACGCACATTAAGCAAATGAGTTACGCGAGGATCAGATTCACTAAGCAATGAACCCCAAGTTCTTCTATGCACATGAATTGCATAATAGCAACAAACTAAGTTATGTGGAAATCTTGCATATTTGTCCACTGGTTCACAATCGACATCTTCTTTTGAATAGATGTGTCCGAGGAATCGAAATAATGGGACTTAGATGCAAAATTCAGGGGGAGAATTTTGCTGACTCGTTCCAGAATTCAAGTGTATGTGACAAGGTATCAGTTGATGACAGTGATGTACTAGTTCATGTTTGATTGAGTTCCTTCTGTTCAACACAATTTGTATGATAGTGTGTACTGTTAGCTCAACCGATCTAAGACCTTTCATATTGTTTTTACACGCATTGATGTTACCGGCTAAACGAAATAACTAGACCATGAAGGTCATAAAGGATAAGATAAATGTGATGATAGGAAAGAAGGTACAATGGGCAAGTGGAGTCACATTTTTACGTGTTGCGAGAATGCACTGTTACATATGGAGTTCAGGAGAAAGCAATTAGTTACTAGGATAGCTAATGCTTTTTGTTTGCGGCACATTTTGTGCAGGCTCTTTTGGTACGTCGCGGTGAAGCTGCAAAACCAATTCAAGGTGGCATAGTGATCCTACTGTTAGGAAACCGGTAGCCCATGAAGGCCTAGACCGATTACCCACTAATTGGACCCATCACTAAGTATGAAAACTACCTATGACTATGCCTATATATAGAGGAGAGGAGGCTCACTATTGTAAACATTGAAGGATGAAAGAATGAATGAAAGAGTGTCTCACCCCAACATTTTGTGTCCACTTCTTGTAGAATTATGCAATCCCTCTTGGACTACTCTGTAGCAGAAGGGGTTGCATAATATCTACTACTTTTAGGTGGCATATATTAGGCAAGATAGAGTTGATTTTATTAGGTGTCGAATATAGTACGCTACATTTAGTTTTAATAGGTGGCAGTGGTGGAGTTAACACCACACTCCATAACTTGGCAACCCTTTAAAGTAGAAAGGGGAAGCCACAATGTAACCATGATGATGACAATGTAGCCCGAATGCGTAAAAGGTAGGCCATGGACCCATAGTAGCCAAATGTGCTATCTTGATTGGGTATAGCACCTGTAATCAGAGTTCTAGGGATGCATGCTTTTGCTGAATCTCATTAACAAATATTGCATCTTCCTATGTCCCGTATGTTATGTCTGAGTTGATCAATGGTTGACAAGATCATGAAAGTTAGTTGTGTTCGATAGACTTAGAATGATCTATGCTCCCCTCGATAAAATGTAGTGGCCAAGGGGAAGAATCATACGCTCATAGAGATGACGCGCACGATGCTCGAAGAGTACTAGACTTTGGACCCTTTTTAGGCTAAAGCCAACACAGCATGACACGCTATCAACCTATCTTCATCGCCTTATTCCTCATATTAGCTTATTACTGATAACAAACCAAACATGTCTTATTTTTTGAGTTTTTGGAGGTAAGCGCTTTATACCCAACAAGAAGCTAGGTTGTCCAAACTTTCTCCAAAGGTGATGAAGATCTCTTGCTTGGATTTGGACTGAATGAATGTGTGTACTGTGTTTTTAACAAAATCGGGTGCACGTGTCACCTTTGCTAGTCAAACGTATACGCCCCCATTTTCTTCACCCCTCCTCTTAATCTCTCCTCTCTCCACTCCTAGCACATGCAACAGAGATGTCCGTGCATGCATATACCTATTCTCTGCATGCTCATCTCCACCTTCTTCTTGCTTCTTCAAATGTTTTTTCTCGTAAAATAGTTATCTGAACTATGATCCGATTACAACATTGTATTTATTATAGTTAAATTTTTACATCAAGAGCTCACATGATTATATTTCGATGAAAAATATCAAGTATTGTTTGACCACATATTGAAAATTATTTTACCACTTGGTCAACTGTTTCAATCTAGTTCACAGAATGTTTCAAAAAAATACAACATTATTGGTATTTGATACGATCACAAATAAATCCGCAAGTGCACAGATACCACTGTAACACTTCACCTCAGAGTATTCCAAGGGTATCTAATCACACGAAACGTGTGTGTAAAATCTAGGAAACAGGTTCGTCCAAGGAAAACAACTAAATGGTAGTTCGATGATAGAGAGGATTTCAATGAAGTAAGATTCTTGAATTAAATTAAGGTAAAACTCTATCACTTGCTTCAATCATTGGCTTTCGCTTGTTCTGCTTAGTGAATGTGGCCTGTAGCTCTACGACGTACCCGAACGTGGAGGATTACAAAGGACAAACACAGCTATCACCACCTGCCACCTACATCTACAACCCGTGGAGCACGCATCAAACAAAGGTAACCTTTAACCTAGACACCACGTCTACGTTATCGATTACTACTCTAGCCTCACGCAAGAAGTTCCTTTTTTATCCAGAGTCTTAGTCCTAGTGCACTTAATATAAATATTAAGCGATGAACCCACAATGATGAGAATATATCTTACTTAAACAAGAAAATTAAAAATACCCAAAACAAATCACAAATACTCACTTTTATAACATAAGCATCCGCCGAGGTACAAGAGCGGAGAGTCTCTCCACCACAACTTCCCCTCACTCTCTCCCTATTTCCTAACACTCTACTAGAGAGTTGCCTTGAATGAAATTGAGAGATTTCCACTTGAGTTGTGTGCCTTCCCGGGGTGTGGCATGGCACGGTGAAGCTAGCGGTGTAAGCAGAAAGGCATGAAGGCTGCTAGAACGATGACAGTTGTCAGCCGCATTGCGACGGGGTGGCGGAGCTGCGGTGCAGGAGGGGTTAGGGGTGCGGCGAGCTCAGGAAACTTGGGAAAGTGGAGAGGGGAGTGTGGGGAAGCCTATTTATAGCCTCGGGGCACGAGCTCGAGGTCGGGGTGAGGCGGATTTGGGGATAGAGGGAGCCAGCGACGTAGGTGAAGAGGAGCTTGAGCCGGTGCCGAATTTCGCGGATGAAGTGGTGGAAACGAAGATGGGAAGTAGGCGGTATCTAGGCCCACGCCATTTGAACCGCGAGGGCTGGAGTGGGCGGCGCGGAATCATGGCTTTTGGCGGGAGCAGCGGTTGTGTTGATGGTCGTTATAGACCAATTTCGACTATCAATACTTCCAAAAATAATAAAAAACTAGTAATGCTTGCATGCATATTTCTTTAGAAATAATCTAGTTCCACATGTACCTTGCAAATGATTTGAACACAGGAGATTACTTTATAAGTGGAGAAATGGTGGAAAATACACGATCAACCAATCAGAGGTCGACATGTGACGTACACACGGATGGGAGGGCCCACAAACCAAATGAAACACCTGTAAATGGGCCTAGCCAACATGCCACTAGACCAAGGATCCACCTAGCAGAGTCCTAGAGAAAGAACCGAGCCAGGGAGGCCAGCCAGGGGTCGACCAACCCAGGCCCAGCCCAAAAGCCCTCAAATTTTACAGGTCGGTAGTTACTGACTTCCTAAGGCGGTTGTAACTGTTTCTACCGATCCAAACCGTCATCAGGAGGACACATGGCAACTCAAGAGAGAAGATACTCTTTTGATGCTTGGAATCTCAACTCTCTCCACCACTATATGAAGAGCTCTCATCCTCTCCTCCAACACACACCAAGAAGGAATCAAGAGAAGGAATCTCTCCTAGTTATTTACTTTGTTCTAGTGCTAGTGGAGTGAGAATTGGAATAGTTTCCTAGTTCTTCAAGTCTTCCGGAGAATTCGGGTATGGTTCTAGTAACTTATATCCCTCTTGTAAGACTTTACTCAATAATGAAATATTCTTCTTTGTATAGTTATGGTCCTTTACCTTATTTGCATAATAATTCGAGTACCAACTTTGGTTTATACATTTCTTGTAGTAATTGTATGGCTAGCTTACCAGAGATATCTAGTGGTATTGGCTTAGTGTTCATTCATATGATTGCTCTATGTCATCTATAGAGATGTAGAGTAATATTTAGTAATATAAGCGTGATGCTTAGATTATTGAATATCATTAAGTGATGCTATATGCCACGGAACTGTAGAGATAGGCCACTGATGGTGATAGCTCAGTACGGGTATTCCTCCACATGCGTATATACGGCTAAGAAAGGTTCCTGTTGTGGGTACTCCTCCGTATCCATAATCGGTTGGATAGCCATGACGGATTGTCGTAAAGAACTCGACAATCAGTTAGAGGGTATGAGCCATATAATTGTACGTTAGCAAGTGTATACTAAAATGACTATATACAAGAAGTACATAAATGAGGTTTTTCTCTATTCTTCTCCACTTAGCCTAGATTTATTTTGTGAGAGTAATCTTATACAGATCCTTCTGTGTGTCAATCTACCCATTACCTTATAATTGATTAACCCCTGCATTACACTTTTATCTACTTAAGTGTGATGTGAATTAATAACATAATATTCTCTTACCATATCTTCCCTTGGGATTAAATAAATACGATACCTTGTAATACTTCCGGGTGAAATGCTACAGTTGTATATCTGTGCGCTTGCGGATTTATATCTATAACCGTAAGAATACTGACTAATATTTCTGACATCATTGTTGGGTATTATGTTCCTAGTAATGTTGATAAGAAATACCAATAGGTTGCTGCCAGTCAGAGGTAAGGGATGCTGCTGATAGGTGGGCCCTACCTATCAGTGGCACATGGTAGAGGAGGGAAGCAAAGTAAACTTCGTGAGAGGGAGGAGGCAAATGGCCTCGGTGAAAAGGAGATGGGCCAACCAGGGAGAGGAAGGAGAAAATCGGCCGGGGAGGGACAAAAGGGGAAATGGGCCAAGGAGGAGGGAGAGGAAAGGGGGCTGGCACAACAGAGAGAGGTGGAAAAGGAAGGAAGGAGGAGTGAGCAGGTCGCGAGGGATTAGAGGTGGACTTGGGTCGGAAACGACCCAGAGAGAAGGATATGACTTTCAATTTGTTTTTTCTATTTAATTAATTGGTTAAATAAACTTTGTATTATTAAAATTACTTCTTGAGCTCTAAAAGTTCACGGGAAATTCTAGAGAGTATTTAGGGCATGAAGAGATTTTTCAAAATGAACGTACCCAATCCACTCCAATATGTCTAAAACTAATGTTTTGGTACTTTTGAACTATTCATTTCGGTGAAAACATCGCACACATGTGAACCTATATCGGCATTAAATGCAAGAAGTTTGTCGCATGAGTCACGGAGAAATTTTCTAAACGAACGCACCATATCCACTTAATTAATATTAATAAAATATTTCCAGCTATGATTTTTAAAGAAAATTTTATTTCCCCATCTGCTCACCTTCGTCTCTCTCTCGTTCATCTGTTGCGTGTCATCACAGAGATTGGATCTATTGTCTCCAGGGATTGAAATTTTGGTTCGAAATTTCCAAAATTATTTTGGATCCCTGGCAAGCAACTATCTAGCGCCCAAATTTTTTTTGTAGTTTTTGTGAATCTGGTCAAAATTTATTTAAATTCAGTTAAAATTTTAAATAATTTCGTGCAAAAATGTTGTGAAAGTTTCAAAAATTCGGTGACCACTGAAATTTTGATGTTGTCCGAAAGTGTGAATCATATGGTAGTCTCTTGTTATTTTACATACCTTAGTCTCACATCATATCACATCTACTCTCACGTTAACCCCCAATTTTAGATACTAACCATATTCTATGATCTATGGTACGTTTTAATCAACAGTCCAATCTTTCTACTTAATGTGGAAGCTCCTATCACTACTTAAAAAAAGAGTTTTCAAGATGAGGACCCCTATAGGTTTTGCAGGTGGACCATAACGCTCCCGTCTAAAAAAATCGTTTTCCACGGGGGAAGTTCACGGGACCATGGGAAAATAGACTTATTTTCCCAGACAAGCCTCTTAAAACGGTCACATGGGAAAATGTATTTTCACATATGAGCCTCTCGAAGATCTGCCTAGAAATCTAACTTACGTCCAATTATCCCTCTCAACACTTGAAAATTCTTCAACTCATCATCATTATCTCCTCACCTTCTCTGGTTCACCTCCTCTCCTCATATTATCTCTCACTCCTCTCTCTCTCTTTTCTCATCTCATCTCCTCTCCTCTCTCTCCCTAGAGTTCCCCTCCTGAGTGGCGGGCGACGAGCGGCAGCGGCGGGCGATGGCCGGCTCGGCGACCTCAGGCGGTGCGCCGTGGGCAGCAGGCAGCGGACTGACTGCGGCTCCGTGAAGGGTAGATCCGTTGCTGCCTGCCCCACGATGGGTGGATTCTCTGGATCCGCGCCTCCGCCACACCATCGGGGTACAGAGGGGCAATGGAGGCGTGAGGAGGGCGGTCTCGTCAACAGCGATGACTGTGTGGACTCGGTGATGATGATGATGAGCAGCAGCGGACTGTGGCGACGATGTTGCCGACAGATGGGAGCTAGCTAGGGTTTTGATTTTTTTATTTGTTTCCAGATTTTTATTTTTGCGTCCGGACAACATGTCACGCCCAGGGATTCGCTAACCCGAATTCCAAGCAGAATGTGTATTAAAAACCCCTGTCCAGGACCAGCCAGGGTACACAAACGACAAAGTTGATACACAGATCCACGTCTTACAAAACACCATAAAAATATCTTACATTAACGCAGCGGAAAAGATAAATAAACTAATCTAAATAACAAGTCGCTCGCAGCGTGGCATCTCCAATCCACAGGCATCCTCGACGATAGCAGCAAGCCTACTCCTCCGAGAAACCATCCTCATACACATACTCAAACTCTGGTGGGGAGGAAAAATGAAGCAAGACTGAGTACCACCCACTATACCCAACAAGTCATACCGGAATGGAAGATAATGATGCGAATAGCTCCAATGGAAAGGCTAAAGGCTGATTTGCATAATATAAGCATTTTAAAACAACAGTTGAAAGCGGTAAAACAGTTGAATAAATTAAGCAATATTGAATCATCGCTGTCCAACGCTACACCACATTGCAACAGGCCCAACCCATTCCACCTGAACTACTCCGGTTCCATTAAGTCAAGTTATTAAGGTTATGACTAATCACGATGAATCTGGTTGATCGCCCATAACCGCGGGCACGGCTATTCGAATAGTTTTACTCTGATCAGAGGTGTACAACTGTACCCACAAGACACAGCCCCACAACACGTTACCGTGCGCCAGCATACCACCACGGTATACTGGAAAGAGAACTGTGACAAGACCTTTCGCGTAACCCTCGTTAACCAAGCGCACCACACCTCGGGTTTCGCCCCCACCTTTAATCCCAAGGCAGGCAGCCCCCCCTCGTGCCTAGGTGAATCCGGCAGCCGATCAACGGGTAGATCCCCCGCCGACCCAACTCCATCACGCCCACCCTTGCCTGGATGCGTCGGCTAAGAGAAGCTACACTACGAGTCAAGCTATTACCCACGCTAGCTTGTGGTAAGCACGGTAATTCTTCCAGGGTTTCCCGTGAACCGGTCCTTAATTGTCATGAGTACGACCTTCAAACCATGTACTCACAACCCACCATTTATCAAGTTTTAGTTGGACCAATTGGTTAATCACTCACGAATAACCATCATGAGCTACCATTAAACATTATATTAAATAATAGAGATGCCTTAGTTTTCCCATTGGTGTGCTAAAGTTTCTAAGCAGGGCTAAGCATGTCCTAACCTCGCACTAATCAAATTGATCCCCAAACTATCAAAGGTACAAGGTAAACGAAATTTCATGGCTGAGTACAGTAGGTAAATAAGCCCGTAAAATGACATAATAAAACAGTGCAGTATTTAGGAATAAATAGAATATTTGCAAAGTAGGTACAATATGATCAAATAAAAAGTATGACTTGCCTTGCTCTGGCGCGAAAGGAACCTCAGCAACGACCTCGAAGTATGTCGGAGCGTCGGAACTATCGGATTCTACACGACAAACAAAGCAAACAAGCAAAACAGACTATAAGACTACTGAAACAGGAAACAAAACTATTTTTAATGAATTCTAGGCATTTTTATGAATTTTCTGAGACTTGAACGGACCCAAACGGAGTCCGTATGAATTAGTTATGAATTTTAGAAGTTTAACTGCATTTTAAACTAAACAGAAAAGAAAATAAATAAATAAATAAATTATTGCGCAATAAAATCCCCCTAGGGCTGACGTCAGCGGGCTAGGGCTGACGTTAGCGGCTAGGGCTGACGTCAGCTAGGGCTGCGGCTGTGGGCTGACGTCAGCCGCGCGCGCGGGTGCGGCGGCGGCGTCGGCTGTGCGGCAGCGGCGGCGGCGGCGGCGGCGCGTGCGGGCGCGGCGTCGGCCGGGCGGCGGCCGGCCGAGATGCGGCCGCGGCGGCGGTGGCGCGAGGCGGCGGCGCGCGGCGGCGATGCGGGCGGCGCGCGACAGCGATGCGGGCGGCGCGCGGCGGCGGCGCCCGCGACCGCGGCGGCGGCGGCGGCGGGATGCGAGGCGGCGGCGGCACAAGGCGGCGGCGAGGGGTGGCGTCTTACCGGCGGCGAAGGGTGGCGGCGGCGGCGGAAAGGAGAGCGTGGAGGGGCGGCGGATACGGTGGCGGCGGCGGCGGCCGTTGCGGGCGGCGGTTCCGGCGGGGAGACGGGCCTGACAGGTGGGCCCCACCTGTCGGCGGCCCGGGCGCGCGAGGGAGGCGGCGCGGACCTCAGCGCGGCGGCCTCGGGCCGGCCCGCGAAGGAGGAAGGGGCGGCGGCCCAGGAGGGGAGAGGAGAAGGCCGCGCGCGGCCGGGCGTGGGCCGGCCCAAGAGGGGGCGGCAGGCCGGTGGCCCAAGGGGAAAGAGGGAGAGAGGGAGGGGCGGCCCGGGAGGGGAGAGGGGCTGAGAGAGGGGGGGGAAAGAAATGGGCTGGTGGCCCAAAAGAAAAAAAGAAAAAGGAGGAAAAGGAAGGAAAAAGAAAAGAAAGATTTAGGGGGATTTTAAAATTGCAGTAGGAGTTTTTAAATTGTTTAAAATTATTTTAAATGATCTAAAAATTCCAGTAAAAATCCTGTTAGTGCATTTTAACAAGGGGAGCTCAAGAAAAAAATCCCACCTTGCTAATAACAATTAAATAAATACACTTTTAATTAGAATTTGCTCTAGGTTAAATAGACAATTTATTTTAAGCCATTTATTTTATGAATTTAGAGCTAGAAAGGGGAACTCCAGGGTGTGACAAACCTACCCCCTTAAACGGAATCTCGACCCCGAGATTCGGAAGAGCTGTGAAGAGGTGCGGATGGGCGGCTTTCAACTCATCTTCTCTTTCCCAAGTAGCTTCTTCCTCTGAGTGGTGGCTCCATTGGACTCGGCAGAATCTGGTGACTTTGCTCCTTGTCCTCCTCTCACTGGTCTCAAGGATACGAGTTGGCTTCTCCACATACGTCAAGTCCTCTTGGATTTCAATCTGATCCGGGCTTGCTTGCTCCTCGGGTACTCTCAAACACTTCTTCAATTGGGATACGTGGAAAACATCATGAATGCCGAGCATGTTGGAGGGGAGTTCGAGCCGATAAGCAACTTCACCACGACGTTCCAAGATTTTGTATGGTCCCACAAAGCGTGGTGCCAGTTTCCCCTTAGTCTGGAAACGATGTACGCCCCGAAGTGGCGTAACCCGGAGGTATACATGGTCTCCAATGTCAAAGATGAGCTCTCTTCGGCGATTGTCAGCATAGCTTTTCTGCCGAGATTGTGCAATCCTCAGTCTTTCCCTAATCATTCTCACTTTCTCCTCCGCATCATTCAAAACTTCGGTCCCAAACAGCTGGCGTTCCCCGGTCTGGTCCCAAAAGAGCGGGGTGCGACATTTTCGGCCATACAAAGCTTCGAATGGTGCCATCTGCAGACTAGCCTGGTAGCTGTTGTTGTAAGAGAACTCGGCATACGGCAAGCTCTTGTCCCAAGCTCCACCAAAATCCAAAGCACAAGCCCTTAACATGTCTTCCAAAATCTGGTTGACTCGCTCGGTCTGACCATCGGTTTGAGGATGATAAGCTGTACTGAAATTCAGACGAGTCCCCAACTCCTCTTGAAGTTTCTGCCAAAATCTCGAAGTAAACTGGCTCCCTCGATCGGACACAATCTTCTTGGGTACCCCATGCAAACTCATTATCCTTGATAGATAGATCTCTGCCAGCTTCTTTCCTGAGTAGGTGGTGCGTACCGGGATAAAGTGAGCGACTTTGGTGAGTCGGTCCACGACTACCCAAATGGAATCATGTCCGGTTGATGTCCTCGGTAAACCTGTGATGAAATCCATCTCGATTTCTTCCCACTTCCATTCCGGAATCTGCAACGGTTGCAGTAGCCCTGCTAGTCTCTGATGCTCTGCCTTCACTCGTTGACACACGTCACAGAGCGCGACGAATTCGGCGATCTCCCTTCTCATACTAACCCACCAAAATTTCTCCTTGAGGTCTTGGTACATCTTGGTACTGCCGGGGTGGATCGAGTATTGGGTCTGATGCGCTTCGGTCAGTATTAAGTCTTTTAGGTCCTTATTCTCCGGAACACATATTCTTTCTCCCATCCAGATCGTTCCATGCTCATCCTCGGTGAAGCCTCGTGCTTTGCCGACTCTCATATTCTTCTTGAGTTGAGCTATTTCAGGGTCATTGACCTGAGCTGCTCGTACTTGGTCCACAAGCGTGGGCTGTGCCTCAAGGGTGGCCACGAATCCATGTTGTACAACATCCAAATTTAAGCGTTTAAACTCCTGTTGCAAGCTGTCACATATTCCCTCTACACAGGTAACATTGCAGTAGCTTTTCCTACTCAAAGCATCGGCCACCACATTGGCCTTACCGGGGTGGTAATGTATCCCAATATCATAATCCTTGATCAACTCTAACCATCGACGTTGTCGGAGATTCAGGTCCGGCTGAGTGAAGATATATTTCAAGCTCTTGTGATCAGTGTAGACTTCACAACGGTTACCAATAAGGTAGTGCCGCCAAATCTTCAAAGCGTGAACCACTGCTGCTAACTCCAAGTCATGGGTGGGGTAATTGTTCTCGTGTGGACGTAGCTGACGTGAAGCATAAGCGACCACCCTGCCTTCTTGCATTAAGACACATCCTAACCCTTGACGGGATGCATCACAATACACTTGGAAATCCTTCATCTGGTCAGGCAAAATTAAAACTGGCGCGGACACCAATTTCCTCTTAAGTTCCTCAAAACTCCTGTCGCACTCTGCGGACCACTTGAACTTTTCATCCTTCTTTAACAACTGCGTCATTGGCTTGGCGATCTTAGAGAAATTCTCGATGAACCGGCGGTAATAACCCGCGAGTCCTAGAAAACTCCTGATTTGTGAAACGGTCTTCGGTGGGGTCCACTTGGTAACTGACTCCACATTTGACGGGTCTACAGCCACTCCTTGAGCAGTGATGACGTGGCCTAAGAACTGAACCTCGTTGAGCCAAAAGTCACACTTACTGAACTTGGCATATAGCTGGTGTTCCTTCAATTTCTCCAGTACCAAACGGAGATGCTGCTCGTGTTGCTCCCCAGACTTGGAGTAGACGAGTATGTCATCGATGAATACCACAACAAACTTGTCCAAAAACTCCATGAACACCTTGTTCATCAGGTTCATGAAAAAGGCCGGTGCATTGGTGAGTCCGAAAGACATGACCGTACATTCGAACAACCCATACCGAGTTACGAACGCGGTCTTCGGGATATCCTCCTCTTTAATCCTCAACTGGTGGTAGCCTGATCGCAGGTCTATCTTGGAAAACACTGTTGCTCCCTTTAACTGATCAAACAAATCATCAATCCGAGGTAGCGGGTACTTATTTTTGATGGTCACATCATTGAGGGCGCGATAGTCGACGCACATCCTCTTGGTCTTATCTTTCTTCTCCACGAAGATCACCGGAGCACCCCAAGGTGACGTGCTCGGTCGGATGTACCCTTTCTGCAACTGCTCGTCAACTTGTTTCTTGACTTCTGCTAACTCGTTGGCTCCCATCCTATAGGGTCTCTTATATATCGGGGCAGTCCCCGGTACTAGGTCAATCCGAAATTCAATTTCTCTCTTGGGTGGCATGGTGGTTAGGTCATCAGGAAAGACCTCAGGGTATTCACACACTATGGGAATGTCCTCCAACTTCTTAGGGGTTTTCTCTACTACTGTGGTCTGTTCTGCCCCTTCGACCTGATTCAGGCATACTCTCAGTTTCTGGGGTGTCGGCGACTGGAATTCCACCACTTCGCCCTTCTCATTAACCAAGGTAATGGTGCGGCTTGCGCAGTCAATAACTCCCTTGTGCCTAGTTAACCAATCCATTCCAAGAATGACATCTAGGCCTTTGGATTCAAGAAGGATGAGATTGGCTAGAAATTTTGAACTTTGGATTTCTATTGTCACAGAGGGGCAGTAGTGAGCGGTGGCCATCTCATTCCCAGGGGTATGGACCCACATGGGTGTTCTAAGTTCCCTTACCGATAACCCATGTGCCCCGGCAAAATGCTTGGATAAAAACGAATGCGTAGCACCAGAATCAAAAAGTACGGTGGCAGGAATTGAATTGACAGGAAACGTACCCAGAACCACTTCCGGTGCAGCTTGCGCCTCCTCTGCGGACGCATGGTTGACGCGACCCTGGATAAACTTGGGTCCAGCGCGCTTCGGCTTCGGGCATCTGTCGGCGAAATGCCCAGGTTCGTTGCAGTTGAAACAAACTAGCGACTTCCCGCCAAAATCCTTCTTGGCCGAAGCGGGTTGAGAAGGTTGAGCCGGTTGAGTTGGTGCCATCGGTGGACGAGGTGCAGGATTACGGCTGGACTGTCCACTGTTGAAATTACGGTTGCCTGTGCTGTTGTTGCCGAAGTTACCAGGGTTGTAGGGGCGGTGCTGACGAACAATCAGGGTGGAAGGTCCACCCTGCTGCCCAGCGACGAGACGGGGCCTTTGCTGGTTCCCTTGGTGTGCACGGAACTGCGCTGCTTTCCTCTTGCGATCCATCTTGTTTCGCTGGTCCTCTTGCCGAATCGCCTTGTCGACCAGTTTCTCAAAGTCGGCGTAGTCCCCAGATATCAACTGATTGGTTAACTCATCATCCAGGCCGGAGAGGAATTTTTCCTGCCTCTCTGCATCAGTGCGCACATCTTCCGGAGCGTAGCGAGCGAGGCGGTTGAACTCGTGAAGGTACTCCGTCACTGTCCGGTTGCCCTGGTGAAGTGCTCGGAATTCCCGCTTCTTCTGTGCCACAATGCTGTCAGGGATCTGGGCTTTCCGAAAGCTGCGGCAGAACTCCGCCCAGGTGACATCAGCCCCAGGTGGGCGGGTAACCAAATAATTGTCCCACCATGCTGACGCAGGACCCTGTAGCTGGTGAGTGGCGAAGGCGACCTTCTCTTGGTCGTTACATTGCAGCAAGTTGAGCTTCTTCTCAATTGCATGGAGCCAATCATTTGCCTCCATGGGGTTGGTGGTGCTTGAAAAGGTTGGTGGACGGACGCGGAGGAACTCCGGTAGCTTAGACTGGGGTGGAGGGCCAAACTGCTGGTTCTGCTGGCCTTGCTGCTGTTGCTGCGCCTGCTGCTGCATCTGTTGCATTTGTTGTAGCATCTGCTGATGCATCTGCTGATGTTGTTGCTGCATTTGTTGCATCATTGCGGCCATCATCTGTGTTTGACTGGCCAAAACCTGAGCAATGGTGGGGTTGTCCGGTGGTGGTGGAGGGCCGTTGTTGTTTGCTCCATTGGTCTGTGTCCTAGTCGGGGGGTCCTCATTGCCGCTGGTGTTGCCACTCGTCCTGGTGTTAACCATCTGGAGGGAAGGAACCCGAAGAAAGAGATGGAAAAGAAGTAAAACAGATGCTCAGAAACTAAACTTCATTATACTAGAATTAAATTGTAATTGTTCTGATCTTAATTAAAACACTGAAACAACAAGCAGAAACCTTAATAAGATAGCCATACCATAGGCACATGGTATCGACCATCGACTAACCCACAAGACATCAAACCTAGCACACAGAAACTAACAAGGAATCAAACTAATCATGACGGTAAGCTAAGGGTAGCGAGCCTAATGCTCGGAGCGGCTCCTACGGTCGGTGGAGTCGTAGCAGGGCCCTTGCTCATCTCCCGGCTCCTCGGATCGGCTCCTCGGATCGGTCATCTCTGCGTCGTCGCTGGTAGACTCGGAACTGGAACCACTGCCGTTGCTGCCACTGGGTGTAGCACGCAACCAACCTCCACTGCCACTGGCGGGACCCTGGTAGGCAGATGCTGGCACGAAGGCGAGGGTGAACACTGGTGAAGGTGGCTCGATGGGTGCTGGAGCTGGAGCTGGAGACGGGTTCCTCGGTGCAAGCTGGGTGCGCACTGGGGCGGTGGTGGTCTTCCTCGGCGTCGTGCGGGTCCTGGGGCCACTGGGCGCTGGACGCCCCTGCAGACTAGCGTTCGCGGCCTTCAGACGAGTGATCTCTTCCTCCAGGCGAGCGATCTTGATCAGCTTCTGGTCATTGAGGGCCTTGGACGCCTTGTGAAGATCAGCATGCATCTTATCTAGTCCCTTCATCACCGTGCACATATGCCCAAATGTAGTGTCGTTCTCTGCAGTCGTCGGGCGGAAAGTGCTGACAGTACTGGTAGCGGAGCGGCGAGGATGGTAGCGGTACGCTGTGGCGCAGAACTGGTAGGAGTGCCTATCGCCAATCCTGGTCATCATCTTGTAAGCAGCCTCTTGACAAGCATGTACCACCGTGCCTCCCGAAGCCTCGACCACCATGTTGGGAAGGTTAGTGCCAACAAAGCCATGAACCTCCAAACGAACACGGCATGGGAACTCTCCACTGAGGGGCTCGATGGTGGTATACTCAGGTGCTCTCGGATATCCAACAACCAAGGTCATGCGTGCGAGCTCGGCCACACAACCGTCCATATCCTCACCACGGTGCGTAGGGGGAAAGTCAGTCATCTACAGAAGACAAGGGGTGGGAAATCAATGCATGCTCAAATCCAAACTAAAGGAAAACAAATAATTCAAAGACTCAAGTGTAAGAAAAAAAAAATTTTAAGCCAGGAATATTTTATATATGAACTTAATAAAAACTATCATTATATAGGAAAGTAGAAAATAAATAATGTAAAAATATCATAATAGTATTAGTAATCATAAAGCTAACATTAGGATTCCAAATATCCGAACTCCGAAATTAACAATCCCCAAATTTTCCAAAACACTAGACTAATTTTAGCCAAAATAATCCCCATCAACCAAGTGACCCATTTTTTTTCATAAACCCTAGGGACAGAAATCCCGAATTTTCCCGGACCAACTCCAAATGTAAAGACGAATGCATATGAAAAAGTTCAGAGGGCTCTTAGGGTTTCCAGTTGGCTTGTCCTACGGTCAAGGTCGGCTCTGATACCAACTTGTCACGCCCAGGGATTCGCTAACCCGAATTCCAAGCAGAATGTGTATTAAAAACCCCTGTCCAGGACCAGCCAGGGTACACAAACGACAAAGTTGATACACAGATCCACGTCTTACAAAACACCATAAAAATATCTTACATTAACGCAGCGGAAAAGATAAATAAACTAATCTAAATAACAAGTCGCTCGCAGCGTGGCATCTCCAATCCACAGGCATCCTCGACGATAGCAGCAAGCCTACTCCTCCGAGAAACCATCCTCATACACATACTCAAACTCTGGTGGGGAGGAAAAATGAAGCAAGACTGAGTACCACCCACTATACCCAACAAGTCATACCGGAATGGAAGATAATGATGCGAATAGCTCCAATGGAAAGGCTAAAGGCTGATTTGCATAATATAAGCATTTTAAAACAACAGTTGAAAGCGGTAAAACAGTTGAATAAATTAAGCAATATTGAATCATCGCTGTCCAACGCTACACCACATTGCAACAGGCCCAACCCATTCCACCTGAACTACTCCGGTTCCATTAAGTCAAGTTATTAAGGTTATGACTAATCACGATGAATCTGGTTGATCGCCCATAACCGCGGGCACGGCTATTCGAATAGTTTTACTCTGATCAGAGGTGTACAACTGTACCCACAAGACACAGCCCCACAACACGTTACCGTGCGCCAGCATACCACCACGGTATACTGGAAAGAGAACTGTGACAAGACCTTTCGCGTAACCCTCGTTAACCAAGCGCACCACACCTCGGGTTTCGCCCCCACCTTTAATCCCAAGGCAGGCAGCCCCCCCTCGTGCCTAGGTGAATCCGGCAGCCGATCAACGGGTAGATCCCCCGCCGACCCAACTCCATCACGCCCACCCTTGCCTGGATGCGTCGGCTAAGAGAAGCTACACTACGAGTCAAGCTATTACCCACGCTAGCTTGTGGTAAGCACGGTAATTCTTCCAGGGTTTCCCGTGAACCGGTCCTTAATTGTCATGAGTACGACCTTCAAACCATGTACTCACAACCCACCATTTATCAAGTTTTAGTTGGACCAATTGGTTAATCACTCACGAATAACCATCATGAGCTACCATTAAACATTATATTAAATAATAGAGATGCCTTAGTTTTCCCATTGGTGTGCTAAAGTTTCTAAGCAGGGCTAAGCATGTCCTAACCTCGCACTAATCAAATTGATCCCCAAACTATCAAAGGTACAAGGTAAACGCAATTTCATGGCTGAGTACAGTAGGTAAATAAGCCCGTAAAATGACATAATAAAACAGTGCAGTATTTAGGAATAAATAGAATATTTGCAAAGTAGGTACAATATGATCAAATAAAAAGTATGACTTGCCTTGCTCTGGCGCGAAAGGAACCTCAGCAACGACCTCGAAGTATGTCGGAGCGTCGGAACTATCGGATTCTACACGACAAACAAAGCAAACAAGCAAAACAGACTATAAGACTACTGAAACAGGAAACAAAACTATTTTTAATGAATTCTAGGCATTTTTATGAATTTTCTGAGACTTGAACGGACCCAAACGGAGTCCGTATGAATTAGTTATGAATTTTAGAAGTTTAACTGCATTTTAAACTAAACAGAAAAGAAAATAAATAAATAAATAAATTATTGCGCAATAAAATCCCCCTAGGGCTGACGTCAGCGGGCTAGGGCTGACGTTAGCGGCTAGGGCTGACGTCAGCTAGGGCTGCGGCTGTGGGCTGACGTCAGCCGCGCGCGCGGGTGCGGCGGCGGCGTCGGCCGTGCGGCAGCGGCGGCGGCGGCGGCGGCGCGTGCGGGCGCGGCGTCGGCCGGGCGGCGGCCGGCCGAGATGCGGCCGCGGCGGCGGTGGCGCGAGGCGGCGGCGCGCGGCGGCGATGCGGGCGGCGCGCGACAGCGATGCGGGCGGCGCGCGGCGGCGGCGCCCGCGACCGCGGCGGCGGCGGCGGCGGGATGCGAGGCGGCGGCGGCACAAGGCGGCGGCGAGGGGTGGCGTCTTACCGGCGGCGAAGGGTGGCGGCGGCGGCGGAAAGGAGAGCGTGGAGGGGCGGCGGATACGGTGGCGGCGGCGGCGGCCGTTGCGGGCGGCGGTTCCGGCGGGGAGACGGGCCTGACAGGTGGGCCCCACCTGTCGGCGGCCCGGGCGCGCGAGGGAGGCGGCGCGGACCTCAGCGCGGCGGCCTCGGGCCGGCCCGCGAAGGAGGAAGGGGCGGCGGCCCAGGAGGGGAGAGGAGAAGGCCGCGCGCGGCCGGGCGTGGGCCGGCCCAAGAGGGGGCGGCAGGCCGGTGGCCCAAGGGGAAAGAGGGAGAGAGGGAGGGGCGGCCCGGGAGGGGAGAGGGGCTGAGAGAGGGGGGGGAAAGAAATGGGCTGGTGGCCCAAAAGAAAAAAAGAAAAAGGAGGAAAAGGAAGGAAAAAGAAAAGAAAGATTTAGGGGGATTTTAAAATTGCAGTAGGAGTTTTTAAATTGTTTAAAATTATTTTAAATGATCTAAAAATTCCAGTAAAAATCCTGTTAGTGCATTTTAACAAGGGGAGCTCAAGAAAAAAATCCCACCTTGCTAATAACAATTAAATAAATACACTTTTAATTAGAATTTGCTCTAGGTTAAATAGACAATTTATTTTAAGCCATTTATTTTATGAATTTAGAGCTAGAAAGGGGAACTCCAGGGTGTGACAAACCTACCCCCTTAAACGGAATCTCGACCCCGAGATTCGGAAGAGCTGTGAAGAGGTGCGGATGGGCGGCTTTCAACTCATCTTCTCTTTCCCAAGTAGCTTCTTCCTCTGAGTGGTGGCTCCATTGGACTCGGCAGAATCTGGTGACTTTGCTCCTTGTCCTCCTCTCACTGGTCTCAAGGATACGAGTTGGCTTCTCCACATACGTCAAGTCCTCTTGGATTTCAATCTGATCCGGGCTTGCTTGCTCCTCGGGTACTCTCAAACACTTCTTCAATTGGGATACGTGGAAAACATCATGAATGCCGAGCATGTTGGAGGGGAGTTCGAGCCGATAAGCAACTTCACCACGACGTTCCAAGATTTTGTATGGTCCCACAAAGCGTGGTGCCAGTTTCCCCTTAGTCTGGAAACGATGTACGCCCCGAAGTGGCGTAACCCGGAGGTATACATGGTCTCCAATGTCAAAGATGAGCTCTCTTCGGCGATTGTCAGCATAGCTTTTCTGCCGAGATTGTGCAATCCTCAGTCTTTCCCTAATCATTCTCACTTTCTCCTCCGCATCATTCAAAACTTCGGTCCCAAACAGCTGGCGTTCCCCGGTCTGGTCCCAAAAGAGCGGGGTGCGACATTTTCGGCCATACAAAGCTTCGAATGGTGCCATCTGCAGACTAGCCTGGTAGCTGTTGTTGTAAGAGAACTCGGCATACGGCAAGCTCTTGTCCCAAGCTCCACCAAAATCCAAAGCACAAGCCCTTAACATGTCTTCCAAAATCTGGTTGACTCGCTCGGTCTGACCATCGGTTTGAGGATGATAAGCTGTACTGAAATTCAGACGAGTCCCCAACTCCTCTTGAAGTTTCTGCCAAAATCTCGAAGTAAACTGGCTCCCTCGATCGGACACAATCTTCTTGGGTACCCCATGCAAACTCATTATCCTTGATAGATAGATCTCTGCCAGCTTCTTTCCTGAGTAGGTGGTGCGTACCGGGATAAAGTGAGCGACTTTGGTGAGTCGGTCCACGACTACCCAAATGGAATCATGTCCGGTTGATGTCCTCGGTAAACCTGTGATGAAATCCATCTCGATTTCTTCCCACTTCCATTCCGGAATCTGCAACGGTTGCAGTAGCCCTGCTAGTCTCTGATGCTCTGCCTTCACTCGTTGACACACGTCACAGAGCGCGACGAATTCGGCGATCTCCCTTCTCATACTAACCCACCAAAATTTCTCCTTGAGGTCTTGGTACATCTTGGTACTGCCGGGGTGGATCGAGTATTGGGTCTGATGCGCTTCGGTCAGTATTAAGTCTTTTAGGTCCTTATTCTCCGGAACACATATTCTTTCTCCCATCCAGATCGTTCCATGCTCATCCTCGGTGAAGCCTCGTGCTTTGCCGACTCTCATATTCTTCTTGAGTTGAGCTATTTCAGGGTCATTGACCTGAGCTGCTCGTACTTGGTCCACAAGCGTGGGCTGTGCCTCAAGGGTGGCCACGAATCCATGTTGTACAACATCCAAATTTAAGCGTTTAAACTCCTGTTGCAAGCTGTCACATATTCCCTCTACACAGGTAACATTGCAGTAGCTTTTCCTACTCAAAGCATCGGCCACCACATTGGCCTTACCGGGGTGGTAATGTATCCCAATATCATAATCCTTGATCAACTCTAACCATCGACGTTGTCGGAGATTCAGGTCCGGCTGAGTGAAGATATATTTCAAGCTCTTGTGATCAGTGTAGACTTCACAACGGTTACCAATAAGGTAGTGCCGCCAAATCTTCAAAGCGTGAACCACTGCTGCTAACTCCAAGTCATGGGTGGGGTAATTGTTCTCGTGTGGACGTAGCTGACGTGAAGCATAAGCGACCACCCTGCCTTCTTGCATTAAGACACATCCTAACCCTTGACGGGATGCATCACAATACACTTGGAAATCCTTCATCTGGTCAGGCAAAATTAAAACTGGCGCGGACACCAATTTCCTCTTAAGTTCCTCAAAACTCCTGTCGCACTCTGCGGACCACTTGAACTTTTCATCCTTCTTTAACAACTGCGTCATTGGCTTGGCGATCTTAGAGAAATTCTCGATGAACCGGCGGTAATAACCCGCGAGTCCTAGAAAACTCCTGATTTGTGAAACGGTCTTCGGTGGGGTCCACTTGGTAACTGACTCCACATTTGACGGGTCTACAGCCACTCCTTGAGCAGTGATGACGTGGCCTAAGAACTGAACCTCGTTGAGCCAAAAGTCACACTTACTGAACTTGGCATATAGCTGGTGTTCCTTCAATTTCTCCAGTACCAAACGGAGATGCTGCTCGTGTTGCTCCCCAGACTTGGAGTAGACGAGTATGTCATCGATGAATACCACAACAAACTTGTCCAAAAACTCCATGAACACCTTGTTCATCAGGTTCATGAAAAAGGCCGGTGCATTGGTGAGTCCGAAAGACATGACCGTACATTCGAACAACCCATACCGAGTTACGAACGCGGTCTTCGGGATATCCTCCTCTTTAATCCTCAACTGGTGGTAGCCTGATCGCAGGTCTATCTTGGAAAACACTGTTGCTCCCTTTAACTGATCAAACAAATCATCAATCCGAGGTAGCGGGTACTTATTTTTGATGGTCACATCATTGAGGGCGCGATAGTCGACGCACATCCTCTTGGTCTTATCTTTCTTCTCCACGAAGATCACCGGAGCACCCCAAGGTGACGTGCTCGGTCGGATGTACCCTTTCTGCAACTGCTCGTCAACTTGTTTCTTGACTTCTGCTAACTCGTTGGCTCCCATCCTATAGGGTCTCTTATATATCGGGGCAGTCCCCGGTACTAGGTCAATCCGAAATTCAATTTCTCTCTTGGGTGGCATGGTGGTTAGGTCATCAGGAAAGACCTCAGGGTATTCACACACTATGGGAATGTCCTCCAACTTCTTAGGGGTTTTCTCTACTACTGTGGTCTGTTCTGCCCCTTCGACCTGATTCAGGCATACTCTCAGTTTCTGGGGTGTCGGCGACTGGAATTCCACCACTTCGCCCTTCTCATTAACCAAGGTAATGGTGCGGCTTGCGCAGTCAATAACTCCCTTGTGCCTAGTTAACCAATCCATTCCAAGAATGACATCTAGGCCTTTGGATTCAAGAAGGATGAGATTGGCTAGAAATTTTGAACTTTGGATTTCTATTGTCACAGAGGGGCAGTAGTGAGCGGTGGCCATCTCATTCCCAGGGGTATGGACCCACATGGGTGTTCTAAGTTCCCTTACCGATAACCCATGTGCCCCGGCAAAATGCTTGGATAAAAACGAATGCGTAGCACCAGAATCAAAAAGTACGGTGGCAGGAATTGAATTGACAGGAAACGTACCCAGAACCACTTCCGGTGCAGCTTGCGCCTCCTCTGCGGACGCATGGTTGACGCGACCCTGGATAAACTTGGGTCCAGCGCGCTTCGGCTTCGGGCATCTGTCGGCGAAATGCCCAGGTTCGTTGCAGTTGAAACAAACTAGCGACTTCCCGCCAAAATCCTTCTTGGCCGAAGCGGGTTGAGAAGGTTGAGCCGGTTGAGTTGGTGCCATCGGTGGACGAGGTGCAGGATTACGGCTGGACTGTCCACTGTTGAAATTACGGTTGCCTGTGCTGTTGTTGCCGAAGTTACCAGGGTTGTAGGGGTGGTGCTGACGAACAATCAGGGTGGAAGGTCCACCCTGCTGCCCAGCGACGAGACGGGGCCTTTGCTGGTTCCCTTGGTGTGCACGGAACTGCGCTGCTTTCCTCTTGCGATCCATCTTGTTTCGCTGGTCCTCTTGCCGAATCGCCTTGTCGACCAGTTTCTCAAAGTCGGCGTAGTCCCCAGATATCAACTGATTGGTTAACTCATCATCCAGGCCGGAGAGGAATTTTTCCTGCCTCTCTGCATCAGTGCGCACATCTTCCGGAGCGTAGCGAGCGAGGCGGTTGAACTCGTGAAGGTACTCCGTCACTGTCCGGTTGCCCTGGTGAAGTGCTCGGAATTCCCGCTTCTTCTGTGCCACAATGCTGTCAGGGATCTGGGCTTTCCGAAAGCTGCGGCAGAACTCCGCCCAGGTGACATCAGCCCCAGGTGGGCGGGTAACCAAATAATTGTCCCACCATGCTGACGCAGGACCCTGTAGCTGGTGAGTGGCGAAGGCGACCTTCTCTTGGTCGTTACATTGCAGCAAGTTGAGCTTCTTCTCAATTGCATGGAGCCAATCATTTGCCTCCATGGGGTTGGTGGTGCTTGAAAAGGTTGGTGGACGGACGCGGAGGAACTCCGGTAGCTTAGACTGGGGTGGAGGGCCAAACTGCTGGTTCTGCTGGCCTTGCTGCTGTTGCTGCGCCTGCTGCTGCATCTGTTGCATTTGTTGTAGCATCTGCTGATGCATCTGCTGATGTTGTTGCTGCATTTGTTGCATCATTGCGGCCATCATCTGTGTTTGACTGGCCAAAACCTGAGCAATGGTGGGGTTGTCCGGTGGTGGTGGAGGGCCGTTGTTGTTTGCTCCATTGGTCTGTGTCCTAGTCGGGGGGTCCTCATTGCCGCTGGTGTTGCCACTCGTCCTGGTGTTAACCATCTGGAGGGAAGGAACCCGAAGAAAGAGATGGAAAAGAAGTAAAACAGATGCTCAGAAACTAAACTTCATTATACTAGAATTAAATTGTAATTGTTCTGATCTTAATTAAAACACTGAAACAACAAGCAGAAACCTTAATAAGATAGCCATACCATAGGCACATGGTATCGACCATCGACTAACCCACAAGACATCAAACCTAGCACACAGAAACTAACAAGGAATCAAACTAATCATGACGGTAAGCTAAGGGTAGCGAGCCTAATGCTCGGAGCGGCTCCTACGGTCGGTGGAGTCGTAGCAGGGCCCTTGCTCATCTCCCGGCTCCTCGGATCGGCTCCTCGGATCGGTCATCTCTGCGTCGTCGCTGGTAGACTCGGAACTGGAACCACTGCCGTTGCTGCCACTGGGTGTAGCACGCAACCAACCTCCACTGCCACTGGCGGGACCCTGGTAGGCAGATGCTGGCACGAAGGCGAGGGTGAACACTGGTGAAGGTGGCTCGATGGGTGCTGGAGCTGGAGCTGGAGACGGGTTCCTCGGTGCAAGCTGGGTGCGCACTGGGGCGGTGGTGGTCTTCCTCGGCGTCGTGCGGGTCCTGGGGCCACTGGGCGCTGGACGCCCCTGCAGACTAGCGTTCGCGGCCTTCAGACGAGTGATCTCTTCCTCCAGGCGAGCGATCTTGATCAGCTTCTGGTCATTGAGGGCCTTGGACGCCTTGTGAAGATCAGCATGCATCTTATCTAGTCCCTTCATCACCGTGCACATATGCCCAAATGTAGTGTCGTTCTCTGCAGTCGTCGGGCGGAAAGTGCTGACAGTACTGGTAGCGGAGCGGCGAGGATGGTAGCGGTACGCTGTGGCGCAGAACTGGTAGGAGTGCCTATCGCCAATCCTGGTCATCATCTTGTAAGCAGCCTCTTGACAAGCATGTACCACCGTGCCTCCCGAAGCCTCGACCACCATGTTGGGAAGGTTAGTGCCAACAAAGCCATGAACCTCCAAACGAACACGGCATGGGAACTCTCCACTGAGGGGCTCGATGGTGGTATACTCAGGTGCTCTCGGATATCCAACAACCAAGGTCATGCGTGCGAGCTCGGCCACACAACCGTCCATATCCTCACCACGGTGCGTAGGGGGAAAGTCAGTCATCTACAGAAGACAAGGGGTGGGAAATCAATGCATGCTCAAATCCAAACTAAAGGAAAACAAATAATTCAAAGACTCAAGTGTAAGAAAAAAAAAATTTTAAGCCAGGAATATTTTATATATGAACTTAATAAAAACTATCATTATATAGGAAAGTAGAAAATAAATAATGTAAAAATATCATAATAGTATTAGTAATCATAAAGCTAACATTAGGATTCCAAATATCCGAACTCCGAAATTAACAATCCCCAAATTTTCCAAAACACTAGACTAATTTTAGCCAAAATAATCCCCATCAACCAAGTGACCCATTTTTTTTCATAAACCCTAGGGACAGAAATCCCGAATTTTCCCGGACCAACTCCAAATGTAAAGACGAATGCATATGAAAAAGTTCAGAGGGCTCTTAGGGTTTCCAGTTGGCTTGTCCTACGGTCAAGGTCGGCTCTGATACCAACTTGTCACGCCCAGGGATTCGCTAACCCGAATTCCAAGCAGAATGTGTATTAAAAACCCCTGTCCAGGACCAGCCAGGGTACACAAACGACAAAGTTGATACACAGATCCACGTCTTACAAAACACCATAAAAATATCTTACATTAACGCAGCGGAAAAGATAAATAAACTAATCTAAATAACAAGTCGCTCGCAGCGTGGCATCTCCAATCCACAGGCATCCTCGACGATAGCAGCAAGCCTACTCCTCCGAGAAACCATCCTCATACACATACTCAAACTCTGGTGGGGAGGAAAAATGAAGCAAGACTGAGTACCACCCACTATACCCAACAAGTCATACCGGAATGGAAGATAATGATGCGAATAGCTCCAATGGAAAGGCTAAAGGCTGATTTGCATAATATAAGCATTTTAAAACAACAGTTGAAAGCGGTAAAACAGTTGAATAAATTAAGCAATATTGAATCATCGCTGTCCAACGCTACACCACATTGCAACAGGCCCAACCCATTCCACCTGAACTACTCCGGTTCCATTAAGTCAAGTTATTAAGGTTATGACTAATCACGATGAATCTGGTTGATCGCCCATAACCGCGGGCACGGCTATTCGAATAGTTTTACTCTGATCAGAGGTGTACAACTGTACCCACAAGACACAGCCCCACAACACGTTACCGTGCGCCAGCATACCACCACGGTATACTGGAAAGAGAACTGTGACAAGACCTTTCGCGTAACCCTCGTTAACCAAGCGCACCACACCTCGGGTTTCGCCCCCACCTTTAATCCCAAGGCAGGCAGCCCCCCCTCGTGCCTAGGTGAATCCGGCAGCCGATCAACGGGTAGATCCCCCGCCGACCCAACTCCATCACGCCCACCCTTGCCTGGATGCGTCGGCTAAGAGAAGCTACACTACGAGTCAAGCTATTACCCACGCTAGCTTGTGGTAAGCACGGTAATTCTTCCAGGGTTTCCCGTGAACCGGTCCTTAATTGTCATGAGTACGACCTTCAAACCATGTACTCACAACCCACCATTTATCAAGTTTTAGTTGGACCAATTGGTTAACCACTCACGAATAACCATCATGAGCTACCATTAAACATTATATTAAATAATAGAGATGCCTTAGTTTTCCCATTGGTGTGCTAAAGTTTCTAAGCAGGGCTAAGCATGTCCTAACCTCGCACTAATCAAATTGATCCCCAAACTATCAAAGGTACAAGGTAAACGGAATTTCATGGCTGAGTACAGTAGGTAAATAAGCCCATAAAATGACATAATAAAACAGTGCAGTATTTAGGAATAAATAGAATATTTGCAAAGTAGGTACAATATGATCAAATAAAAAGTATGACTTGCCTTGCTCTGGCGCGAAAGGAACCTCAGCAACGACCTCGAAGTATGTCGGAGCGTCGGAACTATCGGATTCTACACGACAAACAAAGCAAACAAGCAAAACAGACTATAAGACTACTGAAACAGGAAACAAAACTATTTTTAATGAATTCTAGGCATTTTTATGAATTTTCTGAGACTTGAACGGACCCAAACGGAGTCCGTATGAATTAGTTATGAATTTTAGAAGTTTAACTGCATTTTAAACTAAACAGAAAAGAAAATAAATAAATAAATAAATTATTGCGCAATAAAATCCCCCTAGGGCTGACGTCAGCGGGCTAGGGCTGACGTCAGCTAGGGCTGACGTTAGCGGCTAGGGCTGACGTCAGCTAGGGCTGCGGCTGTGGGCTGACGTTAGCCGCGCGCGCGGGTGCGGCGGCGGCGTCGGCCGTGCGGCAGCGGCGGCGGCGGCGGCGGCGCGTGCGGGCGCGGCGTCGGCCGGGCGGCGGCCGGCCGAGATGCGGCCGCGGCGGCGGTGGCGCGAGGCGGCGGCGCGCGGCGGCGATGCGGGCGGCGCGCGGCGGCGGCGCCCGCGACCGCGGCGGCGGCGGCGGCGGGATGCGAGGCGGCGGCGGCACAAGGCGGCGGCGAGGGGTGGCGTCTTACCGGTGGCGAAGGGTGGCGGCGGCGGCGGAAAGGAGAGCGTGGAGGGGCGGCGGCGCGGTTTTTATAGGGCACGGCGGCCGGAAAAGGCGGAGGCGGCGGTTGCGGGCGGCGGATACGGCGGCGGCGGCGGCGGCCGTTGCGGGCGGCGGTTCCGGCGGGGAGACGGGCCTGACAGGTGGGCCCCACCTGTCGGCGGCCCGGGCGCGCGAGGGAGGCGGCGCGGACCTCAGCGCGGCGGCCTCGGGCCGGCCCGCGAAGGAGGAAGGGGCGGCGGCCCAGGAGGGGAGAGGAGAAGGCCGCGCGCGGCCGGGCGTGGGCCGGCCCAAGAGGGGGCGGCAGGCCGGTGGCCCAAGGGGAAAGAGGGAGAGAGGGAGGGGCGGCCCGGGAGGGGAGAGGGGCTGAGAGGGGGGGGGGAAAGAAATGGGCTGGTGGCCCAAAAGAAAAAAAGGAAAAGGAGGAAAAGGAAGGAAAAATAAAAGAAAGATTTAGGGGGATTTTAAAATTGCAGTAGGAGTTTTTAAATTGTTTAAAATTATTTTAAATGATCTAAAAATTCCAGTAAAAATCCTGTTAGTGCATTTTAACAAGGGGAGCTCAAGAAAAAATCCCACCTTGCTAATAACAATTAAATAAATACACTTTTAATTAGAATTTGCTCTAGGTTAAATAGACAATTTATTTTAAGTCATTTATTTTATGAATTTAGAGCTAGAAAGGGGAACTCCAGGGTGTGACACAACATAGGCACCCCACACGAAAATCGGATTTTCACCAGCAGGTGTGCCACCCGCATGGAAAATAGTGATTTTCACATACACCTTCTTACAGACGGACTGCTCAACCGCATGAAAAATATGTTTTGGTCGTATGAAAAAATATTTTTTTAAGTGTATGAAGTCCATAATTGGTATAGGTATATATTGATAGATATATAGATGTGGGAAGAATTTACTATTTGCCATCCTCCTAAAATGATAGTGAATTACCTCTTGTGTATATACAACATGATGTGGAGCCTTGGCTGAGTAGCAAATCATATTCCTCAGAGTGAACCTTTAAAATGCAAAAAGTTCTGATCATATCAAATTATAAATCAGTGATACTTCATACTTACACCAAGCTGGTATGATTAACAAGAGAGGAAAACTAATTTGGTTACCACTATTTAGCCTGAATGAAGTTATTACTCTGTTACAGCAGCCTTACCTGAATGTCTTGATGTAGATCAAAAAGCTTCACCGCTGCATAAATTGTGTCCGATTCAAAAGGAACATAAACATAATGAAATACGCAGCAAAGTGAACTAGCTAACTTTTGAACTCCTTCAGTAGGTCAACCTAAAAACCAGCAATGAAACGAAAATACCCAGACCGACCTATACAATTGTTTAGTTCCTCGTGACCTCGTTCCGTTGACCGGCCTTTATACATATCTCTTTAAGTGAAAGTTAAATTCCAAAGTACCATCTGATAGATCCACGTAAGCCAAAAATCCTGGACCATCCGATGAAAGATAAACTAAAGAGGAAGCCGTAGGATCATATCATATCAGTAAGATAAGAGAACAGTAACAGGAGTTCTCGAGCTTTCCAGCAAACATAACCTGTATCAGACTAGCACTTGATGCAAACTAGCAGCAGACCACCAGCACGGCAGCACCCCCTGGCCCTGCTCCCTCACACGTGGGACGTAGAGAGCAAAGAAAAGGACGTAAAAACATGGAAAAATCATTCAATAGGGAAACCATAATCCATAATAATAGACTTGAGGGCCTTCGGGACACGGGAAGCAGAACCTTAGGCATACAACACAAAAATCGCAAGAATACTATGACTTCGGTATATCAACTAAAAAGTATTACTATTACAAATAGATTGTTAAATGCGAGATTATTCTTTATGTGTCATTAGGTTTATGCCATTCTAAAATAAATAGATATAACCCGAAAAACAAATAAATATACATATGCTATAAAACTTGCGTACCAACGAAAAATGAGGGAAAGATAAGGGTCATATTGCGGCGGATACTAGATGAATGTATTGACTTATGCTGCGATGAATATGGTGAAAAATAATAATAAAATTATGTAAACTTAATTTTATACATTGATATAAGGTTAAGATAAAATTACGATAAATAATTTGTTGTCATGGTAATATTGTTTATTACATATCAAAAAATTAAAATAAATATATTTAAACTCTAACTAGACTTCCTAATGATTTTTTTCACTAAGGCATTGAAAAAATTATATATAAGCTAAACAATTCAAAGTGTTCCCCATATTTGTTAATTATGTAAATTTTGTATCCAACATTTATAAAAATGTTCACTCTGATGAATACCCTAACACAAGACTCCTCCATTGCCTTTTTATTTGGTCACCTAGACGTGTCGGGCTTTAGCTCATTATCCCATCACCTCCCTAGGACAATTAAATTGGTGGAAAGGCTAACCAAGCCTTAACCCGTTAAGAAATTTTTGCATGGAACGTGTTTTTATGTTTGAATCCACATATTTATTTATAATTGTAGCAACCAATAAATAATATTCCAAATGGACCCTCAAATCATTTAATAAAAACTGTTTAATTTATAAATGCACCCTCAAATAACATGTAAAGGTATTCAATATGGAGAGAGGGAGGTTAAAGTCGCGCTAATGAGCAACTATATCTCTATCAGTGAAAAGTGAAACTTGAGATGGTTGAAGAATAAGCCACGTCATTCAATTAATAATGGCCGTCGGATTTATAAGGAGACAGAATAGCTAAAATCATTATGGACCATTGGATGAAGGATCGATGATGGAAAATAAGGTTCCGGAGCTATCACAAGTGTTCAAGTGTCTTCGACTCGAAATCTCACCTGTGTTTTTTATTCTCTTGCCAGTTTTACACATGCACCTGTAAAGATGTTTTATTTTAGGGTCCTCTAAATAAACAAAATTTCAAAGTTACTTTTGCTCTGGTCCATTTACTTACTTAGAAACCCTTAGGAATTTTGTATTTTAAAAAGTGACCAACGATGCAGGTGGTGAGGTTTATGATATACGCAAAGTGTCGGATTATTAACTGAATGAGTACAGTAAACTTGAATTTAATACAACATGCAAATTTGATATGATGACATGACGATGGTAAATTTTCTATAAATAAATTTGCTACAGCTTTGTGATACAGTTTACAAGTTTGACATAATCTTATGGTTAATTATTTGCTATTATGATAATAATGCATATTTCATATTAATAAATGGCACATTTAAATTTTAACAATGACGGAGGTGTGAGCGTGAAAATGTGGTATATTGTTGGATATGATCTTAATATTGTTAACTACAAATCAAGAAATCTGTTAATACTATTAATATATTCTGCGCCAAGTATATTCTACGAACACATGTACTAAATTATTATTATAAATATAGCTAATTACTCCAAACAACAAATCACAAGTAAACACATTTGATATAATCAGAGGTTAAAAGTGTTGAAAATATAAGCACATATTGATTTAATTTATTCTATAAATAAATCATAATATTGCAGATATAAACTAGCATGATCATATCATTCAATCTACACATATAAACTAAATAGTAAAACATAAGTAGATCGAATATGCGAAACATAATAAAAACGCATCGAGAACCTACCAAGACCGGTTACGCAGCGGGAAGAACTCGCAGTACCAGATGTTGACGATGGCGCGCACTCGAGCGAAGAGGAAGACGAGCCGTTGTGGAAGACCAGCAAGCAGTCGTGCGGAGCGCTTCCCAAAAACCTTATTGCCGCCATCTCCCGGTGCAGGACGTCGAAGACGAAGGTTCCGGAGACATGCTCTCCCGATCGTCGGTGCATGCCGACGAGCAGGACAGAGTAGACTACGAGCGCCGGCGCAGTACAGAGAAGGAGGCAAACCCTAGATTGATTTCACGTATGTTGCGAGGAGGCAATGGCTGTGTTTATATAGAGATATCAGGACGCTTGATCAGGTTGCCTGCACGTTCTCCACTTCACATAACCGAACCGGATAAGTTGCGCGTAACTTATCCGGACTCCATCCCACTTCACGCACCGGATTTTTCGGAGTGTTACCAAAAACAAAACCGAATTTTCGTAGCAAAACAAAACTACAAAAGGAGACCGCATTTGCGCAAGGATGAGAAACCAATTTTGGCAGACCATTCACGCGCATGTCGCGTACGCACGCCGCCTGGCCAGGCCAGGCCAGGCGAGCGAGCGCGCGTGTGTTCCCCTTATTCTCTCCGCCACAAATGCCTCAAGTGGCTAGTAGAGCATCCTCCCTTATAAGGAGGTCTCCCTCTCCTAGAATTGGTAAGGTGGTACTAAACTCCCCATGCATGCCATTCCATGAGGTGGCCTTTTGTGATTTTCCAAAGAATTAATCTTCATATGAGCCTTAGCACAAACATTAATTCCAACAATCCCCTACCAAATCTCAAAATCCCATAGAGATTTGCCATTTTCCAATATACTGTTTATATACCAGCGGTTCGATGGAGACCGTTAAGGTTGAACATCCACCTAGAACTCCAAGCTACACTTACTCACAACTTGAACAATGGACTATGCATTGAATTGCAAGTCTTGTGCAAGCAAGTTTCACTTAGAATCTTATGTGATACTAGGCCATCAGTAGACTACCCTTCGGGTGGAGCGTATAAGTCATACTCCATGGTCTCTTAGTAGGCTTCCTAGAAGATTCACCCAAGATCTTCATAGACTGCGACCAACAATCAAGCTTACATAGGTGCATTCTTTCAAGAATGCTCTGCAGGATAGCATCTTCACTAAATAAAGCCAACATAATACATTAAGGCATAGCCAACCTGCCTTGCAGCTCATGAGATCACATGCATCTTCACTTAGGGAGGGTTTTAGAAAGGTACTCTCCTCTCGTTAACTAATGGGTTGTTATTCCCAGTTCCTAATTCACGGGATCTCCGATCACATAGGTTGGGTTGCCACCATAGTATAACTCACATGGGTCTCATACCCATCTCCTTCGATGCATTGTCTATCACATTCCGTGATAGTCACTTTGTGAAGGGATCTGCCAGGTTTCTAGCTGTTTGGACGTAATCCAATGTTATAACCCTAGAGTTTCTCAATTTCCTGACAGACTTCAATCGCCTTTTCACATGCCTAGACGATTTCATGTTATCCTCAGAACTATCCACCTTGACAATTACCGTTTGATTGTCACAGTTCATAAGAATAGCCGGCACCGGTTTTTCAACCACAGGCAGATCCATCAGTAGATCACGTAGCCATTCTACCTCAACAGTAGCAGTATATAGTGCCGTAAGCTCTGCTCCCATGGTTGACCTCGTCAAAATGGTTTATTTGCAAGACCTCCATGAAACAACACCACCACCTAGTGTGAAAACATATCCACTAGTGGCATTGATCTCATCAACATCAGAGATCCAATTAGAATCACTATATCCTTCAAGTACCGCAGGGTAACCGGAATAGTGAAGCCCTAAGTCCATAGTACCTCTTAGATAGCGCATCACTCGCTCAAGCGCACGCCAGTGATCATCTCCTGGATTAGAGGTAAACCGGCTCAACTTACTCACAACAAAGGAGATATCAGGCCTAGTTGTGCTAGCTAGGTACATTAGTGAGCCAATGATTTGAGAGTACTCCAATTGATTTCTAGCAATTCTCTTGTTCTGTCGAAGTAACAAGCTAGAATCATAAGATGTTTGGAGAAGGTTTGCTATCAAGGCAGCCGAAGCGACTCAAGATCTTCTCCACATAATGAGACTGCAAGAGTGTAATCTCATTTTCACCTCTAATTAGCTTAATGTTCAGGATAACATCAGCTACTCCCAAATCCTTCATATCAAAATTTTGTGATAAGAATGATTTAATCTCATTAATCACCTCAAGATTTGTCCCAAATATGAGTATGTCATTAACATACAAGCACAGAATAACTCCCTCACC
The DNA here is from genome assembly GCA_000573905.2 of Oryza punctata. Taxonomy (NCBI): domain Eukaryota; kingdom Viridiplantae; phylum Streptophyta; class Magnoliopsida; order Poales; family Poaceae; genus Oryza; species Oryza punctata. Next base: position 3,854,196 of record CM002496.2, read on the forward strand.
TCCACCATGGCGATAGTATACACATTTATCTGCCTCATTGACTGCGAAGCCTGCAGATGTTAATGTCCTATCAAATTTCTCATTCCATTGCTTAGGCGCTTGTTTCAGACCATACAAAGACTTCAACAATTTGCACACCTTGCCTTCTTGACCTTCCACTACAAACCCATCAGGCTGATCCATATAGATCTCATCCAGCTCTCTATTAAGGAAAGCTGTCTTAATGTCCATTTGATGAACGAGAAGACCATGTGAGGCTGCCAAGGAAAGTAACACACGAATTGTGGTCAATCTAGCAACAGGTGAGTAAGTGTCAAAGAAGTCTTCGCCTTCTTTCTGAGTATAGCCTTGAGCAACAAGCCGAGCCTTGTACTTTTCAATAGTAGTCTAAGCTTCTTCTTGAACACCCACTTGCACCCCACGGGTTTACAACCATAGGGTCGCCCTGTCACCTCCCAAGAACCGCTTGTGATAATGGAATCCATTTCACTCCGAATAGCCTCTTTCTAGTAGTCTGTATCAGGAGATGCATATGCTTCTAAAATTGACATAGGAGTATCGTCCACGAGGTACACAGTGAAATCATCACCAAATGATTTACCCGTCCTTTGTCTCTTGCTCCTTCGAGGAGCCTCACTGTCATCCTCCTTAGTGACAGGTTCATGTGTATGTTCAGTTTGTTATGGTGGTGCGATTAAACTGAGAATTATTTCAGAAGGTTGACTAGAAATACTATATGTATCCTTCATTGGAAAAAAGCTCTCAAAAAAGATAGCATCACGAGACTCCGTAATTGTACCAACATTCATGTCAGGTACCTCAGATTTGACTATTACAAATCTATAGGCAATGCTGTGGTGAGCATATCCCAGAAAGACACAATCCACTGTCTTAGGTCCAAGCTTGCGTTTCTTTGTTATTGGTACATTGACTTTCGCCAAGCACCCCCATGTACGCAAGTAAGATAGTGATGGTTTTCTCCCAATCCATACCTCGTATGGTGTTTTATCCTTGTTTCTGTTAGGAACTCTATTTAATAGATGATTCGAGGTCAACAATGCCTCCCCCACCATGCCTTAGGTAGTCCCGCAGTATCCAACATGGCATTAACCAAGTCAGTAAGTGTGCAGTTCTTACATTCGGCAATCCCATTAGACTCAGGAGAATTTGGAAGCGTTCTCTCATGTATGATGCCATGTTCCTCACAGAATAAGTCAAATTCGTTTGAGAAAAACTCTCCACCACAATCAGATCTAAGTCTTTTTATCTTCCTGTCTAGTTGATTTTCATCTTCTGCCTTATAAATTTTGAAATAGTCTAGAGCCTCATCTTTCGTTTTTAACAAATACACATAGCAAAACCTAGTAGCATCATCAATCAACGTCATGAAATATTGTTTTCCACCCTTCGTCAACACCCCATTCATTTCACAAAGATCTGAATGTAGGAGTTCTAGAGGTGCCAAGTTTCTCTCCTCGACAGCCTTGTGAGGCTTTCGAGGTTGCTTTGATTGCACACAGCTATGGCACTTAGAACCTTTGACAATGGAAAACTTAGGAATTAAACACATACTGGAAAGCCGAGCCATCAAGCCAAAATTAATGTGACATAACCGTGAGTGCCAAACATTAGCCTCATCATCCACACTGCCACAAATATGGTTCACAGACTTATTGCAGAAATCAGAAAGGGAAAAGTGGAACAAGCCTCCGCAATCATAGCCTTTACCAATAAAATATCCATGTTTAGACACGACTACTTTATTAGACTCAAACACCAACTTAAATCCGTCTCTACATAGACGGGAGCCACTAACAAGATTCTTGTCGATAGTAGGGACATGCTACATGTTCTTCAGCTGCACGATCTTTCCCGAAGTAAACTTCAGATCTACCGTGCAAACACCATGAACAGAAGCATGTGACCCATTCCCCATTAGGACGGAGGAATCCCGTGCGACCTGATAAGAGGAAAACAGCGAGATGTCAGCACAAACATGTACATTGGCCCCTGTATCTACCCACCAGTTAGTAGATTGATTAACTGAATAAACAGTAGGTAAATTACCATACCCACTTCCTTCTCCAGTGTTTTCAGTGGTCACATTAGCAGACTTAGAGGTCTGCCCTGCAGGTGCCTTCATCCCCTTGCGTTGTGGACATTTCTTGGCCAGATGACCAGGCAAGCCACACACGAAGGAAGTTCTCTCATCCTGATTCGGATTGCTGTTGTTCTTCTTCTTCTCGAAGTTGGTGGTCTGCTGTGCTTTGTATTTCCCTTTGCTCTTTTTTTGGGCCATGTGCACCACATTTGCACTAGACTGCCCACCATCGCCTTTAGACATGGCATCCTTTTCCCGAGCTTTCTCCTCAACATCAAGAGACGCTATCAACCACTCAACGGAGTACTCCTGTCTCTTGTGTTTGAGTGCAGTACCGAAACTTCTCCATAGGGAAGAAGGTTTCGCAATAATGCACCCGGCCACAAATTTGTCGAGTAGGGCGCACTTAAGGAGTTCGAGTTCCTCACCCATGGTCTGTATTTCATGAGCCTGCTCAACTACAGAACGGTTATCAACCATCCTGTAGTCATGAAACTGCTCCATGACGTATAGATCATTGCTAGCATCAGTGTGTAACAACATGAGAAAATTCCTAAATAAAAATACACCGACCAAAAATCATCTCTGATTTATTTTTATAATTTTGCGACACGCCGACAATTTCTTTATTTGTTTTATGCCAGTGCCAAACTTTTATTGAAAATTTCCAATTTTTCTACTCCTCTGATTTTTTTTGGTTTTTGTCCCAAGATTTTCTCCCTGACCGAAATTAGTTTTGCTCCGAAAAGTCCGCTTAAACTCCCTCTACCGTGGCCTTCTTGCTGCAAGCCTTTTCCCTAGAAAAGTCCATGTTGCCTCCCCAAGCCACTCATTCCTGTTGGGTTAGTAATAAAGGATAAAGTCCAATCCTCCTCCCCAATACTGTTTTCGGTGACGACGTCGCCGCACGCCGCGCCGCTACGACCAGGCCGCTGCGACATCGCCAGCTGCTGCCCTTCTTTCCCATCGCGCCAGCGACCTCGCCGTGCGCTTCCGCGCCCTTGCCTGACTTCACCGGCGAAGCAGGCGTGCACGTCGCTAGCTAGCTGTATGTGGGTGCAATGCATGTGCTTGCATGCAGCAAGCTAGCAGAAGCTTGCATGCAGCTAGCTTAGCTTGTGCTTGCATGCGACTAGCCGCATGCGTGCTACATGCAGCAAGCTAGCAAGCATGCGCGCGTATGCAGGCCGCCGATACTTCGTCGTCGTCTACACCTTCCTCCCCTCGCCAGCAGCCAGAGCCGTTCATCAACCTTAGCCGCATGCCCAGGCGAAGCATTGAAAACACTTCAATGGCTGGCTCCCACCGATGGGAGTCACTCTCACCGCATCGATCCACTGTATGAACTGATATTTCCTTACATCCTCCTGTTTGTACAATTTTATTAGGTACGGTAAGTGCATGACTAGTGGTAGTGGTAAAGAAAAACTGGTACTTACAACGAAATCGTCGTCGACAATGTTAGGACACACGAAACATCTTTGTCCTCGAGTTCGTTGTCTTACGGAACTTATCAGCTGACAACGGTCACCACAATAACACTCTAGACGTTCCCACCATGTAGGTAGTCCCAGGGGATTTACCTGCTATTCTAAAGCTTCTGCAGCAATTCGCCTTTCATGCTCATTCTTCCGGCTAAGGTAGTCCGATCTTGTTTCACTACGTGAATATCAATGTGTGCCGCCGTTTTTTGGGTTCTCCGTATCTACACAGTCAATGAAGTTGCACATCGTATGGTATGTCTGCGTAAGATGTCATGATGTTTTAGAAACAAGTTAGTGTTTTATTTATTGAGTACAGTTAACTTAACTTGTAACACATGAATCATACCTAATCAATGTTTGGGCATTGGAAGAATCTCCTGCCTCGAGTTTCTACCATAAGGGATGTCTTAAGTATGCATCGATCCCCACAGGCGCACAATGGATGGTCACACCATGGTGAAAACCAACCGGCCAAAGTATCACTTCGCCAATAGAGATGCTCAAGAAATTCAACTTCTATTGTCTGAATATGTGTGGAAATTTGAGAGATGATATGTAGGGCTTGTATTCGTCTTATCTATTTTATAGTGGACAAACCAATGCTACAATTGGTCGTAACGATAGTGAGCGGTTTCAACGGTATGTGACAACACGAGCACGCGCGAGCCGGGTTTACTTTAACTGATCAAGCAGTGCAGAAAGATGATCGTGACAACTCGAAGGCTGTATTGTGGCTGTCTATTGCGGTTCACTATGCGACCAAATGGACCCGCCGGATGCACGATGACACCTAGGACGTGCTTGCCTGGTTGTTGTTGCTTCCCCGAGTGGTCTCCTTCCATCACTTGCCTCTCTAGATGGACCAACATCCGCGACGCTAGAGCCTTCCGCTGTCTTCGGGCATTTCTTGTAAGTATGGTCACGCTGATCGCACTTGCTGCAACGTAGAGTCCTACCACCTGCTTTGGACTCGTCCATGTTATTTTTGATGCGTCTTGTCTGACGCCGACCCTTTTTCACCCTTATCTTCGATGGATTTGGAATGTAAAAAACTTGGGGCCTCAAAGTTGTATAAGATCCTGAGATCTCGAACCCATATATCTCCTCACTCCATCCATGTAATATTGCTTCTTTCCTGAAATAATGTGACAAGTACACATCGGGAATAATGCCACAATCACCAGTAGTAGAAAGTACGTGAGAGGAAGGCAGGTGTAGAAGCTTAGAATTCATACAGCTGCAACTGCATCCGTCATCCGCCTTAAGGACACATTCCTGCAAGGCTTGCTTGCGGTAGATACCACGCCAGCTCCTATCAACACACATTACTTCATATCGATGAACTTTTGTGCCTTGAGAAACAACTCTATGACTCTGTACCTTAGCTATCTTATCTTCCATGTAATTAGTGACTACACTGCCAAATATTATGTTGTTAACTGTCATTGAGGGACCAATTTTCTTGTATCGATCCCTGAAGTAGGCTTGTGTACCATGAATGATAGATTCAACAATACCAACCAATAGGAGTCCTCTCACTCCTCACATTACCCAGTTGTACACCTCTGCCAAATTAGTTGTCATTATTCCATATCGTGAACCATCGGTGTCGAAAAGAAAAGATCACTTCTCTTTTGGTTCGTTCTCAATCCAATGAGTGAAATTTCTGGTAGATGATGCCGATCTCCTTCTCATTGTGGGTGGATCATCATGTAGTGCACCAAGAGGTACTGGAGACTCGTCACCCTCAACTTGTGGCCGGCGAGATTGTTCATCTGTTTGCTTCGTTGTCAACTCATCCAACATTCTCCACAACTCATTAAATTTCTTCTCTTGATTATGTGCACACAACCTCTTGAAAAGATTCATCAGATGCTTGTTCTTAAATTGCTTGAAAAAATTGGCACTCATGTGACGTATGCACCACCTACTCCGCAGATCGGGCCACCTAGTTGGAAGTCCCTTCTCATCCCAACCGTTCTTCAAGTAGTCAATAGCCCTCAGCATGCCTGCATGAGATCATGTATGAGGTAAACATTGGGCCTCATACGCACAACTGCACTGTGCACTCTCTCCAGGAACCAGTACTAGCTTTCAGTGTTCTCACTCTCTACAAATGCAAAAGTCATAGATAACACCTAATTGTTCCCATTAGCTCCAATCGCTGTCAGTATCTGACCTCTGTATTTACTGGTTAGAAATGTTCCATCTATGCACAGCACAGGACGACAGTGCACGAAAGCATTGATGCAAGCACCCAATGAGAAAAATGTTGTTTGTAACACACTCTTGGTAGGATCATCAGCAGATGGAAATGTATGAATGTCATAGTAAGTAGTACTGTTCCTCTGGGCAATGCAGGCTAACAAACGAGTCAAATTATCATACGATGCTTCAAATGTGCCATACTTCATCTCTAAAATCTTTTGTTTGGCCCTCCAGGCCTTGCCATAGCTTATGGTGTACTTGAATTTGTCTTCAATGTGACTAATAATTGATCGTGGTCAAAGCCATTATTGCAGACAACACTGTTGTACATCTCACTTGCAATAAAAGCTGAAGTGATGTTCCGGTGATACTTCTCCACCCCTTGTAAGTGGTACTGGTGCTCGGTCACAATGCTAACTTTCCAATAATCATTCCATTTAACCTTATATGCATGAACACGCCATGGACAATCTTCCTTCACGCACCTCACTTCATACACATAATTGGTTGACTTGACCACCCTAAACTCTCTCTGCAATGAGACCGCCCAATGCTTTACCGTCTCCTTCATATCCTCCTTATGAGCATACCTAGCACCCTCAATTACCTCGTTCGCCTTGTATTCCCAGGGTTCATGATGCCCCCCTCCGCTTATTCGTTATCCGAATCTTCCCTCCCCATTTCATCAACGATTATTCCAACTCTCTCCCCCTCATCTGTCACGCCCATGGCTTGCACGACTCTTGTTTGATTTTCCTCATTATCCACATCATTAGGACCCTCAACATCCTCGGTTTCCATTGCAACATTTGTATCCTTTTCATGCACCGACACAAATATAATAAGGGGCCATGACCGTGTAAAAGCCATCTCGACATACCTTCTCCAACCATCAGTGTTAGCCATCGGCATTAGTTCCCAAAAATAACCTTCCGTTGCACGACTCACTACAACGGATACTGACAATGTGTTCACTTCTGGGTCTATTGTCAATCCTCGCATCAACCAACTATAAATTGACTGAAATATTCTCTCGGCAGGCCTATCAATGCCCTTCGATGTCATTCTAAAATCTGATAGATCAACACCATCTGGACCAAGTTCATATGATGACATTGTGCCCGATGAAGAAAAAGTAGGTTGACTAAGTTCATATTCATCAATATTTACTATGCCATAAGGCAAAGTTTCTACAAATATGTTGTCTGTCCTTGGTCTCAAATTCAACAAATAGGGTGTGCGCTCCAGATCTACCATCTAACTAAAATATATTCTCAAATTTCCATTATGCTCTCAGTTCAAAATACCCTAAGTTGTATTCCCATGTTCTTAAATTATACAAATATATTATGTGCTCTAGATCTACTAAAATATACGGTTCTAGAACTAAAACGCTACAAAATTTACAAACACAATAAGATACAATGTATTTACCTACGATTGAGTCAGCAAATCGGCAGGGCTTCACCGCTCCCCTTTTGCTCCCTATCACCTCTCCCTGCTTCTCTTTTTTTTTGATTTTGAGTGAATATAATGAAAAATCGGAGAGGGTTGAGGCTTTTATAACCGGTGGGGCTAAAATCGCCCTCCTAGAGGATGACAAGGGGGCCGCCTGAGAAATGCCAGGGTGCCATGCTGCTCTTTTGCAGGCGGCCCCTCCGCACAGTAAAAAACACCCTCCCAGAGGACGGCAAGTGGGCTGCCTGCAAAGCGACCGAGGCGCCTCGCCGCCCTTTTGCTGGCGGTCCCCCGCACAGCAAAAAATTGCCCTCTACGAGGGTGGCAAGGGGGTCGCTTGCAAAAGGTGACTCCCCGTTGGCCGGCTGTTAAGCGTCGGCCAAAACCAACTCTTTCCCGGAATCACCCAGTCGTACCGTCGGGCCACCCGGTCTGACCGGTGCCTCCTAGCTGGTCTGACCAGCATCCAATGCAGATCGCATTGTTCACCGATAGAAAACATTATTCACCGTATTTTCGAAAACACTCACCTTTGATAATTGTTCATCCACAAGATTAATCATCACATGATTCTACAATTTACTACCTTGGCATACATTTATTTATGATATGAAGAAATTATTTTTTCAAGCTACCAAATGTAGTAACTGAATGGTGCTAGTCTACTTTCAGCAAGAAATAAATCTAATGCAGAAATATAAAGCAATCGGTATATGTGCTAAATCTACTGAAGTGCCGCAATGACACATGATAGTTCCCATCTGTTCTCCACAAAAAAAGCCACTGAAGGCATGCCCAACCACAAAATTTACCCCACCAGTCAGTGAAATGGATGGAACCAAGGACTTTAGGGGCCTGTTTGGGGAGCTTCTCGCAGCTGCAGCTTCTCCTGGAATCTTCAGCTACCAAAAGCTCTCCCAAACAGTTTAGATTTTCACTCAGATTCTGAGAAGCTGTAGTTGTAGAATCCAGAAAATGAACTAGAAGCTAGAAACTGGGTTTCTCAGCTTCTCCAGATTCTCACTAGCTAGTTTCTCACCCATCGCTTCTCAGAATTTTAAGCTCCCCAATAGGGCTTCACAGGTTAAAACCCTCAACTTCTCCTCATAGGTCTCGCCCTTATACGCTCCTCCCCCTAAGCATTGCAATTCGCCTCTACCTACCCAGCCACAAACTCCCAGATCTGCGCAGCAGATCTATGCAATAGCGAGCAACAATGATCACTGTGTGTCCCATGCCGGCGAGATCTTCCATGAAGGGAGGATGGCAACTGCCCAATACGGGTGTTGATTGGCTCTATGATCTCAACAAGGCTATGGAAGGAAAGGTTGCCACTAGCCATGGAGCTGTTGGTGAAGTCCAACATGGTGTTGAGGATGAGATCCTAGAGCCGATAGATGGCTCATCTAGTTCTTTGACTACGGATACAAAGCAAAGGCTGAATTTGCAAGGGGAGAAGGAGTATGTGGATGAAGAGCACAATCAACAGCAGAAGGAGCCCACTGATTTGGAGATCCATCAACAAAATATGCCATCTATGGAGTTTTCTCATAAGAAGAATTACGGTGATGTGGAGATCCAGAAGCAGATGAAGCCAACCCTGGACATAGCTAAGAAGAAGAGGTTTGTTGCCATAGAGATCCATCAACAGATGGATCAGGCCGTGGAGTTGAAGAAAGTGAGACTGGAGTTTATAGATGGGAATGATCATCTGCAACCACAAGAAAAGGAGGTGGAGTACAGCAACAACAATAACAATGATGATGAAGAAGAGGAGCAGGTGGAGGAAGGGAAAGGACAACAGGGAAGATGAACAAGAGCAAGAAGAGGACCGCGAGGAAAATAACATACTGGAAGTGGATATGCCTATACAGAAAAAAGAAGTCAAGGTCATTGGGCAGGCTGAGGAGGAGAAGGTGATGCCAGCGGAGGAGCCAGTCATAGAAAAAACGGCGGGTAATGGTGTAGGTGCATTAGTCCAATTGGTGGTAGCAGAGGAGGCGGACGATGGTAAGGGTGAATCAGGTGAGGGCGATAATATTGTCAGCGTGAGGAAGTTTGAGGGGTTCCTCATGCTCACAACACTAGAGGACACTGAGTACAAGGGGGTTTCCACCTGGAACAGTTCAAGTGCTGTTTCACGGCGCTCACGCCAACACAGCCATCTGGACTACTTAAAATCTCATGGGACCTTCACCACGCCAATCGACATTGATGATCTAGAAGACTCAGATAATCTTTAAACATCAGTTCCTCTCAGCCTCAGTTCTCTTACCGTGTTCAGGCCAGCTAGTCGATTTTGTCTTGTTACTGTTGTTGCATTGCAGACCCACAGTCCAGGTATCTAAGGGTAACTTCTGTTTATTGATCGGTCTCAATCTGGATCTTCAGTTCTTTAGTGTTTTAGGCCAGTCATGCAGTCCATTAGTTCGTCAATGAATTCAAATCATGTGCCTTCTTAGTACTGTTGCAACATTGGAGTAGTGTCATCTTCAGGCCCCCGCATCACCTCCCGCTTGGGTGACTCGGGCGGCGGAAAACCTAGCCGTCACCGCTGCCGCCACCCCTCTCGACCTCTCCTGTCTACCTCGCCGCCACCTGAGTGAGTGGCCGGCAAAGCCGGCGGCTCGCAAGGACGGCGACAGCCACCCCCGGATCCTGTGCAGGCGAACCCAAAGGTGGTGCCGACCGGAGCAATGCTGGCTTAGAGGCGGGTGCACGGGAGGAGGTGGAGGTGGGGGAATGAGGAAGCCGGTGACGGGGTATGATGTGGACTAGGGTTCCCGATTTTCCGAAAGGTTCTGATAATCAACGATTTTGGTGGAGGCGCAACACAAACCGATCCGGCTTCTTGAACGAGCACGTTCCAGAACCCCGCAATCGCAGCACCACGTCTCCTCTGGTTATCAACCGTGCCGAAACCTGGTTGACCTCGACAAGAAGGCTAATCCCTGCTTGCAAATCAAAGAACACAAACAAGAACAAAGAAAATTGCAACCAAAATTACAGATGAATGATTAAGCTCACAAGTTGGGGTCTTACAAATCGACCTAGCGGTGAAACTGTTCTTGACAGAATAATCTAAGCAAAACCCAAAAACTAAAGATATTGACGGCTACTGATATATGGAGTTTAGGGTCGTGCAAGTACCCCTTGATGCAACCCTAATGGGCTCCAACACGATATACGGCCCAAAGGCCCAAATACGGTGTCGCAGCACTCACCAAGTTTAGGTATAGATGTGGGTGTGGGCGTGTGGTCAAACCAAGTCAGAACTCACCAAGTTATTGCAGCTACCTCCATCAATGATCACACGTGCACGACGATTGTTGATGATGAAGAAAATCTAGAACAAATTATGGCGTTGCAACCTTTCAGATTGTTGTACCTGTCTGCTAAGCACCCGCTGTACAATAATGTTCATGTGGGCCGCTGTGTCCTCACGCCCAAAGAATTTGCCCTCCTCAGCATCAACTCTTTCCTCCTCTTCTTCATCATCTTCAACATCGGAGGTGCTGATATAGCCATCTTCTGTGGCAATGTATGCCCGTTGACTAGGACAATCTCTCTGCACGTGGCCAAATCCTTGGCAGCGGTGGCACTGAATGTTTGGAGTACGTCCCGTCGAAGCGACGGATGAAGCACTCTTAGTGGGTACCTGCGAAGGACTTTTACCTGAATCTGCTGGTCGTGGTGGAGGTGGTTTTGGCACTGCAGAAACTCCGGATGCAGCTGTTCGTTTGTTCTTGCCCTGCTGATCACGCCCCTGCAATTCCTTTTCTGCAAGCATAGCAAACTGAAACAACTGGTTGACAGTGTTAAATTCCTTATAATCAACTATATTATGAATTTCAACCCTCAAACCCGAATAAAAACGACAAATGGCATCCTCGGTCCCCTCCACAATGCTACAACGCATTAATCCCTTTTGTAGCTCACCATAGTAATCCTGTACAGATTTATCCCCTTGTTCTAAACGCATCAGTTTCTTGCGTAACTCTCTATGATAGGATGGAGGAACAAATCTATCGCACATAGCTACTTTAAGTTCTTCCCAAGTAGTAGGTAAAACACCCTCAGCAGCTAACCCAGTCCACCAAATGATAGCAAAATCTTTAAACTCACTACTGGCTTGTCGAACTCTATGTTGCTCAGGCACAAGATGGGCACTAAATTTTTGCTCTACTGTCATCTCCCAATCAAGGTATTTCTCAGCATCATAATAACCCGAAAAGGTAGGTATTTTGAACTTAACCTTAGCATAAGGATCATCGGGCACACGATTATTATTATGATTACCTTGTTGGTGGTGGCGTTGAGCGCCACCCATACCTGTCATGTTGAAGCGAAGACGACGTCGTAACTGTGCTTGTCGTGTAGCTTGTTCATCTACATTACCATTGGAATCGTACACCGTGTCTTCTGGATGTCCACTGGCGTTGTTGCCGTTCACTTCCTCATTGGATGGTTGTCGAGTCTCCAAAGCAGCAACCCGATCAGTTAGCGTAGACACCCGCTTGTCCAACCTCTCCATGTGTTTGCCGAGGTCGAGGTTAATGATGGCTTCTTGGACAGCCCTTATGACTGCCTCCATCATCTCTTTTTGAACATTTACTACAACAGTTCGTAGTTGCTCTTGACTGACACAGTCAGCAAAATCCTTTGAAACACCAAAACAGCAACCAAAGGTGAAGGTTATCCCTATTAATCTACTACACAGGTGTAATGGATGTAAATTTTTTTTCTCTTATCCGAAAAGTTAAATTTTGCCTGATTCTGAGTCCGTATGCAAAAGTTATGGCTATTTAAAGTTGTGGCTTCCGACTAGATTTTCCAGAGGGGATATAACCTAATCGGTTTTGGCGGTGGAGATGGATATGGTGGCAGCGGAGTTTGGGAAGGTGTTCTGGTGTTGCGTGGTGATCTTGGTAAGTGCTTATGATGGCGGTGGCTAGGGTTACAAAGGAAAACACACGACTAGCCTAAAACACGAACTAAACCAGCAACAAGAACTTAAACTAGGACTCAAACTCAACACTACGGACTCTGAAAAGGATCATGCAAAGGCTAAACACGGTCTATGTTAAGGAGAGACTATCGACTATAATTTTTTTTGGCTTTTCCGTAGACTCTAGGATAACGGCGAAATCAAAAACTAAACTAGGGTAAAGAAACTGAGCGAACCTGATGGTGAACCTAGAGCTCTGATACCACTTGATGTGGACTAGGGTTCCTGATCTTCCGAAAGATTATGATAATCAACGATTTTGGTGGAGGCGCAACACAAATCGATCCGGCTTCTTGAACGAGCATGTTCCTGAACCCCACAATCGCAGCACCACGTCTCCTCTGGTTATCAACCGTGCCGAAACCCGGTTGACCTCACCAAGAAGGCTAATCCCTGCTTGAAAATCGAAGAATACAAACAAGAACAAAGAACATTGCAACCAAAATTGCAGATGAATGATTAAGCCCACAAGTTGGGGTCTTACAAACCGATCTATCGGCGAAACTGTTCTTGACAGATTAATCTAAGTAAAACCCAAAAATTAAAGATAGCGACGGCTACTGATATATGGAGTTTAGGGTCGTGCAAGTACCCCTTGACGCAGCCCTAATGGGCTCCAACACGATACACGGCCCAAAGGCCCAAATACGGCGTCGCAGCGCCGGAACAGATTCTGAAAGTCAACCTGTTCGGTCAATTCCCGATGACTCGTAATGAATTTGGACATGGGACTAGAACCGTTGGAAAGGTTATCTTCTTAGCTTTCCATCCGTATAAAGAACGCCCCAATCCGAGCACGTATGCAACCTGGGCGCCCGTTTTAGTGCAGACTGGTTCTGGACTCCGAACAGACTCGAAGTCGACTTGGTTTGGGCCTCCACCTTGACTTGAACGTCTTTGGGCCTCCACCTTAACTTGAACGTCCTCGCTTGAAAGACCAATGGAGGATTGTTGTGTATATCCGAAGCAATGATGTCCGCATCAAGGTACGGCCCGGATCCATGCTGGGCATCACCGGATCTGGGCCACGAGACCGGAGGATGGAAGCAAGGAGCCGGCGACGACATCCAGCGACGGTCTTGGAGGGGCCGCCACCCCTCCTCCCTCTCCTTTCTGGCCTGGAGCGGTGGTGCGGCTTGGTGTGGCGGTGGAGGGCGCTGCAGGTGGGGATGAGGGCACGGAGGAACAGCAGCATAGTCCGGCGTGGCATGGAGGTGGCTCCTTGTGTGGCCGGATCCGGCGAGGAGCCACAGGGCGGGCTGGAGCAGTGATGGATGGTGCTGGTGGCGAGGAAGGGGGCGTGCAGTGGTGTGTAGCAGGTTTTGGTCCCATGGCCAAATCCGGTCTCTCTTTGTCTCTCTCTCTACCCCGGCCCGCCGACGGCATCGTCATCGTCGTATGCCGGAGCACGGCAGCGCCACGTGTGGCAAAAGAGGAGGGTGACGCGGCAGCCGGTGATGTGCGAGGTGGCGGCTGGTGACGCATGAGGCTCTGGCTGAAGCGACGCGTGGCCATGGGCAGCGATTGTCTGCGTGAGGAGGAAGCCAGCGTGGGTCGCGCTTGGTCACTTGGGTGCCAGCAGTGGTGACCGGCGACGGTCGTGAACTGGGCTTGGGCACTGAAGGGTTGCCGTGGTGGTCCCACATGGTCGTTGTGCAGGATGGTTGTGTGGGGCGTTGATTGGGAATCGCTAGCGAAAGCCTTGCCAGGTCATGGGCCCGCATGACGACAACGACGCCTTTAGGTGTCGTTCCCCTTCTTGGAGGCGTCATTCTGGCGTTGACCTCTCCTAGCACCAAAAACCTTCGGTGTAACACAGTAGCCATTGGTGGACTCCTGCAATGCCTCCGCAGCCCTACAAACCTAGGGTGTTTGAGGAGGCCTTCACTGCCTTGGTTCTATTCCTTGCTCAACGGCGAGTGTTCATCATTCTTATTTGGTTACTGCTGGGTAGAGTCAGAGCTGCTTTGTTGTAGGGGTGCGACGAAGTTTGGCAACAATAACATACTGCAATCTTTTTATAGGGTTGTTGATGCTAGCTGCATGCAGGAAATGGTTTCTTGGTAGTTTGGGCTGATGTCATTCATGGGTATCGTTTATGTTTGTTCTTGGTATTGGGGTAGCATTGCAGTGAAGTCGAAGTTGTTGTGTTGCTTGGGTGGCAAGCTCGGCACCGATAAAATGTGTGGACTGCTGTGTCACCTGTATGACAAGCTTAGCCGATGCCTGTGTCAGGTTCAGTCGTGATAGTTTAGGTTAGATTAGCTGTTGGTGCGGTGTTGTAATTATGGTTTTTGCTCAGTTTCCCAAATTAACTGAGCACTGTAAGGTTTGGTCCCGTTTACTCCATAAAAAATAGGACACCTTCTTAATATAAAACATCAGCAACGGCTTGACCCTTCGAAATAAAAATTGGAGTAGTGTCTGTGAGGGGAACGATACTCTGTGTAATTTATCCAGCGCGCGCGTTCATGCTGCCATGTGTTGTAATGGAAATTCTATATTTCAGTCAACTAGAAGTACTAATGTAAAATGATGTATCCAATGTTCAGTTAGCATGGATTTTTTTTTTCCTGTTATGCTGCAGTAATTTTGTTTCTTCCATCTCGTTGTGTTTTTCCCATTTTCTCAGTGAGACGGTATTCTATTCCATAATAGTGGAATAGAAACTTAAGGGAAGGATGGTATCATTATAAGATAGAAGAATCCTATATATTATACTAATCCACGTGTGATATGTATGTCTTTGGCTGTTAGTCCAAGTAATTGGACATTTTTTGGCTACCCAAAATTTTTTTTGGTCGGGTTGGCTATCCAAATTTTTAAGCCGATTTTTTCTGCAGCTAGTCCAATATCTCACTCTCACCTGCCCAGATCTTTTGAACGAACCTCACTAGCCCAGATTTAGGTTTACGGTACAGAAAGTCAGCAACTATGTTTTGTTTATGCACAATCATAGCATGTTCTCCAACCTCTTTGACAACCTAATTTCCTTAGTCCTTCAAGTGGCAAACAACTTATTTTTTCTGGTCCAGGGCAAAAGGAGAGAATCGTACTGTGGCACCTATTGTGGCTTGCACGAACTTTATTGTCCCCATGCTAGCGGCATCGTTGTTAACTACGCCAATGTGAGGCGCTATCTATGCGACTGCTAATTCAGTTCAACACAGGTGCACCAAACATATTTGGATCGATATCCATTTCATCTGCAAGGTGTCTCTTTGGCAAAGATAATGTGCTTCTCGTTCCCTCCTCTTTAGTACACTGATGAAGTTATTCCGAGAATTCCGGTCTTAGTCTTGGCATTGAGCTGCCTCACAATTTGATTTGGAGGAATGTTATGTTGGTGAAATATCTGTATAAAAGCATCACAAGTTTATATTGTTCACGGCCGTTGTAAATATAATGAGCGACTGAGCATGGTTGGGATAAGGACCCTTAGGCCCATTCATTCACACCTAAACACTCACGTTTATTTCTTGATTGATGAATAATATGTAAGCCCATCGTTATATATGGTCCAAATATCATGTTTTAAAACAAGAATTACACTGGAGAGCAGAATCTACTGAACTCAAATCGATCGTGATAAAAAGGTGTAAACAATCGTGGGATTTCAAGTTGCTGTACATCTCTGTAGCGGAATATACAAATTACAAACATTCACATTCATAAGGAACCCATCATCCAGCAACAGGCAGCAGCATATTACAGGACACGAAACTGATGTTTTTTGCTTCGGGATTGAAAATGCATGGTTAACAACCTAGTTAGATCATCATTGAAAGTCTCTCAATCAACTGACGTTATACTTTCCCTTCTTCCAGACTCATATTTAGGGCCATGCTTGATAGACCTCTCAATTTTAGCAGTAGAGAATCGTGGTTATATATACACGCAGAAACAACATCGACAATGCCTCTGCCAATCGAAAAACTAACTGATTGAGGGCAAGGCAGGTGGAGTGTAACCAAGACCAGAATCCCCGCCAAAGGAGCCAGGTTCAACATGTCTAACTTGGCCGTGCTGACGGATATGGCGAAGGAGCCTAGCCAGAAAAGCATTGTTGCAGATTGTAGAACTATCACAAACAAGTGCGACATGACGGCGTGCCCTTGTGATGGCCACATTCATGCGCCTGCTGTCGCCAAGGAATCCTACAGCTCCCAAAGTGTTTGAACGAACCTAACAGGATTGAATAGAAATATCTTAGAGCCTTCATAGAAGTACTGAAGTTGGGTTAAGAATAACCTTGCAACTTTTATTGACGTGAGATTATATGGTTCAAGACGGCATTAGAAGTACCACGGTCACCTTATAGCAAACCAAGAAGAACTACCCAATAAAGACAGCAAAGGAAGTATACCATTGATATGACCACGGCATCTGCCTCCCTCCCCTGGAAGCTATCTATAGTTGAAACCTCAACACCAGAAGCCTCTGGATAATCTTCTAGCCTGTCTCTTAATAGTTGTACTTGCGCGATATAAGGTGACTGGACAGCAATCGCGGTTGGAGAGACACCTGCACAAATTGTTTTCAGCAGTCCAGTCATCAATAATCTGTGCAACAACAATTACGAATGAAACAACTACGGGTAAATCAATAATTAGGATGCAACGTGTGCTGCAAGTTGAACACAAAATCTAAGTGTGGTCTAATTAATTAAAGGAAAACAGGCACATACCACATTGTACAAGGTTCAAAACATGCTGTGAAACTACATCTGCCTCGCCATTGTTATAAAAAGATCCTGTACCAGCAGGGTCTAAATGCTCCTCACAGTCAATATTTAAACTTCCGTATGGCATACGAGTGTCAAGTAAAAGAAAGGCACACCGAGTTATCCAAGTTTCCTGAAAGATGGTAATTTTAATCCATTATCAATATGATGCATACATTAAGCAACCATAAAATATAATAAATCTTTTAAAACAAATGCAATTCTTTCTGGATAATAATTCGGACCTCCACACCTTCAATAGATGCATTTGTACCTACCTATTGCAATTGATCTCAAATACATAAAACTTAAGTTATAAGGTTAAAAATGCCAAAATAATCATCGCTGAATACAAAAAACTGCATACATGATTTGCATCAAATCAATCAGCCGCTGCATATACATCCATAGAGGTTGTGTTCCTGTACCAAATTATTCCTACAAACAACACATATGTATATGTAGATCCAGAGAGGAAACATCATTTGAAAGACTCGGTTCTAAAGCAAGCCATGACCAACACCCATTTTAGTATAATTATTATGACCTGGAACATTTTGTAGCTACAGCCATGCAAAACTGTAATCAACATATGTCTCATATATCATCTCTTAGCTTCCGTTTGGCAAGACTTATTTACACGAAGGGGGGATTAAGCTCCAATTATATTGAAAGCAGTTTACATTATATTGAATTTAAAAGGGAGGAAGGCTTGAGTAATGCCTACACTGTAAGTTACATAGCAACAGAAAATCTCCATACAATTTATACCCTTCATCTTCATGCAAACTTAATTGTGGTTCATGAAAATAAAATTGAAGTACGCTCATGAACAAGGGCATCACACAAACCATGTTCATTTAGGCATGAAATCAACATGGAAAAATCTGGAAAAGTGGAACCAAACCCCAATTTAAGCTATCAACAAGACCAGATTCATTTTCTGTTGAAAAAAAATGAAATCCCTAAGAAACTAATATTAAACTTAAAAGGCATTGAAAATAAAGGGGCATTTCATCTTCAAGCTTTTCGGCAACTGGCATGAGAAAAACTACCCGCTGCAAAATTCTGATAGGTTTATGGCAACAGGAACAGAGCATCAGTACCTTGATAAATCGATAATCAGCAAGAAGATGAGAAGCAACAGATGGGGAGGATTTGAGCAAACCATCATACATCTCATTAGATGCCCAACTGGCAATTGAATCATGCATTCTGTATTGTGTTGTTAATTTCGTTGTCAGTAGTTCATTATGCAACGATAAAGCTCTTTCGAGTAAAGACATTGCTAGTCCACCTTGCATAGCCTCTCTTGATAAAACAACAGGTGCAAGCTGCCGTTGATCACCAGCAAGAATGCATCTTTTTCCTTGTAAGATAGGGATCCAGCATGAGGGTTCGATTGCTTGTCCTGCTTCATCAATAATTACTAAGTCAAAGCAACCAATCCTTCTCACAAGTGGGTCAGCTGCCCCAATATTAGTTGATAGGACAACATCAGCATTTGAAAGGACCTCCCTGATTATTTCCTTTTCCTTCTTTTTAAAGTTCTTCCCAAGCTGCTTCAACAGTTGACGTATACCTGCGGCTAATGTATCATCCTGTATGCAGTGCTTCAAGTCCTTTCTCAAGTCGGATTTTTTCCTCTCAAACTCTTCTGTGAACTTCTCAAGTCTTCTGTTCACAAGCTCTCCCAAGGACCTTGAAGCAACAGATGGAGATATCCTAGCAGGATTTCCAACTCGTACTGTGTCCAGTCCAGTATCTGACAACTTCTCCACCATGTTATCAACTGCTGCATTGCTTGGAGCAGTTACAAGAACGCGTTCACCCTTTCGGACAGCACATGCAATGAGATAACTAAGCAAACCAGTCTTGCCCGTGCCAGGAGGTCCTTCGATTATTAGGACAGGCCTTTTGTTGTTCAAGCCTAGTGTGATAGCTTTTAACTGGGAGGCATCAAAGTCATAGTTGTTCTTTTTCAATAGCTTATCATCATGTATTGTTGATTCTCCCCAATCAACCAGATTATTCTGCTCCATCATCATCATGTCTTCCTTGTCCCCAAACAGAGTGGCTACTACTCCAATGGAAGAATTCTTTTTCTGTAAACCTTTCCTTTGAAGAAGCATCAGTGCTTCACAATTTCGCTGCCAAATCATAGACAAACCAATAGGCTAAACGTTCAAGCTTTGTTCATCCTTTTAGTAAAACTTGAAATAAAATCAACATGTTTTCAACCTTGTAGGAAACTATGAAATAATCTGAAGCTGTGATCAGAGAACACCTAACATTAGCCAGTCCAGTTTTCAATGAAAAAATCCTGTCTTGATCACTTCTTCCATGCAAATATTTATGTTAGAAGCCAGTACTCAGTTTCACTGAATTATGCAAATTTTCAAATTAAATAAAAAATTCATAGTTTTCTACTCAGAAACTAGACCTATTGCTAATAGATAATCATTTGTAACAAAATTCATTATACCGCACCAACGTTAGCATGAAACTCGCACAAGAAAATAAATACTGAATTGACACAAACAAAATTTAATTCGGACACAGCGGCAACCACTTACTTTTGGGATACTCATTTTAATTTTTAAAACAGCAAGGTCAGTTATAAACTAATTTATTTTTACATCTCAACTGTCTTCATACCTAGCATTCCTAGATAACAAATTTAGGTTTGGTTTATCATATGCAGAAAGTTCAGAACTTTAAGAATCCTTACCAGTCCTTTTATAAACATGTAGGGTAGGTGCCTAGGTTGCATATCATATATATACATATGGTTCAAATTTTCCAAAGGGTAATGTTGCACAGTATCAAGTATTAACAATTAAATGGTTTTATTAGGCTAGGTGCCTAGGTGCCTAAATTGCATTACCTCTTGAAAAAAGATTACTAACAATTAAATGGTATTGTATGGGGAAGAAAATACTTTTAGCCTTTTAGGTACAAATAGACTGATACTTCTCTGACATGGCTCGGAATGCTAACACCCATCTCATGCATATAAAGGAAGGGATGCATATGGGACTAGGGGTTACGTCCACTGAATTGAATTACCTCATATGTAAGTGCGTCGGCCAATGCCTGAATCCTGTCAATCCGCACATTTTTCCCAAAAAGCTTGGAGAACGTAGGATCACCACGGCGGGATTTCAGTGTCACGGTAATGCTGCAACCATCTTCACCAAGATTATATATAAAGCCTTGCATGCAAGATGTGGTAATTTCCCCCCGGTTATCACATGTCCTGATACAAACCATATCCCCAGGAGAGAGTGTGGTTGGAGGCAATCTATGGTTCTCTTTCACTCTAAATAGGACCAGATGTTGGCCATCCAACCCTGCACAAAACAAGATTTAAAACAAAGTTTAGCAGATGCATTAAGTGTTCTTTTACTCTAGACAAGACTAATAAATAGGACATACTTTTGCTTCATATAGCAACATCGAGTATCAAACCTCAGTCTTATCTGCATATGCGTATTTGCATGCATAAATACATGCAGCCATATCTTACTACGGTACTAGCCAAAAAGAAGCAGATAAACATCACTATCCTGGCAGCACATATTTAGAAGTACTAACCAACGAACAATATAAAAAGATTATAGTGCACTGACCAGTTGAACTGCTGATAACATGCAAATTGCAAATGGTATCGCACTGCTCTTGCTGTGACTGCCCATGAGTGACCAAGTACTCTACTGGTTTGAGTGGCTTCTTTGAGTTCCCATCCATCACAGGGGTGGCATTCAGTTCTTCTTGTGTAAACTCCAGCTCTGCATCTCGTTCTATATGTAGAAGGTCTGACATTTTCTTGACAAAGTCTTCAATTTTGGTCTGCATCGACCTTGTCTTATCAAGGCTTATGCCAAGAGTACTGTGCGTAGTAGGAGCTTTAGGTTTGCGGGCAGCTGCTCGATGCTGAGCTGAGTTAGCCAATTCTTTCAGAAGCATCCAAGATTGTGTGGAGCGCCAATCAGAAATAAGACCCTGGTTCTGTTGTTGCAACAGAACATCACGGAGTTCCCTTTGAAAGTGGTCAAAGAGGGTAGGATAGTGAGTAGAGGCCTTGAGGCAGAGCGCCTCCTGTCCCTTGGGCATAGGAATTTCTGATAGATAAGGCTGTGCAAGCATCACAAACCCGAGGTTGTCTTCAGATGATCCACCATCCAGTAAGAATGTTGCCCCATCGTTCTGCATTGCTGTGGAAGAATATTTTATAGCCATTGAGTGCATACCCTGCTTTAGCCATTGTACCACGCACCGGCCCAACTCCTTCTTCCCAAGGGGGTCGCCACTCTCATAAAGAGTATTTACCCTAATGGACATTTCCTCCGCAGATGGAACACACTCCCCTTCATTTTTTGCTGTCTCCTTCCTCTTTCTCCCCCTCCTCCTCCTTCCTTTCTTTCTTGTACCGTTATCACTGATGCCATGAGGGAGAGAAGAACGGGAATCAGCCGGAAATAATGTTTGTTCTCTAGGTCCTGCAGATGAGACTAACAGGAGATGACTTTGCTGTGAACAAGTGTGAGGAGCTGTACTAGAGCTGCACGGAAAAGATGGGAATGGAAGCAACTTCAGTTCTCTCCTCCTTAGGTGCAGTGCAGTGGCACGAGAAGAAAAGAAGAACCTGAAAGACAGAACATGAGAAGACATGCTCAGCCCAGGAAAGCTAGCTATGGAGGCGAGAGGAAGACGAGACGAAATCACTACCAGTAAATGAACTTAAAAGGCAAATATTGACAGATACAGCTACATGGGCATGTGAGCTTAGGACTCGGGATTTCTCACTGATATTTTGTAAGCTTGATAGCCATGCTGGTGACTTGCAGAGTTGTGGTGCAGGCAAATGCTACGTTACCTTCAATCCATACATATACTATCACTGGTGTTTACCACTTCCGTAGCTGTGCAGTCTCTCTGTGTTGTACACGTTTTCTCCAGCTACACCTTGCTCCATAGTCTCCGAAGCTCCTCACAGTTCAGTTCTAACCCACCAATTGCAATGCCCTTTTTGATTTTTCACTTATCCCCATCCATTCCATTCCAATGGAAACACCACCACCACATGTTAGCAGGCAACACACATCCTTCTATATGTGTTGCGTTAAGAATCACATAAATTCCATTTTTTGTAAATACAAAACTTTCTTCCTCTATCTGTACATGTCACCGACGCCCGCTTAAAACCAGTCTGCCCATGTACTGAAGCTTCTTCCTCTTTAGATTCAGAACCTCAGTGTCGCGGCATCTTGATTGCCATGTGTAGCATCTCCTCAGCTAACAACAAAGCCATTCAAGACAATCGCAAGCCAAGAACCACCATTGAGAAAGGACTCTGATATTGATATGCAAACAATACCAGACTAATGAGTGGTGCTAAATATAAAGGCAAGGCCAAGACTAAGGATTATTCACAGATACCCTGCAAACATGGTGGCCACGTCAGTCCCTTGGGTTGTGCAGCTGTGGAGACGATGATGCTACGTTGCCTGCCAACCACACACATAAATACTGGTGCTTTCCATCTCTGATTCTTTTCCCATCCTTGAGGCTCCACTGGGCACCTTGGTTGCATAAATTCCCTCCTGCGGGTCCTACTCCATCTCCTCTCAGCGTCATCTCAGGGCATCATAAGAGCGAGGACTGAATCTTGTCGCGGTTCTGGCTATATATTCCTCATCAAATCTTTAGTCAGCAACACTGCCACATGTTATCTCTCCCAGGCATGCCAATCTGGCTCATTGCATTTGACGAGAGAAACAAGAATCAAATTTGCAAATCCCAAATCGGTGTACAACCTCGAAGGCAGCTAGCAGCCAATGGCACTCCATGACAAATCTTGGCAGACCAAGAAGGCAGTTCAGTGCCTCCGTGACCCCGCCTCCACCCTGCCAGCGCAATCGTCGGAGAATGACACAACAGCTCCAGACTCCGGGCAGCTGCAGGGAGCAGGCATTTCGTCGAACAGGTGTGGTGCGGGGTGAGTGAAGGCACCAACGTAACATACGGAAAGGGAGGGTTGCTGGAGAGCGTAGGATTTGGAGGGGCGTAAAAGAAGTGGAGCTATAGCTATGGCGAGGCTGCCGGATTCGGTGAGGACAAGCGGCGGCCAGGCACTGCCGCAGCAGGAAGAGAGCGGCGCTTGGGGACATGAATGGACTAACCCATGGTTGAGGGACCTGAAATGAACTTTATCTATTGGCTAACATTGCCTTGGACGCTGGGCCACCGGGCCGCAGATCAATATGCCCAATAAACAAAAAATGAGGCCCCCAGCTTGGCTCGCTCGTAAAAAAAAAAAAAAAGAAGAAGAAGAAGAAGTGGGCTCGCTGGTTGAAGGACGTGAAATTCTTAAACTAGGAATTATTCGATGGATTGGAAATGGAAAAGATACTTTTATCTGGGATGACAATTGGGTTCCAAGAGATTGGATGCTTCGACCAGTCCAGGCCAAAGAATCTCTCACCCGCCAGAGAAGTTTAGTGAGCTTATTGATGCTTCCTCCGGAAAATGGAGACGGGACATAATGGACAAGTTCTTTCTAACACATGGACAAGGAAGTTATCTTAAATATCCTGATAAGCTCAACGGGATAGCCTGATTTTTGGGCTTGATACTATAAGAGGTCCGGAATCTTCTATGTGAAATCTGCTTATCGAATGCTTGTTCAAATAAAATCGCAAACAGAGAATTGGTTAGATAGCAGAGCTATTGTCTCCAATCTGAGTGGCATTGCTAAGTCTTGGAAATCTTTATGGTGGAATCAAAGTTCCTTCCAAACTGAAGATTTTTGCCTGGAGACTGTCACATTTCATTCCAATAGAAAAGTTGCGAAAACAGCAAAACATGAATACAACGGACATATGTAAAATATGTGGTGCAGTAGAAGATACTTGGGATCATGCGATTCTCCATTGTACCATGGCAACGTGCGTCTGGGCTCTAGTGAAATATTATGGACCTTATTGCTATCACAAATATTAAAGACCCCAGAGAATGTTGTTTCATACGCAAGAAAATCTAACACCTGAGCTTATGATAAAATTGCTTGTCATATGTTGGGCAATTTGGCATGCTCGATCCAAAGCTTTGCATGATGATTTTTATCAAAGCACCTTAACAATTTGGGGCTTTACTGAATCATATCTGGCTGATTTGGAAATTATTAATAATCCAATGCATTTACAGGTTAAGAGGCCTCTAGTTTGTCCTAAAACAACCAGTTGGATGCCACCTCCTGAAGGTTACCTGAAGATTAATGTTGATGCAGCTGTTTCTCGATCAGGCAACAAAGGAGCTGTTGGAGCTATTTGCCGTGACACATCTGGTAAATTTGTGGGAACTACTGCTATGGTTTGGGAAGGGTTGTCTGATCCAACTACACTAGAAGCTCTTGCATGTAATGAAGTAGTTGCTATCGCCATGGACTGCAACATCCACAGCAGATTATCAGAAAGTTATTACGAGTATTGCTACGATACCAAAATGCAGATATTTGGCAGTCCTTAATGACAACAACATAAGAAAACGTCACTTTGTTAAAGCAGAATTTTGCCATGAAAAACGGGATCTAAATGTAGATGCTCATAATTTGGCTAAGTTTGCATGTACATTGAATGAGGGGGTGTCATGTGTGGCTGCTAAACCCTCCAGGTTTTATCGGTATGCATGTAAATCTGTCTAGTCATGAATAAAATTTCCAACTTTATTTTCTCTCTTAAAAAGAAAGGACAGGAGGCGCGTGGCACGGAATTGTCAACTTGTCACCATGAAAATATAGCGGTGAAAATAAATTAAAAATTCCATGTCTCTAAGGCAGCTTGGGTATAAAGTTAGCGAGTTTAATAGAAACTTATAAGCTAACTATAACTTATAAGTTTACGTGGAGCTGAGAGAACTAAAAATTAAAAATTAATAAAAAGTATGTTTATTTTTTTAAGAGTTAGCTATTCATATAATTCAACATGAATATATCGAATGTATAGGTGAGAGAAAGGGATAGAAGAAAAAAAATAAAAGATAACCTTAATTATATCTTATCTATGATAAGACTATTATGCACCCCACCCCTAGAATAACTATTATGTACCTCTCTCCTCCTACTCCATCTATTCAGCTCCCTTCCCTCCCAATAAACTCGCACCTTCCCCCTCTCTCAATCCCTCCGGTGCCGTGCCGCTGGGCCCTCCGCTCCCTCACTCCCCCTATCCCGCGTGCCTCCCTCATCTATAGGTTATTACTGCAAAACTTACATGTTATTACAGTTACTACAAAACTGATAGTAGATTACTGTGTTACTATAAACTGTGAAAAGAGTTCGGCAGTGAGGAAAGTTCAGAGACAGTTTTGAGCAAGATTTGATGAGCAAGATTTGATCGAACAGGGAGTGCTTTGACCGGCCTCTCTCCCCCCGTCACGCATCTTTCCTGTCTCGCTGCGCACTCTCCTCCCTTATTCGTACCATCCAGAACATTTTTCAAATCAAAACACATGGTACATTAATTATAGCAGGGTGGAAAATACAAATCAATAGTGTTGTAATTTCATAGTAACGTCAACACGGAATTGCAGTAACACGCTCGGTTTCTGCAAAAACACATATGCTATTATTATGCTCTAGCACTATTGTTACTGCACAATTTCCACAGGATAAATGTTGCAGCCGTTTAAGGGTTTGGCGAGATTAAACATGATGGATTTGCTTTGACTAGTTTTAAGAAAGGTGATGGTGGGGTCTTAGACCTGTGTTCTTACTCCCCTTTCATTCCCAACATACATGGACCTCCCATCACGCTCCAATATTCCCAATCCGATCACATACATGTCCACCCCTCCCCCACTCGCTCCCCTCATATGGGGCATCCTGACTACACCTCCTCATCCTCATATAAAAAACCATTAGCTAGGAAAACTGCCGGAAATTTATTGGTTGTTGCTACATATTCTTGTA
Organism: Oryza punctata; assembly: GCA_000573905.2. Lineage (NCBI taxonomy): Eukaryota > Viridiplantae > Streptophyta > Magnoliopsida > Poales > Poaceae > Oryza > Oryza punctata. Next base: position 3,880,149 of record CM002496.2, read on the forward strand.
GTAATACAACCTAGTAAATGCAGTGACAACATATGTTACCACGATAATTATAGTCATAATTGCAGTCTTACAGTAATATCATGATGAAATTATACTAAGGCACAGTAGACAGTAGTAACAACGATGCTTTAGTATTACTGCAAGTGGAGAGTTAAATTTCGAAATAGGCAATCTTTGAAGAACAATATATCTCACGTGATGTACTATTTTTTAAACCATTTGCACCATGGTGCTAGAAAAAAGTGCTTATCAAAAGTAGATCCGTTAGGACTATATTTCAACTATATTTGAGCATTGTTACTACATGTAGGATGCGGATGCAGTGTTACTGTACAGTGGTCATCGTGTTACTACATTGTTCTTATGAGATGAGAGCTGAGAAGAGGTGCGTGGTGGGAGAAATCAACAATCAGGTTTGACTAGGGTCTGACCAGCGGGAGGTAAATTCCCAGATAGAGGTGTAGATCTATCATGATTATATTTCAACTATATTTTAGTGTTGTTACTGCATATAAGATAGAGTGTTACTGCAATCACATCGTGTTGCAGGAACACTGCAGTAACGTGATGGTCACCGTGCAGTAACACTGAGCAAATGGTAGTATGACTGCTTGTGAAGATTTAGTTTCAAGAAACAAAAATTTATAGAGCAATATCTCTCACATCTAATATTATTTGTTTAAACCATTTGCACCATGGTACTAGAAAAAAATACTTATCAAAAGTAGATCCATCATGACTATATTTTAATAATATTTTATTTATATTACTGCAAATAAGTGATGGCGTTACTACACGGTGGCAATGGTACTACTGAACCGTTGTTACAAGAGAAACTGAGCACGGGTGGGTGGTTGGGTGGTGGGGGAAGCATGTGAGCACAGGTTAGGTTTGGCTGGCCTTTGACTGAGACGGGAGGTTGGTTTGGACCTTGAGACGAAGGTGGAAGGTAGGTTTGACTATGGGAAGCAAGTGGTATAGAATAGCTACTCTATAGCTCGGGTGTAAAATAGTTTTATCTACACCCAAGGTATAGAATAACTCTTTCCCTCCCGTCCCTCTTCCCCCTTCCCGTGCCTCCCCTTCTCCTCCTGATCTCTCTCTCTCCTTGCTCTCCCCTCCTGCGCCTTCCCCTTCTCCAGATCTCTCTTTTTTCTATCGATTCTCTCTCTCTCTGCTCTATAGCTTCTCCCGATCTCTCTCTGCTGTCCCAATTCTCTCTTTGCTCTCTAACTTCTCTTATATCTTCTCTCCTCTATATTCTCTTCTTTTAAAAAAAGAAAAAAATTTACCAATAGGATTTGAACACAAGACATTAAACTACAAATCAGCACAAGTACTAACCAAGTAAATATATCTACTCCATATTACACTAAACTATATTTACATTCCAATCCCCTTAGGATAACTATTTTACACATCCTCCCTCCTTCAAGCCATTTGGCCATCCCGACTTGCGTCTCAACCCACACAATACGCCTCCCCAACCACAAGCGTGACTGCATGACATGCTTCCTCAACCACGAGCAAGATTGCACCTTCTTCCCTTCATCATTGTTGATATTTTTTAACGACATTACTTAGGAATTAAATCCTAGGCAATGGCGCCAGAAATACTGTCGATATTTTCTCATGATTACAGATATAATCTGCAAGCGCATGGATATACCGTTGTAGCATTTCACCCAGAAGTATTTTTAAGGTATCGTATTTATTTAATCCCAAGGAAAAATATGGTAAGAGAGTACTATGTTATTAATTTGCATCACACTTACGTAATCACAGTCTAATGCAGGGGTTAGGCATTTGTTGAATAAGGGTAGATTGATACAAGAAGGATAAATCAAGCTAACTCTCTCTAAATAAAAATCTAGACTAAGTGGAGAAGAAATAAGAAAAGTCTACTTCTATACTTCTAGTATATAGTCCTTTTAGTATACACTTGCTAACGTACAATTACATGGCTAAAATCCCCTAACAATGCCCCCTGTTATATCGAGAAACCACCCCTAATTACCGAGTTCCTTACGACAATCCGTCATGGCTATACAACCGGTTATGGATATGGAGTACCCTCACCAGGAACATTTCTTAGCCCTATATATGCACGTGGAGGAATACCCGTACTGAGCTATCACCATCAGTGGCTCACCTCTACAGTTCTGTGGCATATAGCACCACTTAATGATATTTAATAATCTAAGCACCTCGCTTACATTACTAAATACTACTCTATATCTCTGCAGATAACATAGAACAATCAACTGAATGAACTTAAACCAATACCATTGCATCTCTCTGGTAAGCTAGCCATATAATTAATACGAGAAAAGTATGAACCAAAGTTGGTACTTGCATAATTATGCAAGTAAATTAAAGGACCAAAACAATATAAAGAAGAATATTTCATTATTGAATAAAGTCTTACAAGAGAGGAAATAGCTACTAGAACTATACCCGAATTCTCCGGAAGACTTGAAGAACTCTAAAACTATTATAATCCTAACTTCACTAGTGCTAGAACAAAGTAAACTACTCAGGAGAGCTTTTCTTGATTCCTCTTGGTGTGTGTTGAAGTGTATGAGGCCTCCTTCTTTTATAGCTTGAGTATGATAGTTTTGGTAGTTGGAAATATCGGAATCGCCCTTCAACCATCATGGGGGAGGCATTTGGGACATCCATGTGGAAGGAGATGGCGATCGGTGCCAAGGTCTTTTCGGTCGAACCAAGGGTTCGGCCGAACCCTAACCTGGTCCGTTGGGCCTCCAATTCCTCATGGGCCTCCTCTTGTGCATCCTTAGACTTATGGTATGGTGGTTGGGCTCATTTGTAGATGTTAAATTGGGTTTATGGGCCCATCCATCTGTATGTCGGCTTCCGATGTAATTTTCTGTCATTCCTCCTTTATTTATATAGTCATCTCCTGCAAGAAAATACTTTGCCAAGTACAAGTGGAACTAGATTATTTCTAAATAAAATATGCATCCAAACATTGCTAGTTCTCCATTATTATTGTGAATATTGACGGTCAAAATTTGTCTATAACAATCATCAATAAAACCCCACAAGCTTAAATCTTTGCTCGTCTCGAGTAAAGAACTTCAAGGTTAAGTCATGGTTGTTGATCATGAGTTGCTGCTATGCTGTATATCTCAAATGTGCAAGGTGCAAAGTATGAGTACTCTCTCGAGCATAGTAACTTTATTTTACCATCTCATATCTCTCAACAACTTAGACTTAGATAAGTAGTGTGCTACTCACATCTCTCAGGTTCCCAGATAGCATTTAGCCTTTCAACTTAAAATTTGAGAGAGTACTTAACTTATGAACCAACACAAAAGAGATATAAACCAGAACAACTGTTCATCAGTTCAACATAGAGAACTAAGTGGTCTTACCTAGCATAGTAAAAAAATCTAATCTATATTTGTGTTCTTTTTATATTTTGCAAATTTTTATTTTGTTTTCAAATTTATGAATACATCATGGAAGGAATTATGCAATTTGGAAAGGGAGATGATACAAATCACCTTGGTAGGGGAGAGACATCTCCCCCAAGCTTGCCTTTTGCTCAGGGTTCTTGATAGGGATTGAATCCTTGGTGGCGAAAGTAGGCCTGCCAGTCAGCCTGCTGCTGCTGCATCATGTTGTTGAAGTTTTCCATTTGTGCATTAACATTTTGCTGCCACTCCTGAGATTACACGATGTGTCCTTCGAGCGTGTGCTGAATTTCTCTAGTCTGCAGCTCAAGGTTGCTCATCCTCCGAGTGAGTTCACCCATATCCCCTCTAGAGGAGACAGAGTGACGTATTCGGTTGAAAGGTGGTAGACCACTTGAGCTGGAGGAACACGAATACCCCTAGTGCACGTCGTGGGGTGCTTGCCACCGGTTGTCACTGACACTTTGCTAGGATTAACCTCTGGCTTCATGTTGAGGTTTGTCCTTAGCTGGGACTTGGGTCCAACCGGGGGCATCCTCAGTTGGGACCTAATCATCCTCATACATCTGCATTGGTCCTGGTAACCCACCCCAGTTCACCTTCCTTGATGCACTGGGGCATGCCCAACAAGCCCTCTCCACTCTCACCATGGCATCCCAAGCCAAGTAGGAGCGGGTGCACAACTAGCGGCAACATGTCTGGGCTGCCGTGAGGGCGCTGCGGGAGTCCAGGGCGCAGCAGGTGGCTGCAGCCATTTCTTCCGCCGCGGCTCTTCATGAGCGGGAGCAATGGCTGGCCGAAGCTGAGAGGCGCGTCGCCGCCAACCGTCGATGAGCCGACCAGGAGCTGATGGCCTCGGCGAGCTTGGTGCAGGACCTCGTCACGGTGGAAGAGGAATGGGGAGAAGAAATGGAGGCCCAAGAGGCAGGCCTGGCGGAGCGGCGTGTGGCACTCAACGTCCGAGAGGCAAACCTGGCTTCCTAGGAAGAAAGTCTGCAGGCTCGAGAGCTACTGGTCAAAGCACGGGAGGCCAAGTTAGCGAATCTCGAGCAAGCCTTGACTGCTCGGACCCAGCTCGCTACCACCCACGAGGAGGTCTCCTTGAGGATGATGACCATTGCTCGCTAGCAGACGCAAGGGGTCTGGAGCATACAACAGTCCCTCGCGAGCTGGGAAGCAGGACTCCGGGAGAAGGAGGACGACTACCACTCCTGGATGGAACAGCTCAAGCTTTGGTGGTGAGACCTAGAGCTGAAGGCGGAGATGCTGGAGGAGCGGGAGAGACAGGTGGGAGAGAGGGAGTTTGCGGCCACCACCCGAAAATAGGCTATCACTGCACGGGAACAAGTGGTTTCTGTCTCCTAGAAGAGACAAAGGCCGCTCGCAGATGCATTGCGGCCTGGGGCGCCACATTGCACCACAGGGGGCCCTAGGGCCCTTCAAACCTTTTGGACACTGCCACGAGCTCCAGCACCGCCTCCGTGAGTGACAAGCCAACCACCGATCCGGTGCGGCTGCAGACCCGGTGCAACTTTCTCCGCAACACCATCGGCCTGCATCATGCTGTCAACAAGATGTTGGGCGATGAGCTCACCGCCTCTGCTGCTCGCCTTCGCAAGGTCCTCGAGCGCTGCCGCCTGCCATTACCCGACACCCGCAACCTCTCCAGCGAACCCCTTACCCAAAGCGTGGGCGAAGTCGGTCGAATCGCCAGCGTGCTGGAGGAGCTGCCGTGACACGCTCATGAGTAGGCCTCACGCGAGGGCCGCGAGCTGGCTACAGCGGTGGCAGAGTGGGTCCTTGTGAGCTTTCGCGCTCGGGACCCCAACTTCTGCCCGGCCGTGGCACTCTAGGGCTTTCTTTCGGGCACTGAGGTCGAAGCAAGGGCTACAGTGGTCGATGTGGCCGCCCACGTCGCGGCCCTGTTCAACCGTGTGTAGTACGTGGACCCAGACGTTAGTCCTCTGGAGCTGGACAGCAACGAGGAAGAGGAGGATGAGGCCGGTGCCGAGGATCCGGAGCGAACCCCTTCTCCCAACACCTGAAGATCCCCCTCCCTTATGTTTTGAATTTTGAAGTGGTTCTGTAAAGATACTTGAAGTTTTTCTTTAATTTGCACTTAAATTTTTTGCACAAGGCTTTTTTGTCCTATTTCTCTTTTTATCTTTTGTGTGAGTGTCTCTCAAACACTCTTTCACACATCCGGTCCGCAGAGCAAGTGCTTTTGCACCTACCTGGGCCTAGGCTGTGATTTTTCACGAAGAGCCTTCGAGTTTTCCAAGCGAGCAAAAAATATGCTCCCTGGGTACCCGGGGCCGCTTCCGTGCCCTATGGCCCCACCCCGGGGAATGGTTGTGGGAAGCCTGCAAGGACCTCACTGTACCCCGGGCGTAACTGGCGCATCCTGCACTTAATTAACAAACAAAATTAGATTCTTGGCGCCAATGTCAATGGCACCGTCATAATGGATCACGATGCCAACGACGTTGGCGTCACAAAAGGATCCATTTCCAGAATAAGTTTTCAAAAAGGTCTAAAATGTAAAAAAAATCCACAGTAGCTCTACTAGGCTGTGCTAAGTGGTGGAGGCTAGGAACTCCACATTCCCGCACAGAAAATGGAGCGATCCATCAGCACATAATTAATTAAGCATTAGCTAAAATAAACTTGAAACATTGATCAATATGATTTTAAAACAATTTTCCTATAGAATTTTTTTGAAAAAAATGTACCATTTAGTAATTTGGGAAGTATGTGCATGGAAAACGAGGGAGTATAGGTTGGGAAAGGTGAGTGCTTATCACGTCCAGGAATTTAGCCAATTTATAGACTATTTATGTATAAATTCTTATCCAGGAATCAAATTAGGGTATATAAAACAATAAAATAAGGGTTAATTCAATCCATGCTATTGCGAATATATCATTTCAGATAAATGACATTACAATTCATCTATTTGTAGTCGTGCCACTGAAAATTTACAAAATTGGAACTGTGCCACCGTCGTCACGTTTTCCATCCATATTTGCAATGGCATGGATCGAATTAACCCATAAATTAATATACACATCTAAACGTGAATAAAGTGTAGATACTTATAGAAGAGACGCTTAGTCCTTACATTGAAAGAAAGCAAAAGCAGCGGAAAAGGACGAACCTGGCAAGTAAAACTCAACTCGGTATATGCCTTGGTCTTCTAAATCCATTTTCAGCACAGAAGCACTAAACTTCTGAAAAGGGGAAATAGCAAGGCAGACTAGTAACCACTGCACTCACCAAGCCAATGCATCCGTGCAAGAGAAGACAACATGAGGATTGTGGCTCTTTTGCATAATGGTAATTGTAAACATTTATGGTTTAATATAATAAAGCAAATGATTAATTAAGGCAAAATTAATCCCGCTACACCACATTGAACAGGCCTAGCCAACCACATAAACTACACCAATTCATTAGGTCAAGTTAATTAAATAGTGAGGGATTAATCACGGTGAAGCTAGTCGATCGCGCATAACAACGGGTACAATTATTCGAATAGTTTTACTCTGGCTAGAGGTGCACAACTGTACCCATAGGATACGATCCACCGTCACATTATGTTCCAGGCCTGACACGTCACTAGGCCTGATGTGGCGGTGTGGCCAGTGGTTGCTCGGCCGAAGGTAGGGGACAAGGCCTACTGGAGGCAGACCCCACCTATCGGTGAGAGGAGGCATGTAGGCGGTTGGGCCTCGGGAACGGGCTGAGTAGTTGTCGGGTGAGATGGGTCATGTCAAGATAGGGGAAGACGTGGCCCGCGAGAGAGAGGAGACAAAAGGGAGGGGAAAAGGACTTGCATAGGAGGATGGGCTGAGGAAGGGAGGGGCAACGCGGGCCAGGCCATCGGAGAGGCAGGATGGACTTGGGCCGAAAACAGCTAAAGGACAAGGTGAGGATTTTTATTTGTTTTTCTATTTAAAATATTTGCTGAAATGAAATTTGTATTTTTTAGAAAAATGAAATATGTATTATTAAAATTAGGAGATAATCTATTCTATACCACTGAGTTTATCTCAGTTCAACAATTTATCACTGACATTGTCTCTTTCTATTATATACAGGTGACTTTATCAATTGTACTACAATAAGTCAGGTGGCTAGTTTTTTTTCAAAAATACCTAAAATACCCTTATGGACATACAATGTAAACAATTGATTTATCTCATTTGAGGTTTCAGAAAAATATGTTTTTTTATTTAGCCTCCTTACATAAGTTTCAAATTTTTGCATTTCTAATTTCTTTTAGATATAACTTATCTGCTCTATGTTATATAAGTTATTTTTTATTGTCTACATAAGATTTTTTTGGTATTATCTTTTGTGTAAGCAATTTCTCTTTGATATACCACAGAAAAAAATATGTTTTCGAAAAACAAAAAATACCAAGAAAACTTGAAACCTATATATGAACTTCCATGTTGTGTATGGAGGCCACATAAAAATTTTCATATTTTTTGAAACTTCTAATTGAGATAAATCAATTGTTAACTTTGTATGTCTCTAAGCGTATTTTGGATTTTTTTAAAAAAGGCCCACCCCAATGATATATTGTAGAACAATTGATAAAGTCATTGGTATATTGTAGAAAGAGATAATATCAGAGGTAAATCGTTGAACTAGGACAAACTCAATGGCATAGAGAGTATTGTTGAGCTCTGAAAACTCCGAAAAATTGCTAGAGAGTATTTTAGGGCATGGAGAATATTAGAAAAATATTCCCAACCATGATTTATTAGTGAAAATTTTATATCCTACATTAAGTTCAATTGTAAATTAATTTAAATTTAATATAAATTCTATAAATAAATTATTAAATGATTTTTAAATCCCCAAAAGAAAATTGAGGCGTGACAATGCCGAGCTTAGCCTAAGAGAACACGGTGAGCAACAAGTAAATTTGAAACAAAACATTTGTGTTCTTTTGGCTATGTGTTAACTGTAACACATTTAAGAAAACTAAACTTAGATGAAGAGATCTAGCAAATGTTAGAAGATCATATGCTTGACTTTAAAGTCGGAATCTCTTGCGATGGTGGAGTTGTAGATGTATGACTTAATCCATTAGGGTTTAAATTTTGTCATGCACTAATATGATTCACAAAAGTCAATGCTTCAAGTTGATAATCCTCTATGTAAAGTTCGGGGATGGATAACACCATTTTTAAATCTATTTGTGATGCTGCATTCTAGGCAAGCCTTTATGAGCTTAGCACAATTGGTTAGGATCCTGTGACAGGAACTGTTCATCTCAATTCAAGTTTAAGACTTAACACAATGCTTGTATTTTCATAGATTTAATCTCAGGCTTAGCAATGGCACCACCCACTAAGATTTAAATCTTGGCGCCCCACGAGAATTATGCACATGTGGTGCATTTTCAATTTTCAGTAGAAATTAATTTAGTGAGGTCATTGATTTGTCGCTAGTCTCTGTTAAAGTGCACAACCCAGTCCACCATCTGTAGATAACATAGGTCACGTTGGGACTGTTCCACCACAGGCCAATCACAGAAGCACAACTTTAGGTTGTATGATGGGGTGAGGACTGTTCCAACTTTTAGGTTGTGTTCCCCTATAATCAATTACCGAGGTGAGAATGAACCCAACAATCCCCACCTCTTGAGCTTATGGAACTTGGGCTTGTTCTCCTTCCCATTGTTCTTGCCCAAACAATCGGTGATGAAGTACCCGTACTCCCTATCCTTGTAGCATACTTTTGATGATTGCCTTTTTCTTCACTTGTCATCACTTCTATTGTTCTTACGAAGTCGATTTCTTGAATCAAGAAGTGCTTCAACCTCATGATGACGAGTGCAAGTTCTTCATCTTCACTCTCATCATCGACACTAGTGCTTGCTTCTCTGCCTTGAGGGCCACCTCCTTGTTCTTGGTGATGCTCATGTTCTTGGCAACCTTCTTGACCTCCTTGGCTTCTTCCAAGAGCTTGTGGGCGATGATTCTTCTGAGGTTGTCACTTGAGGTGAGCCTATTGTAATCCTTCCTCTTTCTCTGATGAGTCACCAAGATAGGATTTCTTGGAGCAAAGGCTCAAAAGAAGCCTCCGCACGACGAAGTGGTTCACCATCTTCATACTCCTCTAGTCTTTGAATCTTGTTGACGATGACCATCTGTTGACGTAAAATACGGCGGCCTGAGAGATTTGCTATACTCTAGTGCAGGTCCAAAGCTTGATTTCGGGTTCAAGGGCGTGCCAGTTGATTTGATCCTGCAATCAACAAGATAAAATGTGCAAACGATGTTAGTAAACGATAACCGATCAGATATAAAGCCGATGTTGTATCGTAATGTAACATAGCCGATGCAATGTGAAGTGAATCGGCTGTAAGACATATTTATAATGATAATAATAATAATAATAAATAAATAAATCATAAACTTGATCCATCGGCTATAGATATCATCATTACGTAATCTATAAGTCACTATTACTTTAAAAACCAATAATTGGGATAGATCGGACTTAACCGAGATAGTATAAATTGCTTATATCCAAAATATGAAATAATGATTTCATGTGTTAATATCATAGCCGATTTCCAAATTTAAGTGTGCATCGGCTATAGCTCCGATACTATCTTATATTAAGATATCATCGTAAAGTAAATATATTAAACTAACATCAATTAGATTGATAATAAGTTCAATATATTTATATTAGTTGAGATCCCAATATAAGTGGGTAGATACAGTATATTAAACAAGACATAAATCTATGTGAAACAACTATATAAGGTAAGATCGGCTGAAACCCGATACTATCCTTATTAATGACCATAAAACATGCTAGATATTATGATTCTAAACACGACTTAGTAGATCAAAATTAACTGATGCATCACTAAGTATGAGAAGAAGCATAATATCTAAACAATCAAGCTGATGATCATCTTTTCGGGATGGCGGATACATTGAATAATGTAAGCCAACAGGATGATCTAGCCGTTGTCGACAAAACCCTAAATAGAGACGAGCCGATACAAGTAGAACACATTGTCAATATAGATTATATAATGTATATAATAACTCGGTGATTCACAAAAAAAGATTAGAGTGTCATGAAGATGTAAGCACTAATCCCGATAATGCAAACTGGCACACATTATCTCTTCGTCGAAGATCGAAACCGATGTAGCCCGACTCGAAAGCAAGAACTCGTCAAAATTATTCATAAGACTTCGGGCTTATATTTATACCCGAAAATACAAACTTATCCATAACGGACATGACTCATACTTCCCTAATACAACTCTAACCGATAAATAAGTCCTTTAAGCGGACTCTTACCAAAAATATCTATAGGGAAACTACATAAAATCTTAATTAATAGATACAATTGCCTATCTCGGACTTTTATCATTGCCTGGCAACACTAACGAAGTCCTCTTTCTTGAATCCAATATTGATCACATAACCGATCTTGTCACCATCGGCTGTATCGGCTAACCATATCAAACTCGGTATCGGCCGATATAGACTCCCAGCCGATACACACTATGTTTCCGAGATTTCCGCATATCTTCAAATCCGCTTCGGATTGGATCTCGATTCCGATTTATATGCTTACCAAATTCCATCGTCAACATCTTTATACGGTCATACATCTATAGTGGTATCTCGTGGTCTTCCATCACGTACCGTCCAAGTTTCTCTTTCAAAAGCTTAATACTTATGGTTTTGATTAGGTATTAATTAATCCTACTGGCTAAACACACATACTGAAAATAAAAGCATGATATCATCGCAAAATACTGATTGTAAGCTATACTGTTAGTTCTAGTTTTTTTTAGGTGGTACACAGAAGGGAGGAGGGAGAGGGGCCGTATTATGCGATTGTTGTGGGAGGGCATGTCTCCTCTAGCCCTAACTTTGCCCCTCGATAAATCCATTTTGTAAGTTTATAATCATTAATACTTCTGTAGTAACGTGCAAGTGATTTATCACGTTTTTCAGGCTATAGATTAGCTCAGCTGCTAGCTAAAGCCAACTGTGAAAGGTTAATTGGAACATACGGTAAAAACTCAACTTTATTCCTTCAGTTTCAAAATATAAGGATATAGAATTAGATAAGACACGTTATTTGGATCTAAATTGCTATAATTTTAGGTTGCAAATGGTAATTTATTTTAATATTTAGTGATCTATAATTTTGGTTTGTAGTAGAATTTCCAGCAAATTATCATTGTAAAATTATTTATGACTGACAACATCTACCGTAGATTTGCAAGGAAAATACAGGTAGTGTAGTGTTGGACGTTATATGAAAAACCGAGCCAGAGAGACAGGTACCCTTGCTGCAAAAACGGACTGATTTTTAATGCTTGTGACACGCTCCCCGAAATCTGCAGTCCCGAAGCGAAGTTCACCCTCCATCCATCCCCAAATGTCCCGGCCAACCCAACATCACCCCGCCGCCACCGCCACCGCCGCCGCCGCCGTCGTCCTACTGTTACTAGCAGTATCCCCGGCGCCGTCGGGCGCGGACCCGGACGACAAGCGGTGCCTGTCGAGCCTCCAGCAGTCGTTGTCGGGCCTCCGCAACTGGAGCAAGGCCGCCTTCTCCGCCCCCTGCGAAGGCTTCATCTCCCGCCTCCAGGGCGTCACCTGCAACAACGGCCGCGTCTACAAGCTCTCCCTCCCGGGCCTCTCCCTCGCCGGCGCCATCCCGCCGGACCTCTCCAACTGCACCAACCTCCAGTCGCTCGACCTCTCCTCCAACGCGCTCTCCGGCGCCATCCCCCCGGAGCTCTCCGGCCTGCTCAACCTCGCCGTGCTCAACCTCTCCGCCAACCGCCTCTCCGGCGCCATCCCAAGGGACCTCGCCAGCTGCGCCTACCTCAACGTCATAGATCTCCACGCCAACCAGCTCACCGGCACCATCCCCGACGAGCTCGGCCTCCTCGTCCGCCTCTCCACCTTCGACGTCTCCTACAACCGCCTCTCCGGTCCCATCCCGGTGCTCCTCGCCAACCGCTCCGGCCCAGGCGCCGCCGCCAGGACGACGGGGAGGTTCAATGCCACCTCCTTCGTCGGGAACAAGGACCTGTACGGCTACCCGCTGCCGCCCATGCGGGGACACGCCCTCTCCGTCCTCGCCATCGTCGGCATCGGCCTCGGCAGCGGCCTGCTCAGCCTCGTCCTCAGCTTCTCCGCCGTCTGCCTCTGGCTACGCGCCACCGACCGCACGGCCACCATGCCCGGCGAGGAGGGCAAGATCTCCCACCTCATGCCCGACTACTAGAGGTTCATCACATCAATCAATATAAGGTTTCCCAACCCCCAAGATCCGTGTTGGATTTCTGGATCCCATCGAGCAGTGTAGCAGCATACCCGCCATCTTCTTTCTTGGCTCAGATGCTCATCTAATTGCAGTTAATAATTAATTGCTGCATTCTTATCTCTTTTTTAGCGTGGGCTTTCTTTTCTTCTCTGTGTTCAATAACTGATTTTTTTTCCTTTGGATTTCTAGAGAGAGTCATCAGTGAGAGGAGTTAGGCTTGATGACATCAGCTTTTGTGTATACTACCGAAGAATTTATGTCACTTCACTGGAAGACTGCTGCTGATCTTGCTAGCTTAGCTTGAGATGGAATGCTCTGCTTTCACACTTGGATTTTTTTATTTCTCTCACTCCACAATGGCGGCGAATCCTGCATCAAATTGACTTATGCTATGCTATTCTATTTCTGACTGGTTTGTGTGCTCTACATTGTCCCAGATTAACTTATACTACTCGCTAAATCTCTATTTTAATCAGATTGTGTGTTCTATAGTCTTCCAGATTAACTTATATATTCTAACAAGATAGTGTGCTCTGCTTACTTTGTTCCAGATTAATTAACGATATTTTGCTGTTCTAATCGAGATTGGGTTGTTTGTTCCAAATTCTTTGTGCTGATGAGCTGTTTCGAATCAATCAATCAATCCCTTTTGCTGTGCTTAGGAAAATCTCTCCTCTTGGCTTAGCTTTCTTGTGATGCTTTGATTGGTGCCACTGCTGTGGATGAATGTGTTAGTGGAAGGCGCACTGGCACTAGTAGTGGAGGTTTTATTTATTAGGAGCACCCCATCATCAGTAGGAGTAGTATTGTGCCGCCACGACCAGCAGCAGCTGCGCCGTGTATGTTCTCGTTGATTCCGGCCTGTTGATCGGAACCTTCAGCTGCCACGTTGGCGGGCTATCGGTGGCTGACGTATGGGACCCAGCGACAGGAGTTCACGTGTAAGCGACTGTGATCTCACGTAAAATAATCATTGCGTGGACAGCGCTTTCGTTTTGACGTGTCATGTGAGTCCAGTAGCGTACACCCCCAGGGAAGACCTACAAATAAGTGGGTTGCAACATCTGGATTTGTTATGTTTTCATCCTTACAAAAACTTATTTTACAATAATTCCCTCGAAAACTTACTAATAGATCTTTTTCTCAACTAGTCAACTTTGATCTGACGCTTAGGTTTAACGTCTTGATACTAATGATATTGGCGCTGATATCCTCAACCTCTTGGTAGGGCCGTGGGGTAGCAACAAAATTGTAGAGGGGCCGACAACGAAGAGACTAGGCTGATAATCTATTTGTAGAATAATCTTTTAAAAAGGTTAAAATGTGAATGTTCTTCTTACAAATAGATTTTAGGTTTTAAGGGCAAGTTTTATAGAATGGGTAGCATATCTAATTTTATCCATATAAGATAAGAGGTGATTTGTAAAATACATCACATCTACACTATCTCTATGTGGAGAATATGGGTACCAGGTACCCACGTGACCTCGATATTCGTCTAGAGATAGGAGGTGGACCGGATCCATGTATTATGTAATAGAGTAGGACTCAGTTGCCATGTTGTCTTGTATCTTAAGGCAAGGTATAGAGCCCCGACTAGGTACTACCATGTAATAGATTAGGAAACTGATGCCGTGTTCGGCTAGGTTTTTTCTTTGTAACCCTAGCCCCCAACCAATATAAGGTGGGCAGGGTGCCCCCCTAAGGGCATGAATACGGATGAACACTATCAGATCGTCAGATAAATATACACCCGGCAGATACAACCGCAAACAGTAGTAGTAAGGTATTATCATCGAGACGGCCTGAGCTTGTTTAAACCATTGTTTCCGCATCCATCCACTTTTCGGTCTCGTGCGCTACCCTCTTTTATCATTGCCGATTTCCAGAATCGACAGTTGGTGTGCCAGGTAGGGGTGCGTCGAGATTATCATCGACAAGTACGATGGAATCAATCTTAGGAGTTGTCGGGTCCATCTTCACTTGAAGACAGGCTTTTCGCTTCAGAAGCCTCAACTTTCTATGTGATGGCTTCGACAAGCTTTCCCTCTCTGGATCAGATCCAATCTAACCGGGAAGATCGATTTCGGCGAGTTCGATGGATCTAATCTTCGACGTTGCGGAGTTTTCTCTTTCAACTAATCGCTATTTATTAGATTGATTTCTAATCTTAGATTAATCTCTTGCTATTTTTTGTTGTTGTTCGCGTATAATTACGCGGCACTACTGTTGACGACGAAATTTGGTAAGCCTCGAAGTCATCATCGGCCTAGAGTCAGTATCGGCTTCAGAGTTCTAGAATCGGCCGATGGAAGCTATCAATTGCCAACAGTCGGATTCTTACCAAATTCGATTAAGGAAATTAATCTATTAAAGAAAGTTTATCTAGAAGAGACCGAGTTCAAGGAGGATGCGGCATGGCAATTTATCTATTAATTAGGCAGAGTCTTTAGTTTCCTTTTAATTTTAGGTAAGTATGTTTGGTGTCCGATAAGGACTTTATGTTTTCCTTTTATCTTTAGGAAAGTTTGAGTCGTGTCCGATATGGACTAGTATCTACCCATGGGTATAAATATGTACACCCGGGGTCTATGTAAATTATCTCTCGATCAATACAACTACTCTCGGTGCATCGCCACCCTCTTTCTGAGGTTTTTACTTATCAACCAGCGGAATTTGGCACCTGACGCGGGGTTGCATCGACTTTCGTTCTCCGGCGAAGGGGTAAGCCCTATGTTCCGTCGGGCCCTGGTGAATCTATCGGCTACATTGGTGTTGTTCAAGGCTGCATCGCTTCGATCTCTTGGATCGCTCTGGTTCGGTCGACATATTTACCTGATATCTCAATTCTATCTTAATTGCATTGTGTTTAGAGACGCATCGGTTTAGTTGGGACTATTTCGGTTAAGTCTGATCTTCTATCTTAACCGATATATCTCTACAATCACAATGTTGTTTTAAATAGATTTGTTATATCCATCACATTAGACAGATCTATCGGTTCATCAAGTGTTAGATTATCATATACAATCTCGTGCTGCATCGGTTAGGTTCGACCTACTAGATTATTGTTGATAATATAAATCTTGTTAAGCCGATAGATTCATGCTAATGTTTTGTCGGAGTGCTAGCCGATGAGTTATCTGGACGTTGCATCGGCTTACAAAGATTACATGCAAGTTGGTTTGAGCGGATGACAACAAAGGTTTCACTGTTTACCTAATCATTTGGATTTATTGACATCGGATCTCCAGCCGATGTATGCTTTAACCTTCGGATCAGTAATTATTCAGTATATCATTACTAGCCGATTGGTTGCTTCTGGATTATATTATTGTTATATATCATTATCATCAGTCGATTATCTTTATGTCATTATTTACTCAAGTATCAAGATCTATACTGGATATCGGCTGGTATCGGCATCGGCTGGAATCACTCCATCGGCTTGTCAGCCGATCGGCTATCTTTTGATCTGCAATTTATATATCTTGTCAGTTGCAGGATCAAACTGACTGGCACGCCCGCATCTTATTATTATTTTGGACCTGCACTGGAGCTAAGCAGATCTCCCAGGCCATCGTGTTTTTACGTCAACAACTACTAAGGCGATTGATGATGATCATGGACTTGTGGTGTTGCTTCACGCTCAATTGGCCATGAGCCTACTCCATAGATGCCATTGCTGATGGAGACATCGTTTTCACTGCCGGCTGCCTTCGTTGCCACCGACTAGTGTCGTCATGTCCATAGTTGGTGTACTCCACCATCATTACTGATGATGGCATCTTATTCACCGTCGGCTGCTTTCGTCACCGCCAACTAGTGTCTTCGTCTCCACGGTTGGTGTACTCCGCCATCGTTGCTAACGGTGGCATTGACTTCACCGTCGGCCGCCTACATTGCCACCGACTGGTTTCTTCGCCTTCACGGTTGGTGTACTCCGCCACCGTTGATGGGCTACATCGTCTTCACCACTGGCTTACCTTCGTTGCCACCGACAAGTTCCTTCGCCTCCACGATCGGTGTACTCCACCGCTGTTGATGGGCATGTTTTGCCTTCACCGTCGTCTGCCTTAGTTGCTTCCACGGTTGGTGTCTTCGTTGTCAACAGATGACCTTGTCCCCACATCGGTTACCTCTGTCGTCACCAAGGGGAATACCAAAAAGCTAAGTCATCATTTATTTTCCTCTTTATGTGAAATTTTCCTTTTCCTTTGCCTCACTACATCAACCGGTTCTCCGTTGAGTAGTGAGTGGGGGCTACAAATGTTATATCATATTTTTATAATATTTTTCATAATATTTATCTTGATTGCTTACGAAATAATCCGAGTAAAATAGTGCCGATTGAGTTGTGAAGCTCTATTTTATGATGCTTTCCGTTTGGTTTGTCGACGGATGGTTGCCTTTGAGCCGATTTCTAGCACCCGGGGGCTTGTGGGGTATAGTGTATAACGCAAGGTGCTAAGTATTACTCGGACAAAATCAAAAGCATAAAGATAAAATAATTTATTTTCTGCTCTTAACAATTGCAAAAGTATCCGAGTAGTAAATTCTGATCTGTGAAACTTTGTTCCATGAACGACGAACTCATGTCAATGACTAGCCGGGCAGAGTGTTTAAACGTAAGGAGTTATCTACTCGGGAAATCAAAATCGACAAGAGGAGAAATACATATTTATAAATATTGCAAAATACTTAAATTTTCCTCAAGTACTATATTTACATCAGATACAACTCATCCTACTTGTTTATACTACATGATCCAAATCCAGATATGCATAGTAGGGATTCATGGCTATAAGCTAATCTTCTACACTTCAGGAATGGATCAGTCAGAACACCAACGTTAGCCGCCTTCGTCGCCGCCGATTGATATCCTCGTCTTCACTGTTGGCTTATTATGCCGCCGTTGATGGGTGTATTCGTCTTCACCGTCGGCTTACCTTTGTCACCGCTGACTGGTGTCTTCGCCTTCAGTCTGACTTTTTATGCCGCTGTTGATGGTCGTCATTGTCTTCATCACCGGCTTTCCTTCATCACCACTGACTGGTGTCTCCGCCTTCACCGCTGGCTTATTTTGCCGCCGTTGATTGCTGCTGACTGGTGTCTCCGTCTTCATGGCTGGTTTATTATGCCGCCGTTGATAGGCGTCTTCGTCTTTACCGCCGGATTGGCTTTGTCACTGCCGACTGGTGTCTCACCTTTACGGCTAGCCTATTATGCCACCATTGATGGGCGTCTTCGTCTTCACTATCGGCTTGCCTTCGTCGCCAATGATTGGTGTCTCTTTCTTTATGCTAGCCTATTATGCCGCCGTTAATGGCCGTATTCGTCTTAACCGCTGGCTTGCTTTCGCCGCCACCGACTGGTGTTCTCATCTTCACGGTTAGCTTTTTATGCCACTGTTGAGGGTCGTCTTTGTTTTCACCGCCGCCGGCTGGTGTCCTCGCCTTCATGGCTAGCGTATTATGCCATCACTGATGGGCGTTATCATCTTCACCGGCCGTCACAGCCTGGAGTTTCCCCTTCTAGCTCTAAATTCATAAAATAAATTGCCTAGAAGAAATTGTTCATTTAACTAGGAGCAAACCCTAAATTAACAATGTGCGTAATAATCGGAATTGTTAGGGAGATGCTTCAAATCATTAACAGGATTTTCAGCGGAATATTCAGAGCAGAGGAAATAATAATGATTTAAAATGTCAGGTTTTGAATTAATAATTCTTTCCTTTCCTTCCTTTGGTCATGAACCGTTCCTGGTTCACTCTCCCTGTTCGCGGTTCGTTGTATCCGCCGACCCCTTTTGTCGCCACGGTTTCGTTTTGTATGACGAGCCAAGTCCTACTCCTATTCCGATTCAGTTTCTTTTTCCTTTCCCGAAAAGGCACCGCATTTGCTTCCCCCACCTTTCCTTTTTAGGTTTCCCTTCCTCTCGTATTCTTTTTTCCCTCCCTCTGTCGAGCGCCACCTCCCCTCCCTCTGCCGTGCGCCACCCCCTTCCCTGGGTCGGCCCACCTAAAATCTAGCCCCTCCCCCTATTTAAGCCCCCTTACCCCCTCTTTTCTTTTTGTTTTTCCCTAGCCCTAGCCCTAGCCGCCACCTGCGCCCTAGCTGCCGCTGCCCTCGCTCGCCTCTGCCGCTAGCTGCCACCCCTCGTCGCCGTCGTCTTCTCCGGTGAGATCTCCCCTTCCCCATGGCGTTCACCGGTATAGTTTACCCCTAGGGTTCCATCTAATCTATCCGTTGTCGTCGTCGTCTCCTTGTGCCACCGCCATACTGCGCTGCTGCGTCGCCTCGCCGCCGCTGCCGTGTCGCGTCGCTGCTGCGTCGTCTCACCACCGCTAGCAGCCGCTGCCATGATGGCCCTGCTGTGCCGTGCCGCTGCCGCTGCCCTAGGGCCGCAGACCATCGCTGCCCCGCCTGCTGGCTGCCGCGCTGCTATTTTTGCCGCAGCCAAGCCGCTGTCGCTGCTTTGCCACACACGGTAGCCGTGCTGCCGACCTGTTACCGTGTCGCTGCCGCTTCGCCGTGTTGCTTGCCGCGCCGTTAGCTGCCTAAAACCCTAGCTACCTAGCAGCCGCCTAGCTATTGTCGGTTTACCGACCTCGCTACGGCCGCATCTAGCCATAGCCGCAGCAGTGCCCTCGCCGTGGTACGTATGCATTCACTAGCCGCTCGCTGCTTATGCTCGCGCGTAGTGTGGCATAGTGTCATGTCGGTTTGGTCGTACCGAGTCGTTCTAAAACCCTAGAGCGATTCTGAGCTGCCGGTCCTGTTCACCGGTTCGGTTGACCGTTTGCGTGGTCCTGTGCCACGGTAGGTTGACTCGTCGAGTCGCTGACCCGTGAGGCTTGTTAACCGGAGTTTGTTTTCCGTTAACCTTGTCTGTTCGCGGGCATTAAAGCATAGCAATTGATTAAGGTTTTTCGGTTAATAGTAATTACATAGTTCATGTTCTAAAATTCATATCTTAATCATCCGAGTTCCGTTTTAATCCATTCAAGTTTCGGTGGATTCATTAAAATGTCTAGAATTCATTAAAATTGGTTTCTTTTTCTGTTTCAGTAGACTTACTGCTTGTATTGCTTGTGTGATTTGTTTGTCGTATAGAATCCGGCAGTTCCGATGCTCCGGAGTATTACGAAGTGGTCACCGAAGTTTCGTCAGTTCAAGAGCAAGGCAAGTCATGCTTATTCACTTGAACATATTATACCTAAATTGCGACGGTTTTATTTTTCTCTAAATATCGCATTGTTTTATACTGTCATCTATGTGCATAATTACCCGTTGTACTCAGCTGTATGTTCCAAATACCTTGTTCCTTTGATAGCTTGGGAATTAATATGACTAATGCTGGTTAGGATGATGCTTAGCCTTGCTTAGAAACATTAGCACACTAATGGGATAACTAGTGTACCTCTAGTATTTAATGATGAATATTTAATGGTAGCTCACGATGGTTAATCGTGATTGGTTAATTAATTAGTCCAGCTAAAACCTGATAAATGGTGGGTTGTGAGTACATGGTTTTGATGGTTGTACTCATGACGATTAAGGACCGGTTCGCGGGAAATCCTGGATGAATTACCGTACTTTCCACAAGCTAGCATGGGTAATAGCTGGGCCCGTAGGGTAGCTTTTCTTAGCCAACGCATCCAGGATAGGGTGGGCGTGATGGAGTTGGGTCGGCGGGGGTTTACTCATTGATCAGCTGTCGGATTCACCTAGGCACGAGAGGGGGCTACCTGCCTTGGTTAAAAGGTGGGGGCGAAACCTGAGGTGTGGTGCGCTCAGTTAGCAAAGGTTATGCGAAGGGTCTTGTCACAGTTCTTTTCCGGTATACCGTGGTGGTATGCCGACACACGGTAACGTGTTGTGGGGCTGTGTGTTGTGGGTACAGTTGTACACCTCTGATCAGAGTAAAACTATTCGAATAGCTGTGCCCGCGGTTATGGGCGGTCAACCAGATTCACCGTGATTAGACATAATCCTAATGACTTGATTTATTGGAACTGGTGTAGTTCAAGTGGTGGTTTGGGCCTGTCGCAACGTGGAGTAGCGTTGGGCAGTGGTGATTTAATCTTGCTTAATTAACTCAACTGTTTTACCACATTCAACTATTGTTTTTAAATGCTTGTTTATGCAATTCAACCCTTTAGCCTACTTTGGAATTACTTGCATCATTTTCTCCTATTCCGGTATGACTTGTTGAGTACAGTGGGTAGTACTCAGTCTTGCTTTATCAGTCCCCACACCAAAGTTGGACTACGTGTCAGATGATGGCTACTCGGAGGAGTAGGCTTGTTGCTGCCGTCAAGGATGCCCATGGATTGGAGTCGCCACGCTAAGAGCATCTAGTTATCTAGCTTAGCTTGTTTATCTTTTCCGCTACATTTATATAAGATACTTTTATGGTGTTTGTAAGATGTGGATCTGTATATCGACTTTGTCGCTTGTGTACCCTGGCCGGTCCTGGATAGGGATTTTAATACACATTCTGCTTGGAAATTCGGGTTAGCGAATCTCTGGGCGTGACACCGGCACCGCTATTTTGTGTTCTCATCAGCATGGCCGCGCGTCATCACCACCGTTGTTGGCAACCTCGTCTTCACCGCTGGTTTACCTCTGTTGAAGCTTACTCCTGTCCAAGTCTCCATGGCTGTGTGACTCTATCACTGTGGTTGGAAGACTTTATCTTCATTGTCTTCATCACCAACAAACTATGATGCCTCTACTTCGTCAGCTTCGCTACTTTACCAGCCTCGATGTCTTCGAGAACCTCGACAACTCGACATGCACCACCAGATACGACGTCGCGCTAATCTACTACATTAAGTGGTACTCCAATTCTCAAGATTTCTACTCGGACATCCTCAACACGTAACTTCACTCATGCGATGACTACTCGACGGCAAGAAGCTACAGTTTCTTGATTCTATGTTCAGTTGTTCCCCAACTAAGCATAAAGTTAGGGGCTACACAAACATAAGACTCAAAATTTGACGGACATTTGAATCAACTCTAATTTTTTCACCGGAAACTTTGGCTTATGGACACTGATACAGCCTACTCCAAGTTTCTCAAGTATTAAGTTTAATATTTAATCTACATGTCTTGGCCTAGGAGTTCGGAATCATCAACCAATCAAGTATGGTTCGACGAGCTGGACAACAACATCAATATCTATTTTGCTCCAAGAGAAGCGTCTCCCACTGTTACAACACTAAGTTCTGTTGTCATCTTCATAAATCAAGAGGCGTTACATCAATCTTCATCATGCACACACTAGCGTCAAGGAAACTACTCGAGCTTCGACATCTACTCAATAATTTGATGGATTATTGTTACTGACATCATCACCAGCACCTTTTCGATCGACATTATCTTCATCTCCGGTCAAGTACCCCATCAACCTTTGCTTCAGTGGTCCATTCTTTGTCAATGCAGAAAATCCGACTGGACCATCTTCGTCGACTTCCTGCCATGTGTTGATGCAAAAAACACACACCGGCCTGAGAGATTTGCTTAACTCTAGTGCAGGTCCAAAATTAGGGTTTTAGGTTCAAGGGCGTGCCAGTTGATTTGATCCTGCAATCAACAAGAAAAAATATACAAAGAATATCTGTAAACGATAGACAATCGGCCATAGGGCCGATTTCATATCGTGTGTGACCTAGCCGATGCAATAAAGCATGAATCGGCTGTAAGGTATATGAATAAGCATGAAAGTAACCCTAATATTAGTATATCGGCTGTAGATATCAATATTATGCAATCAGCAAATCAATGTTATCTTAGAAATAAACAATTGGTATAGATCGGACCGAACCGAGACAGTATAAATTGTTTAAGTCTATCATAACATGAAATAACGATCACATAAGATTAATGTCATAGCCGATATCTAGATCTACTTGTATATCGGTCGTAAATCCGATACAATTTCATGATAAAGCATTAAAGATTGAATATAGAACATTAAACAAAGCATAAAACCATGTCGAATATTCCAAATAGATAAGATCGGCTAAAACTCCGACACTATCCCTATTGACAACCGTAAAGCATGCTATAGATCATGATTCTAAAACAACTTAATAGGTTGGACTGAACCAATGCAGCATTAAGCATAAAAGAAGCATGACATGTAGCAAGCCAATAACATCAAATCAGGATGGTAGATACATCATATAACATGAATCAATAAAGTAAACTAGCCGATATCGTCGAAACCCTAAAACGGATCTAGCCGATATAGGAAATAGCATTATTGATTTAAGCTATATGATGTATATGATAACTGTGGAACTTGCAAGATAGAAGATGTAAGCACTAATCCCAATGATGCAAATTGCCATGACAAGATATACCTTCTAGCCAAAGATCAAACTGATGCAGCACGACTCGAGAGCACAAGCTTGTCGAAAATAAGAAACAAAGGTGGCGATGCGCCGAGATTGATTGAACGTCTATTGTTATTATTTACAAGACCTCGGGATTATATTTATACCCGAAAATACAAACATTGTCCATCACGGACACGACTCATATTAACCTAATACAAATCCAACTAACAAACAAGTCCCTTAGGCGGACTCTTACCGAGAATATCTATAAAGAAATTACATAGAATATCCTAATTAATGGATACAATTGCCCCCTCAGGACTCTATCCATACATGGCAATCCACGTTAACACATCCTGATGACGAATACCGAGTCATATTACTGAAACCGGCCTCATCGGCTAACCTTGTCCAACTCTGACTCTGACTCTGCCGATCCAGCTCACAGCCGATTCGGACTCTAGCCGATCCGCACTCTGTTTCTGATATCCTTGCATATTTTCAATTCTACTTCGGACTAGGTTGTGTTTCCGATCCTTGTAGATTAGATTTGCTTACCAAATTTCATCGTCAACACATGCCCCCCAATTCCGATGTATTTATAATGCAACGGAATTATCTCTTCTCAACCGCAAAATTCTAGGGTTACCCCTGTGACCGTTACGCACCTAATTCTTTAAATACCAACCGCTCTCCCGGATATTTCACGGCGTTAACTCCGTTTTCACCGCTTAAACCACCAAATCTCCCCGTGAACTCTGGCAAACATCTTCTCCCTTCATTCCGGTGACCTCACCGGCGACCACCTTCTTCGGCGGCGAAAACAGTTCTCTGCTCCAATGGCAACCACCTCGAGCATTCCGCAGGTACTCCATTCTTCTCGATCCCCGCTTATATCGACCGTCACCTTTTGCATCCAATCTTTTGAATAAATCATCTCAATTTCCCTTTCTCCCTTTTCTCAGCACCTGAGGGACTTGATCGCAATCCCCATTGAAAAAGAACCAGGCCATTATTTCCTCGGACCGATGGGCGATGAAGATCCTACTGCGTTCATCAACTCCGAGACCAACCGCATCCCCTTCAAAGAATCCAAGCCCAGCTCCACACATTGGCCCAACATCTTCAGATCTTGGCTGTCGGCCGTGGATGGATGGAAAGCCTGGTACAAGAGGATGTCGGCCAACAAGCAATCTCATTGGGATGAGATAGGTATTTCTCAATGCCTTTCACTCTCTCTAGCCGATACAAAGAAAGATGAACCCATGTTATCAGCTGCTTCCTATTTTTGGTCCGATACTTTGAATGCCTTCTTGTTCAGCCATGGTCCTATGACCCCCACACTACTAGATATCCAAATGCTGACAGGTCTAGATACTTCCTCATCGGCCAACCCCTTTAGCTTTAAAGTCAAGTGTGACTACAAATTCCAAACCAAAAACATCGGAGGATGGTCTGGCTTTATAACTGAAAACATGAGTACAGGATCTCTCTCCCAGGGAACACACAGCCTTTCTAATGATGTGGCTAAACAAATTCTTGTTTTGTGGCTCAACCTGTGGACCGACAGCCAACTGGCCGCACTTAGCAGAAGCCCTAGTCTCCAAAAGATCCATCCCATTGAGCAAGTATCTCCTAGGAGCAGTATACCAAACCTTGAGCCACACATCGGCCAAACTCCTCATGGATACTTCCACCAACTATGGAGGCCCCTGGTGGTTTATTCAAATATGGCTCAATATGTACACCATCAAGGTTGCAGATAGAACCCCTTTGGACGATCTATCCTTCCCATCGTTAGCCAATGATGATTCAACGCGCCGATGTCTATCTTTTGGAGAAGCAGCATCGTCCTACCCTGGCATGGGCACATCGGCTGATCAGTTCTGTAAGTGGTTCAAAAGGTTTTATGATGGATTCCCACATGAGTCTCGAGTTTGGTTCCCCTATGAAGATTACAGCAATTATGAATTACCAGCCAACCTTAGACTTGATGAGTTGAATAATGAAGATTTCCCAGGCTACAGAGATGTCTTTGTATCGGCCATCACTCTTTGCATACTACCAACAGGTGTATCCCAAGGCCGATACATACAGTCCTCATATGAATTATATCATCCAATGATTGCTGCTAGGCAACTCGGCATGGGACAATTGCCCATTGGTCTTTATTTCTCAGACAAAATCCAAACAAGAGGCATTGTTCCATCGGCTCTAGTAATGGACAGACTCTTAAGCCTTGAAATTCCCCCTCTAGGATCCATCAACCGAATATCTTTGATCATACAAAGAAGCCAACTATTTGACAAATGGTGGGGTGAATGGAAAACACATCTATTCCTGTCCATGCCAGCTGGTTTCTACCTGACCATCATGAATCCATCTATCAGTCCGCAGGTAAATTCTTATACCTCTTATTACATTTTTCACTATTATTCCTCTTTATTTCTTTAATATCCTCCTTTGCATTTTTCAGAGTCTTGGCTCCCCTCCTCCAATTAAAAGCAACAGTGGCAAGGACATTAACTATGCTGCTGTCAAGATGTCATCTGGCAAGGATTTGATTCCTTCTTCAATCGGCTTCAATGCCCCGGCCATCAAAGATCTACTCCAAGGTCAAACTAGGCAGCCGATTACTACAGCTGGCAAAAGGAAAAGAACCAAGAAACCTGCCATCAAGCCAACTGCACCAAAGAAGAAGATGCCTTCCAAAAAGCAAAAATCCTCAGCCAATGATGCTCCACTTGACCCTTCTGTGGAAGAATTCCTTGATGAAGCAATTATCGAGGAAGAAATAGACGAAGCTGCTGTTGAAATTAGTGAATCTGTCCATATCTCCAGTCCAACCTCTCGAGCTGATTCACCTCAAGTCAATCCATCAAGTCCGGCTAAATCCCCAACTCCCAGACGTCGACCTCGAAAAACTCAGGTACACAAACTCTCTTCAATTTTATACGTCTCAATTTAAATCCATTATTTATAATACTTGTAAATTTTTAGCCTACCCGAGCATTATCACCTCCTTAACAAGCCTCAAGCGAACACACAACATCGGCTGCAGGAAGTCATCATCTAGAGGACACAGCTGCTATAATCCCTTCTCCTCCAATTCCTGTAAGATCACTATCAACCATAACTTATATCGGCCAACTTCATGAATCTTACCCATATTTCTTTTCTTTAGGCTTTAGCCGATATGTTCTCTTTTGACATAAGGCAATTCATGGATGAGGAAGAAGAAGAAACCGCAAGCAAAGCAAAATCTCCAGTGGCTGATGAACTGAAAACAAGATTAGCCGATATTGTAGATCGGCTGAATGCATCACTAGA
This sequence comes from Oryza punctata, assembly GCA_000573905.2. NCBI lineage: Eukaryota > Viridiplantae > Streptophyta > Magnoliopsida > Poales > Poaceae > Oryza > Oryza punctata. The sequence goes on from CM002496.2 coordinate 3,906,607, forward strand.
TAGCCTAGTTGCAGATTGCGGCTCAATCAGATCTAGGTTCCAAGAAATTCAAGACCAACTCCCAGAAGATCTGATTGATTCTATCTCACCTGCTGTCTTCTTAGAACAATATAGATTCAAACTTGAGAGAGCAAAACAAAGGATGTCTGATCAGCTAGAACACAAAGCCCTTGAAGCAACTATCCAAGTCAGCCGACAGCAAGTGAGTGAAGAGGAATCAAAGCTAGATGAATTGACGGCTGATCCAGAATCAACTCGACAAGAGTTAGACAAACTTAAGCAAGAAGAATCTGATCTCTTAGTCCAACTTCGTCAATGCCGAGTGAGGATTGCTGAAGCAGAGAAAAGAATAGCCGATCTGCCTCAAGCCAGTGAAGAACAAAAATCCAAACTGAAGTCCTCCATTAAGCATCTGGCCTCTCTCAACAAATCCCTCAAGCCTATACCAGGAACTGATGCCGCAGACGCCAAAATGATTGATGAAGTCGAGAAAATTCGCCTGCGTGCGATTACGGCAATCCAAAACTTTCTGGGTTGATGTAATATTTTAACAATCATCTAAAACATTATTTTGCTGTGATATATGTATTGGCCATCGAGCCGATTTTATACTTAACCAAATGCTGAGATATCTTCTGCTACCAGCCATCGAGCCGATTGTATAAAATTTTCTCAAAAATTCCAACTTTAAATTTTCATCCTCCATGCCCCCCAAGTTTGTAGTAGGGAACACAATGCTGCAAACTTATGTGTCTAAGGGCGATAAAAATATCGGCCATCTAAAGGCGATGTAAACACATCGGCTATCAATCAGAAACCGGCAAATCATAGCCGATTATGAATCAATCCAAACACTTGGGTAGTATTTCTTCAAGTATTTTCCATTAAGTGCTCTACCAAACACCTCTCCATCAAGCCCTTTTAACATATAGGCCCCTTTAGAAACACATTTATGGATTTGAAACGGCCCTTCCCAATTCGGTGACCACTTGCCGAATTTATTATCTCTGGCCCCTATCGGTAGTACCAATTTCCAAACCAACTCGCCTTCTTCAAAAGATTTGGGCACAACCTTTTTGTTATAATGCATGGCAACTCTCTCCTTGTCCTTTTGAACTTTTTCAAGAGCTCGCAATCTTGCCTGAACCAAATCTTCTGACTCATCAACCATCAAATTATGATAATCATTGGCTGTCAACTCATCTTGTAAAGAAATCCTCCTAGAGCCGATATGGTTTCCCATGGTAACACAGCTTCATGCCCATAAACCAGTTGATAAGGAGGTACCTGAATTGCACCATGGCAAGCCATCCGATAGGACCATAATGATTCAGCCAGAATAGTATGCCACTTCTTGGGATATTCGGCTATCTTCCTCTTAACCAACTTAATCAAGCTCTTGTTAGATGCTTCATTCTGTCCATTGGCTTGTGCATAATATGGTGATGAATTTAACAACTTAATTCCCATGCTATCAGCAAACTGAACAAACTCATCGGACACAAATATAGAACCTTGATCAGTTGTAATTGTCTGTGGCAAACCAAATATGTATATAATATGCTCTTTAAAAAAATTGATTGCATCTTGACTGTCAACCTTCTTCAAAGGAATTGCCTCAACCCATTTAGTGAAATAATCAGTAGCAACCAATATGAATTTATGTCCTTTGCTTGATGGTGGATTGATCTGGCCGATCATATCAATACCCCAACCTCTGAACGGCCACGGCTTGATAATAGGGTTCATAGCCAATGCTGGTGCTCGCTGAATTGCTCCAAATTTCTGACAATCTTGGCAACCCTTATAATATCTGAAACAATCCTCCAGCATTGTTGGCCAAAAATATCCAACCCTCCGGATTAACAACTTCATTTTATGAGCCGATTGATGTGTTCCACAAATACCTTCATGGACCTCGCACATGACAACTTTAGCTTCTTCCAGACTTAAGCATTTCAACAGAACTCCATCAATCGTCCGATAGTATAAGACATCATCCAAGAGAACATATTTAAGAGCTTTATACCGTAATTTCCTTGAAACCGATCTGGAAGGATTCTTTAAATATTCAAAAACATCAAACCTCCAGTCATCGGCCGAAATGCAGGCCACTTCTTCTTCAATCCCTTGTAACATCGGCTTGTAGCCTGATGCACTCTGAGCTAAGTCATTGGCTTCAACGTTTTGTTCTCTAGGAATATGTTTCAAAGTAACTATCTTGAAAGTCTTCATCAGCTCTTTACATTTTTCATTGTATATCACCAGGGTATCATTTTTGCATTCATATTCTCCAGATAGCTGACTTATAACCAACAATGAATCGCCCAAGATCTCAACAGCATCGGCTTCAACTTCCCTTAGTAACTGTAGTCCTTTGAGAACAACTTCATATTCTGCTTGATTATTTGTAGAGTATGGTTTAATAGTAAAAGCAAACTGAAAACTTGCCCCCTAGGCGATATGATTACCAAGTCGATACCACAACCATGAGTGCAAATAGATCCATCAAAGAATAAAGTCCATGGCACAATGTCAATATTATCAAAACTTGTATCCCTGTGTTCAACTATAAAATCGGCTATCGCTTGCCCTTTAACCGCCTTGGCTGATTCATTTCTGAGATCAAATTCTGACAAAGCAAAGATCCACTTCCCAATTCGCCCTTTCAAAACTGGTGCTGATAGCATATATCGTACTACATTGGCTTTGCATACTATGATACACTCATTGGATAGTAGATAATGCCTCAACTTTGTGCAGGAAAAATATAAACATAAGCATAACTTCTCCACTGATGAATACCTTGTTTCTGCATCCAACAGGCGTCTACTGAGATAGAATATAACTCTCTCTTTCCCCTCGAACTCCTGGATCAAGACTGAGCCGATAGAATGTTGATCGGCTGATAGATACAACTTGAATGGAATCCCTTTCTGTGGTGATATAAGAACTGGAGGAGTACTCAGATATTCCTTGATATTATCCAGAGCCTGCTGCTGTTTCTCTCACCAAACAAATTCTTGATCGGCCTTTAACCTCAGCAAAGGAGTAAACGGCTCTATTCGGCCAGACAGATTTGATATGAAACACCGAACAAAATTTATCTTGCCGATCAATGACTGTAGCTTGGTTTTGTCTTCTGGGGGTTTTATATCCTTGATTGCTTCAATACTCCTCTGAGGGATTTCAATCTCTCTCTCATGAACCAGAAACCCAAGAAATTGACCAGCCGATACACCGAAAGCGCACTTAGTAGGATTCATCTTTAGCCCATATTTTCTTGCTCTCTCCAAGACTTGCTTTAAATCAGCTATGTTATCATCAACTTCCTTAGATTTAACCACCACATCATCGATATATATCTCCACCAATGCGCCGATGAGATCATGAAAAATATAATTCATGGCTCTTTGATATGTAGCACCAGCACTTCTCAAGCCGAAAGTTATAACCACCCACTCATATAAGCCGATAGCACCAGGACATCTAAAGGCAGTCTTGTGAATATCCTCTTCAGCCATAAAGATTTGATTATAACCGACATTGCCATCCATAAAACTGATTATTTTGTGTCCAGATGCTGCATCTACAAGTTGATTGGCCACCGGCATTGGGTATTCATCTTTCGGTATAGCTTTGTTTAAGTCCCTGAAATCAATACAAACCCTGAGCTTGCCGTTTTTCTTGATGACTGGTACTATATTGGAAATCCACTCAGCATATCGACATGGTCTGATGAAATCGGCATCATAGAGTCTTGTAATCTCGGCCTTAATAGCATCATACATTGCAGCCTTACAACGTCTTGGGGGTTGCTTGTATGGCCGATAGCCTGGTTTGATAGGGAGCCGATGTTGAACTATCGATCGGCTAAGTCCTGGCATCTCATAGTATTCCCAGGCAAAACAATCTCTATATTCTTTCAAAAGTGCAATTAATTTACATTTAAACTCCTTTGGTAAACTCTTACTAATATATGTCGGCCTAGGCCTATCACCTGGTCCAATATCGATTTCTTCTAATTCATCGGCCGACATAAAACCCTGGCCAAGCTTGCCGTCGAGATCGTCGATAGTATCTTCTGTGTATAAATTGGAACCCTCCACGGCGCCCTCAAAACAAGAATTGGGCCTCTCCATCTCCTGTTGTCTGTATGGCATCATCAGTAATCTTTAAGTAATCTCCTTGCCAAACTTTACTGGATAAACAATCAATTCCTTCCATCTCCCAAATAGATAAATCGGCACAAGCTACGTTGACTGACCTGTCGGCTGGCACGATTTCAATTTGGTCTCCTTGCCATTGAATCAAACTTTGATGTATTGTTGAAGGGATGCAACAGTTAGCATGGATCCAATCTCTTCCCAGCAATAGACTGTAGGAACCCTTCCCATCAATAACAAAGAACGTGGTTGGAATTGTTTTACTGCCGATGGTTAGCTCTACATTCAAAACTCCCTTGGTCTCAGATGGATTCCCGCCAAAATCTTTCAGAACCATGTTAGTCTTGATCAAGTCCTCTGAATTCTTCCCGAGCTTTCTGAATATTGTGTAAGGCATTAGATTAACAACTGCTCCTCCATCGACTAGCATCTTTGACATCGGCTTACCATTGACAAATCCCTTAATGTAGAGTGGCTTGAGCTGCCGATGATCTGTTCCCTCGGGCTTCTCAAAAATAGCTTGTTCTGGAGACAACATCAATTTAGTCGATGGCAAATTTTCTTCCTACTCGACGACTTGCTCTATTGCATATTCAGCTGGTAACATGAAAACCATGTTGATCTCAGATGACATCACGTCCTTGCCCTTGCGTTGTTGATTTTCGTTGCGATCGGCTCTGACTTCATCGGCTGGAACCACTTTGCTCTTCACGCGCCATACTTTCTTCGTTTTCTGCCGCAGCCGATGCTCAATTGCCCCTTCGACCTCCTGCAATTGTTCCCTGTTTCTCATCCGTTGAACTCTTCTTTTCTGATTTTTGGTGAATATTCCAGAAGGACACCATTGAGGATGCATTGGCTTGGAATCTCTATGTGAGTCATCTTCATTGTTGTCTTGCTGCATCGGCCCAAGTCGTTCATGAACTGACAACCTTGATTGACTTGGCCGATGTGTAGCTGCACCTTGTCGGCTTGAGCTTTTGACGAATTGTATATCAGGATCACTACAGCCAGGACAATCTTCGATAGATGGTAGCCTCATACCCTCGTTACAGCAAAATCTGAAGAATTCACAACTCCAATGAGGACAAAATATCTTTCACTTTCCTGAGAATATGACTCCTCCTCTCCTTGGCGCCTGTTTTGATATTTACCAATCATGCCAGCCGATCTGATACTCCTGGTGTAGTTTTTATTCCCATCGACTGTACTCCGGTTATATCCAGGATGCACCATGTTGACTGGAAAAGGATGTCCATCTATCTTCATCGGCCTCTTGGATCCATCAATTTTAATTTTCCCTTGTTCTATAGCCGACTGGATCTGTTGTCTAAAAATTTTGCAATCATTAGTGCCGTGAGATCCTGTGTTATGCCATTTACAATACTTCCTCTTCTTCAACTCTTCAGCCGATGGGATGACGTGTCCTACTGGTAGCTGAATTTGTTTTTCTTGAAGAAGGAGATCGAAAATCTTGTCGGCTTTGGTAATGTCGAAATCAAATCTCTCTTCCATCCCCGAATTCTTGGCCCATTAGCAGACCACCGTCTTCTTGTTCCTAGCCCACTCAGCTGCATTGATTTCTGGGTCATCGTCTTTGGAGTCAGAGTCATAATTGTAGACATTATTTACATTGTTCGCCTTTTTAATGAACTTCCTAGCTTCTTGGAATCTTGTCTCGTGAGCCGACACCTTCTGAGCTAAGTGTGCTAAGCTGTCAAAGTCTTGAGCCGAAAATCTTTTCCTAATCGGCGCCAGCAAACCTTGGAAGGCTAAATCGGCTAGCTGAGAATCTGATAAAGATAGACTGTAACATCTGTTCCTCACGTCTCTAAATCGTTGAATATAATCTGGAACTGATTCATCTGATTTCTATCTAATGGCTGTGAGGTCCGATAGCTTCATCTCTTGAACTCCACTGAAAAAGTATTTATGAAACTGTTTCTCCAAATCGGCCCAACTCCTGATTGAATTATACGGTAGGGACGAAAACCAAGTGAATGCCGATCCAGATAATGAGAGTGGGAACAAGCGAACTCTGAGGGCCTCTGTAGCCGATGCCTCACCACACTGAGCTAGAAATCGGCTAACATGCTCATAAGTTGATACACTGTCTTGTCCTGAGAACTTAGAAAAATCTGGCACCTTGTATCGGTTTGGTAATGGAACCCGATCGAAGTATTCTGGATATGGGTGCTGATACATGTTGCCATTATCTTTTGGCTTGAGCCCAAATTGCTCCCTCATGACGTCAGCGATCATATCGGCCTAGGACTGATGAGGTGTTTCTCCACCATATTGCTGCTGAATTGATCCATCTGGCCGTACTGGATCGGCTGAGGCCGTGGTGAGTGAGGCTGATAGTGGTTGTTAAAGCCGGCCGATATGCCTTGGGGTGGTACGTATGGGAGTTGTTCTGTATTGTACTGTTGGCCGATCGGCTGGGTAAGTCCAATCGGCTATTGTGGAACTGAAGGAATCTGGTAAGAAGTGTCAACAACCGGCAGTTTTGGATGTAGAATATTGATTAATTGTTCTGGTGTTATCTGAGCTGGTACTTGCCCCCCAGTGATCGGCTATGATCTGGTCAGAATTGACGGAATGTTTGAACTTGAGTAAGGAGCCGATAGAGCCTGGGTTTGAAGCACTTGTCGATTTTCTTGATTTCCGCCGATCTCTGTCTTCACAGTTCTATACGCTGGGAATGCGCCATCTGGTAAATAAATAGGTCCTTTAGCCTTTTCCTCGGCTATCGTCCCATCAACTACCGACTTGATCATATTCATCAAGGTGTTGACAAGCACTCCGGACTAGTTGACCAAGGCATGGTGAACAGCCGAATCAATGCAATCTTGTAGTGTGTGGAGTTCTTGATCACTTGATTCAACTTTGACTTGTTTATCTTTTTCTTCTCCTGATCCGGAAGTACTTGGGTCTTGCTTCACGATCACCGACACTTGGACTTTGGTTCTCTGGATGACCGTACCTTGTCGGGTGACTGTGAACGAGTGCAAATACTGATTTTGGAGTTGGTTCAGCATTTGTTGCAACTCTTCCTTCTGCTCATCACTCAGCTGCTCGGGTGTGATCGCGACGATGTTGTCCTCCGCAACTTCAGTGATGTTTGGAGACATGATGACACGTGGTCCCACTGGGCGTGCCAAAAGCGTGTTGATGCAAAAAACACACACCGGCCTGAGAGATTTGCTTAACTCTAGTGCAGGTCCAAAATTAGGGTTTTAGGTTCAAGGGCGTGCCAGTTGATTTGATCCTGCAATCAACAAGAAAAAATATACAAAGAATATCAGTAAACGATAGACAATCGGCCATAGGGCTGATTTCATATCGTGTGTGACCTAGCCGATGCAATAAAGCATGAATCGGCTGTAAGGTATATGAATAAGCATGAAAGTAACCCTAATATTAGTATATCGGCTGTAGATATCAATATTATGCAATCAGCAAATCAATGTTATCTTAGAAATAAACAATTGGTATAGATCGGACCGAACCGAGACAGTACAAATTGTTTAAGTCTATCATAACATGAAATAACGATCACATAAGATTAATGTCATAGCCGATATCTAGATCTACTTGTATATCGGTCGTAAATCCGATACAATTTCATGATAAAGCATTAAAGATTGAATATAGAACATTAAACAAAGCATAAAACCATGCCGAATATTCTAAATAGATAAGATCGGCTGAAACTCCGACACTATCCCTATTAACAACCGTAAAGCATGCTATAGATCATGATTCTAAAACAACTTAATAGGTTGGACTGAACCAATGCAGCACTAAGCATAAAAGAAGCATGACATGTAGCAAGCCAATAACATCAAATCAGGATGGTAGATACATCATATAACATGAATCAATAAAGTAAACTAGCCGATATCGTCGAAACCCTAAAACGGATCTAGCCGATATAGGAAATAGCATTATTGATTTAAGCTATATGATGTATATGATAACTGTGGAACTTGCAAGATAGAATTAGAGTGTCATAAAGATGTAAGCACTAATCCCAATGATGCAAATTGCCATGACAAGATATACCTTCTAGCCAAAGATCAAACTGATGCAGCACGACTCGAGAGCACAAGCTTGTCGAAAATAAGAAACAAAGGTGGCGATGCGCCGAGATTGATTGAACGTCTATTGTTATTATTTACAAGACCTCGGGATTATATTTATACCCGAAAATACAAACATTGTCCATCACGGACACGACTCATATTAACCTAATACAAATCCAACTAACAAACAAGTCCCTTAGGCGGACTCTTACCGAGAATATCTATAAAGAAATTACATAGAATATCCTAATTAATGGATACAATTGCCCCCTCAGGACTCTATCCATACATGGCAATCCACGTTAACACATCCTGATGACGAATACCGAGTCATATTACTGAAACCGGCCTCATCGGCTAACCTTGTCCAACTCTGACTCTGACTCTGCCGATCCAGCTCACAGCCGATTCGGACTCTAGCCGATGCGCACTCTGTTTCCGATATCCTTGCATATTTTCAATTCTACTTCGGACTAGGTTGTGTTTCCGATCCTTGTAGATTAGATTTGCTTACCAAATTTCATCGTCAACACCATGCCTATTCGGCATCGCCTCTACTTTATCGGACTCGACATCTTTGTCACTGCTAATGGGTGATTTTGTCTTTGCTTCTGGTTGCCTCCATCATCGCCGGCTTGTGATTTCACCTTGACGGTTTTCCTACTACACCACCGCTGATGGGTGACCTCGTCGTTACCATCAGCTGCTTACACCGGCAGTTATTGGTGATCTTTTCTTCTTCATGCTGACTACATCCGCTGCTGCCAACGGATAATTTTGACTATGACAGAAGGGTAAGCAACATACTCGGGGGCTTACTAGCTCAGGCACAAGGATCATACTTTAATCTGGATTTGTTCTAGATACACACAACATGTATTCATGGCCATGGGCCTACATCCTATACTCAAAGACCGAACCAATCATTATTCCTCAAAAGGGTCATCAACAGAATACTTGTGCTAGTCGGGATTTGATTATCACATCTAGTTTGGTACGCCCCATGAGGGGTAACGTCATGCCCCAATTTTATTTCGGGATTAAAAATCATTAAATAATGTATTTCTAGAATTTATATTAAAATTAAAACCAAGTTAATAAAGTGAAATTAATGTGGGGAATAAAATTTCCAGTAAAAATCATGGCTGCAAATATTCTTGTAATATTCTCCATGCCCTAAAATACTTTTGGAATTTACCGTGAATTTTCGAAGCTCCAGAAGTAATTTTAATAATAAAAAGTTCATTAAATCAATTAAATAAAATGAAAAATAAATTAAATTTCCCCTCCTTCGCTTTGGGGCACTTCCGGACCAAAGTCCTCTTTTTCTCTCTGGCCCACTTGCTCCTCCTTCGCTTTGGGCAGCCCCCTTTTCTCCTCAACCCGCTCCATTTTCCCCCGAATGTCCATATCGCCTCCCCTTCCCGGTCTCGTCTCTCTCCCTCTCTCGGACAGGTGGGACCCGTGACCCCACTTGTCATCCCTAACCTTTGGCCGACCGGTGCCAATCATCGGCCACTTTTTCCGCCACATCGCCTGTTGGTATTTCATAACAACATTACTAGGAACATAATCCCCAGCAATGATGTAAGAAATATTAGTCAGTATTCTTATGGTTACGGATATACCGCTGTAGCATTTCACCCGGAAGTATTTCCAAGGTATTGTATTTATTTAATCCCAAGGGAAGATATAGTAAGAGAGTACTATGTTATTAATTCACATCACACTTAAGTAGATCAAAGTCTAATGCAAGTGTTAATCAATTATGGGATAGGGTAGATTGACACACATAAGGATTAATCAAACTAACTCTCTCGAAATAAAAGTCTAGACTAAATGGAGAAGTAATTAGAACAGCCTATTTCTATACTTCTAGTATATAGTTCTTTTAGTATACACTTGCTAATGTACAATTATATGACCAAAACCACCTAACAATGCCCTCCTGGTATATCGAGAAACCACCCTGATTGCCGAGTTCCTTACGACAATCCGTCATGGCTATACAGCCGGTTATGGATACAGAGGATTACCCTTGCCAGGAACAGTTCTTAGCCCTATATATGCATGTGGAGGAATATCCGTACTGAGCTGTCACCATCAGCGACACCTCTACATTTCCATGGCATATAGCACCACCTAATGATATTTAATAATCTAAGCACCGCGCTTACATTACTAATTCTACTCTACATCTCTGCAGATGACATAGAGCAATCAACCGAATGAATACTAAGCCAATACCTTTGCATCTCTCTGATAAGCTAGTGATATAATTCATACGAGAAAAGTATAAACCAAATTTGGTACTCGTATAATTACGCAAGTAATGTAAATATGCAAGTAAAGTAAAGGACCAAAACTATATAAAGAAGAATATTTCATTATTGCATAAAGTTTACAAGAGAGGAAATAGTTACTAGAACCATACCCAAATTCTCCGGTAGATTTGAAGAACTCTAGAACTATTCTAATTCTAACTCCACTAGTGCTATAACAAAGTGAACTACTAAGGAGAGCTTATTTCTTGATTCCTCTTGGTGTGTGTTGAAGTGTGTGAGGCCTTCTCCTTTTATAGCCTCCTAATGACGGTTATGGCAGTTGGAATTATCGTAATCACCCCTCAACTGTCATTGGGAAAGCATCTAGAGCGTCCACGTGGAAGGATATGACGATTGGAGCCAATGTCGGTTCGACCGAACCCTGGTTGGCTCCCTTGAGCCTCTTCTTCTTATTGGGCCTTCTCTTGTGGGTCCTCAAACTTGTGGTATGATGGTTGGGCCCATTTGCAGGTATTTCAATGAATATATGGCTTTAGTAGAAATTTATATCAAACGAGAAACTTGCTAAGTTTATCATTTTGAAAAATAAAACTCCGGGATTCTAGTCAAACTTAGAACAAGAACATTGTAACTCTAATTTACCATATCATATCTCACAACAACTTAGACTTAAATCAAGCAATGTGCTACTCATTACTCTCTGGTTCCCGGATAATATTTGCCCTTCCGACTTAAAACTTGAGAGAGTACTTAACTATGAACCAATACATAAAATATATAAAACAGAACAACTATTTATCATCTCAACATAGAGAACTATGCAATCTTACCTAGCATGGGAAATCTATCCTATATTTTTGTTCTTTTTACGTTTTGCATATTTTTATTTTGTTTTCAAGGTTATCAATGCACTATGAAAGGAAATGATACAAGTCACCTCAGTGGAGGGAGAGGCATCTCCCCCCAAGCTCGCTTCTTGCTCATGGTCTAGGGTAGGGATTGAACCCCTGGTGGCAAAAGTAAGCCTGCCAGTTGGCCTGCTGTTGCTGCATCATGTTGTCGAAATTGGTGATTTGTGCATCAACATTCTGATGCCACTCCTCTGTTTGCACGACATGTTGTTCCAGCGTGTGATGGATATCGCTGGCATGCAGCTCAAGGTTGCCCATTCTCCGAGTGAGTTCACCCATATCTCCTCGAGAGGAGATAGTGCGACGCGACCGGGTGAATGGAGGTAAGCCACTTGAACTGGAGGAACGCGAGTATCCCCAGTGTATGTCGTGAGGTGCTTACCACCGGCTATCACTAGCGCTATGCCAAGACGAACCTCCGGCCTCCTTGGAGGAACTTGGGTCCAATTAGGGGCATCCTCAGTTGGGACAAAATAGGCCTCATACATTTGTACTCGTGGTGAAGAGGATGACGCCTCTTGAGGTGCCTCTCTTGGCATACTTCGTGTTACCCTGTGTGGAACATTTGCACAAGATTCCTCCACCGACTGGAGAGGAATGGTTAGCACTCAGCAATTATACAAACACAAGTGAATCATCCGGGCCATGTTTGAGTGTGTGGCCTTGAACCAGATACGCCTCATTAACATATGAGCGGGGTGTGGAAATATAAGAAATTTGAGCATTCGGCACTACCCCAACCTCATAAGCTATGCGAGATACCAATGAAGTGCACTCAATTGGACCGGTCAACTTGAAATTTTCTAACCACTGATGGATCATGCATTGCACATGTGAAACTTTAATTTTCTTCCCAAACAATCGTAACATTGACTCTAGAAAACAGAGTCAAGCCAAACCATTTATGCATAAGCCTCAAAGTAGGATTATGGATCTCGTTAGTTCTAGGCTTCCTACTGAACAGTTCACCTGAGATACTTTGCCAAAACTTATGCTTATCAAAGTTAGGAGTTGCCTTCCTAAAATTGATTTTGGAAGTTTTGTCAAAACCTAGGAGCAGACTTAATTCCTTCCAAGAAAGGTGGTACTCCTTACGGAAAAACTGAAAAGAAATACCATCATCTACTTCTAGTAGCGTGCATAAAAATTACATGGTAAGGAAGCGAGAACCCGACTCATCTACACATGCAAACTTATCCCATCCTATAGCTTGCCAAACATTACGGAAATCAACGTCCATACCTATCTTTTGTAGAAGATTCGGGTCGTATGCTCGGGTGTGAGCAAATGTCCGGTCCTTAAGCATGTGGTAGGCTTGCATTTCTTGATCACCCACGAGGTCGAGGTCGGAATCGACGAGGAGCCTCGGTGGAGGAAGGCATGGTTGGTTCGTCATGGTGATGGCTTGACCTTGAGCTTGATCCTCTCTTGAATATGCCCGAAATCCATTTCTTCATGGCTGCAACAAATGAGTAAGAGTGCAAGACAAACTCAAGCAGACGTTAAGCTAGTGAGACAAAAATCGAATCTACCTGCCGGTTAATCTTGCACCGAACTAAAGCAACTTGCAAAATGCTAAACATTGAATCAAAATGCTGGAATCAACTTTGAGACAAACACTTCAAATCTTGAAATGAATTTTGAGAGCAAGAGAGCTTGTGAGAGGGAGTGGAAAATGTGTTGATTTGGGGTGGACTACTCTCTCCCGGTCTTCCTCGATTTATAGAGTGCCCCCAACGACTATTTATGACATGTGGGGCCTACTAGCCGTTGCACCAAAAAGGCACAAAGCTGGCAGGTGCTTCACTGGGTCAGCCGACCCGCAGTGTCGGTCGACCCTCAGGTGGGAACGACTAGCCCTATTCCTAGTGTTGGATTCCAACGGCTAGTTGGAGAGGGGTGTCAAACCTGGAAATTCACAAGTAATTTCCGAACTAATTTGTGCATACAATCCTCATCCAGGAATCAGCCGAGGTACACAAATCGATAATTAATATACAAATCCATCATCATAAAAACGTTAAATACTTATAGAAGAGGCACTTAGTCCTCACCATAAAGAAAACTGCAGCGGAAAACAAAATCTAGCGATGGCTTCAGCTCCACTCCCACATGCAGCTCAACTGGGTTATAAGCCAAACATCTTCTCCTTCGCAACTTTCTTCAACTGAGGTTGATTGATTATTGCAAGGGTGAGTACATGGAATACTCAGCAAGCCACACAACAAATATGCAAGTGCACAAGGATACCAAAGGATGGCATAATATAGGGTTCATTTGAAAGGCAACATTTAGCAAACATTTAAGAGTATTAAAATAGTAGATTAATTAATTAGCATAATTAACCAATTACTGGATAACACACCAATGCTGCACAGGCCCAACCATCTTTGAACAACCAATCCCAGTTGCACAGATCTAAACTCCATAACAGGAGCTAACAAATTATTATCACCAATTATTATCATTAATGAATAGTGTGGGACTAATCACGAAAAACATTGCTAGGCCCGCCCATAACCGCGGGCACGGCTATTCGAGTAGTTTTACACTAGCCAGAGGTATACCAATGTACCCAGAAGACACAACTCCACAACGTCGCCATGCGCCTCAATACCACCATGGTACATATTGTGACAAGACCCTTCGCATAACACTCCCAACAGAATGGTCATCCGCCAAGTCCCCAGTAGAGGTGGCTGAACCTCTAGGCTAGTTCCCTTGGATCCCAATATGGACTTATTGACATGGCCATTGTGGATTTAGTTACACTACCACCTAACAACTACAAACCATGGCACCTTCTTCTGGGACATGCTACACTATAGATCAAGCCGTTGCCCATTCTGGCTTGTGGTTAGTACGGGTAATGCTTCAAAACAGTAGCTCAAGAACCGCTCCTTAATTGTCATGAGCATGTCCAACACAACCATGTGCTCACAACCCACCATTAGTCAAATTTCTAGTTGTCAATAATTAATTAATCAATCACGATTGACCATCGTGAACTACCATTAAATATCCATCATTATAATAGTTATGATAGTGAAGCATAAGTTATCCCATTAGTATACTAATGTTTCTAAGCATGGCTAAACAATTATATCTACTATCTAGCTGAACCAATATGTAAGGCCCAAGCTAGTCAAATTATAACCCATAGGATAATCAAGTCATCCTTGGCCATAATTATAGGGTAAAGGCTCACACCACCCAATGACATTTGAAAATAAATGCATATTTGAAATAAATAGAGATTTATATATAGGATCAACATGCTGAAAGGAATTGTGTTTGTGATCTATGTGACTTGCCTTGCAATAATCGGTCTTCAATTAGTCTTCTCGAACACTTCCAACACACTCACGAACCTCCGAAACGACGGAAACGACAAGGTAACATGCAAAACGAGGAAAAAGACTAAGAAACTCCAAACAAGTTGTACACAGAAAGTAAACAAACATGTAGATCATGATTTTAGATTAATTTAGAGACTTGAACAGCCTCATTCCAACTTCATATGAATTAATTATTAATTTTACCAGATTTAATCCAATTAAACCTATTAAAGAAAAGACTATTCAAAATTAATTAAACAATTTACAAATAATTTATAACTGAGACAAAAGATTGGAAACAACACCCTCCGGTATAAAAGATAGGTTAAAATTTAGTAGATGATATATAGTATAAAGGATAATATGCCATTGAAAAGAGATAGAAATGATCTGTATTGATTTTGAACGGCTGAGATCGATTGACCGGATTTTGATCTAGAGCGGATGGCTTAGATTGAACATAAACTTGAGAGGACACATGGGACACCATGCAAGCGACCAAATGAGCGAGGAGGGTGAGGTGATGCTGACGAGGCGATGAGGTGGCGGCCACGCAGGATCACCGGATGGCGGATACGGAAACGACAATCGCTGGCGAACTACAGTGCAGCGGTGGAAAGGGAGGACACTAGGAGAAAGAGCATGACACGAGGAACTTACTAAAGGGCGTCACGATGACGGACGACACAGGGAGTGGCCGGCGATGAGCTTCAAAAGGTGGCGACCTCGGGTAGACAATGACGCCGACGTTCCGGCGACTTGTAGTGAGAACGGAGGGTTGGACGGGCTTCTCCTTGCCTTTGCGATGCTGACGGAGGCTTTGGCGACTACCAGCGAAGACAACAATGGCGGTGGGGCTCGGTCGGAGGTGGAGTAGATCGGCTTGGCGGTGACGAAGGGCTTTCCGGGGTCTTCAGCTTCGGGGGAGATGGCTGCCGGTCTTCGTCTTGGTGCTGCGATGCCGAGGAAGGCGACGTTGCATACCGGAGACAACCGTGGTGGCGGCTAGCAGCGGGTGGAAGCTTGGCGGCTTCGGCGGCTCTCGGGTTTGTGACGGCAAGCAGCTTCCGGTTGTCCCGGGCGTAAAGGGACCGGTGGTCGGGCTTCGCACGGTTGCTGCGGTGCCAAAGGATGTGGCGCCGCAGGTTGGCGGCTAGCAGGGCAATGACGCAACACGATTGGAGCGAGAGGGCAAGCGTGGCAGCAGCGCTAGGAGCGACGATGGACGCTAGAAGAGGTGGCAAACTAAAGAGGAGGACTAGGGGGTCCTATTTATAGGCACGGGAGGGAGAGATCAGGCCCAAGTCAAACAGGCTGGCACCGAGAAATACTAGGGTTTTCACTGGAAAAAGAAATGTTTTGCTCCGTGAAATTGGAAAGGATTTCCGAAGGGATTTTTGGGGATTTCTTAGTGAAAAAGTAGAGGAGATCGAGAAGAATCCTTTCCCGCGATCAATTTTGGAAGGAGAACAATGGGGAGGCCGAATTTGGTGGAGTAGGTGGTGGCTTGCGGGTGCTGGTCACGGAAGAGAGGCAGCTAGATGAGGAAGACGCACTATAGCGAGGGGAGATGAAGTAGACTTTCCGCCGGGCTTCTTTCCTTCAGCCCTAATGAAGGAAGGAGGCAAGTTTGACTTCTATGGAGAGAGGCAGTCCCGGGAGAGAAAAGAAAGGATGGAAAGTAGAGTTTGCGGATTTGGCCCAAGAAAGAGAGAGGATTTTTAATTACTTTTCCAAATAAATTAATCAATGAAATGATCTTTGAAGTTTCAAAAACACTTTCGATGCTCAAATAATTCCACGAAAAATCCTAAAAATACTTGGACACTCAAAGTATTTAATGAAATTCTAACCAGTTCATTTAGTGATTAATTTATTATTGAAATAATTACTGAAACGTTCTTTATATGATTAAAATAAATAATTGAGCTCTGAAAAATCTGAGAAAAATCCAGAGGTAGAATTAACCATAGAGAATTTAATAAAAAATAAATCCAACTATGTTTTATTTAGGAAATTTAATTTCCCACATTTTACTTCACTTTTAAATTTATATAATAAACATTTTGTGAGGACCCAAAATAGGACCTCCTGTGTATAAGTGCTAGTCAAGGATCAAGCTAGCACACAGAGACACAAAGATAATATCACAGCCAACATCACACAGGAAACCTAATATTTACTAATAAATTAACTGTGATAAGCCTTATGGCTAGAGTTTACATTTATTTATGCCACGAAGGGCCTAAGGAAAATAATAAATAACAGCGGAAAATAAGATAAACGCGTAGTAGTTCCATTCAACTTGCCACAGGAAGTCAACTGGGACACGTGACCTATTCCTCATCTTTAGCAGCAAACTCCTCAGGGAACAGCGGAAACCTTTCTTCTGGAATTGGGCGAATTGCAAGGTAGGTACATGGAATACTCAGCAAGTACATGGAAATATGCATATGCACGGCTGACAATAAAGACAATGGCTATTTTGCATAACACAACAAGTTGCAGTTATAAACAATTTAGAAATAGAGGTTTAAAACAACATTTATAAATAACGGGTGTTACCAACCAACCATCCACATATGATCTGTCCATACAGGACCACTAAGATATATTCATTAACCTGCACATGAGATATCACTAAGCATGTCCATAATCGAGGACACGTCTATTCGAATAGATTAGTTTAACACTCTACAGAGGTTGTACAGCTTGACCCACAAGATACATTGTCCTTTTAACGGCCATGCACAAATGTCACACTTTCAGGTTATGTGTGGCCAAGGAGTCTGTAACAAGGCTTTTTAAAAACTTCGCCCCAACACTGCCTTCCCCCATGAGACACCTTTCCCTCACACAGACAAGAAAGTACCCATGGCTAACCTAAACTCCTATCATTTAGCCACCTGGGCCGGTAGTGCCAAGACTGGGAATCCTACTAGGCCAGGTTCTTCTCATGATCATTTTATCCATCCACTGTTTACTACACGGTGCAACACATGCTACCGGAAAGATAGCACACAGCCACACGGTTTTCGTCAAAACAGTTATAAGTATATGATTAATCAAAATTATATTTTGCTTGTAAAACAACCTTGAGCGGGGCTAAGCATAACTACTCTACCTTGAGTTGAGACCAAGTATTCAACTCACAAAGACTAGGGTGACAAGGTATCATAGGTAATCAATAATTATCAAAGATAGGGTATAATAACAATTAGGTCACACTACCCATCGATAATTTATAAATAAAATAATGCATGTATTGAAAACAAAACATTTTATAAAATGGGATCAATATGTTCAAAGACTGCACTTTCCTTGCTCCCTGTATTGCCCTTGCACCGCATCTTCAGAAGCGAAGTGCTCTTCTGCTCCAATGTCTACACGATCGCAAACGAGAAACAAATAAACAAAACAAACATCTAACTAAATAACATGAAATGAAATAACCAACTGAAACAGAAGGTAGGGCTCGATTCTATAGAAATTTAGAAAGAAGAACGGATCGAATCGTAGTTCAAATGGAAAAGTCACGTCCTCCGGAAGTTTGAATTAAGAGAAAATCCGAGATAAAAGAAAAAGGAATATTCGGAGAATATTCTTTGGATCTTTAATTACGGAATTGAATTATTTTTTTAATAGGAAAATATGGTGGGGCCCACTGGTCAGTGGCTCGGGTGGTGGACTCGGTGTATGATGACTTGCTGATGTGTACTGACACGTGGCGACACATGTCGATGACGTGGCAAGATCTAGGGCTAACATGGCATAAACTAGGGTTTATGTAGATCTAATGGCTGAGATTTGATCTAGAGGTTTGGACGGCTTAGATTGGTTTGGGGTGTTTGCAAGGCGGGGCCCACATGTCATTAGCAGCAGCAGATGCTCCACACGGCACCGTGGCCATGGCGCATGGCGTCGGCATCGCAGCGGCGTTCGGCGGCTCCGGCAAATGGTGGCGACGGCAAGCAGCGGCATAGGACAGAGAAGGTTGAGACGACTCCGGTTGCATAGCACAAGGCTCTGGGAAGGAGGGGACGCGACGCATCGATGATGATGACGTCGGCTGGAGTTGCAAGAGGAGAGAGAAGACAGCGGCGCGGGGAGAAGAGGGCTCGGCCTCGAGCTTTACCATCAGTGGCGGCGTGAGAAGGAGACGATGGTGATGGCGGCGCGGCACCTGGCGGTGGCACTAAGGAGCGGCGGCGGCGGCGGACAACGGCGATGGTGCACGGTTGTGCTAGCGGCGGCGTGGGCCAGCGAGGGAGAAGAGAAGGCCGGGTCGAGGTGCAGGCTCGGGGCTTGGTCCCCAGGCCTGCAACATTGGGAAGAAGAGGCGGAAGAGGTAGGTGGCTGGAGGTAGAAGAAGGAGGAAGAAATAAAAAGGAAGAAAGGGAGGGGCTTTTCTACAAAAGAAACATAATAGAGAAAGAAAGGAAGGAAAATAGGAAAAGGATGGGGACTTTTCTGGAAAATTCAAAATATAAAGTACTCAGAATTTTTGGAGGATTTTGAAATTGAAGTTGGGATTTAGTGGACTTGGGCAGAAGTTGAATTAGAAATGAGCTCCACATCCGAAATTCAAATTAAAACCTTTTTATGTAACAAAATTTTCATCACGCTATTTTAGATAGTTAAACCAAATGTGAATTTTCGCAAGCAGACGAAAAGAACAAAAAGCGAAAAGTCATGACGTGATAAACCTAACCCCCTTAAACATAATCTCGACCCCGAGATTCAAACTGGCTTGAAAACAACTCTGGAAACTCTGCCTTCAGATCATCTTCACGCTCCCCTGTAGCTTCAGCTTCGGTATGATGGCTCCACTGCACCTCGCAGTCTCAAGAATTTTGATTGGAACCTCACGATTGGTCAAACCTGGTTGTAACTCCACTGACTGCAGTGGTGTCTCCTCTTCTGGAACATGAAGATATTTCTTCAACTAAGACACGTGGAAAACATCATGAATACCGGAGATCGAGGGCGGCAGCTCTAACTGATATGCAACTTCTCCTCGACGAGCAATGATCCGAAATGGGCCAACATATCTGGGGGCTAGCTTTCCTTTCACATGAAACCTCTTGGTCCCTCTCATTGGGGTCTCCTTTAAATACACATAGTCTTCTTTTTCAAAGGTTAGTCCCTTCGGCGATTATATGCATAGCTCTTTTGATGAGATTGGGCTACCTTTAATCTATCCCTGATTAGAGCAACCTTCTCTTCGGCTTCACTAATTACATCCGATCCAAAAACCATTCTCTCTCTAGTCTCATTCCAATTCAAAGGTGTCCTGCAAGATCATCCATACAAAGCTTCAAACGGTGACATCTGCAAACTTGCTTGGTAACTATTGTTGTAGGAGAACTCGGCATAGGGTAAATTCTTTTCCGAATTTGAAGTATAGGCTAAAGCACAAGCTCGAAGCATGTCCTCCAAGATTTGATTAACTCTTTCCGTCCGTCCATCCATCTTTGGATGATACGCTGTACTGAAATTAAGGCGAGTACCCATCGCTTCATGAAGAGCCTGCCAGAAACGCGAGGTAAACTGGCTTCGTCAATCCGAGACTATCTTCCGTGGTACTCCTTGTAGACATACTATCCGGTTCACATAAAGTTCTACTAACTTGTTACCCGAGTAGGTTATCTTGACTGGAATAAAGTGTGCCACTTTAGTGAGACGATCCACTATAACCCAGATAGAATCATACCCTGACTGAGTCTTGGGCAAACCTGTGATGAAATCCATACCAATCTCATCCCACTTCCATTCCGGTACCTTCAACAATTGTAGCAGTCTTGCTGGTCGTTGGTGCTCTACCTTGACTCGCTGGCAAACATCACAAAGTGCCACATACTCTGCGATCTTACGTCTCATACTGGGCCACCATATTCTATTCTTGAGATCCTGATACATCTTGGTTCTTCCAGGATGAATAGAATAACGAGATTCATGTGCCTCTAATAATATAAGCTTCTTGAGTTCTGGCTGATCTGGTACAACCAACTCTCATGTAACCATATAACACCATTCTCATCCTCAGTGAATCTTATGGCTTTTCCTTTCTTCATGTTGAGCTTGATCACTTTGATGTTAGCATCACCTTTCTGAGCTTCCTTGATTTGATCTTCCAGTGTGGGTTTCACTTCTAGACTAGCCGCATACGCTTCAGGTACTATCTCCAAACTCAACCTTTCAAACTCACGGTAAAGGGACAACTGATTATCCTTGACTTCCATGCCGTTGTAGTAAACTTTCCTGCTCAAGGCGTCAGCAACAACATTAGCCTTTCCTGGATGGTAGTGTATCCCCATGTCATAATCCTTTATCAACTCTAACCATCTTCTTTGTCTTAAGTTCAAATCATGTTGAGTGAAAATATACTTCAGACTTTTGTGATCGGTGTACATCTCACATCGATTGCCTACCAGGTAATGTCTTTATTGTCACACCTTGAAGTTCCCCTTTCTAGCTCTAAATTCATAAAATAAATTGCCTAAAAGAATTTGTCTATTTAACCTAGAGCAAATTCTCATTAAAAAGTGCATGTAATTAATTGGAATTGGCAAGGCGGGATTTTTCTGGAGTTCCCCTTGTTAAAATACACTAACAGGATTTTAAGAGAATTTTTCAGAGCATTGGAAATAATTTTAAACAATTAAAAACCCCCACAACAATATTTAAAATCCCCTAAATCCTCCTTTTTCTATTTCTTTCTTTTTCCTTCCTTTTCTTTCTCCTTCTGGGTCGCCGGACCATCTCCTCCTCCAACCTCCTTTCCCTCCCCGCCGGCCCACTCCCCCTCTCGGGCCGCCCTCTCTCCCTCCTGGGCCGCCGCCCCTTCCTCCTTCTCTTGGGTCGGCCCAAGGCCGCCCGCGCCAAGTCCTGTCCTCCTCCCTCTCTCTCCCGGGCCACCGACAGGTGGGGCCCACCTGTCGGCCCCGTCCCCTCCGCCGCCGTTTCCACCCACAACCGCCACCGCCGTTTTCGCCGCATTCGTCACCACCTCGCTCAGCTCCTCCGCCCTTCCCGGCCGCACGACTCCCTATAAAAGCCACGCCCCCGCCCTTCCCCGGCCTCCTTTCTGCCGCCGCCATCCTCCCTTGCCACCGGCAAGCGCCGCGCCGCCCCTTCTTCCCCTTCCGGCCGCCGCGCCTCGCGCCGCCGCTCCCCGCCGGCCACCGTTGCCGCGTGCGCCGCCGCACGCCTTGCCGCCGCTGCCGCACACGCCGCCCGGTCGGCCGCCTCCCGGTCCCCGTTGCCGCGGGCACCGCCGCTGTTGTCACGCCCAGGGATTCGCTAACCCGAATTCCAAGCAGAATGTGTATTAAAAACCCCTGTCCAGGACCAGCCAGGGTACACAAACGACAAAGTTGATATACAGGTCCACGTCTTACAAAACACCATAGAAATATCTTACATTAACGCAGCGGAAAAGGTAAATAGACTAATCTAAATAACAAGTCGCTCGCGGCGTGGCATCTCCAATCCACAGGCATCCTCAACGATAGCAGCAAGCCTACTCCTCCGAGAAACCATCCTCAGACACATACTCAAACTCTGATGTGGAGAAAAAAAAATGAAGCAAGACTGAGTACCACCCACTGTACCCAACAAGTCATACCGGAATGGAAGATAATGATGCGAATAACTCCAATGGAAAGGCTAAAGGCTGATTTGCATAATATAAGCATTTTAAAACAACAGTTGAAAGCAGTAAAACGGTTGAATAAATTAAGCAATATTGAACCATCACTGTCCAACGCTACACCACGTTGCAACAGGCCCAACCCATTCCACCTGAACTACTCCGGTTCCATTAAGTCAAGTTATTAAGGTTATGACTAATCACGATGAATCTGGTTGATCGCCCATAACCGCGGGCACGGCTATTCGAATAGTTTTACTCTGATCAGAGGTGTACAACTGTACCCACAAGACACAGCCCCACAACACGTTACCGTGCGCCAGCATACCACCACGGTATACTGGAAAGAGAACTGTGACAAGACCTTTCGCGTAACCCTCGTTAACCAAGCGCACCACACCTCGGGTTTCGCCCCCACCTTTAATCCCAAGGCAGGCAGCCCCCCTCGTGCCTAGGTGAATCCGGCAGCCGATCAACGGGTAAATCCCCCGCCGACCCAACTCCATCACGCCCACCCTTGCCTGGATGCGTCGGCTAAGAGAAGCTACACTACGAGTCAAGCTATTACCCACGCTAGCTTGTGGTAAGCACGGTAATTCTTCCAGGGTTTCCCGTGAACCGGTCCTTAATTGTCATGAGTACGACCTTCAAACCATGTACTCACAACCCACCATTTATCAAGTTTTAGTTGGACCAATTGGTTAACCACTCACGAATAACCATCATGAGCTACCATTAAACATTATATTAAATAATAGAGATGCCTTAGTTTTCCCATTGGTGTGCTAAAGTTTCTAAGCAGGGCTAAGCATGTCCTAACCTCGCACTAATCAAATTGATCCCCAAACTATCAAAGGTACAAGGTAAACGGAATTTCATGGCTGAGTACAGTAGGTAAATAAGCCCATAAAATGACATTATAAAACAGTGCAGTATTTAGGAATAAATAGAATATTTGCAAAGTAGGTACAATATAATCAAATAAAAAGTATGACTTGCCTTGCTCTGGCGCGAAAGGAACCTCGGCAACGACCTCGAAGTATGTCGGAGCGTCGGAACTATCGGATTCTACACGACAAACAAAGCAAACAAGCAAAACAGACTATAAGACTACTGAAATAGGAAACACAACTATTTTTAATGAATTCTAGGCATTTTTATGAATTTTCTGAGACTTGAACGGACCCAAACGGAGTCCGTTTGAATTAGTTATGAATTTTAGAAGTTTAACTGCATTTTAAACTAAACAGAAAAGAAAATAAAAAAATAAATAAATAAATTATTTGCGCAATAAAATCCCCCTAGGGCTGACGTCAGCTAGGGCTGATGTCAGCGGCTAGGGCTGACGTCAGCTAGGGTTGACGTCAGCCGCAGCCCTAGGGCTGACGTCAGCAGGGCTGACGTCAGCCGCGCGCGCGGGTGCGGCGGCGGCGTCGGCCGTGCGGCAGCGGCGGCGGCGGCGGCGGCGCTCGCGGCCACGGCGGCCGAGCGGCGGAGCAAGGCGGCGACGCGAGGCGGCGACGCGAGGCGGCGCGCGCGGCGGCGACGCCCTAGGGGCGGCCGGCCGAGCGGCGCGTGCGGCGGCGGTGCTAGCGGCGGCGCGAGGCGGCGGCGGCGGCCGAGCAACGGGAAGGCGGTGGCTTACCGGCGGCGGGTGATGGCGGCGGCGGCGGAAAGGAGAGCGTGGAGGGGCGGCGGCGCGGTTTTTATAGGGCACGGCGACCGGAAGAAGCGGAGGCGGCGGTTGCGGGCGGCGGATGCGGCGGCGGCGGCGGCGGATTCGGCGGGGAAGACGGCCCCGACAGGTGGGCCCCACCTGTCGGCGGCCCGGGCGCGCGAGGGAGGCGGCGCGGACCTCGGCGCGGCGGCCTCGGGCCGGCCCGCGAAGGAGGAAGGGGCGGCGGCCCAGGAGGGGAGAGGAGAAGGCCGCGCGCGGCCGGGCGGGAGAGGTCGGCAGGCCGGTGGCCCAAGGGGAAAGAGGGAGAGAGGGAGGGGCGGCCCGGGAGGGGAGAGGGGCTGAGAGGGGGGGGAAAAGAAATGGGCTCGTGGCCCAAAGGAAAAAAGAAAAAGGAGGAAAAAGAAGGAAAAAGAAAAGAAAGATTTAGGGGGATTTTAAAATTGCAGTAGGAGTTTTTAAATTGTTTAAAATTATTTTAAATGATCTAAAAAAATTCCACTAAAAAATCCTGTTAGTGCATTTTAACAAGGGGAGCTCAAGAAAAAAATCCCACCTTGCTAATTACAATTATATAAATACACTTTTTAATTAGAATTTGCTCTAGGTTAAATAGACAATTTATTTTAAGCCATTTATTTTATGAATTTAGAGCTGGAAAGGGGAACTCCAGGGTGTGACAGCTGTCACCGCTCGCGCCCTAGCTGACGTCAGCCCTAGCGCGGCTTCTGACGTCAGCCCTAACCCGCTGACGCCAGCCTTAGCACGGCTGCTGACGTCAGCCGCTGACGTCAGCCTTAGGGGTTTATTGCGCAATAAAATAATTTATGATTTTTCTGTTTTAGTGAAAAACACAGTAAACTTCTAAAATTCATAACTAATTCATCCGGATTCCGTTTGAGTCCGTTCAAGTCTCAGAAAATTCATAAAAATGTCTAGAATCCATTAAAAATAGTTTTGTTTTCTGTTTCAGTATACTTATAGCCTATTTTGCTTGTGTGCTTTGTTGGTCGTGTAGAATCCGATAGTTTCGATGTTCCGGAGTATTACGAAGTGGTCGCCAAAGTTCCATCCGCGCAAGAGCAAGGCAAGTCATACTCTTTATTCGATCATATTGTACCTACTTTGCAAAATATCTTATTTACTCTCTAATACTGCATAGTTTTATAATGTCATTTTATGGGCTTAATTACCTTTTGTACTTAGCCGTAGGTTCTAATACCTTGTACCTTTGATAGCTTGGGAATCAATATGACTAGTTGCTAGGTTAGGACATGCTTAGCCCTGCTTAGAAACAATAGCACTCTAATGGGATGACTAGTGTACCACTATTATTCAATGATTAATGGTAGCTAATGATGGTTATTCGTGAGTGGTTAATTAATTGGTCCAACTAAAACCTGATAAATGCTGGGTTGTGAGTACATGGTTCTGATGGTCGTACTCATGACAATTAAGGACCAGTTCGCGGGAAACCCTGGAAGAATTACCGTACTTTCCACAAGCTAGCTTGGGTAATAGCTGGGCTCGTAGTGTAGCTTTTCTTAGCCGACGCATCCAGGCAAGGGTGAGCGTGATGGAGTTGGGTCAGCAGGGGCTTTACCCCATTGATCAGCCGCTGGATTCACCTAGGCACGAGAGGGGGCTGCCTGCCTTGGGTTAAAGGTGGGGGCGAAACCTGAGGTGTGGTGCGCTTGGTTAACGAGGGTTATGCGAAGGGTCTTGTCATAGTTTCCGTCCCGGTATACCGTGGTGGTATGCTGGTGTTGACGATGAAATTTGGTAAGCCTCAAAGTCATCATCGGCTTAGAGTAAGAATCGGCTGGAGTCCGAATCGGCTACGGTCAGAATCGGTAGAGTTCGAGTCGGACAAGGTTAGTCGATTGAGCCGATTTTGGTAATACGACTCGATACACGTCATCGGGTTAAATCAAGGTGCTTCATATGGTTGCCACACACGGATAGAGTCCTAGAAAGGCAATTGTATCTATTAATTAGGAATATATGTAATTTTCTTATAGATAATCTCGGTAAGAGTCCGCCTAAGGGACTTGTACGTTAGTTGGATTTGTATTAGGTTAATATGAGTCGTGTCCGATATGGACTAGTATCTACCCATGGGTATAAATATGTACACCCAGGGTCTATGTAAATTATCTCTCGATCAATACAACTACTCTTGGCGCATCGCCACCTTCGGATCAGTGCTTATTCAATCTATCATTACTAGCCGATTGGTTTCTAGTGGATTATATTATTGTTTTATTACATTATCATCAGCCGATTTTCTTTATATCATTATTTACTCAAGTATCAAGATCTATACTGGAAATCGGCTGGTAACGGCATCGGCTGGAATCACTCCATCGGCTTGTCAGCCAATTGGCTGTTTTATCTGCTATTCACATATCTTGTCAGTTGCAGGATCAAACTGACTAGCACGTCCGCATCTCATTATTATTTTAGACCTGCACTGGAGCTAAGCAGATCTCCCAGGCCATCGTGTTTTTACGTCAACAGCTGGCGCACGGTAACGTGTTGTGGGGCTGTGCCTTGTGGGTGCAGTTGTACACCTCTGATCAGAGTAAAACTATTCAAATAGCTGTGCCCGCGGTTATTGGCGATCCACCAGGTTCACCGTGATTAGTCATAATCTTAATAACTTCATCTAATGGAACTGGTTTAATTCAAGAGGGATGGTTTGAGCCTGTTGCAACGTGGTGTAGCGTTGGACAGTGATGATTTAATTTTGCTTAATTTACTCAACTGTTTTACCGCTTTCAACTATTGTTTTTAAATGCTTGATTTATGCAATTCAGCCTTTTAGCCTTTCTTTGGTATTACTTGCATCATTTTCTCCTATTCCGGTATGACTTGTTGAGTACAGTGGGTAGTACTCAATCTTGTTTTATCATTCTCCACACCAGAGTTGGATTTCGCGTCAGAGGATGGTTTCTCGGAGGAGTAGGCTTGCCGATATCGTCAAGGATGCCCGTGGATTGGAGTCACCATGTTACGAGTGTTTCTAGTTATCTAGTCTAGTTTATTTATCTTTTCCACTGCATTTATGTAAGATACTTTTATGGTGTTTGTAAGACGTGGATCTGTATATCGACTTTGTCGTTTGTGTATCCTGGCTGGTCCTGGACAGGGATTTTAATACACATTCTGCTTGGAATTCGGGTTAGCGAATTTTTGGGCGTGACAAGTTGGTATCAGAGCCGACCTTGACCGTAGGACAAGCCAACTGGAAACCCTAAGAGCCCTCTGAAATCTTTCATATGCATTCGCCTTTTCATTTGGAGTGGTTTCGGGAAAAATTCGGGATTTCTGTTCCTAGGGTTTAGGGAAAAAATTTTGGTCACTCGTTTGATGGGGATTTCTTTGACTAAAGTTAGTCTAGTGTTTTGGAAAATTTGGGATGATTAGCTTCAAAGTTCGGATATTTTGAGTCTTATTGTTATTATTACGTCTACTAATACTACTATGATATTTTCACATTACTCATTTTCACACTACTTTCTTATATAGTGATAGTGTTTATTTGGTTCTCATATAAAATATTCCCTGTTTAAAATTTTTCTTTACCTTTTGTCTTTTAATTGTTTCTTTAGTTTGGATTTGAGCATGCATTGATTCTCACCCCTTGTCTTCTGTAGATGGCAGACTTTCCCCCTATGCACCGTGGTGAGGACATGGATCGTTGTGTTGCCGAGCTCGCCCGCATGACCTTGGTTGTTGGATATCCAGGAGCACCATAGTATACCACCATCGAGCCACTCAGTGGAGAGTTCCCGTGCAGAGTCCGTTTGGAGGTCCATGGCTTTGTTGGCACCAACCTTCCCAACATGGTGGTCGAGGCTTCGGGAGGCACAGTTGTGCACGCTTGTCAGGAGGCCGCTTACAAGATGATGACCAGGATCGGAGATAGGCACTCTTACCAGTTCTGCACCACAGCGTACCGCTACCATCCTCGCCGCTCCGCTACCAGTACTGTCAGCACCTTCCGTCCGACGACTGCGGAGAACGACACTACTTTTGGGCACATGTGCACGATGATGAAGGGACTGGACAAGATGCATGCTGACCTCCACAAGGCGTCCAAGGCCCTCAATGACCAGAAGCTGATCAAGATCACTCGCCTGGAGGATGAGATCGCCCGTCTGAAGGCCGAGAACACCAGTCTGCAGGGGCGTCCAGCACCAAGTGGCCCCAGGACCCGCACGACACCAAGGAAGACTACCACCGCCCCGGTGCGCACTCAGCTTGCACCGAGGATCCCGCCTCCAGCTCTAGCACCAGCCCCAGCTCCAGCGCCCGTCGCGCCGCCGTCACCAGTGTTCACCCTCGCCTTTGTGCCAGCATCGGCATACCAAGGTCCCGCTAGTGGCAGCGGGGGTTGGTTGAGCGCCACACCCAGTGGCAGTAACTGCAGCGAGCCTACTAGCGGTGACTCCAGGAGAAGATCAGAGGAGCCGGGAGATGAGCAGGAGCCCAGCTACGACTCCACCAACCGCAGGAGCCGTTCCGAGCGTTAGGCTCGCCACCCTTAGTTTCATCATCTTGTTTAGTTTGTTTCCTTGTTAGTTTCTGTGTGTTAGGTTGATGCTTTGTGGGTTAGTTGATGTCGATACCATGTGCCTATGGTATGGCTATCTCATTAAGGTTACTGGTTGCTGTTCTTTTAAGTGTTTTAATTCAGATCAGAACAATTACAGTTTAATTCTAATATAATGGAGTTTAATTTTTGAGCATCTGTTTTACTTCTTTTCCATCTCTTTCTTTGGGTTCCCTCCCTCCAGATGGTCAACACAAGGACAAGTGGCAACACCAGTGGCAACGACAAGAACACAAACCAACGGGGCAAACAACAATGGCCCTCCACCACCACCTGAGAATCCCACTATTGCTCAGGTGTTGGCTAGTCAGACGCAGATGATGGTCGCCATGATGCAGCAGATGCAGCAACAACACCAGCAGATGCAGCAGCAGATGATGCAGCAGATGCAACAAATGCAGCAGCAGGCGCAGCAACAGGAACAAGGCTAGCAGAACCAGCAGTATGGTCCTCCACCTCAGTCCAAGCTACCGGAGTTCCTTCCTGTTCGCCCACCAACTTTCTCGAGCACCACCAACCCCATGGAGGCAAATGATTGGCTCCATGCAATTGAGAAGAAGCTCAACTTGCTGCAGTGCAACGACCAAGAGAAGGTCGCCTTTGCCACCCACCAGCTGCAGGGTCCCGCTTTGGCTTGGTGGGACAACCACTTGGTTACTCGTCCACCTGGGACGGAAGTTACTTGGGCGGAGTTCTGCCGTAGCTTCAGGAAAGCCCAAATCCCTGACGATATTGTGGCATAGAAGAAGAGGGAATTTCGAGCACTTCATCAGGGCAACCGGATAGTGACAGAGTACCTCCATGAGTTCAACCGCCTCGCACGTTACGCCCCAGAAGACGTGCGCACTGATGCAGAGAGGCAGGAAAAATTCCTCTTCGGCCTGGATGATGAGCTGACCAACCAGTTGATCTCTGGGGACTATGCCGACTTCGAGAAGCTGGTTGACAAGATGATTCACCAGGAGGATCAACGAAACAAGATGGATTGTAAGAGGAAGGCAGCACAGTTCCGAGCACACCAGGGGAACCAGCAGAGGCCCCGTCTCATCGCCGAAGATCAGGGTGGACCTTCCACCATGATTGTTCGCCAACACCGCCCCTACAACCCTGGCAACTTCAACAACAACAACACGGGTAACTGCAACTACAACAGTTGGCAGCCCAATCGCAATCCCGCATCTCGTCCACCAATGGCCCCATCTCACCCAGCTCAACCTTCTCAACCAGCTTCGGCCAAGAAGGAGTTTGGCGGAAAGCCGCTGGTCTGCTTCAACTGCAACGAGCCTGGACACTTCGCCGACAAGTGCCCGAAGCCGAGGCGTGCTGGACCCAAGTTTGTCCAGGCCCGCGTCAACCATGCGTCCGCAGAGGAGGCGCAAGCTACACCGGAAGTGGTTTTGGGTACGTTTCCTGTCAATTCAATCCCTGCCACCGTACTTTTTAATTCTGGTGCTACGCATTCGTTATTATCCAAGCACTTTGCCGGGCACATGGTTTGTCAGTAAGGGAACTTAGAACACCCATGTGGGTCCACACCCCTGGGAATGAGATGGCCACAACTCACTACTGCTCCTCTGTGACAATAGAAATCCAAAGCTCAAAATTTCTAGCCAATCTCATCCTTCTGGAATCCAAAGACCTAGACGTCATCCATGGAATGGATTGGTTAACAAGGCACAAGGGAATTATTGACTGTGCAAGCCGCACCATTACCCTAGTTAATGAGAAGGGCGAAGTGGTGACATTCCAGTCGCCGACACCCCGGAAACAGAAAATTTGCCTGAATCAGGTCGAAGGGGCAGAACAGACCGCAGAAGCAGAGAAGGATCCTAAGAAGTTGGAGGACATTCCTAGTCTGTGAGTACCCTGAGGTCTTCCTTGACGACCTAACCACCATGCCACCCAAGAGAGAGATTGAATTTCGGATTGACCTAGTACCGGGAACCGCCCCGATACACAAGAGGCCCTACAGGATGGCAGCCAACGAGTTGGCAGAATTCAAGAAGCAAGTCAACGAGCAGTTACAGAAGGGATACATCCGACCGAGCACGTCACCTTGGGGTGCTCCGGTGATCTTCGTGGAGAAGAAAGATAAGACCAAGAGGATGTGTGTCGACTATCGCGCCCTCAATGAAGTGACCATCAAGAACAAATACCCGCTACCCCGGATCGATGACCTGTTTGATCAGTTGAAAGGAACAACAGTGTTCTCCAAGATAGACCTGCGATCAGGCTATCACCAGTTGAGGATTAAAGAAAAGGATATCCCGAAGACCGCATTCGTAACTCGGTATGGGTTGTTTGAGTGTACGGTCATGTCCTTCGGACTTACCAATGCACCAGCCTTCTTCATGTACCTGATGAACAAGGTGTTCATGGAGTTTTTGGACAAGTTCGTTGTGGTATTCATCGATGACATCCTCGTCTACTCCAAGTCCGAGGAGGAGCACGAGCAACATCTCCGTCTAGTACCTTAGAAGTTGAAGGAACACCAGTTGTATGCCAAGTTTAGTAAGTGTGACTTTTGGCTCAAAGAGGTTCAGTTCTTAGGCCACATCATCACCGCTCAAAAAGTGGCCGTAGACCCGTCAAATGTGGAGTCAGTTACCAAGTGGACCCCACCAAGGACTGTTTCACAAATCAGGAGTTTTATAGGACTCGCAGGTTATTACCGCCGGTTCATTGAGAATTTCTCGAAGATTGCCAAGCCAATGACACAGTTGCTAAAGAAGGATGAAAAATTCAAGTGGTCAGCAGAATGCAATAGGAGTTTTGAGGAACTTAAGAAGAAATTGGTGTCCGCACCAGTTTTGATTTTGCCTGACCAGACAAAAGATTTCCAAGTGTATTGCGATGCATCCCGTCAAGGGTTAGGATGTGTCTTAATGCAAGAAGGCAGAGTTGTCGCATACGCTTCTCGTCAACTGCGTCCACACGAGAACAACTACCCCACTCATGACTTGGAATTAGCAGCAGTGATTCACGCCCTGAAGCTCTGGTGGCACTACCTTATTGGTAATCGTTGTGAAGTCTATACTGATCACAAGAGCTTGAAGTATATTTTTACCAACCAGACTTGAATCTCCGACAACGTCGATGGTTGGAGTTGATCAAGGATTATAACATAGGGATACATTACCACCCAGGTAAGGCCAATGTGATGGCCGATGCTTTGAGCCGGAAAAGCTACTGCAATGTTACCTGTACAGAGGGAACATGTGACAGATTGCGACAGGAGTTTGAACGTCTAAACTTGAGTGAAACATGGATTCGTGGCTACCCTTGAGGCACAGCCCATGCTCGTCGAGCAAGTTTGAGCAGCCCAGGTCAATGACCTGGAGATAGCCCAACTCAAGAAGAATATGAGAGTCGGCAAGGCACGAGGCTTCACCGAGGACGAAGACGGAACGATCTGGATGGGAGAAAGAATGTGTTCCGGAGAATAAGGACCTAAAGACTTGATACTCACAGAAGCTCATCAGACCCAATACTCGATCCACCCTGGCAGTACCAAGATGTACCAAGACCTCAAAGAGAAATTCTGGTGGGTTAGTATGAGAAGGGAAATCGCCGAATTCGTCGCGCTTTGCGACTTATGCCAGCGACTAAAAGCAGAACACCAGAGACCCGCAGGGTTATTGCAGCCGTTGCAGATTCCGGAATGGAAGTGGGAAGAAATCGGGATGGATTTTATCACAGGTTTACCAAAGACATCAGCGGGGCATGACTCCATTTGGGTGATCGTGGACTGACTCACCAAAGTCACTCACTTCATCCCAATGCACACAACCTACTCAGGAAAGAAGTTGGCAGAGATCTATCTAGCAAGGATAGTGAGTTTGCATGGGGTGCCCAAGAAGATTGTGTCTGACAGAGGGAGAAAGTTTACCTCAAGGTTTTGGCAGAAACTACAAGAAGAGTTGGGAACTCGCCTGAATTTCAGTACAGCTTATCACCCTCAAACTGATGGTCAGACCGAGCGAGTCAATAAAATCTTGGAAGACATGTTGAGAGCTTGTGCACTGGATTTTGGTGGAGCTTGGGACAAAAGCCTTCCGTACGCCATTCGAAGCATTGTACGGCCGAAAATGTCGCACCCCGCTCTTTTGGGACCAGACCGGGGAACGCCAGTTGTTTGGAACCGAAGTCCTAAACGACGTAGAAGAAAAGGTGAGAACAATTAGAGAAAGACTGAGGATTGCGCAGTCTCGGCAGAAGAGTTACGCAGACAACCGCTGAAGAGAGGTCATCTTTGGCGTTGGAGACCATGTGTACCTCCGGGTCATGCCACTTTGGGGCGTGCATCGTTTCCAAACCAAGGGAAAGCTAGCACCATGCTTTGTGGGACCATACAAAATCTTGGAACGCCATGATGAAGTTGCCTATCGACTTGAACTCCCCTCCAACATGCCCGGCATTCATGATGTTTTCCATGTATCCCAATTGAAGAAGTGTCTGAGAGTACCCGAGGAGTAAGCAAGCCCGGATCAGATTGAAATCCAAGACTTGACTTATGTGGAGAAACCAACTCGTATCCTTGAGACCAGCGAGAGAAGGACAAGGAGCAAAGTCACCTGGTTCTGTCGAGTCCAATGGAGCCACCACTCAGAGGAAGAAGCCACTTGGGAAAGAGAAGATGTGTTGAAAGCTGCCCATCCTCACCTCTTCGCCAGCTCTTCCGAATCTCGGGGTCGAGATTCCGTTTAAGGGGGGTAGGTTTGTCACACCCAGAAGTTCCCCTTTCTAGCTCTAAATTCATAAAATAAATTGCCTAAAAGAAATTGTCTATTTAACCTAGAGCAAATTCTAATTAAAAAGTGCATGTAATTAATTCGAATTGGCAAGGTGGGATTTTTTTGGAGTTCCCCTTGTTAAAATACACTAAAAGAAGTTTTAGAAAATTTTTTAGAGCATTGGAAATAATTTTAAACAATTAAAAACCCCCACAGCAATATTTAAAATCCCCTAAATCCTCCTTTTTCTTTTTCCTTCTTTTTCTTTCTCCTTCTAGGCCGCCGGCCCATCTCCTCCTCCGGCCTCCTTTCCCTCCCCGCCGGCCCACTGCCCCTCCCGGGCCGCCCTCTCTCTCTCCCCTGGGCCGCCACCCCTTCCTCCTCCTGGGCCAGCCCAAGGCCGCCCGCGCCAAGTCCTCTCGTCCTCCCTCTCTCCCGGGCCACCGACAGGTAGGGCCCACCTATCGGCCACGTCCCCTCCGCCGTCGTTTCCACCCGCAACCGCCACCGTCGTTTCCGCCGCATCCGCCGCCACCTTGCCCCCCTCCTCCGCCCTTCCCGGCCGCACGACTCCCTATAAAAGCCGCGCCCCCGCCCTTCCCCGGCCTCCTTTCCGCCGCTGCCATCCTCCCTCGCCGCCGGTAAGCGCCGCGCCGCCCCTCCTTCCCCCTTCCGGCCACCGCGCCTCGCTCCGCCGCTCGCCGCCGCACGCGCCGCCCTGCCGGCCACCTCTAGCGCGCCGTTGCTGCGGGCGCCGATACTGCCGCGCCTCGCGCCGCTCGTCGCTGCAGCCGCCGCTGCTGTCGCCGCTCGCGCCGCGGCTGACGTCAGCCCTAGCTGATGTCAGCCCTAGCGCGACTGCTAACGTCGGCCCTAGCCTGCTGACATCAGCCCTAGCTGACGTCCGCCCTTGCGCTACTGACGTCAGCCCTAGGGGTTTATTGCGCAATAAAATAATTTAGGATTTTTCTGTTTTAGTTAAAAACATAGTAAACTTCTAAAATTCATAACTAATTCATCCGGACTCCGTTTGAGTCCGTTCAAGTCTCAGAAAATTCATAAAAATATCTAGAATCCACTAAAAATAGTTTTGTTTCCTTTTTCAGTAGACTTATAGCCTGTTTTGCTTGTGTGCTTTGTTTGTCATGTAGAATCCGATAGTTCCGACGTTCGGGAGTATTACGAAGTGGTCGCCAAAGTTCCATCCACGCAAGAGCAAGGCAAGTCATACTCTTTATTCGTTCATATTGTACCTACTGTGCAAAATATCTTATTTACTCTCTAATATTGCATAGTTTTATAATATCATTTTATGGGCTTAATTACCTGTTGTACTCAGTCGTAGGTTCTAATACCTTGTACCTTTGATAGCTTGGGAATCAATATGACTAGTTGCTAGGTTAGGACATGATTAGCCCTACTTAGAAACAATAGCACACTAATGGGATGACTAGTGTACCACTATTATATATTCAATGATTAATGGTAGCTCATGATGGTTATTCGTGAGTGGTTAATTAATTGGTCCAACTAAAACCTGATAAATTGTGGGTTGTGAGTACATGGTTCTGATGGTCGTACTCATGACAATTAAGGACCGATTCACGGAAAACCTTGGAAGAATTACCGTACTTTCCACAAGCTAGCATGGGTAATAGCTAGGCTCATAGTGTAGCTTTTCTTAGCCGACGCATCCAGGCAAGGGTGAGCGTGATGGAATTTGGTCAGCGGGGGCTTTACCCGTTGATCAGCTGCCGGATTCACCTAGGCACGAGAGGGGGCTATCTGCCTTGGGTTAAAGGTGGGGGCGAAACCTGAGGTGTGGTGCGCTTGGTTAACGAGGGTTATGCGAAGGGTCTTGTCACAGTTTCCTTTCCGGTATACCGTGGTGGTATGCTGGTGTTGACGACGAAATTTGGTAAGCCTCAAAAACATCATCAGCTCAGAGTAAGAATCGGCTGGAGTCCGAATCGGCTACGGTCAGAATCAGCAGAGTTCGAGTCGGACAAGATGAGCCGATTGAGCCGATTTTGGTAATACGACTCGATACACGTCATCGGGTTAAATCAAGGTGCTTCATATGGATTGCCACACACGGTTAGAGTCCTGGAAAGGCAATTGTATCTATTAATTAGGAATATATGTAATTTCCTTATAGATAATCTCGGTAAGAGTCCGCCTAAGGGACTTGTATGTTAGTTGAATTTGTATTTGGTTAATATGAGTCGTGTCCGATATGGACTAGTATCTACCCATGTGTATAAATATGTACACCCAGGGTCTATGTAAATTATCTCTCGATCAATACAACTACTCTCGGCGCATCGCCACCCTCTTTCTGAGGTTTTTACTTATCAACCGGCGGGATTTGGCACCTGACGCAGGTCTACATCGGCTTTCGATCTCCGGCGAAGGGGTAAGCCCTACGTTCCGTCGGGTTCTGGTGAATTTATCGGCTACATTGGTGTTGTTCAAGGCTGCATCGCTTCGATCTCTTGGATCACTCTGGTTCGGTTGATATATTTACCTGATATCTCAATTCTATCTTAATTGCATTGTGTTTAGAGACGCATCGATTTAGTTGGAACTGTCTCGGTTAAGTCTGATGTTCTATCTTAGCTGATATATCTCTACAATCACAATGTTGTTTTAAATAGATTTGTTATATCCATCACATTAGACAGATTTATCGGTTCATCAAGTATTAGATTATCATATACAATCTCGTGCTGCATCGGTTAGGTTCGACCTACTAGATTGTTGTTGATAATATAAATCTTGTTAAGCCGATAGGTTCATGCTAATGTTTTATCGGAGTGCTAGCCGATGAATTATCATATATGTTATATAATCTAGATTGACAATGTTTTCTACTTGCATCGGCCGATCTCTATCTAGATTTTTGTCGATATCGGCTAGATTACTTTGTTGGCTTAGATTATATAATGTATCCACCACCCTGAAAATCAGTCAAAGGCTTGATTGTCTAGATATTATGTTTCTTTTCATACTTAGTGATGCATCAGTTAAGTTTGATCTACTAAGTCGTGCTTAGAACCATAATCTCTAGCATGCTTCTTGATTGCCAATAAGGGTTTCATCGGGGTTTCAGCCGATGAGTTATCTAGGAGTTGTATCGGCTCATAAGGGTTACATATAATTTGGATTTAGCCGATCGTAACAAAGGATTCATTGTTTATCTAATCATTTGGATTTATTGACATCGGACCTCCAGCCGATGAATGCTTCAACCTTCGGATCAGTGCTTATTCAATCCATCATTACTAGCCGATTGGTTTCTAGTGGATTATATTATTGTTTTGTTACATTATCATCAGCCGATTTTCTTTATATCATTATTTACTCAAGTATCAAGATCTATACTGGAAATCGGCTGGAATCACTCCATCGGCTTGTCAGCCGATTGGCTGTTTTATCTGCTATTCACATATCTTGTCAATTGCAGGATCAAACTAACTGGCATGTCCGCATCTCATTATTATTTTGGACCTGCACTGGAGCTAAGCAGATCTCCCAGGCCATCGTGTTTTTACGTCAACAGCTGGCACACGGTAACGTGTTGTGGGGCTGTGTCTTGTGGGTACAGTTGTACACCCCTGATCAGAGTAAAACTAATCAAATAGCCGTGCCCGTGGTTATGGGCGATCAACCAGATTCACCGTGATTAGTCATAATCTTAATAACTTGATCTAATGGAACT
The DNA here is from genome assembly GCA_000573905.2 of Oryza punctata. Classification (NCBI taxonomy): domain Eukaryota; kingdom Viridiplantae; phylum Streptophyta; class Magnoliopsida; order Poales; family Poaceae; genus Oryza; species Oryza punctata. The sequence continues at coordinate 3,943,793 of CM002496.2, forward strand.
GGTTTAGTTCAAGAGGGATGGTTTGGGCCTGTTGCAACGTGGTGTAGCGTTGGACAGTGATGATTTAATTTTGCTTAATTTCCTCAACTGTTTTACCGCTTCCAACTATTGTTTTAAATGCTTGATTTATGCAATTCAGCCTTTTAGCCTTTCTTTGGTATTACTTGCATCATTTTCTCCTATTCCGGTATGACTTGTTGAGTACAGTGGGTAGTACTCAATCTTGTTTTATCATTCTCCACACTAGAGTTGGATTTCACGTCAGAGCATGGTTTCTCGGAGGAGTAGGCTTGCCGCTATCGCCAAAGATGCCCGTGGATTGGAGTCGCCATGTTACGAGTGTCTAGTTATCTAGTCTAGTTTATTTATCTTTTCCGCTGCATTTATGTAAGATACTTTTATGTTGTTTGTAAGACATGGATCTGTATATCGACTTTGTCGTTTGTGTACCCTAGCTAGTCCTGGACAGGAATTTTAATACACATTCTGCTTGGAATTCGGGTTAGCGAATTTCTGGGCGTGACATCTATATCTTCAATGCATGTACCACTACGGCAAGCTCCAAATCATGAGTTGGATAGTTCTCCTCATGGGGGCGTAACTATCTCGATGCATAGGCGACAACCTTGCCTTCCTGCATCAGAACACAACCAAGTTCTGTACGAGAGGCATCACAGTAGATATCAAACCCCTGGTGCATATGTAGCAAAACTAACACTGGTGCTGATGTCAAACTCTTCTTCAAGGCTTCAAAGCTATGTTCGCACTCTGATGTCCATATAAATTTCTTCTCCTTCTTCAATAATTGTGTCAATGGACGAGCAACTTTGGAGAAACCTTCTATGAACCTTCTATAATATTCTGCCATACCAAGGAAACTGTGAACTTGTGTCACGGTCTTGGGCGGCTGCCAATTGATAACTGTACTCACCTTCTTTTGATTGATTGCAACTCCAACGGCAGCCACAACATGTCCAAGGAATTCAACCTCTTTCATCCAAAACCCACACTTGCTGAACTTGACATATAACTGATGCTCCCTTAGCTTTTCTAACACAAGCCTTAAATGATTCTCATGCTCTTTTTCATTCTTGGAGTAGATGAGAATGTCGTCCATGAAAACAACAACAAACTTATCCAAATATTCCATGAATACCTTATTCATCATGTTCATGAAATAAGGAGGGGCCTTTGTCAATCCAAAGGACATAACTGTAAACTCATAGAGTACATATCTGGTAGAAAATGCAGTCTTCGGGATATCATCTGACCTGATTCTAAGCTGATGATACCCGGATCTAAGATCAATCTTGGAGAAAACTCATGTTCCTTTTATCTGGTCAAAGAGAACATCAATCCGCGGTAAAGGATACTTGTTCTTGATGGTCACATCATTTAAGCTTTTGTAATCATTACACATTCTCTTGGTTCCATCTTTCTTCTTGACGAAAATAACTGGGGCTCCCCAGGGTGATGAACTAGGTCTGACATAACCTTTCTCTTTCAACTCTTGTATCTGCTTCTTCATTTTCAGCTAGCTCATTTGATGCCATACGATATGGTCGCTTGGATATAGATGATGTCCCTGGGACTAGATCAATGATAAACTCAATGTCCCTATGTGGTGGCATGCCTGGTAACTCTTCTGAGAAGACATCTGGATATTCTCTAATAATAAGTACCTTCTGTAGCTCAGAAACTTCCATGTGGTGCACTAGGGCTCCTTTCCAAGGGGGATTAATTATGGCTTTGAATTTGACTTTCTCTCCTTGAGAGTTTTCTAAGGTGATAGATCTACTTCCACAATCTAACACTGCCTTGTTACTGTGCAACCAATCCATCCCTAGGATAACATCAAGGTTAGGTGTATCTAACATAATCAGGTTGGCAAAGAATTCTACACCCTCTATTTCAATCTTCACTCTAGGACAACTAGTCTGGGTTCTCATCTCTGATCCCGGTGTTTGAATAAGCAAAGAACACTTAAGAGGAATAGTACGAAACTTATGTTGAGAAGCAAAAGACCGAGAAACAAATGAATGCGAAGCTCCAGAATCCAATAAAACTGTTGCATGTATTGAGTTAACCAGGAACTTACCTAGAACAACATTCGTAGAGGTCTAAGCTTCCTATGCAGTGACATGGTTCACACGTCCCCTGATGATAGTCTGCTGATTTGCTGGTGCAGTTTGTTGTGCTGCTCCTGGTGCTGGTGTCTTGACTGGGGTATTTCCCAAGTTGAACTTCACTTGAGTAATGTTCTTGGGATGAGGACAAGTGTTGGCAAGGTGGTGCCTGTGGAACAGTTCTGAACTATGGAGCAGCTGGCGGACGGTTGTTGTACTACTGGAATGCTCCACGTGGCCTCTGGCTTGGACCACTTGCTTGTTGGTTCATCTTGCGCTTGCGATCTTCACCAAGCTTCCTGCGTTCTTCTAACAGCAGGGTCTTGTTCACCAGGCTCTGGAAACTGCTAAATTCATGAGCAACAAGTCCCACCTTGAGACCGGAATTGAGACCTTTTAGGAAATGCCTCTGGCGATTTGCATCTCTAGCAACATCTTCGGGTGCATAGCGGGCAAGAGAAGTGTACTGAGTCAGGTATTGCTACACTATCTTGTTAGCCTGCTGAAGGGTACGGAATTCTTCCTTCTTCAGCTCCTCAATGCCAGCGGGGACATAGTAATCACGAAAAGCTATACGGAAATCCTCAAAATTCAAGGCTTCAGGGTCATCCAAACCTCCCCTAAGGTTCTCATACCAGTCTAGGGCAGCTCCTTCCAACTGTTGGACAATGAAACGAACTTTCTCTTCATCTGAGCACTGGGTGACCTCCAGCTTGCGTTCCATGGCATGAATCCAGTCTTCTACGTCAAGCGGAGTACCTATTCCCTTGAAGGTTGATGGCTTGGTGCGCAGAAACTCAAACATCTTGCTCTATTGAGGTGGAGTGTCTTGGGGTTGTTGTTGCTGTTGTCACTGTTGGTTCTGAAGTTGTTGCATCATTATCCTCATGAGCTCATTTTGGGCCTGCATGAAGACTTCAAAGTTCTGCTGTTTCACTTGGGGTGCTTTGAGGTGGTTGCTGACTAGTGGCGTGGGCATCATTGTTCTCATTCTCTCCATTATGACCTCTAGTCCTAGTGTTCACCATTTGTTCAACATATGGCTGGTTAGAAAAGGTTCTAAGGAGAAAAGAACAACTCTAAGAAAAGGCGACTAACAGGGGTAGACTGAACATCCTGACAAAACACACATATGACTGTTTAGGAGCCGGAGGGCTACAAACAGACCGTACGACAAGCCGGAAGAACCAAGAACTAAAAACAAGCAACGCTTCTAGCACACAATCTTAATGTCTTGCTAACGTGTTCTACTAACTAAAGGCAAAGCGGCACAATGACAAAAACCACTTCTAGAACTAAATCCTGGTTCACGACGAAGCTTCTTGAAGACTCCAATGCAATGCTGGTGTAGATCCTCCTTCCATAGCTGACGATAGAAACTAAAACAGATAGAAGGATATTCGAGAGTGAGAGAAGGCCAGAAAGAGTAAGGAAAGAAAGAGCAAGTTAAATTGCTTTGCGTTTCATGAAAACAGTTTTGAAAAAGAGCAGGCTATCTAAGGCCTCTGATACCAACTCTGTGAGGACCCAAAATAGTACCTCCTATGTATAAGTGCTAGTCCAGGATCAAGTTAGCACACACAGACACAAAGATAACATCACAGCCAACATCACGTAGGAAACCTAATATTTATTAATAAAGTGACTGTGATAAGCCTTATGGCTAGAGTTTACATTTATTTATGCCACGAAGGGCCTAAGGAAAATAATAAATAGCAGTGGAAAATAAGATAAACGCGTAGTAGTTCCTTTCAACTTGCCACAGGCAGTCAACTAGAACACGTGGCCTATTCCTCGTCTTTAGCAGCAAACTCCTCAGGGAACAGCGGAATCCTTTCTTCTGGAATTAGGGGAATTGCAAGGTGAGTACATGGAATACTCAGAAAGTACACGGAAATATGCATATGCACGGCTGACAATAAAGGCAATGGCTATTTTGCATAACACAATAATTTGCAGTTATAAACAATTTAGAAATAGAGGTTTAAAACAACATTTATAAATAACGGGTGTTACCAACCAACCATCCACACAGGATCTGTCCACATAGGACCACTAAGCTATATTCATTAACCTGCACACAACTCATTCCCAGTTTTCGCAAACTACCCCTCATTAGATATCACCAAGCATGTCCATGACCGAGGACACGACTATTCGAATAGATTAGTTTAACACTCTACAGAGGTTGTACAGCTTGACCCACAAGATACATCGTTCTTTTAATGGCCATGTGCAAATGTCACACTTCAGGTTATGTGCGGCCAAGGAGTCTGTAACAAAGCTTTTTAGAAACTTCACGCCAACACTGCCTTCCCCCATGAGACACCTTTCCCTCACACCGACAAGAAAGTACCCATTGCTAATCTAAACTCCTATCATCTAGCCACCTGGGCCAGTAGTGCCAAAACTCGGAATCCTACTAGGCCAGGTTCTTCCCATGAGAACATGTGGTTGCACGTTAGGCTCGGATCAATGGCTTATGAAGTGAAGTCCTTAAATGACCAGGGCAACATACCAAACTACATTAGCACACAGCTAATGCGCAACACAACGTCTCATACGGTTGTAGTCGGATCATCAACGTGTCTCCCAAATCGTAGTTATCTCAACTCACCAACAGATCGGGTCAATCATAGCCTAGAGCTTTGAGTGGTGCTCATGGTTTATCAAGTGGTATCAGAGTTTTCGTTGCTCGGTGAGTTTTTTATCTACCTATATCCAGAAAATAGCCATACAAAAATAATTTGCATTAATTACCTAGCCATATTTGTGCCAGTGCATTGTTCCTTTTAGTTTTTGCATTGTTGAGTTTTGTATTGCATCGTGGAGTCATGTTGCTGGTCTTAGTGTCTAGTCTGTTTAGAGTTTCGAGTTCTGGTCACGTCTAGCACCACTGTCGCCATCGCCACCGTATCTTCGTTGTCATCGAGATCTTCGAAAACGGAATCGTGTCACCGCTAGGGTTCCATTTTCTCATTTCAGGCATTTTCTGTCGGTTAGTTTTGGAGTTGCGTCTACGGTTTTGTCATGTGGTTGTGCCCTGTCCCGTGTCCGTGTTGTTGCCGTGAGAAAGTGGAAGGAGGAGATTAGATTATATTATATTAGATTGATATATGTTTGGTTTGGGGAAGAAATAGTAGATTGGATCAGTTTTTTTATCGACACCAAATCCGAACCTGTTGGTTCCCCCTCCACCTCCCCACCACACATCTCTCACTCCACCTCCCCACTGCACGGTTGTTTCCTCTCCCATACCGTGAGTTGCTACACCTTGTAAAAAAATATTATGATGTCGGATATGAGATCGGTTTGTAAAAATGGAACCTACGCGACGAGAGCATTCCATTTTTGTATAATTTTAATTTTAAGGTTTGCACTTTTACATTCGAGTCCTTGTAATTTTCTTATTTACATTTGAGTCCCTGTAATTTTACATCAAGGTCCTTAAGTTGGTTTTTGCTGAAAAAAATTAAAAAAGGAAAAAAGGCAGAAAGGTGCTAAAAAATAAGAAAAAAAGCCGCACCGAAAAAATGAAAAGAGAAAAGAAAAAGAAAGAAAAAAAAGGAAGGAAAAGAGAAAATCAGTTATTATCTTGAGATTGCTTTCGTATATCAGAATTGTGCTTGAGTTGTCCTAGTGCTATCTTGTGGTATCGTTTGTGTCTAGGCTCGCGTCTCTAGTACGTTCTAGCCTAGGACCAGCACGGTACTGACTTTGAACAATTATTCAACTTTGCATTATCTGATTTGAGTATTTGCTACTCATTTGCTACATACTTAAGCCTACCCAGAGCACCACAGATTTGATTGCAGCCGTACAGCAAATGTTTGCCAACTCATCGATACATCCAAGCTCCATTGGGTCTAGGTTGAGTCGGTGTGGTCACCAATCTGCTTGCTTTGGTAAGATCTTGTAAGAGCTTGGTTAAAAGTTTGAGTGTGTGTGTGATATTTGAGCTGCCACTACCTAGTAGTTGATAGGAGCGTGCATATTTTTGTGTGTGTTTCTTGTTTTCAACTAACCATGGTAGGATTAAGCAAGAGAATACGAGACCGTGATTCTCAACATCGACATCTTCGTCAAGACATGAGAACTGATCAACATGATCCATATGAGGTAAGTGATGTTCTTGCTAAGATCAAATCTGCACTACCTTATTTTGAAGGAAATTACGATCCTCATGCTTACATTAAATGGGAACTAGCGGTCGATAGAGATTTAAAAAGCATGACTTGTCTGAGAAACATATGGTGATGTGTGCCTCTAGTGTTCTAATTAAAAATACTTCTTATGATTGGAAACATCTATGTAGGCATAAGAAAATTTGAGAGATGTTTAAGTTCCCATGTATTATGCTGATAGTCTGCTCAACAAACTACAATGTTTAAAACAAGATACTAGAACTATTACTTCATACTATCATGATATGCATGCTTGTTTATTACGTTGTGGTTTAGATGAATGTGAAAAAGCTACAGAATTGAGGTTTTTATGTGGGCTTAATAATGAAATTCAGGGCATGCTTGCATGTCAAAGTTATAGCTCTTTTGCTCATTTGTTACAACTTGCTTGCGATGCGGAAAACAAATTGGGATGTAAAGAAGCAACAAGTTGTACACGTGCCTCCTATTGCTAATAATTTGCAGGAAGTAAACAATTGTCAAAAGAAGGAGAATGATGTTCTTGAGAAGAAAGAAGAGAACCATGAAGCACCTGCTTTGTCTAAACAAAGTTCGCAAGGTAAATTAAATGGTGATGAAGTAAATGAAAGTGAGTATTCTCGAGCTAAGCTACACATGTCCACTTTTCATGCTATAGTAGAGCAACCAATAGTGGAACTAATTGCTGATATTCCTTTGTCACAAGTTGATTTGTTTGTTGTTCCTTGTGATAAAGAAGAGTTGTGTGCTAATGCTTCACTTATATCCATGCCACAACTAGTGAGTGAACATGCTATTTCTAGTGTTAGTTTTTTATGTGCTGATTTTAAGCATGTTGTTCACATTACTAATGAAGTTGAGGAACGTGAATTATTATCTTCTTTAAATACTTTGGGCTATATTCAGTTTGATGATTTTTGTGAGCTCGATAATTTGAAGGAGAAATTATTTGCTAAGTTTGATTTGCCATGTCCAACTATTACTATATTTCATATCTTTGGCAAATATAATGATAGAGGAATATATTTGGTGCATAGAATTTACATCTATTCGGATTTAGAACCTCCTGGAGATGTGGATAAAACATGCAAGCTAGAGGGACATGTTATTGCTAATCATATTATATTGAGTTTCTCTTGTCTTCATTGGAAGAAACATGATGTTTTAAATAGATTACGTGAAGAGCACCATATGGAAAAACCGAGGATGGTATTCCGTGAAGAAGGGGAGGATGAAGTGGCCATGGCTACTATTGATACAACCATTGCTCACATCAAGATCAAGTTGCTCAAGTGCTCGAATCCAAGTCGGCGATCTGCTACAGTGCTGACTTGAAACGGCCGCCAAATATTCATGCGAGCTCCGTTTTGGGTCTATGAGTACTTGATGGAAAGCTCTCGGAATCCTCTTTCCAATGGATCCAAACTCATCACCAAATTCCATCTCAGTCGGTTGCAATTGAAGAAACAAGGTGTTGCATCACCTGTAATGGGTCTATGAGCTTGTAACTTCGTCTGGGACCCCGGCCCATGTGCGGTGCACCCCAAACAGGTGGAGCATGAACCTAGGGCTCTCTTGGTCGTCTTCCCACCTCCTTGAATAGCTAGGTACACCTTCAGGGTTTCTTGGGTTTTCTTAGATTAAAAGTTTAGCCACTACTACTTGTTTGCAGCGCGCGTGTCGGCTAGACCCCCCGTCTGCTTGTTTTCAGAATGCCAACCTATCGTGTGTATTGCAATTCCTATTTGCGACGGCAAGAGGTGGCACTGGGCAGATGAGGTTGAGACGACTCCGGTGGTGCGGCACAAGGCTCGGGGAGGGAGGGGATGCGACACATCGATGATGACGACGTCGACCGGAGTTGGGGGAGGAGAGAGAAGACAGCGACGCGGGGAGAAGAAGGCTCGGCCTTGGGCTTTACCGGTGGCTGCGGCGACGGCCAACGGCGATGGCGCACGGTTGTGCTAGCGGCGGCGGCGGCTCGAAAAAAGGAGAAGGGCTGCGACGGCGGTATTTATATGGGAGAGGCTAGGGTTAGGGCACGATACAGGTGCGATTTAAGGAATGGCGGCACCGATATTTTGAAGGTGGCAGCGTGTCTTGTGATAGCGGCGGCGCAGCTCTGCTTGCGGCGCGGCGGCAGCGTGTGCCGGCGTGGGTTGGTGGTGGCGTGGGCCGGCGAGGGAGTAGAGAAGGCGGGGCCAAGGTGCGGGCTCGGGGCTTGGCCCCTAGACCTGTAGCATCGGGGAGAAGACGAGGAAGAGGATGGTGGCTGGAGGTAGAGGAAGGAGGAAGGAAGAAAAAGTAAGAAAGGGAGGGGCTTTTCTGCAAAAGAAACATAATAGAGAAAGAGAGGAAGGAAAATTGGAAAAAGGATAGGGACTTTTCTGGAAAATTCCAAATATAAAGTACTCATAATTTTTGGAGGATTTTGAAATTGAAGTTGGGATTTAGTGGACTTGGGCGGGAGTAGAATTAGAAATGAGCTGCACATCCGAAATTCAAATTAAATCCAAATCAACTCCAATTAAAATACGACAAAGCCAACGACGTAATTAATTAATTAATAACATTAAAATCTTTTTATTTAATGAAATTTTCATTAAGCTATTTTAGACAGTTAAACCAAATGTGAATTGTCGCAATCAGACGAAAAGAACGAAAAGCGAAAAATCAGGACATGACACATTTTATATAAATTCTAGGAATAATTTATTAAATAATTTATAAATCACTGAAAAGAAAATCATGGTTTGACAAGGGGACACGTGGAAATTTGCCAAAAATTCATTTTACTCAAAAATTCATTTTATAAATTTGTTGTCTCATTATTTATTACCACTTTATTTCAAAAATTTTAAAATGCAGAATTTTGAAAGGTAGACATGCTCTAATGCAAGTATTAAATTTGAATGAAATTAAATATGAGATACATACCAATTTACGTGTTGGCAAGAGCGACGTCATTTTAACTCCGATGAGTAAGACCGTACCTCCGTAGTGTTTAGCGCAATGATGAGGCACCCTGTCCCGGAGGTGTCGGAACGGGTGACTTTTGTTTCATGCGCCACACCTTCTTTACTATTGGTGTGGTCGGCAGCTTCTTGGGTGTTAGGGTTACAGGCTTTCAAGCCTGTAATCCTGGCTTCGCTGATGTCATCTTAAGATCTTGACGGGGCCTTGACATCCCTTCTCATTCCAGGAAATTCATTATGAAGGCGATGAGGCTATCCGTCTTTGGGGGTTTTAGTTCGACATCTTTGTTATGCAGGTTCGATCCGTACTTGATCTTGACCATGGAGCATTCCTCCACCCTTGGTCTGAACTCGAACTTCTCCTCCTTCCCATTGATGTGAAGCCGAATTTGTCTCGCTCCCACATCAATGTTTGCCTCCACAGTACTCAGGAATGAACGCCCAAGGATAAGCAGTGTCTCCTTATCGGTGTCCATGTCCAGCACCACGAAGTCGACAGGCATAAAGAAATCCCGTATTTTCACCGGAATATCCTCAGCGATACCCACCGGGTAGTGGACTGAGGAGTCTGCCAGTTGAAGCCGCATCGATGTTGATGACAACACCGTGAAGTTCATCATGTCAAAGACCTCCTTGGGCATGATGCTTACGCTTGTCCTAAGGTCGCATAAAGCTTGGTCGAAATACTGCGCCACGATCGAGCAAGTGATCACGGGACAACTCAGATCCTTCTTCTCTGGAAGCCGGTGGAGTATAGCATTGCTACACTCCTCTATCAAGTTCACCACTTCTGTGGTGGGCATCGGTCGCTTGTTGTTCAGGATGCCCTTGAGATAGTGAGCATATGTTGGAACTTGCATCGCAGCAGGGGGACATTGATGTGGATGTTCTGTATAACATCAACGAAGCGAGCGAACTGCTCATCCACTGATGGCTTCTTGTTGCGCTGGGGAATGGCAGCATGTTGGTGTTGTAGTACTCCTGTGGCGCTGTCTTCCCTTGTGGCATAGTTTCTTCGTCTCCAACAGTGTTAGATGGTGCAGCGCCCTTGCCCTCATTACTCACTACTACAGAAACGGTTTTTGCAGACGGGCATAATCGATCTTCGCATGTGGTTCGTCGGGCCGCATGCGTGAAATGGTCTGCGAAGATCACCATTTGCACATGCGGCCAGCCGAGCCGCATGTGAAGATCGATCTTCGCATGCGGTCACTTAAGAAGCCCGCATGCGAAAATCGATCTTCGCATGCAGCCTATTTAAGTAGCCGCATGCGAAGATCGATCTTCGCATGTGGTCCACTTAACAGGATCGCATGGGAAAATCGATTTTCGCATGCGGCTTGTTAAGTGGACCGCATGGGGAAATCAATTTTCCAATAACAAAATTAATATTCTAGCAGTTTGGGAAGATGGGTGTCGTATTTAATATTATATTATGTATGATTTATTACAGTATTCTGGAATATATATCATATGAGATAATCGAATTGTTGTTAATACTGTAACAAACATTAAATACATAACCAGAAATTCAAACGTTATTTACATACGAAGCATATAGTACAAATGCCACAATTGTTTCATTACATATATAAAGTAGTGTTCATGTAATTGCATATGTTCTTTCTCCCACTCTCTGAGAGGTTGAAATTTGTCTTCCAATGCGAGTTCACTCTGGTTGTTGTAGAAGAGACCTCTTGCGTTGCAGACATCACGACGGATGAATCGGCAGAGATCAGCACACACGTTCCAGATAGTTCTGTCGTCGAATCATTGTGCAACATAAGGGATTTTCGGGATCTGTGCACAGAAAAGACAATAAAAGGTTACTAAGTGAAATGTTTTTTCTAGCTGGGTTTATTTGTTAAGCAGAATATGCTCATTTACTCGATCACTGGTTGTTTGGTACCTCCCGTTGACTCTGAGCATCTCGCACACGTAATATCCGCACAAGTTGGTTACTGCTGGTTGTTTGTAACACTGTGATATAGTTACAAGGGACCGATCATGAGACAGAATTAAGAGACTAATGTACGATAGTTTGTTAGTATTGGCATATATATGTTCGTACCAGCCAGCCAGTCTTGACAGACAACGTGTTCTTGGCTGGATCATTTACTGGTCCACCTCTTTTGCAGTAGTACATGTGTGCTCTGTTTGAAGAACACTTTCAAACAATTGTTTCTTCAGTACTTAGATCGTTTCTTCAGAACACAATTTACTGGTCCACCTCTTTTGCGGTAGTACATGTGTGCTCTGTTTGGAGGACACAATTGTTTCTTCATTTACTGGTCCACCTCTTTTGCGGTAGTACACATGTGGTCTAACCTTCGTGATCTGCCCGCTAGATCCTCTGGTTCAACATGGCGTAGCATATCCTCTAGATCAAAACCACCCTCAAAATCATCACTATTTGTGCAAACATCTACATTCATCCTTTCACGGGACATGTCTTCGATTACAAAATTCTCGGCCTCATTCATCTCGAAACTTAAATCTTCATCGTCAACTTGGGGATCAGCGATTTCCCCGTGATATGTCCAAACCTTGTAATTGGCGGTGAATCCATCCTGCATTATGTGTCCCAATATTTCACCAGGATCTACCACCAATTTTTGATTCTTGCAGTGATGGCACGGACAAATTTTTTTGTCATATTCTCTCTCAAAGCATGCGCCTTAGCCTGATTAATAAATTTAGATGCTTCCTTCATAAATATTGGGTGAGTTCTCCGCATCTCATACATCCATGACGACCGATCCATCTATATGTAAAGACAAAAAAAATTACAAATACAAATAATAGACCGCAGGTATTTTATGAAAACATGTAAATACATTTATCCCTAAAAAAATACAACAGTACAAGTAACTAGTATGTACAAGTGTTTACATCCAAAATTTACCCATCAAAACATATATTTTAAAGCTAGATTTTGCAAAAACTAGCTAAAACAAACCTTCTCACAATTTAAAAAAAACTCCAATTTCCACCAACGAAATTTAATAAAAATGGAGCCAAATGAAGGAGAATAGAGATTTCTACACCTTTCATATAGAATTCAAGCAAAGATTTCGAGTTGAAAACATTCCCCCTATTTGTTGCTTGCAATAGGAGAGAGAAAACTTCGGATTCAAATGCTCAATGTCGGGTCTGCTGCAGGATATATGGGCCCATCATCGCATGCGGTCACTTACGACAGCCCCATGAGAAGATGCATTATCACATGCGGCTGCTTAAGACAACCGCATGCGATAATAGGCATATTTTTGCATGCGGCCGTCTTACGGGACCGCATGGGATAATGCATGCGGCCCCTTAAGACGGTCGCTTGCGAAAATATACCGATTATCGCATGCGGCTGTCTTAAGCAGCCGCATGCGATAATGCATCTTCGCATTCGGCTGGTTGACCCGCCCCCGGGGGGCGATTTTTGCAGGCGCGGCCACAAGTCGCCCACATGCAACCTATAGCCCCCCTCGTACAGAAAAACGCTTTGTCTAGTAGTGACTTGTTCTTGCAATGTTAGGATATGGTGGTTTCTGAGTGGATTTTCCTTCCCTCGTGGTCACCGCTTTAAAATTTTCTAAAAAAGTTCGGGTTGTCCCAGAATCTTCCTAGATTCAATGGTAGGAACAAGAGCAGCTAGCTGAGCTAACTGGGTTTCTTGCATTTTATTAAAGCTTAGCTGGTTTTGGAAAGTAGAGGCGAAGCCATCTAACTTAACATTTATATTTTCTAAAGCTTCGTAATTAGCAGCTAATTTCTTAGATAATGCATCTGTTATTTTAGCTTCGCCAAAGACAAGATCTTTTAAGGAGGGTTGGTTATTATTCAAATTACCATTGTAACCTCCTTGATAGAAAGGGCGAGGCTGGTTCCACCCTTGACCTCCTTGCGGACGATACCCGTTGTTGTGGTTGTTGTTGTTCATGAACATCATTTCTTCACGGGTCTCTGGACATTCCGTGCCGGAGTGACGGTATTACCGCAGGCTTCACATTTCATGTGAGAGGCTAGGGCTTTAACAGTACCCTGCCTTGTGTCCTTCTCCTGATCGTCCAAGCGTTTCATCAGGAGATCCAGCTTGGCGGTAAGCATCTCTGTTTCCTTAACGGTGTGCATGCCCCTTTGACGGGTTTGGACTCGTTCTTTGCTCCATCCCATGTTGGAGACTATCTTCTCAATTAGATCAGTTGCTCTTCTATCAGTCTTCGAGAAGAAAGCCCCTCCAGCAGCAGTATCCAAATGGTCTCGTGATGAGGGAGTCAATTCGTTGTAAAATCTCTGTAGGATTAGTCACTCGTCCATCCTATGATGAGGACAAGAAACGATATATTCCTGCAGCCTTTCCCTAGCTTCTAGGATCGTCTCATCTCTTGTTTGCAGGAAGCTAGATATTTTTCCACGAAGGGCATTGGTTTTCCCCATTGGGAAGAATTTTGAGAGGAACACTGTTGACCTTTTTTATAGGTGTCGATCGTTGCTCGGTTCCCATAGAACCACTGTTTCACTCTCCCAAGAGGAGAAAACGAAAATAGTTAGAGCCGAATAGCATCTTGGCTGACTCCCTTGATGGTATATGTGCTATAGATCTCTAGGGACTGTTGCAGATGAGCACTTGCATCCTCATTTTGCTTGCCATATTACGGGCTAGACTGTGTCATGGTGATCAGGCTGGTCTTGAGATCGAAGTCCACATCTCCAATGTTGATTCTAGGCCCGACAGGCACATTGTCAGCAGAGGGAATGACGAACTCACGGAGTGTCTTCTCTTCCATAGTGGTCAAAAATTGGAGGCGCGGGAATGATGGGTTTAGTTGCTGATAGAGTCACTTGAGAAGGGTTGACACGGGGTTTTACGCTCCTCAAAAGTGCTTCAGGATTTCCTTTGAAATTTGTTGGCAAATTAAAACTAGTCATGCACTACCCTATTTTCACATAAAAGCGAAAACGACCAAGGTTAGCCTGCAAAGGACAATGATCATACATAGGTGGATATTAATTAATAACATATAATAAACTTTTAAACCAAATATCTTCCCCGGCAACGGTGCTAGAAATATTTGTTGGTATTTCTTAACAACGTTACTAGGAACATAATCCCCTGCAATGATGTCATAAATATTAATCGGTATTCTTACGGTTACAGATATAAATCAGTAAGCGTAAGGATATACCGCTGTAGCATTTCACCTGGAAGTATTCCAAGGTATCGTATTTATTTAATCCCAAGGGAAGATATGGTAAGAGAATACTATGTTATTAATTAACATCACACATAAGTAGATCAAAGTCTAATGCAGAGGTTAATCGATTATAAGGTAAGGGCAGGTTGACACACAGAAGGATCATTATAAGATTACTTTCATAATCAAATCTAGGCTAATTGGAGAAGAATAAAGAAAGGCCTCATTTTTGTACTTCTAGAACTTCTAGTATATAGTCATTTTAGTATACACTTGCTAATGTACAACTATATGGCTAATACTCCCTAATTATGCCCACCTGGTATATCGAGAAACCACCCCCAATTGTCGGGTTCCTTACGATAATACGTTATGGTTATCCAACCGGTTATGGATACGAAGGAGTACCCGCACCAGGAACCTTTCTTGGCCCTATATACGCACATGGAGGAATACCCGTACTGAGCTGTCACTATCAGCGGCCTACCTCTACAGTTCCATAGCATATAGCACCACTTAATTATATTCAATAATCCAAGCACCGTGCTTACCTTACTAAATATTACTCTGATGATATAGAGCAACCATATGAATGAACATTAAGCCAATACCACTGCATATCTCTGATATGCTAGCTATACAATTAATACAAGTCAAGCATGAACTAAAGTTGGTACTCGAATAATTGTATGAATAAGGTAAATGACCAAAACTATATAAAGAAGAATATTTCATTATTGAGTAAAGTCTTACAAGAGGGATATAAGCTACTAGAACCATACCCGAATTCTCCGAAAGACTTAAAGAACTAGGAAACTATTTTAATTCTAACTCCACTAACACTAGATCAAAGTAAATAACTAGGAGAGCTTCTTCATCTTTATTCGTTCTTGGTGTGCGTTGGAGGAGAGGATGAGAGCTCTTTACATAGTGGTGGAGAGAGTGGAGATTCCAAGCATCAAAAGAGCATCTTCTCTCTTGAGCTGCCATGTGTCCTCCTGATGGCGGTTTCGATCGGTAGAAACGGTCACAACCGCCTTAGGAAGTCGGTAACTACCGACCTGTAAATTTTGAGGGTCTTTTGGGCTGGGCCTGGGTCGGCCGACCCATGGCTAGCCCCCTCGCCTAGTTCTTTCTCCAGTATTCTGCTAGGTGGATCCTTGGTCTAGTGGAATGTTGGCAGGGCCCATTTCTAGATGTTTCATTTGGTTTGTGGACCCTCCCATCCATGTGTACGCCACGTGTCAATCTCTGATTGGTTGATCGTGTATTTTCACCATTTCTCCTCCGTTTATATATTAATCTCCTATGTTCAAATACTTTGCTAGGTACATGTGGAACTAGATTATTTGTAAATAAATATGCATGCAAGCATTGCCAGTTCTTTATTATTTTTGGAAGTATTGACGGTAGAAATTGGTCTATAGCGACCATCAACATCGCCCACGCCACGAGTGGCCCAAGAACCCTTAGCCCCAGTCTGCCCGCTCGCCTCCAACCACCGCCCACATCCTCCGCCTTCCCCGCCACTTCGCGCCGCTTCTCCCTCTCCTAACCTCTCTCTCGTCTTCCCCAACTCGTTCCGCTTCTCGGCCGCCCCTCTACCGGCACCACTCGCAGCTGGAGCTCCGTCCTCACTGTCGTCCCGGTAGCCGCCGCCGGTCGCCTTCGCCGTGACACGCTCGGTGAACATCTCCCTCTCTCTTCCTTCCTCTTTTGCCACTTTCCGCGCCGCTGCTCGCCGCCAGTCATTGCCGGTGACCTTCGCGTTGCCCGCCTTGCGCCACCGCCGCCCGGTTGAGCTGGCCGGCGACTCCCGCCGGTCCCGCGCGCTCGTATCCGCCTGATCCCCTTCGGGTGATCTTGGCCGTCTGTGTGGCGCCCATGTGGCTGCCACGTCGTTGCCGCGTTGGCGCCGCGTGTGCACCACGTGGTGCACCCACCCATGCCCATGGACCACCTCGTGGTCCCGGTCCACGTCGCACCCAGCCTCCTCCCTGGACTTGGGCCACCATGGGCTGCTCCCTTGACCCGCTGACTCGTGGAGCCCGCATGTTAGCTCGGGCCTCACCCTTGCTAACATCAGCACTCTGCTTTTTCCTTTGAAAATAATTAATAATTGCGCAATAATTCGGTTTAATTCCAGAAATCCATTTAAATGGCTCAAAACTTCTAAAATTCGTAACTAATTCATACGAACTCCAAATTTAACCATTCAACTTGAAAAATTCATCTAAAATTGAGCTCTACATGTTTGTTTACTTTGTTTTTATTAGGGTTTTTCCTCGTTTTGCGTGCAAGCATTTAGTTTCTGTCGTTTCGGAAGATCGTGATCACAAGAGAAAGAGTTCGAAAGATTGCTTGAAGAAGCAAGGTAAGTCACACATTCTCCTTGAACATGTTGAACCTAATTTATAAATGTTTTATAGTTTGGAAATAAAATTCCATGTTTTGCTAATTACATAGGAATAGGGTTTACCTATCTGCTCGCTTGTTCCATATTTACTTGTTATCCGTCCTTTGTTAACTTGGGTGATAATTTGACTAGCTTATGTTACTTATGTGACCTTGCTAGAATTATATATGCTTAGTCATGCTTAATACCACTAGTTCACATTATGGGATAATCATTGTATACTTTTAGTATCTTGATGAGCTGCAAGCTCGTGACACCTGGCCATGTTTTATTGGTCGTAATTATACAACTAAGTATGGCTTAATGGTAGGCTGTGGGTGCATGGTTTTGCTTGTCGCACCCATGGCAATTAAGGACCGGTTTGCAGGAAACACTGGAAGACTTGCCGTGCTTACCACAAGCAAGAATGAGCAACTGCTGGACTTGTAGTATAGTTTTTCCCTTTCCGATGTTCCAAGGCAAGGGTGGGTGTGATGGAGTTGGGTCGGCGGGGGCTTACCCATTGATCGGCTTCTGAATTCACTGCGGCGCACGGTGGGCTATGCTCCCGTGTTTAGGGGTGGGGGTGAAACCTCAGCGTGGTGCGCTTGGTTAGGGGAGTTATGCGAAGGGTCTTATCACAATCACTCGCATGGTGACGTGTCAGGCATGGCATAGTGACAAGCGGTGGGCTATGCTCCCGTGTTTAGGGGTGGGGGTGAAACCTCAGCGTGGTGCGCTTGGTTAGGGGAGTTATGCGAAGGGTCTTATCACAATCACTCGCATGGTGACGTGTCAGGCATGGCATAGTGACAGGTGGTGGATTGTGTCTTGTGGGTACAGTTGTGCACCTCTGGCTAGAGTAAAACTATTCGAATAGCCGTGCCCGCGGTTATGGGCGATTGACCAGCTTACTGTGATTAGTCTCACATCATTAATTAATTTGACTTAATGAACTGGTGTAGTTCAGATGGTTTGGTGGGGCCTATTCAATGTGGTGTAACGTTGTTAGTGGAGATATAATCTTGTCTCATTAATCTATTGTTTTACTGTTTTCCAAATATAAATATTTACAACCGCCTTTATACAAATAGCTACAAACCTCCCTTGTCTCCCCCTGTACATCTTCATCATTGGTGTGGCTTGCTGAGTACAGTGGTTGTACTCAGCCTTGCTATTCTTCCACCTTTTCAGAGTATACTGCTTTTGAGTTGAAGACGAAGTTTGAGTTTTTGCCTATGGAGTGGAGCCGAAGCCCTGTTAGGATCGTCCCCATTTTCCGTTGTTGTTGCTTTTCTTTTTAGTGTGAGGACTAAGTACCTCTTCAGTAAGTATTTACTCTTTATTTACGTTTGGATCTGTATATTAATTTGTTGTTTTGTGTACCCTGTCTTGATTCCTGGACAGGGATTTATACACAAAATAGTCTAGAAATTCGGCTAAATTTCTAGGTGTGACATGTAACCACTCGGATCAGAAGCCGCTCAGATGAGATGCACTCGGTCTACATCACCAGAGAAATTTATCACTTGGGAGCAGATTAATAGACGTGTTATACACGTTATATTTTAAGGGTATTGGTGGGTATATTTCAGGCTTAATCCCAATATGTCTGCAGCCCATATTCCAGGTGTGGCCTGTCGCGTGTCTCTAGGGACTTAAGCATATTTGTTTTTGGCAATATGCGCGTGCTTAAGTGTCCAATACCTTATCCTTTTATACAACTGTTACACAACTTTTTAGGAGTTAGTACAGTGCAATTTAAAAGGTGGCAAATAGTGAAGTTTTATATATAGCTGCTCTATTAACCTTTTTATAAGTTAACGACATTGTTTGGGTTTTATAAAGCAATTGATTTTATATCATATCATTGCTTTTTGTCACATATGTGTGCATTTTTATACAACCAATATCAAGGCTTAGGCTGATTATATACTGGTCATTTACAGGCAATTGGTAAATCCATTTATGAGTGTTATTTCACTCATATTTTTTACCATGAGTGCCTTATCTCTATTAGGTATGGTAAAATTGTGTGTCTTATAGGGATTTGAGCATATTTGTTTGGGCAATATGCACACAATGTGAAACCAATACCTTATATTCGTTATGCAACATGCTTTGTTGTCAAAGTTATTTGCTGTGCAATTTTTCCAAGATGCATTTAGCTTAGGCTATGCGCATTATACATTTAAAAAACCACTTGGATAGTCAAATCATTTATTTTATTTATTGACTATATGCTTAGTTTGTTCTAAACACATAGTAGGGGGGCTACACCTAATTCAGTGCATGTAGTCGATACACCTAATTATATATTCTTTATTATACTTCATTTTTTTCAGCCCTTCACAGCCTCATGATTTGGTAAAAGCACTCGGGAGACCATGGCGAAGGTGATTGAAGCACTTGGCTTTTGGTGATTTAGCTCAGGAGAAGATTATCTTTTCGACTGTGAAGATCTCAGGGGCTACTGTGGAGAATATGGGTACCGGGTACCCACACAGCCTCCATATTTGACTAGAGGTAGGAGGTGTGCTGGATCCATGTATTATGTAATATAGTAAGACTTGGTTGCTATGTTGCCTTGTATCTTAAGGCATGATATAGAGCCCCGACCGGGTACTACCATGTAATAGATTATGAAACTAATGCCATGTTCGTCTAAGTTTTACCTTTGTAACCCTGCTCCAAACCTATATAAGGTAGGCAAGGAGCCCCCTCCAAAGGCATGAACACGGATGAGCACTATCAGATCATCAAATCAATATACAGCCGACAAATACAATTCCCAAATAGGAGTAGGGTATTACCTCTCATCGAGAGGGTCTGAACCTGTCTAAACCCTTGTGTCCGCATCCATCCACTTTTTGGTCTCGCGCGCTACCCCTTTTATCATTGCCGATTTCCAAACCGGGTCAAATAGGGGTTGACGGGTCAATGGTGCATCTCCAGGTCAAATATCAATGGTGGTTCAAATAATTGTCCACGGGGCAATGGTGCATCTCTGGGTCAAATATCAATGGTGGATCAAATAGTTGTCCACGGGTCAATGGTGTATCTCCGGGTCAAATCTGGGTTGACGGGTCAAATCTCCGTGATTGGGTCAATGATGGGTCAAATAGTTGTCACGGGTCAATGGTGCATCTTTGGGTCAAATCTGGGTTGACGGGTCAAATCTCCTTGCTTGGGTCAAATATGTGTTCACGGGTCAATGAGCCTTACCGGGTCAATCCATGCTTACCTAGGTCAAATCTCCTTCCACGGGTCCATTGTGGGTCAAATAGTTGTCCACGGGTCAATGGTGCATCTCCGGGTGAAATAGGGGTCACGGGTCAAATCTTGTTCCACGGGTCAATTGTGGCTCAAATAGTTGTAATCTCTGAGTGAAATCTCCTTCCACGGGTCAAAAAATTAAAAAAGATTCATGGTCAACGGGATATTGCAACGAATGGGCATGATGTCATTGTCCGTTGAGTTGTTGGGTTGTCTCAGTGCTCGGTTGAATCGTTGGGTAGTCTCAGTGCTCTGATTCTACCACATTTTTCTTGCAGTATGTCATCGTCCATGGTGACATTGAAGCAGTGGCGAATATCGAGAGGACTCGAGGTGTGGGCGCTTGTCAAGGATGGACGTCAAACACAGATGAGTAATTGGCGACATCCCGAAATAAACATCTTCGACTGATTCGAATCGATCTTCAGATGGGAAATGGGTGGAAAACGGAGTGGAAACCCCAAAATTTTCGGAAATCAAATAATGCCCCCGTCACCTAAACTAGGAGGATGACACGTGGGGCCCGCCATGCCTGCCCCACCTAGTTTTCGTGAAGGGCGGGATGGTGGGGCCCAACCCACCAGGCAATACGGTGTCCCGCTAGTTCAAAAAAATTTTCGAAAGGTCTATTTTTAACATTAAAAAATAATAAAGTTCAAAAAATAAAAAAATATTCCTGGTCAGTATGTCATTGTCCGTTGAGTCATCGGGTAGTCTCAGATCTTGGTTGAGTCATTGGGTAGTGTCAGTGCTCTGATTCTGGCACATTTTTCTTGCAGAATGTTATTGTTCGTGGTGATAGTGGGGTATACGGTACCCGGGTACCCAAGGACAGGCCTTTGGGCCGTACTACATAAGGTGGGCCGAGTATCCTAAGCCCATGTGGTATACTTGTAAACTAAGAAAGGGATAAGAGATTCGGAAATCAATCATATCCCATGTAAATCTAACTTCAAAATTCAGAGAAAATTCTGAACATCCATCTTTATATAGCAGTTACAGGAGATAACTTTGAATGTCGTTCTCCATATGTCCATCTGAATGTAGCCAACCACAAAATAAAATAAGAAACAATGGAGAGGCAAATATGTTTGAAATTGCAGTAATATTTGCTGCGTAGGTTTTGATACATTTATAGTTATCATGTCGTGATCTTGAAGTACTTTTCCTTGTCTGTTTTTTTTTTCTTTTGTAGTCTGTGGAATACACCAAAATAGAAGTATAGCTGAAACATGGGGAAAGTGAGGATGTGATATTATCAGCTTGCCAAAAGCTTATGTGTAGAAAAGAGTTGAGAAGGCTCAAACAACTTACATTGGTATCGTAGGAGTAGAAAAAACGAACGGTGACATCGCAAAATTACAATGGCTTGTGCAACTGTACGTTTTCTGGAATTCGCATTCAATTTGGTACATGAGTCGAAATTTGTGATAGGGACAAATGTCATGGCCGTTGGCTATTCAGAACTTGAATTAGGTCCGCACGATTTTCTCAGCACATTATAACTCCATCTTCTTTGCTGTTTTAGGTCCTCACTCCTCAATGCTCTGTTCAATCTTTGCAAGATCAATAAAAGAAGACAGGAACAAGCAGCTGAAAATGGGATCATCCCTCAATGAATTTTGTCAGAGAGCAGTTGAGGGCTCAGGGAGGATTGGATATGTACTTGAACTTATTGGAGGATGACGCATGGGCGTGTACTGCGTTATATTCCATTGCTGTTTGCTTGTCCCATGACAATGATCACAGAAAAGTGGAACAAGCCTTGTTGAAGAAAGATGCCATTCAGATGCGTTATATTCCATTCAATGTTTCATGATCTATCTATAGAGAGATATTACTCATATTATGAAAAATCATCGGGTTGCGAGTATTTGTCGTGCATGTGTATGATGCTGAATTCTGCGCGTCGAACAATTTTTCAATTCCTTTTTTTTCAAATGTTCTTTTAGCATTTCATTTAAGCAGGCACCTTCTTTTTGACAAGGTGAAATAGTTTTTCTCTTAAAAAATCGAAAATACTTATTTATACTATGCAACCAAAAAAGAGAAGGAAAACCACCCCATGCCGAAACTTGAGTTGGCCGTCATCATGACCCTGTTAAATTAATCGGCTGCCGTACCAGTTGTTGATCTAATGCATGTGCCTTAATCCTAAACTAAGTATATATGCGCCCTATTATACCCGATACACACCATCATGTTTTGCACTGGCATGGCCTGATTTTGTGGAACTGTGACACGGTATGGAATGAACGAATCAATTAATCGAGGAGTAACTCAGAAATACATTGGTAATCTACTTAGAGCTGACCGGTATTAGGTCTACAGAAACCCTTTTTTGGAAACGGTTAAAATCGGTTTTCGCATGTGACTGGGTGGCCCCTCTACCCGGCCGTTCGTGAAAATGAGGGTTTTCGTAGGCGGGAGGTCTAGCCAAGTGGAAAAAAATCTATTATTGTAGGCGGGCTTCTTAACCCAACAGATTAAAAAAATATATTATCGCAGGCAGTGAAGTTAAAAGATCCGAATGCAGTAATGTTTTCTCCATGTGGCATATGCTCGCTTGACCGTTTGGAAAGATTTGCGCCCGATATGTAATTAAATATATCCCACATATTTTGAAGCAAAATTTGGATCGTTTTTTGAATCGGAAATCCCCCATTTTATTGTGGCTCTGTTTTGCAGTGATGTTTATATTAGCTTCTTTGCACATACTAATTAATATTTTTGTAACATACCAGGAATTTCATTTTTGAGAAAAATTTAAAAATTTTTGAAAACTAAAATTTTCTGTGAACACATTATAGCTCATCTTAGAGCTAAATTCCTGTTAATAAAATAAAAACACAGAATTTGATTGGGAAAGATAGAGCTAAGCTCAAAATGGAAATTTAAAAATATTGTATTAACTAATTTCAAATCAAATATTTTGTTTTAACTTTAATCTAGAAACTCAATTCTCTCGATTTAACATTTCAATCTAATCAAAACAGTTAGATTAGATATAAAACAAATAGAAACATAGGTTTATAAAATATTGAAAACTAAATGGAAATAAAATAAACTTGGTTGCATGTGCATTTTACTAGTAAAACACTGCAAAATTTCCAAAAAGCATGACTAATTTATCCGAGCTCCGTTTAAGTCCATTCAAGTTGTAGAAAATTCATAAAAATATCAAGAATCCATTAAAACTGGTTTTGTTCCCTGTTTCAGTAGACTTATAGCCTATTTTGCTTGTGTGCTTTATTTGTCATTTAGATTTCCGATGCTCCTGTTTACTTCGAGGTTGTCGCAGAGGTTGCACAGCATCGGAGCAAGGCAAGTCATGCTTTCCAATTGAACATATTGTACCTATTTCTCAAATGTCTTATTTTTCCTTAAATATTGCATTGTTTTATAATGTAATGGTATGGGCTTATTTACCTAGTGTACTCAGCCATATACTTGATTACCATATTCCTTTGTCAGCTTGGGAAATAATATGATTAGTTGCTGGTTTAGGAGATGCTTAGCCATTCTTAGACCAAATAGCACACTAAAGGTGTCATCTCATGTAACTACTTTAGACGTTATGATGGTAACTATGAATTATGAATTATGTTCCACCATGGTACTAGTTAAACTCAAATGTACTTAAATGGTGGGCTGTGGGTGCGTGATTTTGCTAGACGCACCCATGGCAATTAAAGACCGGTTCGCGGGAAACTCTGAAAGAATTACCGTGTTTTCCACAAGCCAGCACGTGCAATGGCTGGGTTTGTAGTGTAGCTTTTCCTAGCTAACGCATCCAGGCAAGGGTGGTCGTGATGGGGTTGGGTCGGCGGGGGTTTACTCATTGATCGGCTTCCGGATTCACCTAGACACGAGAGGGGGCTACCTGCCTTGGCTAAAAGGTGGGGGCAAAACCTGAGGTGTGGTGCGCTGGGTTAGGGAGCGTTACAGGAAAGGTCCTGTCACATTCTCTTTTCGTTGTACCGTGGTGGTATGCCAGCACACGGTAACGTGTCGTGGGGCTGTACCTCGTGGGTACAGTTGTACATCTCTGATCAGAGTAAAACTATTCGAATAGCCGTGCCCACGGTTATGGGCAGTCAACCAGATTCACTGTGATTAGTCCAACTATTAATAATTTGACTTAATGAAACTGGTGTAGTTCAGGTGGATGGTTGGGCTTGTCGCAACGTGGTGTAGCGTTGGGCAGTGATTATTTAATTCTGATTAATTAGTATAACAGTTTTACTGCTTTCAACTACTGTCTTTAAATACCTGCTTTATGCAAATAAACCCCTAGCCTCCTTTGGAATTATTTGCATTATACCTTCTATTCCGGTATGACTTGTTGAGTACAGTGGGTAGTAATCAGACTTACTCTATCTTCCCCCACACCAGAGTTGGAGTACGTTTTTGATGGAGGTTGCTAGGAGGAGTAGGCTTCATCGCTGCCGTCAAGGGATGCCTGTGAAGTGGAGTCACCACGCTGCGAGTTTTTAGTTTAGATTAATCTCGCTTTACTTTTCCACTGCATTTATGTAAGACTTTTATGTGTTAAGATGTGGATTTGTATGTAGATTTTGTCGTTTGTGTACCCTGGCTGGTCTTGGACAGGGATTTTAATGCACATTCTGCTTTGGAATCTCGTTTGAGAACTTCTGGGCGTGACAACCTATGTACAACTTAAGTAGTTGTAATCTGAATTTTAATTGTTTTAGTTGTATTTGCTTATGTGTATCATTGCTTAAGATAAAAGTGTGGAGCTAGTGCACATCCTGGGAACTAGCTCTTTTGTCAAGTTTCCTGAATGTGTAATACATCTGGTCGCCGCCTTCGTGTGGTTTGACATGCAAATCTCAGGCTGAAGTTGATTGGCAAGCTAAAGGCCCATCTTTGTCTCCTATGTTCTTTACTCGAGACTTCGGAGTTTATATTATGCTTGCAAATTGATTTGATATGTTCACTTCGATTTGAAAATGTAATGTAAAGTCCAGGTGTCCTCCACATCTTCTAAGGATCCCTATTGTTGAAGAAATACATGGCAATTTATGGATCCATCTCCAACATTCACAAAAGGCTAAATGAAGATGCAACAAGTTGTTCCAAGAAATCCTAGGACATGAGAGAGAAGTGGTGACCAGTACCTTAGAGAAGGTTGCCGCATGAGGGGAGGGCTTTGAGTCGCCGCCGCGTCACCCTGGGGGAGGGGCGTCGTGTCGCTCCTGGTGGGAGGGAGTCGTGTCGCTCGCTGGCTCCAGGTAGCATCCGCCGCGTCGCCTTCTCGTGCCCCGCACAAACCCTAGGCACCAACCCCGAGATGGTGGTGTGAGAGGAGTGGGACTCGGATGAGAGAAGCACGGTGGAACGATTAAAAATACCTTGCTTGCTCGCCGGCGTCGAAGAGATGAGAGCGGATGGTGGAGAGGCGAGCCGCCCACGTGGACGGGTTCGAGTTCTTCGCTTCTTGCCCTCGTTGTGAAGAAGAATCGAGACTCCAAGAGGGAGGAGCCCTTTCAATGTCATCCACGGGCTCGGCCATTCCATTTTTTCTTTTTTTTTTGAGAGGGGCTCGGCCATTCCTAAGGCCCAAGGATCCTTCTTATGGGGCCACATTCATAGATCAGCACCTTTTGAGGGCACGGTCGATAATAATTGAAAGGAATAAGTTTATTTGAGATCCCTTAACTTGATACTGAATCAGTCCTTGAACCCAAAAGACAAGATACAATCCATCCCCCAACTTACAAAACCAGTGCTAATGAGGTCTCTTGGCTATTTGGATGGCTGTTTGGCCGTGGCACTTAGTCCTACATGGTGGTGACGTGGCACTTACGTGGCAGTTTGATTCGAAATATATAAATGGAGCAACATTTCTTATTCATCAAAATATTTGTTCTCAAATACAAATACTAACATTTCAATATGCCAAAGAGAATTTCTAACCTTACATCAGACTTAGCAAAATGTGGCCTACTTTTTCACCAAGGAAAGTTACGACTTACGACAATGCGCCGATGCAATCCCACAGATATATAATGTCTCTGAATGCTGATATATTACGTTTCAAAAGAAGTTCACCAATTCTAGGTCAAAGTCACCATTCTTAAGGGGCACTCACTGGTACTTGGTCATTCACCGGAAAATAGACCAAACAAAAAAGGCCACCACCATAACAAGTAAGCACGTTACCAAGTTTTTGGTTTCGCTTGGCATAGTGTTTCCCTCGGAGATTCTTTGGTCCATTAATTGTGTCAACCTTGCCATTGAAATTGCGTATCACATCATCGACTTGTTCTTTGGTGGCAACGGTCGTACTTGAGAAGAAATTCAATAAACATTAACTTCCACTACCACTGCTATATAGTGCTAATCTGTGTAGTTAATTTGGCTAATCTGTGCCAATACTGCTAAATGGCTTAGCTGCAGCCATAACCAGATATAGCTGCTAATAGCTGCTGTAGACATCAACCACTGACATGCATAGCCGGAGATTCTAAACACTGGAAGAAAGTAGGTAGATGACTTTATAGCTAGATTATTTCTGAGCTCGTAACAACACCATAATCTAGGATTATTTGAGAATAAGCTTGGTACCTTTGGGCACTGTCTGAAGCAAGTAGCCATATTTATCTTCTATACCTTCTAAGTCTGACTTTGTAGCAAAGTTCTGAGTGGGATAATTCCAAGCAGAATTGAACTGAGGTGTCAAGTTGCGGATTAAGGCTGTGTTCTTCTCCCCCTCTTCCCAACTCCTCTTCCTCGTTTTCCGCGCGCACGCTTTTCAAACTACTAAACGGTGTGTATTTTGCAAAAAGTTTCTATACAAAAGTTGCTTAAAAAAATCAAATTAATCCATTTTTGAAAAAAAATTAGCAAAAACTTAATTAATCACGCGCTAATAGATCGCTCCATTTTCCGTAATCACTGTGCGCGTTGGGAACCGGATGCTGCGAACGCAGCCTAAATGTTCTCCATATGGAGAAGGTGCTTCTGCTGCTGGTGTTACAGGTGCTGGTGGTGGTGGTGTTCCTGGTGGTAGTGAAACCTCATAAAGATTGTTGTCTATAATTTCAGCCTTGTACTGTTCTGGGTTCCTGATGAAGAAGCATTTACGATCCGGTTTCTGCAATAAGTTTTTCATAGATTACAAAGAGAAGCACTGAACCCACAAATGTGCAAAATACGTGCAAGAAACAAAGAACACTGACCTGGATGTCGTTTTCAGAACTCTTATAATAATATTTACCCGCGTTTGATCTGAACTCGTAGACATGTCCACCAAACCAGCAGCTTACCAGTGTCAAACCGGTATACCCTCCAAGACCAACCATATTGGTATCTGAAAAAGCATAAATCAGTTAAGGACATGTTTGGATTAGTGCCAATTTGTGCCATGCCAATGTTTCCCTCGCTTCAATAGTACTTTGGTAGCATTTGGATTGTGACCATTTTTTGCCTAGCTAGGAGCAAATCTACTCTACCAAATTTGGTAGTGCCAAAACTTGCCTAGGAGCAAATCTACTCTACCAAATCAACCCTAAATCAGTTTTAGTCCGTCCTCGCATTTCCACCTACGGATCCTAAAGGCTAAATGAAGAAACCCTAGGACATGCGATAGAAGGGTGGGGGATGGGGGATTAGAAGCCGCACAGTAGGGGAGACTGGATCCATGCTCCGCCCGCCCTGACTTCACAAACCCTAGGCACCAACCCCAAGATGGTGGTGTGAGAGGAGTGGGACTCGGATGAGAGAAGCATGGCGGAATGATGAAGAAGCATTGTGGAATACCTTGCTTGCTCGCCGGCGCCGGAGAGACGAGGGCGGACGGTGGAGAGGCGAGCCGCCCACGCGCACGGGTTCAAGTTCTTGGCTTGTTGCCCTCGCCGTGAAGAAGAATTGAGACTCCGAGAGAGAGGATCCCTTTCAATGTCGTCCACGGGCTCGGCCATTCCATTTTTTCCTTTTTTGGGAGGGGCTCGGCCATTCCTAAGGCCCAAGGAATGGCCACATTCATAGATCAGCCCCTTTTGGGGGAATGGCCGATAATAATTGGAAGGAATAAGTTCATTTGATGTCCCTTAACTTGACACCGAATCCATCCCTGAACTCAAAACCAGATACAATCCGTCCCCCAACTAACAAAACCAGTTGAAACGAAGTCCCTCGGTTGTTTGGATGGTGGTTTGGACGTGGCGCTTATGTGGCTGGTTTGACTTGGTCCTCGTCCTACGTTATGGTGATGTAGCGCTTACATGGCAATTTGATTAAAAAAATAAATGGAGCAACATTTCTTCTTGATCAAAGTATTTGCTCTCAAATACAAATACTGACATCCGCTGACTTGGACCTCGCACTCAGGTGCCGAGCAGCTGTTCTCCTCTCACCAGTGGATAAGTGGAGAGATATATGGGACTAGTCGCCCCATCCCCATCCAAATTGCTAAGTGGGAAGGCAAGGCAAGGCGCTCACTAAGTCAACCGAGTCCTCCTGTCCCCATCCAAGTCGCTAAGTGGGAAGGTGAGGCAAGGCGCCACAAAAGACTCTAAGCGCGTGCTTCCATGGAAGCACGGGCGGTTGGACGAAACTCGCAAGGCCCCATGCCTGCCCATGCACACCGATGAATGTGCCACCTGCCCATGCACACCGATGAATGTGCCAGGACCAGAGCACTGAGACTACCACTTTTTTCTTTTGAAAAATGTGCTTTCCAAATAATTGCACACGAGTTTGTTTAAGAAAAAAGGAAATATAAGTGTCAAACTTCCTTCCACGCGTCAATGCAACCTTAACTGGATCAATCCATGCTTCACTGGCTCAAATCTCCTTCCACGGGTCAATGTGGGGTCAAATAGTTATCCACAGGTCAATATTGTCCTCTTATTTGACTAGTTTTCTTAATTGTCCCTGCGCTGTTCACCACGATAGTGGATTTGAACATATGAATCTCTAGCTTTTCCTCATTTAAATGTATGGGCTAGACATTAAATTATATAATTTAATGATATGGCAACGCATGACCGATGTAGGGATGGTGCACTGCAATTATATACATTAGCATTTGGATATATTAACAACATAGTTAATAACATTGTTTTTACAACATTGTTTACTAACAGTTCATCAATAGCAATTAAACTTGCTATTATGTTGATGAATTAATGAAGCCACTATGATACTGGCCAAGATGTGTACTGCAATGTTCACACAATCTGGAATATGATGAAACCGCCAATAGCAATTAAAAGACCATCAAGGTATAGTAGCAGGAAGGATCATACACTAGTAGAGAACAGGGTTTTGGAATTCAATTTTAGTTCAAGTTAAAATAGAAACCGGAACTAATGTATATTTTAGTCCCAGTTGGGAGCTCCAACCGGAACTAAATGTGCCCGCCCCAACGGCTAGTTGAGTGTCGGCGGGGGGACCTTTAGTCCCGGTTGGAGACAAAAACCGGGACTAAATCCCCACTTTTAGTCCCGGTTGGTTGTACAAACCGGGACTAAAGGTCTTGGTCCCGTTTATTGCCCCAAACCGGGTCTAAAAGAGTGGATTTAGACCGTGTTTTTCCCCCCAACCGGGACTAAATGTTCTAGTATAAAATCACCTCCTTCAACCTCCAGCCCGAGCTTGACCTTATTTTTGCTCCGGCCGGTGGATCCATTTGTGAAACTTTTCGTTCTCCTATTTCTTCGATTCGTCCGACCATTCTTTCTTGTTGAAAGGTTAGCAATCTCCTTCTCATACGATATATTGATAGTGTTGCTCGTTTTACGGTTTAAATTCGAGAAATTTGTGGCTTGTTTTTATTTAGTTAGTTCATGATATAGCTCGATGATGATATGGTCAATATTTAATTGTGTGTGGCAATGTTAATATTGTGAGGACTAAGAGAGAATATATACGTCGCCTTGCGCCGGAGTGGACAAGTAGGGGCGACTCGAGACGGCTACGACGTCGATGAGTCTCCTTCTGCTTGTCCACTTTTGCACATGGTGACGAGACTTAGTTGTATGGTTTGCTACACACATCATAAAATGTATTTGACTTATTGGCGAGAGGGCCAATAAAATTGGCAATCCGCTATCTGAGAGCACTAAACTTTTAGTTGAAATCTTTTTTATTAATAATGTTTTCTTATTGATACACCTTAAAATTAATTAGTCATGCAATAATTATTTTTCATGCAATGTTTATTTAGTTAGTTCATGGTATAGCTCGATGATGATATGGTTAATATTTTGATTGTGTGTGGCAATGTTAATATTGTGAGGACTAAGAGAGAATATATACGTCGCCTTGCACCGGAGTGGACAAGTAGGGGTAACTCGAAACGGCTACGATGTCGATGAGTTGCCTTCTGCTTGTCCACTTTTGCACATGGTGACGAGAATTAGTTGTATGGTTTGCTACACACATCATAAAATGTATTTGACCTATTAGCGAGAGGGCCAATAAAGTTGGCAATCCGCTATCTGAGAGCACTAAACTTTTAGTTGAAATATTTTTTTGTAATAATGTTTTTTTATTAATACACCTTAAAATTAATTAGTCATGCAATAATTATTTTTCATGTGTTAATGTAATGCAGATGAACCGGCAATGGATGTACGGCGACCGCCGATCCGGGGAGTTTATTGAGGGCGTTCATGCTTTCTTACGTGTGGCCGAGGCAAATAAGCTGAATGGTTTCATGTGTTGTCCATGTATTAATTGTAAGAACATGAGGGATTATTCTTCCTCAAAGACAATTCACGAACACCTGTTTAGGTCGGGTTTCATGGCCGGTTATATATGTTGGACCAAGCACGGAGAGAGCGGGATTATAATGGAAGAATATGAAGAAGGGGATGATGACGACATTGGTGTGTTTCGTGAATACGGTGCCTTCGGTTATATGGAAACGGACGAGGAGGCAGCGCCAGAAGATGAGCCTGTTGATGATCTTGGTTAGGCAATACGCGATGCACATAGAGACTGCGAAATTGAAAAAGAAAGGATGAAGTTCGAGCGCATGTTAGAGGATCATAAGAAACTTTTATATCCAAATTGTGAAGAGGGGCAGAAAAAATTGGGTACAACACTGGAATTGCTGCAATGGAAGGCAAAGAATGGTGCATCTGACAAAGGATTTGAGGAGTTACTAAAAATCATAAACATACGAAGCAAAACAGGTTGTGTGCCCACTGGGATTAGAGGTGTAGAAGATACATGCTTGTCCAAATGACTGCATTTTGTACCGCGGTGAGGATTACGAGAATTTGGATGCTTGCCCAGTATGCGGTGCGTCGCGGTATAAGATAAGGCAAGATGACCCAGGTGATATCGAGGGTGAACGTCCTAGGAAGAGGATCACTGCGAAGGTCATGTGGTACGCTCCTATAATACCACGTTTGAAACGTTTGTTTCGAAAACAGAGATCATGCAAAGTTACTGCGCTGGCACAAGGAGGACCGTAAGGTTGACGCTATGTTGAGACACCCTGCTGATGGTTCTCAGTGGAGAACAATCGACAGAGAATTCCCACGGTTTGCCGAGGACGCACGAAACCTAAGGTTTGGTTTAAGTACGGATGACATGAATCCTTTTGGTGAGTAGAGCAGTAGTCATAGCACTTGGCTTTGACTTTATGTATTTATAACCTTCCCCCGTGGCTGTGCATGAAGCGAAAGTTTATTATGATGTCTGTGCTCATCCAAGGACCAAAGCAACCTGGCAACAATATTGATGTCTACCTAAGGCCATTAGTTGATGAACTGCTACTTCTGTGGCAAGATAAAGGTGTACATGTGTGGGATGAGTACAAACAAGAAAATTTCGACCTACGAGCAATGTTGTTCGTAACAATCAATGATTGGCCTGCTCTTAGTAATCTTTCAGGACAGACAAACAAGGGATATAAGGCCTGCACGCACTGTTTAGAAGATACTGAAAGTGTATATTTGAAAAAAAGTCGAAAAGTTATCTACATTGGTCATCGTCGCTTTCTTCCTGTCAACCACCCACTAAGAAAAAAGGGCAAGCATTTCAAATGTAAACCGGATCACCGGACGAAGCCTGAGAACCACAGTGGTGATGAAGTATTCGACATGGTCAAAGATGTGCATGTTGTCTTCGGGAAGGGACCTGGCAACCAACCTGTTGTAAATGGTGCTGACGGACACGCTCCAATGTGGAAAAAGAAGTCTATATTTTGGGAGCTACCCTATTGGTCAGTCCTAGACGTCCGCCACGCGATCGACGTGATGCATCTGACGAAGAATGTTTGTGTCAACCTGCTGGGCTTCATGGGTGTGTACGGAAAGTCGAAAGATACACTTGAAGCGTGACAAGACCTACAATGTATGCACAGGAGAGATAAACTGCATCCAGAGAACACAGAGGATAGACCTGATTATTGCGGTCCAGCGAGCTACACTTTAAGTAAAGAAGAGAAGGAAAGTATGTTTGAATGCCTAAAAAGTATCAAGGTACCGTCGGGCTACTCGTCAAATGTAAAGGGGATAATAAACGTGCCAGAGAAGAAATTCCAAAACCTAAAGTCTCATGACTGCCATGTGCTTATGACCCAATTACTTCCTGTTGCATTACGAGGCATTTTACCTGAGAATGTCCGATTAGCTACTGTGAAACTATGTGCATTCTTGAACGCAATATCTCATAAGGCAATCGATCCATTGAATCTAGCCCAACTGCAGAAGGACGTGGTCCAATGTCTCGTCAGCTTTAAGCTGGTTTTCCCACCATCATTCTTCAATATCATGACATATCTACTAGTACACATTGTTAAAGAGATTACTATTCTCGGTC
The DNA here is from genome assembly GCA_000573905.2 of Oryza punctata. Lineage (NCBI taxonomy): Eukaryota > Viridiplantae > Streptophyta > Magnoliopsida > Poales > Poaceae > Oryza > Oryza punctata. Next base: position 3,976,721 of record CM002496.2, read on the forward strand.
CTGTATTCCTACACAACATGTTCCCCTTTGAAAGGTTCATGGGAGTACTGAAGAAATATGTACGCAACCGGGCACGCCCAGAAGGCAGCATCGCCAAGAATTACAGAACGGAAGAGGTCATTGAGTTCTGTGTTGACTTTATTCCTGATCTTAACCCCATTGGTGTCCCTCAGTCGCGGTATGAGGGTAGATTAGGTGGAAGAGGAACAATAGGAAAAAAATCAATATTTAGTACAGACGAAGATTCTTTCCGTAAAGCACACTACACGGTGTTGCAAAACTCCTCATTGGTTCGTCCATATATCCTAGACCACATGAACATTATACGATCGGATAACCCGGGGAAGCCTGAGATATGGATTA